>CM060381.1:10934940-12134940 GCA_030545235.1 Helianthus tuberosus
CCTTCAGTAAGTATATAACACCATTCATGGACTAAACGTCTGATCGAAACATATTTTTTTCTCTATATAAGTATAACAATATGGTAATCATATTAAAGATAAAAAGACGCTCCTTATTATGGTGTAATTTTTTTTTTTTAAATTACGTAGACGTTTAAAAAATATGGGGGAAGTTACATGTGCATTAATGTTAGTTTCTTAATTTAAAAATGTTAAATTTACCTATATACCATTAATCTAGAAAATTAATATGTTTAATAGTAAACATTATTTACAATTTTCCCATTATGATCTCATCTAATTGATCTAATGGTGTAGATTCTTTCTTACCTTTCTCACAAAAAAAAACATTTTTTTTACAGAAACATCTACCTATACCAATATATATAATAATCTTTTGAACATACACTTTCTGATCTATATATTAGTATTATATAAATTTAATTTTTATAATACTAATATATGTTCACAATATATTTTTATAATACTAATATATTAGTATTTATACATAAAATACTTTTATATATTTTGAACATAGATATATATATATTAGTATAATAATCTTTTGAACATATATAAAAATATTTATATATGAGAAATAGTATTTCTAAAAAATGATAGACCATAAAGTGTAATTCTAAATAGAGAAGTGTCTACCTATTTAGAATATAAAACACGTGTTATATTTTATTAGAAATATAAAACATCTGCCTAGGTAGCTTATGGGTATATTTAATTATGTTGGTCACTCATACTGTAAACTCAAAATTTGTTAAAATAACATAAAAATCATAATATTAATACTAAGATTTATTTACACAGAATAACACATAAGTTATTACATTAATTTCCTAACATAATGTTTAAGTTTAGGTATTAAAAGAACACCCAAATGGCTTAAACCAGTGGTTCTGATACCACCTTCTGTCACAACCCCCGACCCCACCCTGGGAGCGGGAGCCATGAACCAGTCAAGTGGAACCAGCGTTTACTAAATATGCAGCGGAAAATTTTCATCAGGATCGTGGTTACGAAATAATTTCAGAGTTTGTAAAACACCAAACTTTTAATATTAAACAAACGCGGTAAAACCCATATTACATTCAAATGTTTTTATAGGGATCGCCCTAATTGATAAAACATAAATTTCTTCTTTTATTTAGGTAATTTTAGCCACTTTATTTAAGCCTTCAGTACTCCATAGCAGGCTTCTATTAACTTCACAGTAAGTTATCTGAAACACGTTTGAAAACATTTTATCAGTAAGAAATACATGTGAGTTGATTCTATTTTATAAAAAGACACATTGTTATAACTTCACAACATCAAGAGTTTTTTCATTTGTTTATATCTAACAATTTCTCAATAGTATTGCTACTGGGGCACAATTCCCCCGTGCTTGTGGTCATGCTAATATTTGATCTCTTTATCCAATAATAACGAGTGTCAAGTAATGTATACAAAACCCCACATACCGGCAGTAATTGAAGCATATAAAAACTTAATCACTGTAAGTATAATTTGATAAAAATTTAGGGTTTTGCAAAGCATTTTAAGT
The DNA here is from genome assembly GCA_030545235.1 of Helianthus tuberosus. Lineage (NCBI taxonomy): Eukaryota > Viridiplantae > Streptophyta > Magnoliopsida > Asterales > Asteraceae > Helianthus > Helianthus tuberosus. Next base: position 10,936,499 of record CM060381.1, read on the forward strand.
AAAAAGAAAGAATGACTCACTTTGTAGACTTTAGGGTTTAACTAAAAGACTCATGGTAATATTTCTTGGTATAATTCCTGAGTTCCTAATAAAATATATAATGCACAAGTGTTAGTGTAATAACCCAACTTAACTTTATCGATACATCAGGAGATCAAAACCCCAACGTAGTTAACAAAGTGTAGCCTTATACAGGCAGCCACCTTGACATCCGTTGCTGGGTTCAGGATCGATCGGACAGGGTATCGAATCAGTGATCAGGGGTTAAAACACTTATAACGGGACAGAGCTTTGTAGGATTATGGGTGTATACAGAAGAGCACAGAGAAGGCGAGAAAGAAAGAAACAGATGTGAGCAAGATGGAAGGCTCACTATCTGCGCATATATGTAGTTGCTATAGAAAGTTGGAAAACAAGTTCAATGATTCCTTCTGATCTTGATCGTCCACGTACACACAAAAATCTAAATTTATATGCTTAGATTTTATTATTATTATTTTATTATTATAGTTAATTCAGCTACTTTACTCATTTATCGCTTATAACTTCTAAAATATGACATTTTATAAAACAGAGAATATGTTATTAGAACGAGTATACTTTTATCTACATATTGACCTAAGATTCGTTAAAAACGGAGTAAGGTCAATTATAATGTATTTTTATTATTTAATTTAAACGGTTCATATGTTCGTCTAGATACCTCATATTTTTAACAGTCAACTTAATCTACCCGTTTAATAATATAAGTTTTATATACTTTATTTTAATATAAAAAATGGAAATGTTACTGATGTAGAGAGTGAAAACCGAGCGTTAAAGTGTTTAACTTGTGTGTTTTATTTGGTTCTAAGTAATTATACGCGTTGAATAAGATAACTACGAGAAATTGTGGTTTTGAAGATTAATTGCTTAAATCGAAGAAGTTAACATGTTTTAAGTTGAAGTTGATATGTCCGATGTTGGCGAACGTAGCAAACTGAAGTGTTCGGGTATGGTCTGGGTTGAAGTGATAAATTAGATGCGTAAAGGTTTCGAAGGCCATTCAGTTATTATTTGGAAGTGGAATATAGTGAAAATATAGAAGAAATATGGGAGCTGGAGAGTACGCCGTCGGTTACGGTTTTGAAACCGTGACTTATGGTTCTGGTAGAGATGTGACAAAAGAAACAACAAGTTGGCTTCTTGGTTTACGGTTGAGACATGTGGTTTACGAATGCGTGTTGAAACTTAGGATTGAGGAAGGGTGCAAAGTGTAACTTACAATATGAACAATTGTGAACACATTTAATGCTTATAAATTTGTGAGATATTAAATTGTGAGATATTGACAAGAGTTCACGTGAAAGAGGAGGAAAAATAGTCAACATCATTATCATTAGCTGTGAAGAACTTTGGAGCCATATTTACGTGACTTCTTGAGGCTAGCTTTGTTGGAAATATTTAGAAATGAGTCAACAACAAAAGACGCATACCTTGCTGGTAGTAAACTAACATATAAAAACCTTAAGTTTCAATCACTAATGGGTTCCTTGCTGGTAGTAAAATAACATAGTCCTTTGTCATGGTCGTTCCTTTAAGTTTCATGAGAGTATGTCCGACAGGTGTTTTTAGGATAAAAGAATTGAAAAGAGATGTGTATTTAGGGGTAACACGCTTTAGATTGCATATGCTACGTGTCGGTAACCCTTTTACCTTTTCTTTGGTGAGAATTTTGAGCATGTAGAATAATAGAATGATTTACATTGTGGCTTCATTTGTTGAGAGCAGGCCATATGTTATTCAATGTTAGAACTTGTGTGATTTGATGCATGCTGAGACTGTGGTTTGACATGTGCACGTAAATGACAAAGGCATTAGGATATCCCGTACACCTGATTGTTTGTTTTATGTTTACCTAGTTATCACCCTTAGTAGCCCTGTTGAGCCTAGTTACCCTTTCATTTGTCCACCTAATGTGAATTGTTTGATACCGACCGTGAACGACAAGTTATGAATAATTGAAAAAAAAAGAAGAAAAAAAATAGAAAAAGGAAAAAAGAACAAAAAAAGAAAGTTTTGTGAATATCGTTTATGTTCTTGGGTAGAAACCAACCCAAAAGTATGTTATGTTTGCAAATAAGTTGTCACGGTTTGGTCGTTTATTGTTCGCCACATAAAAATCTATAAATGAAAAAACCAAAAATCTTCCTACCCTTAGCCTAAGCTCAAAACCGAAAGTCCTTTTGATGCGTGCCATGTTATATGATACAGTGGAGGTATGATTGTTATACAAGCCTATGATTACAGGATTTCATGTTTGGTTTTGAGTGTATAAATACTAGCACATTACACACTAGTTCATATTTTTAAACCGAGAGGAGAGTTTATTGTGAGGGGCGTGTAGCATGTGAACAATCTTAAGCATGTTAGTTCTGAATAAACAAGTCTGGAGTTTTATAATTTACATCAATTGCTTACGGACTGTCAATCTCGATTGTGTTAGTCTATGGGACGGGTATGACTTGGGACTTAAATTGTTGCATCGGTTTAGGGGTTTAGAGGTGTTACGATGGTGAGTAATTCCGAATCGGTTTGCTTGAGGACAATCAAAGGTAAGTGTGGGGATGTGATGTAGAGAGTGAAAACCGAGCGTTAAAGTGTTTAACTTGTGTGTTTTATTCGGTTCTAGGTAATTATACGCGTCGAATAAGATAACTATGAGAAATTGTGATTTTGCAGATTAATTGCTTAAATCGAAGAAGTTAACATGTTTTAAGTTGAAGTCGATATGTCCGATGTTGGCGAACGTAGCAAACGGAAGTGTTCGGGTATTGTCCGGGTTGAAGTGATAAATTAGATGCATAAAGGTTTCGAAGGCCATTCAGTTATTATTTGGAAGTGGAATATAGTGAAAATATAGAAGAAATATGGGAGTTGGGGGATGGTTCAAATGAAAACCACTTTTATCGCGAAAACTAACTAAAAAGCCTAAAAAACACACAAAATTTTTATTTTTTTTCCTTTTTTTATTAAAAATCACAGGTTTTTTTATATAAAAAAAGCTTTTTTTTTGAAGTGCACATGTGTAATAATTCACATGTGTATTACACTACACATTACACATGTGAATTATTACACATGTGCACTACAAATTTCTTTTTTAAAAAGTTTTTTTATATAATTTAAATAGTGAAAATTGGTATGCAAAAAAAAATGGTATGTTTTTTAGGTTTTTTTAGTTAGTTTTCGAGTTTTCGCGATAACTAGTGGTTTTCATTTGAACCTTCCCCTACGCCGTCGGTTACGGTTTTGAAACCGTGACTTATGGTTCTGGTAGAGATGTGACAAAAGAAACAGCAAGTTGGCTTCTTGGTTTACGGTTGAGACATGTGGTTTACGGATAGGTGTTGAAACTTAGGATTGAGGAAGGGTGCAAAGTGTAACTTACAATGTGAACAATTGTGAACACATTTAATTAATGCTCATAAATTTGTGAAATATTAAATTGTGAGATATTGACAAGAGTTCACGTGAAAGAGGAGGACAAATAGTCAACATCATTATCATTAGTTGTTTTTTTTTTTTTGAAAAGTAACTTTCATTAGACCAACAAAGCCGACCCAAACAGGGCCGACCCAAAAAGAAACTCCCCCCAATCTAACCCTTTATGTTTCGATCTATTTACAAACCAAAGAAAATCTAACGATTTAACTTCACTAACAATGTTCTCTATCTTAACCAACGCGTTGGAAAACTTAGAATTATTCCTAGCTCTCCACAAGCTCCAACACACGATCATAATAATACCCTGGACCGCATTCATCTTTCTCTCCGAAATGCGGAGATCGATATGAATTCCAAGAAGTTCTTTAGGCGAGAAGGCAAATATATCAGGAATCTTGCACCATGAACTAATTCCATTCCACACAATGGCTGCCACTCGACAAGCAGTGAAGACATGGTCAACAGTCTCTTCATCCGTCAAGCATAAAGGGCACAAAGTGTTATCGATCTGAACATTCCTTCTAGCGAGAGCTTCAGCCGTAGGAAGTCTATTTAAATCCATTCTCCAAGCATGAATGTTAACCTTTGCCGGGACCCATTTACAACATTTGAAAATAAACTCATCATTACCTTCGGCTTCCGAATGCAGCAGTCGCTTAACATCTTTTACAGTAAATGAGCCGTCTGAACTTGAAGTCCATTTCCAGCTGTCCACGACATCCGAGACCTGAGAACCATTCAAAACAGAACATAGCTGGAGAAAATTGGAGTGTAAACCTACAGACGAAGGATCAGAACTCCATTTCCAAACCAATTCCACCTAGGAACCGATGCTAACCACTCTATCCGCGACCGAGCATCTTTTATCTTCTTCCAATCTAAACAGGTCAGGAAACCGTTTCTTTAAAGGAACGTTGTCAATCCAATTATCCAACCAAAAAGCAATATCCACGCCGTTCCCGACAACACCTTTTAAATAATTCCTTAACGGAATCCCACCGGCTTTGGAATGAATGAAATTCTTGGCAATGTTACTCCAAACTCCGTTAAGGGATTTTTTGAAGGGAATGCACTCCCAACCAATTCTGCTAGAGTGAAGAGCTTCAATTACCTTTCTCCGTTTTAAACCGCCACCCCACTTAGATACTAGATAAATATTAACATCAATTAGTTTATTTAAACCAAGGCCTCCGTTTTTCTTGTGACACGTAACTCTCTCCCATGCCACCCAATGCATTTTTCTTTCTTCCGTTGAACCTCCCCAAAGAAACTTTTTAATCATGGCTTCCAAATCCGAGATAACTTTCTTAGGAGTTTTATATAGAGAAAAATAATATGTGGGGAAACTCTCCAAAACAGATTTTATCAACACAACTCTTCCCCCAATAGATAAAAGTTGAGACTTCCATTTGACGAGACGAGCTCGAAAAATATCGACCACCGGTTGCCAGTTAGAGATCCAATTCATATTGGCACCAACTTTTAACCCAAGATACTTGAAGGGGGGAGAATCCGGTTTACATCCCACCTCGTTAGCAACATCCTCAATATCGGCAAGGCTTACCCCAATTCCATATAGATTCGATTTATCAAGGTTAATTTTAAGGCTCGGGCATAAGTGAAAGCAGCGAAGAATTCTAACAATATTGACAACTTCAATTTTGGACCAATCCCCCATAACAATGGCATCATCCGCATATAAAAGATGCGAAATAATAGGCCCGTTGTTGGGCGTGACAACACCTTTGATAATCCCTGCCTCCTTAGCACTATTTACCATACACGAAAACGCTTCCATCACCACCAAGAAGAGGAACGGGGAAAGCGGATCCCCTTGTCTCATGGCTTTTTCACATTTGAAAGTGAAAGTAGGAGCCCCATCACCAAAACCGAAGAGTTAGCCGATTTGAGAATACCCATTATCCATTTACACCACCTGTTCAGTGAAGCCCATTTGGAGCAAAATATTGACCACAAAATTCCAATTCACATTATCATAGGCTTTTTCGAAGTCTATTTTAAGAAAGAAAGCCTTGTTTTTCCTTTTTTTTAATCCATGAGATGAGCTCATTGACAATAAGGGGACCGTCCAAAATATATCTACCTTTTAAAAAAGCCGATTGGGAGTCCGAAATAACACCATCCAAAACTTTCCTCATTCTATTGGCAACCACTTTAGAAATAACCTTACTAATAACTCCCACTAAATTAATAGGCCTAAGGTTGTTAAGAGACACTAGATCATTAACTTTGGGAACAAGAGTAATGAATGAAGCTGCACTTCCCAAATTGATCTCTCCATACTCATGAACCATTCGAAAATTCGGAGAAAGTCCTCTTTAAATAACTCCCAAAAAGATTTAATAAACCTAAGGTGCATACCGTCCGGGCCCGGTGCCCTGTCGTCCCCACATTCAAAAACCGCCTCCTTGATTTCTTGTTCACCAAAACTCTCCTCCAACATAGCGGCTTCGATTTCCGATATCTTGTTGATATTACTACAAAAAAGATCAGGTCTTGACGGAAAAGGTTCTTTAAATCTATCACGAAAAAAAAACGAAAGAACCTGTTTTTTTAATAATAGAAGGTTTCGAGCACCATTCTCCACCAATGGAGAGACCATGAATCGAGTTAGCGGCTTTCCTGCTATTAACCATAGCATGGAAAAATTTGGAATTCTCGTCTCCATCAGCCCATTTCAAGCGAGCACGTTGTTTAAGGTCCAAAATTTTTCTGTTTTCCACCTCTTTAATCGTGTTCATGTTTTCCGCCAGAATCCATTCTTCCTCTTCCGAAAGATCTCTTAATTCCATATCTTTTTCCAGACGTTCCATTTCACTTAAAGCCAAATTTTCCTTCTCGTTCTCTTTAGATAGAAAATTGTGACACCTGTGTCACTTCAACCATCAAACAAATACCAAACCGATGAAATATTGTATTTCATACTTGGGATTTGTATAAATATGTGTATCGTTTGCACATATAAATTCTTGATCGATTTCGAGCTCTAAATCGCTTTCTAGAAGGTTATACGCGAACTGATGCGTAAATATAACCAGTTTAATGCAACAAACACTCCGGAATAGTGACATAGGGTTAACATACCTTAAATAACCTTTACATAACTTAGAAATAAGTTTTGGATGGTTTGGTGTGTCGAAATCAAGTTTATTCGCTTACAGGGACTAATTTCGACAAACTGCGAAAGTATGCCGATTCGTACTATAACGAACATTCCGGAACATGATCATAAGTTAAAAATACCCTAAATATCCTTTACATAGCTTAGAAATAGTCTTTGATGGGTTCGGTATGCTAAAATAAACTTTTTTGATCAATAGGGACTAAAAGCGTCAAAAAGTGCATAAGTTTGCATTTTCACGCATATCTTACGTTCTGAATATATCCGGACATCCAAAAATTTATGTAATCATTAAAATATTTTATTTTAGTGATTGGCATGATTAAATTCCGTTCGTCGCGTAATTTGGATCGTTTTTGCGTCCGTTACGACTTCCGTCGTAATTAACCGAATAACGCAACCGTACGACCAAACGAGCCGACATCCGAGATGTTTTTGAGCATATTTTAAGTTCCCTATACTTTAACTTCATTTTAGAGCTTTGAAATGGGGTTAACGGGGCTTAAACGTGCCAAAAATGCATCGAAAACCAAGTTTGGGGCTTCAGGGACTAAATCTGTCATTTTTGAAAGTTGCTGGTCCGCAAGGTCCTTACGGACCGTATGCGTAGGACCTTACGGTCCGTAATCTTACTCCAGCACATCAGTTTTGTAGAAACATTGAATCTGGCCAATACCACATATTCCAATGGTTTTTAACCCCTGATTTTTGATTCTATGTACTGGTATTTGAGTACCCATTGTATTCTAAACCATGTGCCCAAGTGTAAGGCCAAGATTCAAGCTTGGATTTCAAGAAACGATCCTAACGGTTCTAGGAAATCTATAAATACCCACAAGCTTTCATTGTTGCAACACACAAATCTGATTCTTTTGCTCTAAGTTGGGGTTTAGTACCTCATACCTGAGCAATTTGGATCAAGATTTCCTTGCTTGGACCCTTTGTGAGTATTCTTTCGTTCTTTTATGCTTTTCTAAGCGTGAAAGTCAAACCGTGTTTGACTTTCTGCTTTGACCGATCCATGGTCAACACGAAGTTCGTTTGAACTTCGTAACGTGAGTGTAATCACGATGGTCATAGTCCTTTGTGACTATACCTACTGATTACCACGTTGATTAGGTGTAGTGATGAGTCGTAGTTTCGGCCAAAATGCGTGTTCATGCGTATTTTGTAACCAAACTACTCTTGGGTATCAAAACCGTTTGTTTTGATATCAAAACCTCTTTTCTAACTTAGTTAAACATGTTTCAACATGTTTAGCTCGTCACTTTAGGCTTAGTGCTTATATAGAGTCGTAAGTCAAGCGGTCTAAACAACCGCTTAGACTTTCAAACTAGACCCATTTGGTCGATCATTAGGATCCAACTAAACATGTTTAGTGACCATAGTTGTATAGGGAATAACCTTCCGAGGTTATACCTTATGGTCACTTCGTTTAAGTAGTTGTATGATAGGTAGTTTATATGACTTAGGTAAATGACCAAAATGCCTTTTTATGCATAATTAATATTTAAGCATATGTAACCCAAACTTTTGTCACTTAACTGATTATGCAACATAATTAAACATGTTTAGGCATATAATACTTGTCATAGGACTAGTTAGGCGTTTCAAACGCGTTTTACGCGAACGACGCGTTAAAGTAGCATAAGCTACCTAAACGGGTCGTAATGGGTCGTAAGCACTTAGGTTAGGTTTCGTTTTAAAATGTAGGCTTTGTTAAACCATATCATATGAGTTCCAATACTCATTTGGTTTACGAAACCTCATCCTATCCGATCTCCCGATTTAGGTCCGGTTTATTTACATAGTTACCTATAATAGGTGCCGTTTGATTTCCGTAATCCCTCTAGCTTTGTTTGGTCGTTATTAAAGACTTCTAAGCATCCTCAAGTGAGTACATAGTCCTCTCTTTTACTGTTTTCAAATGTTTTGGGGTGAAATATGTGTACCTATTTGTTATGTTCATGATTTCAAAGTATAATTTATTATACGTATTAGTACTTATCTTTTGATAAACTGAATGATTATTTATGGTTTAAACACTAATTTTTCCAAAGAATATAAAAATTAAATTTGTTGGATAGTACTTATTTTATGTTCACCAGACCGATTGGTAGTACGATATAGCGCTATAGAATTAGACACCCAATTCCTGTTGTCATGGAATGTCAGAAACCGATATTTTTATCCAAATAGAGATTGCCTTTGTGGTATTTATATAGTCTTAATTGGTGTAGTTTGATACACTACGGTTTGGTTGAATTCTTAAATCACATATTTGTTGTATACTTTGTTATACTCCCAAAAGTATAGCTTGATATGCTCTCATGGGTGATATTGTACAAAACCAACATATATTTTGTTAATTATTAAAAGATAGTTTGATATGTTATTTATAAAGCCCAAAACATAGTTTAATATGTTATTTATAAAACCCAAAGCATAGTTTAATATGTTATTTATAAAACCCAAAACATAGTTTAATATGTTATTAATAAAACCAAAAGTATAATTTTAATATACTACTGAAAATTATTATTTTGACGACTAAAGTATATTTAATATACTATCTGATTAATTATTTTGAAACTGAAATATATTTTAATATATTACTTATTCGACTTTCTTAAAACCAAAGTATATTTTTATATATATACTACAAACCTTTTTTTATCAAAATATTGTTTTACAAACAATATTTTTTTTACAAACTCATTTTATTTAGTTATTTATTTACCTATGTATTATTCTGTTATATCATCTGATTTCTTATAAATTTTAGTAAAATTTATAAAAGAAAATATTTTAGGGTTCATGACTATTTTGATTAAATATAATATTTTTCTCTAAACTTATAAGTCATGAATCCTATTATAATAAAACCTATGTATCTCACAGGCATTTTTATGCTGACGTACCTATTTTTACACATGTTTCAGGTGCTGTTATGTGTTGATTGTTGATGCATGCTATACATAGGATGGACTCGTGCCTTAGCGAGTTTAAAACTTGAAAGATAGTATTTGTATTTATCTGATTTGTAATAAAACAATGAGTTCAATAATTCAATAAAACAAAATTATTTAATCCATGGTTGTGAAACAATGATTCTGTTACGACACTCCCCGACGTTTCCGCCACGATTTGTTGTTTTACGTGGTCGGGGTGTGACAAAAATCATCTCTCCAATTCTTTAAAAACGATCTGATCCGAACGAATTTGGAAGTTAAGTAAGCATCGGGAGGATTAAAAGGAACCAAACCCTCAACCGCAGACTTGACGGCTTCCTCAAAACCCGGCTTCCCTAACCAAGAACTGTAAACCCGGAACGGCCTAGGACCATATTTCAAGTCAACCACTTCAAGAATAATCGGGCAATGATCAGAGAGCCTACTCGGAAGCATCCGCACACACACCGAGGGCCATTTATTAAAAAATTCTGAACACACCAAGAAACGGTCCAACTTACTAAGCTTTTGACCGTTATCTCTATTACACGTGAATTTACGATCTTGCATAGGGAATTCCAACAAACCGTTGTCAAAAATAAATTTATTAAAATTGTCAGCAAACACCTGTTTGAATTAGGATCTTCTCCGTTCCTCGGGATGCCTGACTGCGTTGAAATATCCAGTGAGAAGCCACTTACCATGAGACGGATCTATCTTTTCTGAAATCTCGGGCCACAAATGTAATTTAGCCGCAACACTTTGCGACGCGTACACATTAACCAGATTAATGGCATCTCCACTACCCACCAAGGAACCTTTAATGATAAGAAAATTTTTGTTGTGGATGACGGAATCAACTTTCAGAATTTTAGGGTCCCATATCCAAACCAGACCTCCAGAGAGCCCAACAGACGGAACACTAGCAAAATTGAACGACTTATTCCCCCAGAAACCACAAATCTGAGACTAACTAACCGATTCCACCTTAGTTTCTTGAATAGCAACAGCCCCAATTTTATTCAACATCCTAATCTCCTTAACCCAAGCCGCTTTGCCCCCTCCGAAAATACCTCTAATATTGATAGACATAATATTCATAAAGACACAGCATTGTTACCTTCTCTTCTAATTGTATCTCTAATGAGAGCACCATGATCCTCCAAATTAACTCCCACCACACCAGCAACACGTTTAGTAGCCTCGACCTCATCGGTTTCCAGAACTTTAAGAGAGTCTTTTACCACGAACTCACCTCCTTCATTCTGGCTAACAGTTCCATCCGAATCGCTTATAATCTGAGGCTCTTGATTAAAATCCTGAGTCTGAGCTGCCTTACCTGGGGTTCCCTTCAGATCTGTAAAAGATGAACAGTTAATCTCCTTATCAACAGCGGAATCACCAAGGGTATCATCTGCCTGCACATTTAAGTCAAAGTTGAAATCACCTTTATCTCTTGGTCTCTTCTTGGGCCTGTCACCAGAGGATGGGTTCAAAATATTATCTCGACAAACTTTTTTGGACCTGGGCCTGGATTTAAAGTTTCTTTTATTGGGCCTATTATCCTTAGCAACGGAAAACGAATAAAGTCCCTTGTCGTTTTTATGGGCCCAGTCAACTTAAAACTTTGATCACCAACCTCCTTGTTCAACGGATCCATCATATTCGCAGACCTCGGGATTGAGACATCATTTTCACCTTCTTTTAAAGTATCACCATCTTCTCGGGCCCCACCATTCATACCAGAACAGCCGCCAATGTTACTGCAATTATTATTATTATTAACGTTAGAGAAGCTAGGAGTGTCGGCTGCATTAATAACATGTGTCTTTTCTACATCTTCGTCCATCTTTTCGTTTCCCGACTGGGGACTGGCCGGACCGGAATGAAACTTATCACCGGCGTTACAAGGTGTAATCACTTTCCCCACAGACTCAGGGACCCAGTCACTACATTCCTCCTCAATCCAACCTCGAAACAGTTTATCCTTCCACTTTAGAGTAACCTGGTCATGAATCCTTTCACCCTCACCAACCAACAGTCCTATCCAACTTACCGATAAGTTCCCGTCCTCCGCTTCAAGTTGGGAACCATGCACTATCTTACCGAAGTGTTCCGCAATATTGTTCAACACGTCATTATCGGCCAAATGCATGGGAACACCAAGAATCCTAACCCAGGCCAATCTTTCAAACGGGAGCGACTGACCATTCCATGGATCTAAGTTAGAAAACCACTGCTTCCAAATCTGATGTTCCAGCGTGAAGTTGACACAACTATCTTCGTCTTCGAACTTCAAGAGCAGAGAAAGACCACCCAAATAACTAAGAGAAACCCTCGAAATGTTACTTTCCTCCAAAACCGAGTTTAATTTCCTTAACACCACTAAGTCTCTACACCTTCCCACTAAAGCACAACCGATCAACTCCCTGTAGGCTAAAGTATTATCTGAGATTTCGATGACTGTACCTTTTTCCACAGCCTGAATACTCTTACTTTCAAGATTAGGGTTGTCTTTTTTGAACAAGTCACTAAAGAGCTTACCCTTACCTCGATCGACAAAAGAATTGTTCTAAATTTTATTGTCCAACGGGGGGATACTGGAATTATTACCGATGCCCGTAACGTTATCCTTAGCTCCAGTATTAACTCCGACATTTTCTTTGGCGAATCTGGCTAGGTTAGCAATGATCTTGGATCCTCCCATCTTTGTGCCGTTGAGGGCGCGTTCCATCCCTTTCACGTCGAGAATGTTTTTAAAACTTATGAATCCAAATTTCCTTCCCTCTTTGTATGTTTTCCTCACGATGTAAGCCCCAGACACCTCTCCAAACACCTTAAAAAAATCCGCTACATCCCATGGCCTGCAACCCGAAAGAAGATTGGTTATAAAGAACTTAGTCACTTTTCCTTTGAAATTCCTGTCTTCCTTTTGTCCAACTTCTGAGTTCCGAAAAATATCATTCTCCTTCTTCCGTAGATGACGGGGGAGCTCCCATGGACCATCTTCGTCCATAGGAGAACACTGTGGAGCACGAAATCCCAGAAGGCGAATGGAGTCGATGTCACTCAAGATAGAAGCTGAGGTAACGTTAGATCTACAAGCTATATGCAATCAAGTCAAACCTCTGAGTCTATCCCGGGCACCACGACCTCGTCGAGCCCCCGGCGATTCGATTTCAGGCAAGAAAAACACGGGAAAGCCAGGACCCGGACAACAAATGGAAGAAGAGAGAGATCACGTTAGAATGAAAGATCAAGCCAGACGATATGGTGACCTCGCACGCTAACCCGAAATACCCTTCTTCGTCGAGCCACCGACGGCCGGAAGGGAAAGGGAAATAGGAAGACGGAGAGATTTGTTGTATTATCATTAGTTGTGAAGAACTTTGGAGCCATATTCACGTGACTTCTTGAGGCTAGATTTGTTGGAAATATTTAGAAAGGAGTCAACAACAAAAGACGCATACCTTATTGGCGGCCGAGTGGAGATTTGAGGATTTTGATTTTAATAATAAAAAGCAAGTCACTCACATTCTTTTATGGGTAAATTACACTTTTCGTCCTTTATGTTTGTACCAGATTGCAACGGATAGCCTTTAACTTCAATAATTACAGTCACAATCCTTTATTTGCAAAACCCGTTACACCCTAGGTCCTTTAACCCTGACCCAGTTTAAACTTTCAGTTAAGTTTATTCACTAAAGGGCATTCTGGTCAATTCATGCTTTTATTTAAATGTTTAATAAATAAAACCATAAAAATTACATATACACTTCATCTCCCTCAATTTCCTAACCCTAAAACCCTAACCACCACCTCATTCTACCGCCACCACCACCACATCCTGCCACCACCGCCACCACCACCACATCCTATTTCAGTCCAAGATTTCAGAACCCCGCATTTAAAATTCATCTTATTTCATTAATCCAATTAATACCCATAAATCCATAACAACAAACTTCCAAGAATTAAAAAAAAAAAAACATATCAGTTTAAGAGTTATAAAAAAAACAATAACATTGCATGTGGTACTGAATAAGGGAGTTAAGTTTCAAGAAATTAAACAAATCCCAGTTCATATGGATTCAAGAAATATAGAAACAAACACAGACTCACCAAAGTCGAGTCATTTTGTTGAAGTGAATGATTGGTTAGATCACCGGATGCAGGATCACCGGCACAAATCTCGTCACCACCGACTTCTTCGGAATGAACCGTCGGCAAAATGCACGCCGTCGTCTTCTACCCGCCGAAGACCATGGTGGTGGTTGATGAACAAACATCGTCCTCATATCCCCTCGTCCACTGGTCGTCATCTTCCACATCTTCCATATAAAAGCCCTAATTTTGGGTAAGGTTGTGTTTTCTTTTTGAAGCCCTAATTTTGAAATTGGTGTTTGTGATAATGGTGATGGTTGAAGGTGGTTGTTGTAAAGATGGTGGTGGTGCGCGTGGTTGCCGGAGGGTTGAGGTGGTGGTGGGATGGTGGTGGTGGTGATGGAAGAGATGGAGATGGTAGTGGTTTAGGATTAGGACCTTGGTTTGGTGTGTAGTTTATGTATATAGATTTACATATATTAACAAATTAATGAATTGTTTTAATTCTTTTTAGTTTATTTATTATAATGTATTTTTAACACGTAAAATTACCAAATTGTTCTCATGTGCATAGAGTTAACTGAAAATTTAAACTGGGTTAGTGTTAAAGGACCTAAGGTGTAACAGGTTTTACAAATAAATGATTGTGACTGTAATTATTGAAGTTAAAGGCTATCCGTTGCAATCTGGTACAAAAATAAAGGACGAAAAGTGTAATTTACCCTTCTTTTATTTTGGGAGCAGTCAAAGCAAACAACAAAAAGAAACAGAAGCATGTATTTGAGGCTTACGGAATGGACACGTAGGCTACGGTAAGGGGACAAGGGTTGCTCGTGCATTATTTGTGGGAGTGGATTAAATGGTTTTTAAAAGAGTTAATTACTATTTTCGTCCCTGTGATTTGTCAAAAATCACTATTACAGTCCATTAGTTTAAAAATTACGATTTCAGTCCCTGTGGTTTCACTTTCGTAACCATTTCAGTCCACCTCCGTTAACCCCATCCATTTATTCTGTTAAGTACACGTGAATTGACCATAATGCCCTTATTAATAAAAAACAAAAAGATATCTAAATGAGTTAATTACTGTTTTCGTCCATGTGGTTTGTCAAAAATCACTATTTCAGTCCATTAGTTTAAAATTTGCAATTTCAGTCCCTGTGATTTCATTTTCGAACCATTTCAGTTAAGTCTCCTAACACCGTCTATTTTACCATTAAGTTTTTAATGAAATACCTAAATTACCTTTATGTTAATTAAATAAAAAACCATGGAAATTTAAAAGATAGTATTCTAGGACCCACTTGTTAAAACACAACCTCACGCTACCCCACCCCACCCCACTCCATCCTTGCTCTCATTTCCGGCAAAATTTTTCGGTCATCTTCTCCGACATCACAACCCCACCCTCTTATGTCCGGCGACCCATTACCCTACCCCAATTAATATCTTCCTAGCAATATCAGTTAACATAATAACTTTGAAAAATAATGCTTACCTGAACATTTCCTCATTCTAAAATTCAAAATTAAAATTTTGGAACCATATATGTAAAAGAAGTGCCAGACTTCTACTTCTACCGAAGCCATGGTGGGTCGAACCCTACAATCCAATTTAAGTCCATATGTCATACAGCAATAAAATCATATAAATCCAATAATAAAATCATATAAGTCCATATTTAATTAACACAAGGGTAATTTAGGTATTTTATTAAAAACTTAACGGTAAAATAGACGGTGTTAGGAGACTGGACTGAAATAGTTACGAAAGTGAAATCACAAGGACTGAAATCGCAAATTTTAAACTAATGGACTGAAATAGTGATTTTTGACAAACCACGTGGACGAAAACAGTAATTAACTCATTTAGATATCTTTTTGTTTTTTTATTAATAAGGGCATTATGGTCAATTCACGTGTACTTAACAGAATAAATGGATGGGGTTAACGGAGGTGGACTGAAATGGTTACGAAAGTAAAACCACAGGGACTGAAATCACAATTTTTAAACTAATGGACTGAAATAGTGATTTTTAACAAACCACAAGGACGAAAATAGTAATTAACTCTTTTTAAAACTTACTTCGTGGACAGCCCTTGAAGAACAACTATTGGCAGCAAACATTGATTAATTTTGGGCTCCCAAATCAGCCCATTATTACTCTCGATCATTAGCATGGGAGAGATTTTTGGGAGGGCACGTTTGAGAGGATATATGGAAGATTGGCAGTCGTACACCTCCACTATCATGGATTTGAGGGAATGATATTTTTTGGGTGGCCATCATAATAAAACATCATCATCCATACGATCGATGATGGGAGAAAACTTCATGATTCTTTTTGGCTCTCATAATCTCATCGGCCCAACATCATAATTCATGTTCTCGACAATTGGCAGCAACCTGGATAAGTTCTTGGGCTCTAAATTCAGCCCAACAACACTTCTCACGAACGATTTGGCAGCCATTGAAGAGAAGTTTTTAGGGGTTCTAAAAAGTCATTATTTAAAAAGACACATCATCGACATCCATCATTAATCATCCGCACGTACTGAATCATCATGAACTCAATCTCATACCAAGCTTCGGAAGATTGTTCGCACAACATGAGCGGCTAGTCATCCTGTGACCCTCTTCGGGAATAGGGTTTGTGTTTAAACATTGGTTTGCGTTATTGTTACGATTGTTTTGGATTAGGATTCGATTAAACTTTCGGTTAGTCGGTCTTATTGTTTCTTGTTTGATTAAACAATATTTGATCATCGTAATCATTCAAGTTCATCAATTATTTGGTTTGTTCATCAACGATTGGGATTAAATTCTAAATTGTCATTGTTTTAAACCTTTAATGATTGGACTTGCCTATGTTTATGAAATCTCAAATTGGTAATTAATTGGGTTACTATTCATTTGCATCAATCATTCGGTTTCGATCGTGGATCATTGCAATCAAATATATTATCCGTTAATTAATTATCACAACAAGTTTTACAAATCATGTCTATGTGATTTCCAACTGGTAGTAACGAAGTAAACCGATTTTCTGCATAACCTGAAAACCCGGAGATTGGTACATTTTCTCTCATTATTGTTTACAACTAAAAATTTCCATTCGTTTTCATAATTAATCTCAAAAACTGCAAAAAGCAATTAGTTTAGACATAGATGATATTTAAAGCAACGAACTTTTACACTTTCCAAAGCAACGAACTTTTACACTTTCCATTGATTCCCCGTGGATTTGACACTCCACTTGCCCTTTACTAGTAAAGGGTGAATAGGACACTTTAACTTTATTTTTGACCGACCTTACGACATGGATCAGTTACAGGTTCCCCCAAGGAAAGTTAAGGGGAAAGCAAAAAACCAAAAGCTTCATAAGATGGTAAGGGGGGGGGGGCGTTTCTCTTACATTCGATAGGGATGTAACGTGTACCCCCATCGGTGTACCGAGCGACCTATTTTCACGCGAGGTGGGTATGTATATGTGGCAGATCATCCCGTTCGATAAAATGGGTTGGGAGAAAGTTGTGACACCTTATAGAGATGCCATCATGAACCACCTAAAGGTAAATAAGTTATTTCTCCTTAAACGCCTTAAACCCTTTTTTAAAACTCTTTCAATATAAGTTTCAGCCATAAAAAAACCCCAAGATTATTTCACCTTAAACGCCTTAAACCATTTGTTTGAATTGTCTAAGATTTAACATTAAGTGCATAATGCACAAAAAAAAACCCCAAGATTATTTGTTTATAAATAGGGTTTGCAGCCGTTTAATGGGGCGTTTACGGCTGTAAACGCAGCAGCAAACGGCTGCAAACGAAGCCATTCGAAAGTCGATCTTCATTATAAGTAAGTGGTTCATTGACACTTTCAAGCTCGACAGTTGTAAACATAAAAGCAGGCAAATTTGAATCACTTGGTCCTTTAGAACTACTGGACTGTTCTACCTGATCTTTAAATGTCTTTCCCTTGTTAATTAGGTGCATTCGTCACAGATTTTTAACTTTAAAGAAACATACCAACTCCCAAACAACATAAAAACAAACACCAATTGCAAAACAATACATGGTTTTAGAAAGTGTGCTTAAGTATCCATAATTCCTTCATGGCACGATCTCATCCATCCTTGGTTTCCTACGTCTTCCTTTCATAATCATCAACGGGCTTCTACGCCTCACTCAAGTTCGGGGCTATTTTTTCTAACTTTGATTTTGTGTTAGAATAGACCTCGTCACTAGTAACTTTAACCGCTTGTACAACAACAAGTTTGGTCTCGTTTTTACTCCTTTTCCTCCTCTGCCTTTATTTATTTCATCATGTAGATAGTTAAGACAAGCTGTACTTCCATCGGTATCATGTTGGGTGTCTTTAAGCTCCCTGTTAACGGCAGTGTATCATTCTTGGGCCTCGGAGAACTCTAAGACTGCATGGTTGTGTGCAGATTTTAATTTGTATCAAATGCAGGATGTGGTTTTCGTTCGGCTAGAGACTCTTTCTCACTGTGGTGACGGATTACAGGACAAACCACATCGTACACTGCCATGTAATCAGCCTCAATGGAATCCATATATTGGAATGATTTTAATGATGTATCAACCTCACGAGTGCTTTCAAGCAATCATCGTGATATTGGTTGTTTTTCGGGTGCAAATGGTGTTTGGTTCAGAGGATTTAGCAGCGTTCCTCCTTCGGCATCTACAAAAAAAAAGAAACAAGCTATCAATTGAAAAAGAAAAAGAATTTGTTGTTCAAAAAATATGAAATCAAAATTCAGATATGATTTGCTTATAATCAGCTAATCGGAATTTAGAAAGGGTCTACATATTTACACACCTTAATGCCTATTTCCACACCCTTCTAGACGCCTCGTATAGGCCTATACGAGGCGTCTAGGGTTTCTTTTCCCGACCAACTTCTGAACCTCGTACAACGTTACATCAGTCACATCAGACGGGGAGTCTAGGCTTGTACGAGGGACCAATACGAGGGTACTAAGACGCCTCATATAGGCCTATACGAGGCGTCTTAGAGACTAATTTGACTATGTGTCTGACATGTGACTTAAAGCAATATGGGGCATATAGAGCTATACGAGGCGTCTATATCTCATATAAAGTGCAACATGCAGTGCATTCTTGGTCCACCAGAGCATTCAACATTCATTTCATTCTGTTTCTTCTTCTATTACTCTTGTTGTTTGCAAATTTGTGTTCTTATCATCCCGAAGTGTTGAAATGTCATCATACTGGGACGGCAACTATGTCTTCGGGCAGTATTCTAGCGACAACTGGGTGCCCGAAAGCGTTCCGGTAACAGTTTTTAGCTTAAATGTTTTAATTACTTGTTGTTTTAGTTTATTATTTACTAATGATGATACGGTCGTCTATTTTGGAGGAGTCTGGCGTTCCCGATTCTAATGAGCAAGAGGAGGTTATGTCTAGTATACAAGGAAAACAAAACAGACTGTTTCTAGATTTGAACACGCATCCCCCTGTTGATGAAACAGCCCCTGTAGATGACTCATACCATGCTGGTCAACCAAGTTATCCGACGCAACAAAGGTATCCGGATTATAGATACGGGTGTGAATATTCTTACGGAGGAGACGGTGGATACGGAGGAAACGGTGGATACAGAGGAGACGGTGGATACGGAGGAGACGGTGGATACGGAGGTGACGGTGGATACGAGCGCGCCGCAATCAACCATGCGATTTACCTATCATGCACAACAATGAACATTCGTTAGTTCATATTACCAAACAAAATCCATAACATACCTTACATACTTTTAATCGGCCCCTTAACAATTTACAAGTCATTAACAAGCCTTGTTTACAACATTCTTTTTATTAAACATCCCTTCCATTAACTTTCTTTCATTCCAACATCTCGATACATTCGTACATCCATATCATGGTTCCATTCATAATGAGCCCATAATCAAACATCAACAATAATTTTCGTGCTTATCCTAATTTACCCACTTACAACGGATAACTCTTATCATACATGCCTAGCATAACATATCATTATGACCCGTTTACAACAAGTAGTTACTTAACTATCTCATTGTCCTACTTTCCATACAATTTCATCCCACTTGAGTGGTCATTATACATCCGACACTATTGTGTCGCTTATCCGTATTCTAACATATAACGTATCATCATTTGAACCAATAACAACACACAACCCAACATTTAGGATTAATAACTAAACATTCATCCGTAGAACAACATAAAAAGAGGATTAAGTTCATATGAACTTACCGCGATCTTGAGATGCTTGTGCCTTCGAGTGACTTGCGCCTTCTTCCTTCTTCGTGCCTATATGTCATAATCTCATACTTTAGCTTTCATAAACAATACTTTCACAATCCTTATAATACGTTATGGCGTCTACTATTCACATACATGATTATCATAAAGAAGTTGCATCAATCTTAATAAGCATTCATGTAAAAACCATAACTAAACTCACTTAGGCATTTCGTCGAACACATTGTGTGCGTATCACTAGTTTAGCACAATGTACAAGCATCCTAAGCACAATTTCCATAGTTCTTCTCATTGATTAACATAAATATCCTACTATTTTGAAATCTACCATTCAAATCATGAGCACATAGTTCTAAATCAATTATTCATAACAATTTCATGAATCAACAATCAAATTAACATACAAAACTTCACAATTGCTAAACATTACTTGACATGCAAGTGGGTTTTGCCCTAATCATGTTCATATTCGAAATTTAGCATCTAATGATGTCTAGACCTTCATAGCAACCATTAATCATACTGAGTTTTGAATTACATTCACGAATCATACAAAACCCACATAATCAAACATCATCAAATCACAAAATTTAACTTACTTGAGATCAAGAACACTTAGATAATCAGGATTCTTAGGTCATGCATTCGATTCTTCAATAATCTGGCTTTCAATTGATGGAATCTAGTGATTTAGGGTTTTGTGAGGGAAGGGGTCCCCCTCCTGGCTTCTCACGATCGCACACACACCAGACTTGTCTGGTTTCTTTTTTTTTTTTTTTTTTTTATCATTTTATAACATTATTTACACATTTAGTCCCTCATCATTTAATCCCCATTCACTTTAGTACTTTACCTTCTAACTTAACCATCTTTCTTTTACTAACTTTTAATTTTTGACATAATCCTATTTATTTATTTTTTATTAAAACATCACTACACATTATACTTTTAGGTCATATGAGAATTTGGGGTGTTACAAGTCTACCCCCCCTTAAAGAAGGTTTCGTCCCCGAAACCTGAATACGTACCGAATAACTCTGGGTAATGTTCTCTCATTTCATCCTCCGCTTCCCATGTAAGATCCGATCCTTTTCGATGTTGCCATTGGACCAACACTTGCAGAACGGATTTGTTGCGGAGTTGCTTCACCTTAGAATCTTTTATTGCCACGGGCTTTTCAACATAATTTAACTTCTCATCTACTTCAATATCATCCAAAGGCACGTATGCCGTCTCATCCGCTAGGCACTTCCTCAATTGCGACACATGAAAAGTGTTATGAACTCCATCCAACGCGGGAGGTAATTCTAACTGGTATGCTACCACCCCGACCCGGGCAAGTATTTTGAATGGTCCAATGTATCGAGGACCCAATTTTCCGCGTTTGCGAAAACGAATTATTCCCTTCCATGGAGAAACCTTCAATAAGACATAATCTCCCACTTGGAATTCAATTGGTCGCCTTCGCCTATCCGCATAAGACTTTTGTCTATCTTGCGTTGCTTTTATCCTTGATCTAACCATATCAATCTTTTCATTCGTCTTGGCTACTACTTCTCTTGACGCGAGTTCTCGTTGGCCCACTTCCCCCCAACAAACCGGAGTCCTACATTTCCTTCCATGGAGCATTTCGTAGGGGGCCATTTTTATACTATTATGATAACTATTATTATATGAGAATTCTACCAAAGGTAGATGATCATCCCAGCTTCCTCCGAAATCCATAACACACGCCCTTAGCATATCAACCAAAGTTTGTATAGTTCGTTCCGATTGACCATCGGTTTGAGGATGGTAAGCGGTGCTAATATGTAACTGGGTTCCCAATTCTTCATGAAACTTCCTCCAGTAACGGGATGTGAACCGGGTGTCTCGGTCGGATACTATAGACACTGGAACCCCATGTCGAGATATAATCTCGTTCATATAAACTTCTGCCATCTTTTCTGAATTATAAGTTTCCCGAATGGGTAAGAAATGTGCGCTTTTGGTCAGTCGATCAACGACCACCATATTGCATCATGCCCTTTTCTTGTCTTGGGAAGCTTAGTCACCAAATCCATCGTTACATGTTCCCACTTCCACACCGGGATCTCCAAGGGTTGCAACTTTCCATACGGCCTTTGGTGTTCGGCTTTTACTTGAGAACATGTCAAACACTTAGCAACATACTTGACGATATCTCTTTTCATTCCCGGCCACCAATAATTCATCCTCAAGTCTCGATACATCTTCGTAGCTCCCGGATGAACGGAGTACCGAGACTTGTGAGCCTCATTCAATAGTAATTCTTTCACATCACATTCCCGAGGTATCCAGATTCGGTCATACCTCGTTTTCATACCATTTGCATTCTCTTCCAATTCATGAATAAATCCTTTCATCCTCTCTTTCTTTGGGTCGCCAGCATTTAAAGATTTTGTTTGAGCTTCTCGAATTTCACCAAGGAGTTTAGGTGTGACTACCATCTTCATAGATTTTACCCGAATCGGGGGCGGGTACTCCTTTCGACTTAGAGCGTCCGCCACTACATTAGCCTTCTCGGGATGGTAATGAATGTCACAATCATAATCCTTAATGAGTTCCAACAATCTTCGTTGCCTCATATTAAGATCTTTCTACTTGAAGAAATATTTGAGGCTTTTATGATCTGAGTAAATAGTACATTTCACCCCATATAGGTAGTGCCTCCATATCTTCAAGGCAAACACGACTGCCGCCAATTCTAGATCATGAGTTGGGTAATTGTTCTCATGCTGCTTAAGTTGTCTTGAAGCATAAGCAACGACTTTACCCTTTTGCATTAATACGCAACCTAATCCTTGGTGGGAGGCGTTAGTATATACTACCAAATCATCCGTTCCATCCGGTAGCGTCAACACCGGAGAATTCGTAAGCTTTTCTTTCAAGGTCTGAAACGCCTTCTCTTGTTCTTCGCCCCATATAAAATTTTCGCTCTTCTTTGTTAATTTCGTCATGGGTGAGGCTATTTTGGAGAAATCCAGGATAAATCTTCAGTAATACCCAGCCAAGCCCAGAAAACTTTTTATTTCGCTTGGATTCTTCGGGGGTACCCAATTCATTACTGCATCTACTTTGGACGGGTCCACATGGACACCATCCGCATCAATTACATGACCAAAAAATTGTACCTCTCTAAGCCAAAAGGCACGCTTTGGGAACTTTGCATATAACTTTTCCTTGTGAAGCATTTCCAATACATCACGTAAATGGGAAGCATGCTCTGCTTCACTTCGGGAGTATATTAGTATATCGTCAATGAAAACGATTACATACTTATCAAGCATAGGTCGGCACACCCGATTCATTAAATCCATAAACGCAGCTGGTGCGTTCGTTAGCCCAAAGGACATTACTAAAAACTCGTAATGTCCGTACCGCGTTCGAAACGCAGTTTTCGGCACATCTTCTTCTCGTACACGCAGTTGGTGATAACCCGACCGAAGATCGATTTTCGAAAACCAACTTGCCCCTTGTAACTGGTCGAACAGGTCATCGATTCTGGGCAACGAGTAACGATTCTTCACCGTCAACTTGTTCAACTCTCGATAGTCGATGCACATTCGCATCGAACCATCTTTCTTCTTCACGAATAATACGGGCGCTCCCCATGGTGAAACACTTGGTTTAATGAAACCCTTATCGAGCAACTCTTGAAGTTGCGTCATCAATTCTTTCATTTCGGTCGGGGCCAAACGATAAGGAGCTTTAGCTACCGGTTTTGCGCCCGGACTAAGGTCTATCTTAAATTCTACTTCCCGCTCGGGCGGAAGCCCCGGTAAATCTTCCGGAAACACATCCGGATATTCGTTCACTACATTCACTTCTTCAAGCTTTGGAACACCTCGATTGGTGTCAATCACATAAGATAGATACGACTTACCTCCATTCTTCACATGTTTGACAGCTTTGATTATAGAACACAATTTCGATTTGATGACCCTTTCCCCTTGAACACTTACCCGTTTCCCCCCCGAGGTTACTACATGAATGACTTTCTTTTCGCATTGAATTTCAGCGTGGTTTTAGGCTAGCCAATCCATTCCTACAACTACTTTAAATTCCCCCATATACATCGGAACAAGATCTATACTAAATTCCTCATCTTCGATTAAGATCTTTCAGTTTCTACAAATATCATGTAACAAATAGCTTTTACTATCAGCAACTTCCACTTCTAAGGGTACTAACATCTTTTCAAGCTTAAACGATGGATGAACTAACAATTCATTAGAAATGAACGACCTACTAGCCCCGGAATCAAATAAAACATTCATAGGCATATAATTAACCAAGAATATACCTGAAACCACATCCGGGCTAGCCTTAGCTTCATCCGAGGTTAACTGAAACATCCTCCCTCGAGCCTTGGAAGACTCATCCTTCTTTCCATCTTTCTTTGCCCCTGGTTGGAGTTTCGGACATTCCGCTTTAATGTGCCTCGTTTGATTACAATTGTAACACGCTTTTGAGTTTTTGGGGCACCTATAATACGGATGTCCCTCTTGCCCACATTTGTAGCATCCTTTCTTTCCCAACAAACATTCACCCGAATGATGTTTCCCACATGTCTTGCAAGTCGGAATCCCACTACTTGTCTTCCCTTTCCTGTTTTGATCTTGATATTTTGCCTTTTTCGATGGGTTTGTATTGGTAGGCTTCTCCGCCACCCTTTTCTCTCCCCGTTCAACCTGCCTTCTTAACTCGATCTCCCTATCTCTTGCCCAGTCGATTAATTCATTCAACGTTGCACACTTGGAGGGATTTACGAACTCCCGATATTCAGCTTTTAAAATAGCATGATAACGTATGATTTTCAACCTTTCAGTCCCCGCTATCTCCCCACAAAACTTCACCTTCTCGAGGAACTTATTCGTTATTTCATGAATCGTTTCATCCTTTTGTCGAAGACGTAGGAAGTCTTCTTGAATCTTATCAAGTGCGGATTGTGGGCTATGATATTTCAGAAACGACTCCTTGAACTCTTGCCATGTTAACGTTTGTACTTTGTCATCCCCCAATTCCTTCGAATGTGCGTCCCACCAATCCTTCGCTTGGAGTTGTAGGAGGCCCGTAGCAAACATCACTTGATCCTCCACTTCACATCTACTTCTTACAAACACTGCCTCGGTGCTTGAAATCCATCTTTGACAAGCTATCGGGTCAATTTCCCCTTTATACGGCAAGGGGTTACATGCCATGATTTCCTTGTACGTGCACCTCCGAGTACTTTTCTTTGTTTGTAGTTCACTAATCATCTCCTTTAGTTCTTCCACCTTGGTCGTTACTAGAGTATCGACTACTCCCAATACTTGACCTTCAACTTCTTGAGCTAGTCGGGAATTACTAGCTTCAATCACTTTCTCTACTTCTTCTATAATCATTGCTCTCATTTCATTTCGGTGTGCTTCATCATCATCGTTTACATTTACCGCATCAGCCATCTACATAAAACATTCATTATAGTCATTAGGTTTCATTTCATACTTCCCATCATCACGTTTTAACTTCATTTTATCATAACATGTTCCATTAATCATTCATACTTCATGCCTTATCATCATTGACGATCGTATCGTATACTTCATGCCTTATCATCATTGACGATCGTATCGTATCATATCGACCGAATCCTTTATTCATAACAAACTTTCCTTTCCATCATTCACATGTACCTTTCCTTCATCATTTGATCAATAATTTTGCCTTAAATATTGTTAATAAGGTCTTTAAAATCAATTGGAACAAGTCCCTCATTCAAGATCGTTGAAATAAAAATATTTCGGAGCAGGTGGGATGCTCGCGTAGCGCGAGGGCCAAGCCATCCATCCGTCGCGCTACGCGACGGGAATGGGGCTTCGTCGTGGCGCGGCGCGAGCAACACATTTGGACAGAAGGCTCGTTTTCTTGCTCCTGTTGATGCCCAGCTCCATGAATTCTCAAACTTAACTCTTAAAAACATCATATCTCAAGTTCTACAAGTCCGTTTTGCCCGATTCTTTTTCCTACGCGTCCATAATTAAATTGCGGACGTTTAGCATATTCGTTAGCCGTATAACTCGGTTTAAGAACAAATAACCTATAAATCCCGTTCTATTTCTAACTACAACATAATAAATTTTACAATTTACTTACTTGCGTAGCGCTTCGGAACAAACACACCTTCATACGAGATTTCAGTTTAAGTTCAAGCATTTGACTCAAATACTTGAATCCCTCAAACTTCGGCTCTGATACAAACTTGTAACGCCCACTTTTCACATTTGACAAATAACATAAACCTCATACAAATTTTTGGGAAAATTTTGACATGACCCATTCGTAAAGTAAACGTTTTCCTGCTTTTTAACGAAACCATTCAAGATACATTCTACGACACTATTCGAAAGATGCTAAATTAAAAACCATACACAATTTACCCAAAACATTCGATCCAAAGTATCCAAAATAGAGTTTAAACTTCAAACTACTACGATCATCCTAAATACTAGTTTAACATTTACTACCCAAAAACGATTTAGACCCATTTCAAAAGATGTCTTGAATCGGAAGCGCATAAGGGCGACATAGTGTGTGTTCGATTCGAGCGCGCCGCAATCAACCATGCGATTTACCTATCATGATCAACAACGAACATTCGTTAGTTCATATTACCAAACAAAATCCATAACATACCTTACATACTTTTAATCGGCCCCTTAACAATTTACAAGTCATTGACAAGCCTTATTTACAACATTCTTTTTATTAAACATCCCTTCCATTAACTTTCTTTCATTCCAACATCTTGATACATTCGTACATCCATATCATCGACCCATTCATAATGAGCCCATAATCAAACGTCAACAATAATTTTCGTGCTTATCCTAATTTACCCACTTACAACGGATAACTCTTATCATACATGCCTAGCATAACATATCATTATGACCCATTTACAACAAGTAGTTACTTAACTATCTCATTTTCCTACTTTCCATACAATTTCATCCCACTTGAGTGGTCATTATACATCCAACACTATTGTGTCGCTATCCGTATTCTAACATATAACGTATCATCATTTGAACCAATAACAACACACAACCCAACATTTAGGATTAATAACTAAACATTCATCCGTAGAACAACATAAAAAGAGGATTAAGTTCATATGAACTTACCGCGATCTTAAGATGCTTGTGCCTTCGAGTGACTTGCGCCTTCTTCCTTCTTCGTGCCTATATGTCATAATCTCATACTTTAGCTTTCATAAACAATACTTTCACAATCCATATAATACGTTATGGCGTCTACTATTCACATACATCATTATCATAAAGAAGTTGCATCAATCTTAACAAGCATTCATGTAAAAACCATAACTAAACTCACTTAGGCATTTCGTCGAACACATTGTGTGCGTATCACTAGTTTAGCACAATGTACAAGCATCCTAAGCACAATTTCCATAGTTCTTCTCATTGATTAACATAAACATCCTACTATTTTGAAATCTACCATTCAAATCATGAGCACATAGTTCTAAATCAATTATTCATAATAATTTCATGAATCAACAATCAAATTAACATACAAAACTTCACAATTGCTAAACATTACTTGACATGCAAGTGGGTTTTGCCCTAATCATGTTCTTATTCGAAATTTAGCATCTAATGATGTCTAGACCTTCATAGCAACCATTAATCATACTGAATTTTGAATTACATTCACGAATCATACAAAACCCACATAATCAAACATCATCAAATCACAAAATTTAACTTACTTGAGATCAAGAACACTTAGATAATCAGGATTCTTAGGTCATGCATTCGATTCTTCAATAATTTGGCTTTCAATTGATGGAATATAGTGATTTAGGGTTTTGTGAGGGAAGGGATCCCCCTCCTGGCTTCTCACGATCGCACACACACCAGACTTGTCTGGTTTCTTTTTTTTTATCATTTTATTACATTATTTACACATTTAGTCCCTCATCATTTAATCCCCATTCACTTTAGTACTTTACCTTCTAACTTAACCATCTTTCTTTTACTAACTTTTAATTTTTGACATAATCCTATATTTTTTTTATTAAAACATCACTACACATTATACTTTTAGGTCATATGAGAATTTGGGGTGTTACACAATTAGGAAGCTAGATGTCTTGGAGCACTTTCATTCATCATGTGGTTGCCAGATGTGGTACAGTTGTGGGTTGCCCTGTGCTTGTAGGATAGAAGAGTACATGCGTGAAGGTAATAATTGTTAAACGTACAACACTTGTGTGATATATTTCCATTATTCATGTGACTTATACAATGTTGTTTTTAACCGTGCAGAGCGTTCGATTCAACTTGAAGACATAGACGTCTTCTGGCGGAAGCTTAACTTCCAAAGTTGTAAATTAATAGACGATGACGTTGACGTGGCCGAAGAGCTAAATATTGTTAGACAACAATTAGAGTCGCACCCCCAGCTCAGAAAAAAAGCCTGATGTCAAAGATTAAAGCGGTGTTGACTCCAACGAAATCTACCAAGAAACCACCGGTTGTCCAACAAAATACTCGTGGCCGACCAACAACAAAGCAGGTACAACAAAGGTTGGACGAGGCCTCTCGTATAGATGAAGAATTGAGGAGAAGCTCCTTCGGTGATGCAAACACGTGCTTTGAAGGTTCACGACAAAGTAAGTACGATAACCCTCGCCACAGCTCGTACATTCCGTCACAGGCCTCTCAACAGTCGGTTATAAGGTCCCAAAAACCCAAAGCGAGCCTAAGCCGTTCAAAGAGTTCTAAGAAGAAAGAGACACGAGATGATCACGGTTTTCCTTTAATCATTAGGGACGAGTAGGTGGGAATCATCAAACAGTTTAAGTCTGCCATTCCGCCAGTGTTTCATTCGCACGTCTCGTGCATACGAGATGTGATGCCGGACGGTCATTGTGGGTTTCGGTCTGTGGCTGTGGGGTTAGGTATGGATCAGAGTTCATGGGGGCTCATTCGAAGGGACCTTGTCCAAGAAATGGATCAGAATGAATCGATCTGGTTCCCAATATTTGAAGCATGGGATGAAGGTTATTTTTACATGCATCGTCAGGGCCTAATTTGGGATTCAGTGTCCGGTTGTCCCCCGGATCACTGGATGGACTTCCCCTTAGCAGGACTTCTTATTGCACAAACGTACGGTGTCGGGGTGCACCTGTTAACGACAACCATGGGTGCGAGTTCCACTTTCTTCCCGATACTAAGTCTTCCGGCTAATCAACAACCATTATTCATAACGCTTGCACATGTTAACGAGAACCACTTCATACATGTTAAGCTGGAAGGGGATTATCCAATGCCACCGGCACACGGGCTATGGTTGAACCACCGAAGACCCCATACGGAACAATGGGAAGATATGTACTTGCCACGTCTAGAATGGTATACATCGATAATGAATCCTCCGCCAATATCAAACCCCAGTCTTAATTACATCGATAGTGATACGGAAGAATGATTTTTGTAATTAATAGTATTTTTTGTAATTAATAGTATTTTTTGTATTAATTCCTATAATTTTCTACAATTTCTATAATTTTTTTATAATTTCTATCATTTTTTTATAATTAGAATTGATTAAAACAGTTTAATAACATTTTTATAAAAAATTATATCATTTTTTATAATTAGAATTGATTAAAACAGTTTAATAACATTTTTATAAAAAAATTACAAATATACGCCTCGTATAGACCTAGATGGGTCGTATAGGACTGGTCAAAAGACCATTTTGCCCCTGATATGCCCCCATTCTAGGCTTAAATCAGGGGCTAAAAGGTTATTTCAACAAATCTAGATGCCTCGTATAGAGCTGGATGAGTCGTCTGTTAGAGCGAGATTTTGAAAATTTGAATTTATCAAAAAAGGACGCCTCGTATAGATCTAGACGGGTCGTCTTTATGGGCGACAACATTTCTTTTTTTTTAAATTTGAATTTTGAAAATCTTTTATTTAATTACCAATAAACCCCTGAAAAGACCCAAGTATATGCCTTAAACAGGGGCATAAAGGTAATTTGAAAACCTAGACGACGCGTATAGGTCTATACGACCAATACATGGTGGGCGGCAACTGTTTCGCTTTTTCATTTTTAATTATTAAAAATATGTTTATTAAATTACCATTTTACCCCTGTAAAGCCCCCAGTATAGGCCTTAGTCAGGGGTAAAATGGTAATTAACCATTCCAGAAATATCTTTTTGGATTGGTTAATTACCAGTTTACCCCTGATTAAGGCCTATACTGGGGGCTTTACAGGGGCAAAATGGTCATTTAACAAAAAGGCTAGACGGGTCGTCTAGCTCTATACGAGGCGTCTATGCCTCGTATATGAGGGGGAGACCTAGACGACCCTGTTTATCACCCCCAAACAAAAAAACACACACATATATGGAGGACAGAGCTTTATACGCCCCGGATACGTATTTGGACCGTATTTTTGAAGATTTGAAGCATCCCTGGTACGTATTTCAGCCCGTAGTTTAGTATTTTAGCCTCGTTTTTGCCTTTAGATCGTAGGTTTGCCCGTAGTTTAGGTTTTTGTTGGGTTTGAGGTTTTAAGTTGAGGTTGAAGATGAATACCGTAGAACAGGACGCCCCGTATACCTCTATACGAGGCAGATACGAGGCACTGATATATATATTTTTTTGTTATTAATGTTATTATTATTGTTATTAATGTTATTATTATTGTTATTATTATTGTTTTTATTATTATTATTATTATTAATGTTATAATTAATATTCTTCTTCTTCTTATTATTATTATTATTATTATTATTATTATTATTATTATTCTTATTATTATTGTTATTATTATTGTTGTTGTTATTATTGTTATTATTATTATTTTTTGTATTATTATTATTGTTATTATTATTATTAATATTAATATTATTTATTATTATTATTGTTATTATTATTATTATTGTTATTATTATTATTATTATTATTATTTATTATTATTAATATTATTATTATTGTTATTATTATTGTTATTATTATTATTTATTGTTATTATTATTTATTATTATTATTATTATTATTTATTTATTTATTATTATTGTTATTATTTATTATTATTATTATTTATTATTATTGTTATTATTATTATTTATTTATTTATTTATTTATTTATTATTGTTTTTATACGTATACGGTATTTATTTGCAGATTGATTATGGTGGACGATCCGATTCAGGGCGATGACATTCAGGTAGAGCTTGATGGGGCAACGCCGGGGGGTCAGCCGGTTCAGCGGGGTCCACGACGGAGACGGCTACCGCCTCCGGATACGCTGCAGGGTCACCCGTATCTAGAGTTTCCCGCCGTCACCACTGCCGCCCGTCATTGCTAGAGGCTTAGGAGGATGCACATTGGATCGCATGCAGCGATCGACTGGGATGCGATAGATGAGATTAGTGAGACGGCTAGAGTGCGTCAGTTTATACCTGTCGATTCGTCATGACATCGTCTTTTTGAGTTGGCGCACACGCCGAGCTACAGGGAGCTGCTGGTCGAGTTCCTTTCGTCATTCACATTTCACCCTCCTAGGGTCCCAGTGCCGCTTCCGCACCCAGATGCTCCCCCTCTGCCTGAGATTTCTTTCAGGCTTGCTGGCGTTATGCGTTCGATGACGCTAGCACAGTTTACGGTGCATTGTGGTTTATACATGCAGGAGGAGATCGAGACTGACGTTTACACAGCGGGGCTAGTGGTGGTTGATAGACCCACTCTTTTAGGGATTTGGCAGGTGATTGCGGGGGCAAATACTTGGGAGCATGACAAGTCGAAGGGGAGGGTTTCATTTATTAGCGACCCACTGTACAGGTACGTACGTTTATTACAGCAATTACTGTGATTATGTGTATTGTTTATTAATCTCTGTTTGCGGTGGTCTTGGATGAGTTGTCCAAGTTGATCCAGGAGACAGTTCCGTGGTGCATGCTTTTTGCAGACGATATTGTGTTGATTGCAGAAACTAAACAGTGCCTGAACGCGAGGGTAGAGGAGTGACGATTAGCTCTAGAGGGCAAGGGCCTAAGGATTAGTCGTTCTAAGACTGAGTATCTACACTGTGATTTCAGTGGTGTAGCCGATGACGATGACACCCAAATCACCATTTAGAATCAATTGGTCCCGCAGGTTACTAAATTTAAATATTTGGGGTCGTTTGTACAAAGGGATGGTGACATAGATAGTGATGTAACCCATCGCATACAGGCTGGCTGGTGTAGATGGAAGGCAGCCAGTGGAGTATTGTGCGATAGGAGGTTCCCTACTAAACTAAAGGGAAAATTTTACAGGGTTGCAGTTAGACCAGCTATGTTGTATGGAACAGACTGTTGGGCTATCAAGAAGACACAAGCGCGCAAGATGGAGGTAGCAGAGATGAGGATGCTGAGGTGGATGTGTGGACACACGAGGTTGGATCGGATAAGAAATGAGGTTTTTAGGGAGAGATTAGGAGTGGCTAGTATATCGGATAAGATTAAGGAAGGGAGATTGAGATGGTTTGGGCATGTGAAGCGGAGACAAACGACAGCACCAGTTAGAGTAGTGGAAACTCTTACTGTGGAGGGGAAGAGAGGAAGAGGCAGACCCAAACTGACATGGGAAGAACAGATTAGGCATGATTTACTAGAGTTGCATCTTTCTGAGGACATGGTCCAAGATAGGACTTCGTGGAGGCGGGTTAAGGACTTCTAGAGGATACTGCAGTAAGGTCTTAGGTGTATTTTAGGGAAGTAGGTTTTCTTATTCTTTTAAGTGACTTTACCGACGATTGACTTCTTGTGTATATGCCCAAATGATGTTGTATGCTATTATACATGATTTACATTATACTGTGCCACTCTGATCACTTGCTTCGTATAGGTGACTTATTTTTTCTCTAGTCTATTTTTCTATTTTTCTATATTCTTGGACTTGATGTGTTGGTTTGCTGTTCGTTTTGGAGCCGAGGGTCTCTTCTGGAAGCAGCCTCTCTATCCCTAGGGATAGAGGAAAGGTCTGTCTACATCCCACCCTTCCCAGACCCTATGAGTAGCTTTGCTATTTGTGGGATTTACTGGGTATGGTTGTTGTTGTTATTGTTGTTGTTTATTAATCTCTGTTTATGTATTTCGCTAACACTATCTGCAGGTATATGCACCATATGCTCGCTACTTCTATTGCAGCGCGCGGCTACAACCGTGAGTGGTGTACGACCACAGATCTTTTTTCTTTTACTGTTTGTTGTACAGGAGGCCGTGCGCACTAGCAAACGGTCTAGCCCAGTACTACGCCTCCGCCCATCACCGGCAGGAGCGCGGATTTTTGTATGGCGGCGCGTACGTGACTGTCATTGCCCGTTCATTGGGCATCGTACCGGAGGAGGACCCACATCTACAGATGCCGCCAGTCATGCCGACGCGGATGGGTTTTCCATCGCTGTGGGGGATGACACTGATCAGGAGGTTCCCCGTTGGCCCGCGGTTTAAAAACCGCAACGGGGGCATATGGAAAGAGGAGCCCCTACCAGAGCAGTTCGAGCTAGTCTATCCTCCGGCAGATCTTGCTGATGCAGTGCCCGTGCCGGACCCTCCGGTGGATTTAGACGGTGCAGCGATGCCACAGCCGCCACCACCTCCCGGGGCGCCTCAGTTTCCACGTCATGTTATTCCAGGTCATGCCCTAGGAGCTGCGCTACATCCGGAGGTACGAGCCGAGCTTGACAGGCTCAACGATTTGGTAGGTTGGTTGGTTCGGGAGGCGCAGGATAGACGAGAGAGAGAGGGGTTACCCGCGATACCGCTCCTACCAGCTCGAGCACCACATCACCAGCAGCAGCCGCCGCAGCCAGATCCAGATTCAGATTCGGATTCGGATTTGGATGCATAGACCTGTTGTTGTTTTTATTTTTGTTATGGATGTACAAACTTATCTTATATATGTCATATTTATGTTTGTTTTCAGTGATTCGGTTACTTAATGATTGTTGTCTTAAATTGATATAATACAGAAACAATATATGTTCTGAATATAATACGGAAACAATATATCCCCTGAATATAATACGGAAACAATATTTGAACGAGATAAAATTTTAATCGGAAGAATAATATTTAAAAAAGTAAAATGTTAAAAACATTATAATATTTAATCGATATAATATATTTAAAGAGCCGATTTTTAAAATAGTTGATTTTTTATAGTGTAAAAAACAAAAAAAAAACAAAACTTTTTTTAAAACCAAAAAAATTTTCGCTAAAAAAACACATCTTCAAAAACTATCAAAAAAACCATACCAAAACCCACCAAAACACCCCTTCTTTCAACCAAAAAAAAAACCCAAGCCCTAGACGCCTCGTATAGGGCTGTACGAGGCGTCTAGGGTTTCTTAAACTTTGTGCCTAACATCTCTGAAGTGCCCCTTGAATTCAGTGCCTAGACGCCTCGTATAGCCCTATACGAGGCGTCTAGGGCACAAAAAGTGTCCAAATAGGCGCAGAGGGTGTCCGGATAGATTGAGCCTTTAGAAAAAAGTTGTAGGTTTTTTGACTTAACTAATTACTGTTTGAAAATGAAGAAGTTGCTGTTTTGATCATTAAAAAATAATACTGAACTGATCATTGTAGAATCCGTTTCAACCGAACTGCGAATTTGCGTTGATTAGATTTGATTGACTTGATCGAATTCTTGTTTGAATTGGTGACTGGCAGTTAGAGTTTTGATAATATCGGACTGATTTGGTTAACTGTCGAATTATTTTGGTGTGATTTTCGCTGGAGTTTCGACAAATTCAGAAAGTTTATACGTTTCTGAATATTGTTCGTTGATATATAATCTTTTTTAACAAACGAAAATTGATGTTCATTCAAAATGACGACCTTTTTGACAAGAACGATGAGGATGACGATGATTATTAAGTATTATCTACTTGTAGTTTTCGAATGTTATTTTTCGGATATTTTAGGATGTTATTGTACGGATATATTTTATGTGATTTTAGTATGTAAAGTATTATGTTTATTTAGTTTGTTTGTTTGTGTTGCGTAAAACTGGAAAATCGGCAGGTTTGTATATAATGAAAATATAGAAAATGCAGAAAAAAAACTTAAAAAAAGAGTTTTAGCGGCGACATTTGTCGCCGCTATTGATCCATAACCATTACCGACGACTTTATTCTGGCGACACATGTCGCCACTATTGAGTTATATCAATAGTGGCGGCATGTATCAATAGCGGAGACACAAGGACCTTTACCGTCCAAGCTTTACCGGCGACCCTTTAGCGGTGACATGTCGTCGCCATTAGCTTTAGCGGCGCAGATCAGGGTCTTTAGCGGCGACATCTTTCGCCGCTATTACCCCGTTTTCTTGTAGTGATGTGCATTGAAACTTATTTTTGTAAGATAATGTTTAATGTAGTGTACATGGAGAAGAAATATGCATTGAAACTTGTTTTTTTATTTATTTTTTGGTACCTGAACTAACTTTTGTTTTAAAAACAATGAATTTGACAAATTCAATTAATTTGTGAATGTACATTAGACTTGGAAATTTAAAGGTCATACGTATCTCTTTAAATTAATCAATTACTAATTTATCAATATAATAATATCTCACTAAATTATTAAAATATCTCGGTTCCTACATTATTAATTTGTAGAGATTTTACTGGATTGATTTGTTTGTCAACATTTTTTTATAATTAATTTTCAATTAACTTTTGAAAGTCTTAAATGAGAAAATAACAAAATATTAGTAAATTCATTAAGAGTTTGCAACTTCTTTAAAAAGAATGTTCTTCTACTGTGTGATAGTAATTGCGGTGCATTTATAAATTTATCAGTTTGATCATAATACATAATCTAGCATAAAACTAAAATCAAGAAATTGAGTTAAAGAGGTATATAAAACTTAATAGGTTAAATACAGCTTTGAGAAAGGGACACATGACAATGTCTCTAAATTAAAATTCATTTCATGACAAATGTCTGTAAACTAGTTGATGCCCCGCTCGTGTTGCGGGACGATGGCCGAATAATTCTCAATCAATTAAAACAATACTACTATAATTTTGTTAGAAAAAAAAAACAAAAACCATGATAAGACCGTAATTTTGGGCTTGGGGCAAAACTGTAATTTTTCAAGACTAATGAGTCAGTGTTAGGCGGCTCCTTGACACGAAAAAAATTAAATCGAGTAAAACTATTAAAACAAAAAACCTTTATAGTTTTGCTAAAAAAACTAAAATGATGGGGAAAACTTAATTTTTAACTGAGGGCGAAATCATAATTTTAATTCGGAGATAAATCGTAAATTAAATGGACCAACGGGGGAGTGCAAGGAAGCTACCGACACGACTGTAATTTTACACTGGGAGCAAAATTGTAATTTCACCAGAAAAACAAACAAAAATGATGGGCAAAATGTAAATTTAAGTTGAGGACAAAATCGTAACTTGACTGTGAGAAAAAAAAAACTAATGGCAAAATTATAAATTTATACGGGGCAAAATCGTAATTTTGAACTGAGGGCAAAATTGGAATTTTTAGTTGGGAGCATAAAAGTAAATTTATTTTTAAGTGGGGGTAAAAACATAATATTGAACTGATGGGAAAATCGTAATTTTAAGGGAAAAAAAAACTAATGGAAAAACTTTAAATTGAAACGGGACAAAATCGTAATTTTTAACCGGGGGCAAAATTGAAATATTTAGTTGGGAGCGAAAGCGTAAATTTATTTTTAAATGGGGCCAAAAACATAATTTTGCACTGATGGCAAAATTGTAATTTTAAAACGAGATAAAATCGTAAATTTGTCAGACCAATAGGGGAGTGCCAGACACCTGTCTGGCACTATTTCTTTCCCGCCCATTTAGCACAACTAGTTGATGCCCCGCCTGCGTTGCGGGGCGATGACCGAACAATTCTCAACCAATTAAAAAAAGTACTATAGTTTTATTAGAAAGGAAAACTAAAACGATGACAAGATCGTAATTTTTAGCGAGGGTAAAATCGTAATTTTTAGCTAGGGGAAAACCATATTTTTATTTTGAATTGGGGGAAAAACGTAATTTTGAATCGAGAGGAAAATCGTAATTTTTTTACATGCTACAATTCATTCATTACAGAAAAGACAAAAAATAAAGCAAAATAAGTTGTTGTGTATATAAAAACTCATTCAAACGAAATACAGTTTACTTACTGTGTGTATGAAAAGTAATATAAACGGCGCAATTACTTGCATTGCTACGGGATTTGATGAGCTCGGTACGAACCGGTACGGAAAATACCGTTACCGAAATCCCCAAAAGTGGGTACCGGTACCGAATATACCTGGTACGGTACGGATCGGTACCGGTACTGGTACGACACCGGCATTTGAGGGTAAAAACAGATGAATACCGGTGTTGAACCGGTACCGAAAATACACCCCGTTTGGTAAATTCGATACCGATACAGGTACCCGATACCAACTCATTCATTAGTGATGTTACTATCCATTAAATTCAATTTTTATTACTATATTAATTCAATTATTATGTTTACTGTTCATTCTGTTCGGTTTTTAATATATAGGACAATTTTTATTACTATATTAATTCAATTATTATGTTTACTGTTCATTCTGTTCGGTTTTTAATATATTATATTATATATTATATATAGGACAATTTTTATTACTATATTAATTCAATTATTATGTT
The DNA here is from genome assembly GCA_030545235.1 of Helianthus tuberosus. Taxonomy (NCBI): domain Eukaryota; kingdom Viridiplantae; phylum Streptophyta; class Magnoliopsida; order Asterales; family Asteraceae; genus Helianthus; species Helianthus tuberosus. Next base: position 10,974,225 of record CM060381.1, read on the forward strand.
TACTGTTCATTCTGTTCGGTTTTTAATATATATATATATAGGACATTCTGTTCAGTTTTTAATATATAGGACAATTTTTATTACTATATTAATTCAATTATTATGTTTACTGTTCATTCTGTTCGGTTTTTAATATATTATATATATATTATATATTATTATATATATATATATATATATAGAGAAAAATTTTTATTACTATATTAATTCAATTATTATGTTTACTGTTCATTCTGTTCGGTTTTTAATATATGTCATTACAGAAAAGACAAAAAATAAAGTAAAATAAGTTGTTGTGTATATAAAAACTTATTCAAACGAAATACAGTTTACTTACTGTGTGTATGAAAAGTAATATAAACGGCGCAATTACTTGCATTGCTACGGGATTTGATGAGCTCGGTACGAACCGGTACGGAAAATACCGTTACCGAAATCCCCAAAAGTGGGTACCGGTACCGAATATACCTGGTACGGTACGGATCGGTACCGGTACTGGTACGACACCGGCATTTGAGGGTAAAAACAGATGAATACCGGTGTTGAACCGGTACCGAAAATACGCCCCGTTTGGTAAATTCGATACCGATACAGGTACCCGATACCAGCTCATTCATTAGTGATGTTACTATCCATTAAATTCAATTTTTATTACTATATTAATTCAATTATTATGTTTACTGTTCATTCTGTTCGGTATATAGGACATTCTGTTCGGTTTTTAATATATAGGACAATTTTTATTACTATATTAATTCAATTATTATGTTTACTGTTCATTCTGTTCGGTTTTTAATATATTATATATATTATATATATATATTATTATATATTATTATTATTATTATATTATATTATATATATTATATATAGGACAATTTTTATTACTATATTAATTCAATTATTATGTTTACTGTTCATTCTGTTCGGTATATAGGACATTCTGTTCGGTTTTTAATATATAGGACAATTTTTATTACTATATTAATTCAATTATTATGTTTACTGTTCATTCTGTTCGGTTTTTAATATATTATATATATATATATATATATATATTATATTATATATTATTATTATTATATTATATTATTATATTATATTATATATAGGACGTCCTAGATCCAATTTTTTCCGGAAATTTTTCTATATAAGTGGCTTTCCGTAGCCAAGTTAGAACACAACTTAACCACAGTCGACAATGGCTTCTATTAGCTTGTCCGCTGTTCCCACCACCTCTCGACCACCCTTTTTTTCCAAAACTTCCAGTACCCATTGCTTCAAAATCTCATGCAAGTCATCCACAGATGACCACTCGGAAAACAACCCGAAGCTCATACTTCCCATGCAGAACGTAGACCGGAGAAACATGCTCCTGGGCCTTGGCAGTCTATACGGTGCGGCCAACTTGACCAACATCGGTTCGGCCTTAGCATACCCCATCACTTCTCCAGACAATATTTCAAAGTGTGTTCCTGCCGAAGATGGTATCCCCGGAGACGCTGTAAGAGGCAATGCTTGTTGCCCTCCAACCACACAGACTTCCGCAGTTCCTTATGTCTTGCCTAAGTTCACCAAACTTCGTTTACGACCCGCCGCAGATCAACTTTCTGAAGAGTACATCGCAAAGTATCAAGCAGCAGTTGCGGCCATGAAGGCTCTCCCTGAGGACGATCCACGCAATTGGAAACAACAAGCTAAGATCCATTGCGCGTACTGCAATGGAGCTTACACTCAATATATGAATGGCCATCCGGAGCTAAAAATCCAGGTTCACAACAACTCGCTTTTCTTTCCTTTCCACCGCTGGTACCTATATTTCTATGAACGGATCTTGGGTAGCTTAATCAATGATCCAACTTTCGGTTTACCATACTGGAACTGGGACAATCCCAAGGGAATGTTGCTTCCAGACATGTTTGAAGCCCCTTACCCTAACCCAGCAGACCCTACTAATTCCAATCCCAAATTCAACCCATTGTTTGACCCTTACCGAAATGTCGCACACTTACCTCCCGCCATCGTCGATCTCGATATTTCAAGTGCAGCTGGTGATAAAAGCTGTGCAAGCCAGCAGATAAGCGAAAATCTATCTGCAGTGTATACTCAAATGATTGGAACCACCACGGCACTTCCAGATGCCTTTTTCGGTACCAATTATGATCCAGATCCTTCCAAGATTCTGGCTGGGCGTATAGAGAGTGGTGTTCACACAGCGGTGCACATATGGGTGGGTAACCCTAGGATGCCTAACAATGAGGACTTGGGGAACTTTTACTCGGCCGGGTATGATCCAGCCTTTTACGTACATCACTCAAATGTCGACCGCATGTGGCAAATCTGGAACGAGCTGAACTTCAGAAACGTAAATCCAAGTAACTACGACTGGCTGAATGCATCATTCGTGTTTTACGATGAGAACCAAAAACTTGTACGTGTCTATAACAAAGACTGTGTAGACATCAAGAAGATGGGATACACTTACAAACCTTCAAGACTCACATGGCTCCAGGGTCGCCCGTTTCCTCTAGTTAAGGCGTCCAACATTGCAGCTAAGTCATTTGGGGTTGTGAAGAAGGTGGAGGAGATTGAGTTTCCTGTGAAGTTAGACCAGACGGTGAAGGTTGTAGTGAAGAGACCAGCAACAAAGAGGAATGAGGATGACAAGATGAAAGCTAGTGAAGTGTTATTTTTGGAGGGGATCAAATACAACGGTGAGCAGTTTTTCAAGTTTGACGTGTTGCTGAATGATGTAGACGATGGGATCGAGACCACTCCGGTTTCAAGCGAGTTTGTTGGTACTTTTGCCCAGGTGCCACATGACCTCGGAGGGAATATGGTCATGACGAGTGGAGCGGCGTTTGGGCTCACACAGCTTTTGGAGGACCTTGAAGCTGAAAATGATGAGTATGTTTTGGTTACTTTGGTGCCAATGGCAGGGGCAGAAGATGCCACCATTTCCAAGATCAACATTCAGCTGGTTCCCCTCGCTAATTAAAACTCGTCGATGTAACTGCATCATCAATCTTCGTTTGCATCAGGCATGGTTACGTGTCTGTTTGGTTCCTTCGTTTCAAGTTTAGCCATGTTGAGTGTCACTAGCTCTTTCTTGTATTTGGACTTCGATTAATAAACTTTATCAAGTAATGTTCGGTTAATTCTAGCTTCATTCATCTTTTATTTCATGTCAAAGACTCCGATTTATTCTTAATTAGGTTTTTAGAGTAGCAGATCAGGATACAATTATAGAAATAAATCATATATGGTATCCCGCTTTGATTGTTTTAATTTCCACAACAAATTACATGAGACTAAAACCTTTTTATGTGAGTGTGCGTTGTCCGTACCTAGCACAAATAAATAATAACACGATTGATTTTATATTAATACGACGGAAAATTTACAATCGGTCATTTTAGAATCAAAACTATCAACGTTCATATTAACATCATTGATTGTGTTGGAAAAATAGGTGAAAATAGTATTTTTCACAAATATAAGAAAATGATTTTTTCCTATTTTGTACTAGAAATAAATATAATAAAATGAGCGGGTTTTATATATTTATTTGTGGGTTTGTGTTCTACGTTGGAAGAGCTTCGCAACGAACTAAACCACGTCCAAAACGGAGCTAAGATGAATGAGATATCGATGCTCAAAGTTGGGTGTTTGAAACATTGAATGCTGAAACAAAAGTGAAAGTAGCGCCTTGTCCCACATCGGAGGAGAGATGGAACTTAAATGAGTATTTAAGTGGGAACTTTCCATTCTTATTGTTTCATGGAAGCACACACACTAAGTGTCCTCGCGAAGGGTGCAGAGCACCCTAACTGCCACTCCCGCACGCGTGGCGCGTGGCGTAGGCGATGAGACGATGAGGCGCTTTGATGGCGCACTTTGCACTTCGCATCGCCGCGAGCCGCCTTTGTATTTTTGACCACATGCGCGTGGTGGATCACACAGGCTGCAAGGACCAAGTGGTGAAGTGGCGTGCAGGTTCGAGGCGCGTGACGGGGCAGTCCGCGCGCGGTTACGCATGGTGCATGGGTCCTGTTGTGGCGTGCGCGGCGCACCAAAGTGAGCCAAAACGGCGCGACTATGTGGCGTGCTCGTAGAGGCTCACAGGTGACGTGGCGCACGCGCGCATGGACCTGAGTCAGTGTGGCGCACGCGCGCATGGCAGTGAGCCAAAAGGACGCACCGCGCATGAGCGTGCAGACCTGGGCGCGCGCGCACCAACGTGTCTTGCGCGCGCGGGCGCAGAAGCTTCAAGCATTGAATGACAGTGCAGTTACAGTTCAACTTTGAAACTGACGAATTAATGGTTTTTGACTGAGAATTAAATGACGTATTAAATTGCATTGAAGACGTTTAATGCAATTTATACCTCTCCTTTAATTCCTTTTTGACGGTTTCGAATCTGGAGCTGTATAAATACAGCTCTTGGCCACTGCAGAAGATACACCACGAACACCAGCAACACAACAGCAATTTCACTTTCTCTCTACAACTTCTGATCTCTTTCTTGCAGTTTCAAGGTAGCCTTCGGGTTGTAGGCCATCTCCGGCAGTACTTCTGCTCCGGCTGTTGTACCCTGGGAAACAAAACGAGTACTCTTGGGAGACTCAGAATTTGTTTTAAGGGAAGCGTGTGGACACGTGCCTCAGCCACTCTGCTTCTACACCTTTCTTGTATTTTGGTTTATTTCAGTTGTAAATTGTATTAGTATTTTTCAGCTTTCATAATCTTTGTATTGTAATCTAGTAATAAAATTTGTTTATTTTATTTAATTACGCGAACGGTTCCTACAGATTGTATACTAATATATAACAAAATTTACAATCAATTATTTAAACACCTAACATATTTAGGTATATCTTACTCTTTAACATCTTTGCGAGCTTTGTAAAGCGCATATAGTGTGTCGATGACCACTTGCAATTCCGCCTGAGTTTTACGAATGTTACCCGCTTTTTCTGTTAATTCACTAAGTTTTTGCGTAAGTTAACAGTCGGATGTCATGATATCCTCCAACATTTGTTTGATTCGTACAAACACATTTGACTCTTCACTTGAAGAAGACATTTTGAAAGACATAAATAGTATTTATATAAGTACTATGGGGTTATATAATTCAATACATATCATCATTACAATTAAGAGGTGCGGAACAACACGTGGTTCATCATTGCTAGTAATGAATTTAAGTAAGAAACCCTAGAACATAAAATGTGTAATTTATTTAGTATAAATTTGCGTTTCGAAAAGAGGCTCAGAGTAATGGTTAGAGTAATGGTTGCATCTGGTTGCTTATTTTCAAGCCGCCCCAGTTACCACACCAAGGCTAACATATCGTCATTGCCAATATATCAAAGATTTAATTACCACCCATAAATAATAACCAAATAACAATTGCTCATCGTGTTATATCCGCATAGCGAAAATCACAATCATTAAACAAAGACCGTAACAACTTGGATGAGACTAAGCTCAAAGTTGTTGGCTAACCATATAAGACAACCCCAAAGAAACACTGGTATCAACAAATATAGGAGTTTATTATATTATATGGTTTCCTATTTTATTTTAACCTATTTTTGCATGATATCATTCAACCGACATTCCAGTGGGTCGGTTCCGTTATTTTTGTTTCTTCTGCTTATATATGGTCTTGTAATCTTCAATTAAAACATAGAAAACAGAAGTATGAATCAATTTTGATTTCCTCTGAATACCAATTTCTTCATGGTATCAGAGCCAAGTTAGTCAAAATTAAGATCCTAAATTCGAAAAACCTGATGGCCGGTGCAGACGGATCCAAGGCCAATGATCTGATCGATCCCAACTCACCACTATGCCTCCATCCATCAGATTATCCGAGACAGATGCAGGTTAACGATAGTCTGATGGATAACAATTTTAATGATTGGGTGCAAGAGATGACAGAATTCTTGTTTACCAAGAACAAGTTCGGTTTCGTCGATGAAACGATTAAGAAGCCAGAAAAATCACACAAAGACTATACGCCGTGGATGCGATGCGACGCCATGGTGAAAGGATGGTTAAAGACTGCGATGGAAAAAGACATACGGGCAAGTGTGAAATATGCGAACACAGCGGCTGAGATTTGGAAGGATTTGAATGAACGTTTCGATAAAGAAAGCGCGCCGAGAGCGTATGAATTGAAGCGATCGTTGAACGTCACCCGACAGGATGGGGCTTCTGTTTCTGCATATTACACGAAGCTCAGGAGGATTTGGGACGAGATCAATGAAGTTTTGCCAATCCCACAGTGTTCGTGTGATGGATGTAAATGTGGAGTCGGAAAACGACTCGTAGAATTAAAAGAAAATGAGAGATTATATGAGTTCTTGTTGGGACTTGACAATGAGTTTGCGGTCATACGAACTCAGATCCTTGCTATGAAACCAACACCTACATTGAGCAATGCTTACCATATGGTGGCGGAGGACGAGCATCAAAGAAACTTAGCTTTCGGGAAGAAAACGACATCCGAAGTAGCAGCTTTTCAAGCGGGTTGTAGGATCGTTTTCAGACCCGAACGAGTCGATCAGAAGAGTTTTGCTCAGTACGAAAGGCGGAAACAGACGTACTGAGGTCAATTCAGCTAGAATATCACTTTAAACTGTCGTTATATAAATTTCACAATGATTTACAGCGAGACGACACTTCGGCAGCACTTCGTTGCTCTGACCGGAATCCTTACAAATGAAATCAAGACACAAGTATTTTAGGGTTCTAATTTCGCTTGAACAAGCTTCAAGCGGAATTATGTTTCAAGGGAGATTAGGTTCAAGCGAGATTAGGTAGTTAATTTCGCTTGAAATTACCATGACACTTTCAAGCGAAATTACTTATCTAATTTCGTTTGAACTTGTCTCACATCCTATTTTAGACATATTCCTCGTATAACGTGCCCTGATCTATCTAAATACATACAAGACTCGATACAAGACGAAGTCGACAGACGCATGCACCAACAGACTCCCCCTCGAATGTTGACGAGTCTTAAAGTGTCGAGTCTTCGCACCTTCAGTCTTTATCAGTCCTCGAACTCTTTGAAGTATCTTGACACTGTAAAGCATCCTCGATCTCTCTTTTCTCATCTCTTCCTCGAATGTTGAAAATCTCCAGGATCTGAGCCTGGCTTTCAAGCTTTCTAATTCTCTTGATCAGATCTCTTGAATCCTTAAATTCATCAACATCAGCAGTTCCAGAATCGTAACCTGACTTATACTTTCTACAGGTTCAGAATCGATTCCTGGCTCTATCCTGCACAAAAACTCTACCCAACAATAAATTTTCTGATGACCACATGTAAAATCAATCTCACACTCTGATGAATCACTTGTGGATAAATATTCAAACAAAGATTTTACAATTTTAAACTTTGATGAACCACTTGCAAGAATAACGATTTTCTTTTCAAAACAAACACTCTCCCAACCCTAATTGTCATCATATTCAGCACTTGGAATTTTGAAAATCAGCTCTCCAACATCAGTTGTCGAAAATCTTTTTGTATTTTTCAAAATTTATGCTAAACCACACTGAAAATCTTTTTGGATTTTTGAACATAGAATGAAATGCAGTAGAGAAATATTTACATACAATATTTTTGTGAGTTTGTGTAAGAGGATCATATCAGTTTATGACAAGTCACAAGTACCGTTGAGCTTAGTTACACATTAAGAATTAAACAATTCACTTAGATTGTCGATATATTGATCCACTTAAATTTTCACACAAATTTCAACTGATTCAGGATATGAATTAGGTGTATTAAAAACTTAAACTCATTCATGTGTCCCACCTCTTGAATATACTCCCGTATCCAGATCCCAATATTCAGTCTTACAGGTGAGTATACCACAGATGATATCTATAAGGGGTTAATTGCGAAACCGTGAGAGCTCAGGTCAGAACTTCCGTTCAGCAGAGAGATGACGGCTTGACTTTTGGTGGGTCCCCTTTAGAGGATCTTTTTTACAACAGCAATGATTATCAATTTTATTGTTTCATCATTTTTGCTGAGGGCGGCGCTATATTTCAAGCAAGCAGTAAAGTATTCTCCGGGGACTAGGCCATTGCTTCCGCATTATCAGAAGTCCCGGGATAATACCCCAGATATCACTGAGCATAAAGACCTAGTATCTCAGAAAGAGGGATCCTTCAAACAAGATTTCAGGGGTTACCTATATATCCAAGTAGTGTTCCCCACGAAATAAGCAAGTTTGAATTTAAGTTTATATCCCGAAAAAGCTTACTAAATGTGTAAAAACCTATCGGCATATCATCAGTGAGACCGTTTAACACTATTTAAACATTACATTTCTTTAGCATACTGTAACTGTCTACTGATGTACTATCATTTCCTCTTCTTCGACACAAAAACTCATTTTTCATTTTATCATGTTTTTGTCTTTTTCAAATTTTCAAATGTTTTTGGATTTTCTGAAAATTTTTACTCCCCCTAAAATGCAAACACATTTAAAGAAATTTGAAAACAAACTATACAAGTAAATTGACAACTGATATCGAATCGCTTCAATTCGCCATTCACTTAGCATAAACAATCAGAACTCCCCCTTACAACAAACTATTTTCCCATTGTGATTTCAAAACACTTAAGTTTGTTTTAATCAAATGGTTTTTCCGGAAAATAAGTTTTGTTGATTAATTTTACCATTTGTAGGTTAGGGGTTCATCATATTGTTTTCTTCAAAATACCACTTGTACGAAAAATAAATCAAGTACAAATTAATGTCCCTGATTAATCTTGAAAATTAAGCACCACTTGTAAGAATGGTCCAATCAAGTTCAACCTAATGACTTTGATTTTACCACTTGTATTCACAAACTCTTTTTCAACCACATGGCTTACCAACCAATACCACATGTAGGTTGAATTCTCAAGATGCCGATACCTACTCCTCACTTACCAACCTGGGAGTTCCGGCAAGTCATACTAGTGACCAATTTTCAATTTTTCAACAAACAATATAAGAATGATGCCGATTCCTGCTCCGCGATTACCAACTTGGGAGCTCCGGCAAGTCAAGAATTTTAGTGTTCGTAATAGGTACCATCCCAGTCACAAACCAGGGATGATACTTTACCTTGCTTCTTTGTTTTCTTCTCGTAAAATTCCTTGACTCCCTTGACCTTCCTGTCAATCATTTTTTACAAAAATGTTATGAACTGTGGAGTTAAAGGCCTTTTCAATATCAAATTCTTTCTTTTCAGAAAAAAATTGATTTGAAATTTCAACTTTACCAATTTTCTTCTTAAAATTTTCAGCCCGAAGTGGTGGAAAATTCACATCATCCACAGTCGGTACTGAGTTTTCACTTTTTGATTCAACTTGTGGCTCATCTGACTTTGTGGAATCAGATTCATCGCCAGAAGATAGCTCCTCTGATTTTGACGAATCAGAATCATTGCTAGAACTATCATCAGATTTCTTAACAACCCATTTCTGGTTGTCAATGTTTGCCCTTTTCTTGTAAAACCTGTTTGAACATTCACCAATCTCAAAAGTTGAATTTTTGAAAAGTTTAGTTCTCTCAATTGGTGATTCAAACATAACCTCTTTATCTTTCAGTTTACGAGAAACTCCCTGTTTTGAGTGTATTGCCTTGGAACAATTCTTGGCAATATGACCAACAGTGTTGCATTGGAAACAAGTTCTCGTTTCTTTCATCTGATCAGCAGTCTTTATCTCTTCTTGCTTCTTCGCAAGGAATTCACTGTTCGACTGATTTCTGAATAGATTTTCTTTTTCTTCTTCAGACGATGTTCCTGAAACAAATATCATTTTTGATTTACAACATGGAATGATGTTTCAAGAGAATCGGCTATCCGGAATGGTGGCCAGGAAAGACGAAGAAATAAGGAATCAAACCAAAGGCAGCTTATGCTGAATCGGTTACGAGCCAGTGACGGGATTGACCGATGAACAATACAATATGTTCCTGAAACTTTTCGGTAGCAATAAAGATCGTGCACAAGGTGAGATGACTCCGCAACCGAAAAATGCCAGGTATGTATAATGACAATATTGAATGGGGTGTAATGGATTCAGGGGCAACTGAGCACATAATCTTTCAACAAGAAGTGCTCGAAAACATTGTCAATAAAACCTATGAAGCACCTGTAACAGTTGCGAATGGGGAGGACGCACCTGTTGAGGGAAATGGCGAGATCCTCCTCAAGGGTGGGATCAAAATAAAAGGGGCATTGTTTGTTCCAAAATTCAAGTATAATTTATTATCCGTTCGCCGACTAGCGAAAGATTTACATTGTGCTATCACTTTTTTTCGGATTTCTTTGTAATACAGGAATTGAGAACGAGGAACTTGATTGGAACGGGTAACTGCGTGAATGGTTTTTACAGGATGGGAGTCATGTGGAGAGAAAGAAAAGCATTGGCGGTTTCATCTGGTACCTGGCACAAAAGACTTGGTCATACCCCAAATATAAAGTTATCTCATGTGAACTTTTTTAAGGATTTTCATTTGGATTTTGAAAACGATGCTTGTGACTCTTGCATTCGAGCTAAGTTTACAAAAATTCCCTTTCCAAAAAGCTTCATAAATACGAATGATTGTTTTGATTTAGTTCATAGTGATATTTGGGGAGGGTACCGAACCCCATCTTTGTCACGTGCGAGTTATTTTCTTACTTTAGTTGATGATTATAGCCGATCAATTTGGGTTTACTTGCTCAAACAAAAACATGAGGCAAGCACGTGTTTGATTCATTTTTACAACATGGTTGAAAGACAATACGGGAAGAAAATTAAACTTTTTCGATGTGACAACGGGGGTGAATTCACATCTAATCAAATGAAAGATTTTTATGCCCAACACAGCATAGTCCTAGAGACCACATGTCCACATACCCCACAACAAAATGGGGTAGAAGAACGAAAAAATAGGCACATTCTGGAAATAGCTCGTGCCATTCGCTTTGAGGCAAATTTACCTATTAAATTTTGGGGCGAGTGCATTTTGACCGCAATGTATATCATCAATCGAATACCCACCAAGGCAACACATAACAAAATGCCTTACGAAACATTGATTGGGAAAAGTCCAAGTTATGATCACATGAGAGTTTTTGGGTGTTTGACTTATCATTGGAACCATGACACCAAGGGGGATAAATTTGAGCCACAAGGTAGACGAGGGATATTTCTTGGTTACCCCTATGGGACAAAGGGTTATAAAATATATGACTTTGATTCGAAGAAAGTGGTTATTACTAGGCATGTAAAATTTATAGAAACATGTTTCCCTTTCTCAAATAAAGGAGTTGAAGTCAATGCAGTAGCTCAGGATGAAGAAAGAGAGCATGTGCATAAGGATTGGCGGCAAGGGGGAGAAAAATTTACACACATGCATGGAGTTGATTCTAATGACCATGACTCAATGGGCCCACAAAGCAATGAAGACGTCAATTCCATACAAGAAACAATACAAGAAAATGTTGAGGGATCCATACCACCTCCCACCGCCACTGGCCCAACGACTCAACAACTAGAGCCAAATGATAGCCAACCACCTACCAATCACTCGCATGAGACCATATCAAGTACTCGCAACACAAGAGTTCGAATTCAACCACAACATCTCAAAGATTACTAAGTCAAGCTTCCTCCATCGATAGACCACGCAAACCCGTCATCCGATCAAGTAACCTCTACGGTACATCCCTTAGCACACTATGTCTCTTATCATAATTTTAGTGCTAATCACAAAGCTTTCCTTTCGGCTATTGACTCTTGTCATGAGCCTAAGAGTTTCAAACAAGCATCACAGGATCCGAAATGGCGTAAGGCTATGGAAAAGGAAATTAAAGCCCTTCAAGAAAACGGTACGTGGACTCTTACAGAATTACCCGTTGGAAAGAAGGCCATTGACTCGAAATGGATTTACAAAATCAAATATAAACCCGATGGCCAAATCGAACGGTACAAAGCGCGTCTTGTCGCCAAGGGATACACTCAACTAGAAGGTGTGGACTATCACGGATTCACGATATGTAACACCCGTTCTTATAATTCAAGGTTTAACGTGTCAATTACGAAAAATAATCATGTAATTAAGATTTACATATACATCGGATTTACGGGTTTATTAAAACCTTTTACAATTTAAAAGTATACATCACATCATGTGTAAGTTTGTCGTTTAACATAACAACGATATATAGTGCGGAAGCTTATTTCTTGATCGTGTTCGGTTCTTGCTCGCCGCTTGATCTTTATCCGGGCACTCTTGGCATCCACCTATGATCAAAACCAACTTAAAAGTTAGTTTTGATAGTTAAATAATGGTTTAAACAAGTACCATGGGTCAAACAAACAAAAAAACAAAATTTTTCCGGAGTTAGGGGGCGTCGCGTGACGCTAGGCCCCCTTTTTCACAGACTGATGCTTAATCAGTTGCTGTACATACCCAGCATGACCTGATTTCACGGAAACGAGCATATCTTCTTCGTTATTGATCCGTTTTACCCGATTCTTTTTCCTACGCGTCCGTAATTTAATTCTCCGTCATATGGAGTTAAAATACAACATCCAACTTAATATATTTTTAGACTTCTAAGCCTTCGACTCGTTACCTTTTTACCAAGTTTTAACCCGTTTATGCATTTTATCAAACAAACATATTTGTTTGATCCTTATATCACATACACTTCTTCGAATTAATGTTATCTACCATTTTAGGTTCTAATCACGGGTTTATTACACAATTTAAACCCGTTTTCGCTCGTATGCTTATTTTGACCCGTTAAGGGTATTTAAGCACTTTAAAGCTTGAAATCGCTTTCATTCATTTCTAGCATCTTATTCCTACATTTCTTATCAAGTAATCTTCAACTACAACTCTATGCGTGTTGGATTTAATGTGGATATCTATATGTTCCGAGTTTTACCCTTCGGATTATTATCTTACGGCAAGACTCAAATAGAGCCATTTGACTAACGTATTACATCTTTCAGCTTCTATACTTATTCTAAGTATTTACCTAGTCATAAAACTCGTTTCCAAACAACCTTTAAAGCTTGTTTGTTTGAATTAGCTAACAAGGGCGTTTTGGTCCTTTTTAGTCTTTCAATTACGACGAGGTCTTTTGAGAGCATGCTTGACCCATAATTCTTCTTTTGAGTTATGATCTTGTTCGAAAAGTCATTATGCTTTTCGAAACACCACGACCCTCTTTTTAAAACATTTGGTTTACCCATTTAAGTAACCCATTGTCTATCTAAGACTTCATTTAATGCTCATTAAACCTTACGTTCTAAATGGATAATTACTCTATTACACATACCTGGCTCGGGTCAATGTATTGACCTGTTTTAATGCCTTGCTATAATAATCGCTAAGTAATAGCGATGCAAATATCAATTCGACATTTATTCCTGAAATCATATAACTCGACAAGAATCATTAGTCGCTATTATCAAAAGGTGGTATCTCCACCCTTTGACCCGTTTGGTCTAAATGACCGATTATCTTTGCGAGATGTTATTTAGTACCATCTCATCTACAAGACTCGCTTCGATTTATACCGTATAGTATTTTTACTTATAAATCATTTATTGATTCTTTTGACCCATTATAACTTACGCTATAAGGTGCCTTTCACGAATAACGGTTATTATCAACAAGTGACCAAAATACCGTTTTACCCTTATTATTTGCAATGGTTTACCTTATAAGGTAACCATTTAAAACTCATTACCATTTAGTCATTGCATGACCAATTAATCGTTTTAGCTCCTTTTAACCATTATACATGGTTTATTACCCTTGTCTTTTGTTCCGAACCGCACATGACGTGTCGGAACATCATAATTCAAACATGACTTTCTATGATTCATAACCTATAAAACAAATAGGTATTAAATAAAAGGTGTAAGTTTTGACTTACCTCGCATCCTAAATACGCTTTCCTTCATACTTGACTCGTTTGACCCGCTTCCTTCCCAAGCTTCCATCTAGCTTGTCAAGCGTCAAACTATTATCATAATCCGTAAGACGATTAGATTAGTCATCGTTACTTATGACTATTTCATTTTACGGATTTCATGTCAAAACTACTATTCGAATTCATCATTGGTTAGTTTGACTTTTAGAAGTCAACTACCTTTAATCATACCGTAGGCATAATTAAGTTAAATCATCGTTATGATTAGAATCCGTTTTAACCCATATTTCACGCAATTAGTCAAACTAGCCAATTACGCATGTCTCTCATAAAATCTTCATTTCAATATTCATTCGGGCATTTTAACAAACATCTTGTAGGCGCGATTTTGTAAACATATTTTATCTAATTATGGTCATCATTTTAACCAAGTTTTAGTATCAAAATCATGCCTCTATGTCTAGTGTACATGAACTACACCTAGAACTAGCATCACTACTTTAATGTTCATCCATTTAACACCTTAATTCAAGTGTTCATCATATTTCTACAAAAACCCATTTAACACATAAATGGATGGTTATGAACTTCATATCTATGAACACTAATTCAACAATTTATTGACTAGGGTTTGTTCCTAGACATGATTTCATCCTAATTTCATCCAAACTTCAATCATGCAAGCCAAATTTTCGATTTCATATGTTCACCAAGAATTCAAGATGGAACTAAATAGTGAAATTTGGCATACCTTATGATCCCTTCATCGAGGTGATCACGAATTCGTGCTTGGATTTCGATTTGGGTTGGATTTACCCCTTCAATTTGCTGATTTTATGCTTGTTAGGGTTTGAGCTTGAGAGCTCTTCTTGACTCCTGTGTTTTGTACGACCAGAACACACACAAAGGTGTGTGTTTTGGTGTTTTTAATTTTAATTAATAAAAACTCATTTTCTCACTTTAACCATTTTAGTCCCTCAACTTTACCCAGGTTTATAAAGGTTACTACATCAAGTTCCTCATTATTTTTAAAACACTAGACTAACTAGGTTGACATTCCTAGTTATTTAGTGGGTTCCGGGAGTTATAACCCGTTTTATTTTAAGTCCTGTTAACTCAGGCTCTTATAAACTTAATTCCTTTAAACTTTGATTCGTTTGTATTTAATATTAGGATTTCTTATTTAAATCCAAATATTTACCGGGTTATTTTTACTACTAACGGTACGTTACCCGTCTTTTAGTATTAACGGAGTTTGATTACCAAACCCGTTTTCGGGGTGTTACACAATACGTTTGCACCAGTTGTTTATCATTTTGGCAGCGGAAATTACATCAGGACCGTAGTTAGGAAATATTTAATCAGAGTAAAATACCACGCTTTTATAATATTAAACACATGGGAAAATCCCAAGTTTTCAGTACACACATTTTCATAGGGATAAACCCTATTTTATTTAAATAAAACATCTCTTTATTTTAGGTAACTCTATAGCCACTTTTCCAAGCCTTCAGTGCTGTCCAACTGGCTTCTATTTTGGCTTTCACATTTTATTACCTGAAACGCGTTTAAAAATATTTTGTCAGTGGGAAATACTGGTGAGTGAAACCCAGTTTAATCAAGACAAGTTTTATCATTCGCAGTATTGAGGGCGATCACGCAATTACATTTGTTTCCAATTCTTACTTTAATTACCACCCATGGTACTGTCGTCTCGACTTATGGTCATGTTACTACTCACAGTGTAGTAACAAATTTTGTATACAAAACCCCAAATATACCGACGATAATTGTAGAATTACAAATACTCAATCACTGGTAATATAATGTAAAACAATTGAGGTTTTGTAAAAACAGTATGCAAAAAGGTTTACAAAAAGGAGATTACTCGCAAAAAGGTTTACACAAAAAGAAGGATTACTTACATTGCTGTCTTAGGGTTTTCCTTAAGGATTTCCTGGTGATTATCTATTAATTACAGAAATGCACACGCGTTAGTATAATAA
Organism: Helianthus tuberosus; assembly: GCA_030545235.1. Lineage (NCBI taxonomy): Eukaryota > Viridiplantae > Streptophyta > Magnoliopsida > Asterales > Asteraceae > Helianthus > Helianthus tuberosus. Next base: position 10,990,190 of record CM060381.1, read on the forward strand.
TCTAATATTTACATTAGTAATACCCTCCCCGAGACGGCATTCCAACAACTACGTCGGGCAGAACCACGACAGCCGTTACGGAATCCTAGATCAATCGGGCAGCGTATCTAATACGTAACCGGGGGTTATGATACTTACAATGAGGCAAAACTTTGTTATTTATAGTTATACTACGTAGAAATTGAGAGAGAATTCGAGGAAAATGAGCGACGAAAATGAACTGCTGAGCTCCCATTTTATAGGGCTGGTCGGGCAGGCTCTCGCGCCCCGCGACGGAGACAGGAGGAGCCGTCGCACCCCGCGACGTAGGGGGTGTAGGCCCTAGCTGTGCTGAGTTGGTTAGTAGCTCCGACACGCGTGACGACACGTGTTAGCACCGGGTGAGGGCGGGTGGCCAAGCGCTCGCGGCCTGAGACGTCCCTCAAGGGATCTGTCGCGCCCCGCGACGACCCATTTAATTTCGTTTTTATTTAATTTTTGTAAAAATAAAGGTATCCGGGTCCTGTTTTCGTATACGGGGTGTATTTTAGGACGTATAGGGGTACTCTAAATATATTAAGGGTGTCGGAAATATTTTGAGGGTTGTTATAGAGGCCATAGAAAGAAATCATACTTGGGAACTGGTTGATCCTGAACCAGGAGTTAAGCCCATTGGTGTTAAATGGATATTCAAAACTTAGTTGAATCAGAAGGGTGAGGTTGAAAAGTATAAAACAAGGTTGGTTGTGAAAGGGTATGCTCAGAAACAAGGGGTGGATTACACTGAGGTCTTTGTACCAGTAGCTAGATGGGATACAATTAGAATGTTCCTTGCCATTGCGGCAAAGAGAAGGTGGACAGCCTATTAACTTGATTTAAAAAGTGCCTTTTTACATGGTGAGCTGAAGGAAACTGTTTATGTTGAACAGCCAGAGGGTTTTATAAAAAAAGAAGATGAAGGTGAGGTTTACAAACTCAAGAAGGCTCTGTACGGCTTGAAGCAAGCTCTCAGGGTGTGGTATCACATAATTGAAGCATACTTTAAAGGAGAGGGGTCTAAGAAGAGTGGCCATGATCATACTTTATTTGTGAAAAAGGTATGGGGCAAAATTCTAATGGTCAGTTTATATGTAGATGATTTAATTTATGCAGGGAGTGATAAGATGATCTGTGATACGTTCAAAGAATCCATGAAAAAGCAATTTGATAAGACTGATCTTGGGAAAATGAAGTATTTCCTAGGTGTTGAGATCAGTCAAACTAAAGAAGCCATTGAAGTAAGCCAAGAAAAGTATGCTAAAGAGGTGGTTAAAAGGTTTGGAATGGAAGAAGCCAATCCTGTTCATGTGCCTATGGTGCCACGTGCTGTTTTAACCAAGCTTGGATCAGTGGAAGAGGTGGATGAAACTCTCTATAAGAGTTTAGTGGGAAGCCTGATGTATTTGACAGTGTCCAGGCCAGATATTATGTATGTTAGTTTCATTTCCAGGTTTATGGCAAAACCAAGGGAGGATCATTTCCTTGCTGCAAAGAGGGTACCTAGATATATCAGAGGTACATACAAGTTTGGGCTAAGGTATGTTAAAGGGAAGAAGGATGATGTGGTGGTATTTATAAGGAATATCAAAGAATAATAATAATATTGAATAATCAAAGGAATAATCTCAGCCATGTTTTTGGAATGTATATTTGTAATTTGTATTTATTCCCACTTTAGCCAGATCCGTAAGTTTAGCCTTCCCTTTAGTTTCTTTCCATGTTGTAAATTCTCTATATTAACCCTTGTATCTTTAGTCTTTGAATATCAATAAAATAACAACAATCATTTATCTCTTATATGGTATCTAGAGCCTACTCTCTCCTTTGAGAAAATACCATCGATCCCTCCTTTTTTTTTTCTCCAGCCATAACCTCCTTCCAGCCACTACAAATGGCCACCTCCACCACCGTCATTCAACTCTCCACCAACACCAATTTTCCCATCAAACTAACCACCAACAACTTCCCCTCTTGGCGCAAGCAAGTCCTCTCAACCCTCACCGGACTCGAGCTTGAACAATTCGTGGATGGCTTAACCGAACCACCACCGAAAGACGTGGAAGGAAAACCCAACCCTGCGTACCGTGCCTGGTACCGCCAGGACCAAGTGCTCCTTGGCGCGTTGCTTGGAAGCTGCTCCGACACCATTCAGCCGCTCGTTTCCTCAGCCGAAACATCCCGCCAACTCTTCACCCGCCTCACTGAAAGCTATGCGAGTGTCTCCCGGTCCAGAATCATTTCATTGCGCACCAAGCTCGCCACAACCAACAAAGGAAGCCGACCCGTTGCCGATTACCTTCACGAGATGAAGGCTATTGCCGATGAACTGGCCCTGGCGCAGAAACCAATTGATGATGACGACCTTACCGTTCATATTCTTGCTCATCTCGGTGACGACTACAAGGAGATTGCTGCTGCTCTAAAGACTCGGGATACCACCATTGCCTTCTCTGATCTTTATGAAAAATTAGTAGATCATGAGAGGTCTCTTTTGGAAGCTAAACCTGCTGAGCCAATTACCACAGTCAATTATATGCAAAGGAGCAATAATTTTCAAACAGGCCGCAACTCTTCCAGGCCCAATTCAACAACCCGAAGCCAGCACAGGCCCAATAATTATGGCCCAAGGAACACCAACAGTGGCCAACAATCTAATTTTAGAACTAACCGTAACAACTTTTTTTGTCAGTTTTGTAACATTCCAGGTCACGAAACTAAGGATTGTCGGAAGTTCGCGCGTTTCTTGCAACACAACAATCTTTCCCTTGCACCATCAACAACAAACCCGCAAGTCAATTCCTCTATGGCGAGTTCATCATCATCACTAATGTTTGACAGCGGAGCTTCTAACCATGCCACACCCGACCAGGCATTTTTGCACAACCTATCCGAATATGGAGGCCCCGATGAGATCGTCCTCGGCAATGGTAATACCCTTTCCATTTCTCATATCGGTCATGCATTGATTCCCACTCCTTCCCGCTCCTTAAACTTATCTAATGTGTTACTTGTTCCGCGTTTGCGTAATCATCTCATCTCCGTTGCTAAACTTTGCAAGACTAACCAAGTTTCCGTTGATTTTTTTCCTTTTCATTTTTTTGTCAAGGATCTTCGCACGGGGGCGCGGCTCATGCGAGGAGTGAACATTAACGATGTCTACTATGCATCTCCTACTCATCCTCGTGTGCAACTCAACTCAAGCACCAAGAATTCCGGCTCTCTACTCTCATGGCATCACAAACTTGGACACCCATCTATCAAAGTTCTAAAACTTTTACTAAAGAGTTTAGGACTTGATTACAATAATATGTCGAATAATTTTCATTGTGTTGCCTGTTCTATGAATAAAAGCCATAAACTACCTTTTGGAGAAAATTCATTTAAAGTGTCTAAACCACTTGAACTCGTTTACTCCGATGTTTGGGGACCGGTCAAAATTTCTAATGATGGATATCAATACTATGTCATATTTGTTGATTTTTTTCTCAAAATACATATGGTTATATCCTATGAAACGAAAATCCGATGTCTCTACTTTATTCCCAATTTTTAAAACACTCGTTGAAAAATTCTTTCAAACTCCCCTCATCTCTCTTTTTTCGGACAATGGGGGAGAATATATTGGTCTCATCTCCTATCTTCAAAGGAATGGTATTTCTCACTTCACCACTCCTCCACATACTCCGGAACAAAATGGAGTTGCGGAACGTCGACATAGACACATTGTCGAAACCGGCCTATCACTATTGCATCATGCCAACCTACCATTATTGTTTTGGTCTCATGCCTTTCAAACGGCGGTCCATCTTATTAACCGATTACCCACCAAAATTTTAGACTTCAAATCACCGTTTGAAAAATTATATAACACTCCACCAACCTACACCAAACTCAAATCTTTCGGCTGTTTATGCTTTCCATGGCTTCGTCCGTACGCCAAGTCCAAAATTCACCCTCGCTCAACGAGGTGCATCTTCCTAGGATATTCTTCTTCCAAATCCGCCTACAAATGTTACGATCCTGTCTCCCACCGCCTCTATCACTCCCGTCATGTGGAGTTTATCGACCACATCTTTCCCTTCACCGATAATGGCTCCTTACCTACTTCACTTCCTACACCCGATACCTTTATTCACACATCTCCATTCCCACCTACACAGCCTTCACATCCTACACAAACCCCCATCAATCCCATACCCCAACCTATACCTCCTACACAACCCTCTACTGCACCTACACAACCCTCTAATGAACCTACCCAACCCTATGTTGACCCTACACAACACTCTTCTGACCCTACACAACACCCTCCTGATTCTACATATCACTCTTCTGACACTACACAACCCTTGTCTCCTACACAACCCTTGTCTCCTACACAATCCTTGACTTCCACTACACAATCCTCATCCCCTACACAACCCGACTCACCTACACACCCCTCCAATGACTCTACCACCTCCTCATCTCAAACCACTTCAACCAACTCCTCTCCTACCGCCTCCGCTCGCCCACAACGTTCTCGTAAACCCAACCCAAAATATTACAATCCCAACTTTGTTAATCACACTACCCTTCACCCATTACCACCCACTCTTGAACCCACCACTCATACTCAAGCATCTAAAGACCCACAGTGGCGCCATGCTATGGATTTGGAGTTTAACGCACTTCTCCAAAATCAAACTTGGGAGCTAGTCCCTTCTAACTCCCACACTCCGATCGGGTGCAAATGGGTGTTCCGTATCAAACGAAAACCCGATGGCTCTATAGATAAATATAAAGCTCGCCTTGTGGCCAAAGGTTTTCATCAACAACACGGGAAGCACTATTTCGATACATTTAGTCCTGTCACCAAACCCATCACCATTCGTACCATCCTTTCCATTGCTCTCTCAAGAAATTGGCAATTACGGCAACTCGATGTAAACAATTCGTTTCTACATGGCACCCTACACGAGGATGTTTACATGACTCAACCACCGGGATATGTCAATTCTCAATTCCCACACCACATTTGCAAGCTCAAAAAGTCCCTCTATGGATTAAAGCAAGCTCCTCGTGCTTGGTATAATGAGCTCACCAAGTTTCTCCTTGCTTTTGGTTTTCGAAAATCCATGGCCGATGCTTCACTCTTCATCTATCAAAACCAAGACATCACTTGTTATTTCATGGTTTATGTTGATGACATTGTCCTTACTGGTAACGACTCATCTTTTCTAAATCAATTTGTCAATGCTCTAAGTAACAAATTCTCCATCAAAGACCTTGGTATGCTCCACTATTTTCTTGGTGTTGAAGTCATTCCTACATCAAACGGTCTATTTCTGTCACAACATCGCTACATCCAAGACATCCTACACCAATTTAACATGGATGGTGCTAAGGATGTTTCCACTCCTCTCGGTACCTCCGAGGTCCTATCCGTCAACGACACTTCACCCGAGGTTGATGCTACACCTTATCGCAAACTCGTCGGGTCGCTTCAATATCTCGCCTTCACTAGGCCAGACATCTCCTTTGCCATCAACAAGCTCTCTCAATTCATGCACAACCCTCGTCAAACGCATTGGCAATCTCTAAAAAGGGTCCTTCATTACCTAAAGGGTACCATCCACCATGGACTCTTCCTCAACCGTGCCTCCTCCCTTGATCTCTCGGCCTTCTCCGATTCGGATTGGGGTGGTGTACATGATGCTGGTCGATCTACCACTGCATACATTATTTATCTTGGTAAAAACATTATCTCTTGGAAGTCCGCCCGCCAAAAGTCAGTCTCTCGCTCCTCAACAGAAGCTGAATACAAAGCCTTAGCGAATGCCTCCGCTGAACTTACATGGACAAGACATTTACTACTTGAACTTGGCATCACCATCACCAAGCCGCCATCTCTATTCTGTGACAACTCCGGTGCAACATACCTCTGTGCTAATCCTGTTTACCACTCCAGAATGAAGCATGTAGCACTAGACTATCATTTTGTACGCGAACAAGTTTCTGCAGGAAACTTACGGGTTCTTCACATCAGCTCACAAGATCAACTTGCGGATATGCTCACAAAACCGTTATCGAGGGCACCTTTCCTCCGGAACCACTCCAAGATTGGAGTCTCCGACGGATCCTCCATCTTGCGGGGGCGTATAAGGAATATCAAAGAATAATAATAATATTGAATAATCAAAGGAATAATCTCAGCCATGTTTTTGGAATGTATATTTGTAATTTGTATTTATTCCCACTTTAGCCAGATCCGTAAGTTTAGCCTTCCCTTTAGTTTCTTTCCATGTTGTAAATTCTCTATATTAACCCTTGTATCTTTAGTCTTTGAATATCAATAAAATAACAACAATCATTTATCTCTTATAGTATTCACTGATAGCAATTATGCAAGGGATTTTAAAGAGAAGAACGAAGATCTGGTGGTATTCACTGATAGTAATTATGCCAGGGATGGTGAGGACAGAAGAAGCACATCTGGGTATGTTTGTCTTCTCAGTGGAGCTGCATTGTGTTGGTGCTCTAAGAAACAGGAAATTGTGACCTTGTCATCAACAGAAGCTGAGTATGTAGGTACTGGATTATATGCTTGTCACTGTGTTTGAATGAAAGGTCTGCTTGAAGAAATGGAAGAGAACACTAGAACAGTAACAATCTTTTGTGACAACACTTCAACTATTAAGTTGTCAAAAAATCCTGTTATGTATAGAAGAACAAAGCACATCGATATTCGTTATCATTATTTGAGAGAATTAGTTGAAAAACAGGTGGTTGAGTTTGAATTCTGTGGAAGGAAACAACAACTAGCTGATGGAATGACTAAGCCAGTGAAGGAGGCGACATTCAATGAGATCCGTAGAGCTATGGGTGGGAGTATGTGAGGTTAAACAAGACACCTGATGATGGTCTTGTTTAAGGGGAGGAAATATTGGGTCAGCTTGCTTGCACGTGTCTTTTCTTTATGTGTTTTTATTTCTGTTTATAATAAGTCAAGTCCATGTGTTTTGATCGTGTGAACGTTGGAGTCTGTTTCCTAGTTAGTAGGTTAGTTCCTAATTTTTCTGAGTTTGTTAGTTGTGATCGTTGTTTGATTGGCTGACCCATTGATTGTAAAAATCTATAGATTGATTGTACAATTGCTACTGTTAGATTGTTACTGATTGTTATTTAAGCGTATAGACAGCGATAATTCTAATTTATGATATTGTAACTTGTAATTGCAGCTTGCATTCGGTTATAATACACATATAAATGCCTGGTGGGTTTCTGGATTCGTGATGGGGATAAAGATGGAAAACCAATGGGGTGTTGATTGTGGTTTGAGAAAAAGGGTAGAGATGAGTACAAGAAGATGAATGGTTTTAGAATTTTGATGGATGGATTTAGTGAAGGTAGTTGGAGGTGGTGGTTATTTTGCTTGGAGGTGGTGATATGGTGCTTGCACGTGGTGTATGAAGCAGAGGAGATGGTGGAGGTGGGGCCCATAAGGTTTTTTTTAATTAGGGTATACGGGGCACCAGCGGGGTGTGGCCGCGGTGACCCAATTCCCCCAACGGGAACACCGCCGCCATCCCTGCGGTGACCCAATTCGGGGAGGGGGGTCGGGGTGAGTTCACCGCATGAAGGAGAGAGGAGATGGTGGGCCACCCTCATTTTCAACCAATCAATTATTTTCCTTTTTTTTTTAATAAAAAAAACAAGTCTCCTAAGAGGGGAGTGACGCCATCAAATTGAGGGTGTGAAGAGAGTTTAAGAGGGGAGTTGACGTGGCATAACCTGATTGGGTGTGCGTAAGAGAGGGGACTCCCCTAAGAGGGGAGTGCCCCTCTCACCCTTAAATTGTTTTTCTTATTTAGGTGGGGTCCACTTGGGTATAAATGATTGATTAACTTTATATTTTAGTGTTTTAGCTTTTGTTTTCAATAGTAAGGCCTTTTAGTCAATTTATATCCATTTAATACTAAAGACTAACATCCATCCATGTCAGGGATAAACCAAGTAACGTATTATCAACCATAGGGAACATACATGTAATTTTAAAAATGTTAAGACTAAAGGTGAAATTTTACCAAATCACAGTGACTATCCATGCATTTTACTCTAATAAAAAATCCTAACTATCCTTGAGATGCTTTGAATATTCTTTTATGAACGTTGGTGACTTCTATAACGATGACCAACGATCGTTCTTTAACCATATATGCGAATCTCGTGCTTTACTTGGTCATGCTCATTCATTCCCTACATAAGTTAAAAACACATACAAGATACAAACTAATTAAACATAAGAAATAGGTTCTGGATATCAAAAATATCGAGTATCTCAGCTTGTTAGCATTGGTCCGAAAATCGAGCAAAATAATCACCCATAATAGTTATATATTTAAATTATAATTTTTAGTTATATATTTAAATTATAATTTAGTTAGACACAAGCGATTTGTTTAAAAGTATTTTGACATAAAAGATATGATTTCCACTAGGAAAAAAATGATGTTGAAAATAAGAATAGAAATGCGGTATGGTAGAAATTACAGAAAAGACTAGTGAATATGCTTTGAGCGTTGCAACGGGAATTCAATCTATATCAATTCCACTAATTATTGTATCGGTATATTACTGATACTCGGTAGTCGAAAAAAATAAAAACAAATAGCGGTTCCAAAATATATTGTATTGTGAATATAACTTTGTTTTCAACGGAATGTATACCGAAAACCATAAAAACCGAATACTGATATTGGTACTAAAGTTGTTCGGATGGTATATGTTCGGTTACTCACATTACATAAAAAAATATATCTGAGTTGGTTGATTAAAATAAATAACTTTTTATTGAAACGACGTCACTTTATACAAAAAGAAATGTGCGGCATCTTTGATAGTATATGCGTTTGTGTTTTGGTTACTTACACACAACTTAGTTTAAAAAAATATATATACATGTATTGAGACGTTAATAAAAATAAACACGCCGCCAGTGGCGGAACTAGAAGAAAAATTTAGGGGTATCCCCTTTTTTATCATACATTCATAAAACGGAGCAACTTTTTTTTACCGTGCATTCAATGGTGGATCTAAGATTTTATTTGTATGAAGTCAATGTTTTTAGATGCCTCAAATTCATACAAACGAACATAAAAAATTTTGGCTCGGTTCGGGTCGGGTCCTAAGCTAAGTTTTTGTTTCTTCGGATATGTAGTAATAATTCATTACGAACTTTAATTTAGTATATTTGTTAAAGTGTTTGATGTTTTTTAGTACTAAATAATCTCGACAATAAAGTACTATTATATGCCAAAAAGTGTTATCTGGTATTTACGTACTTATAAAATAATAATAATATATAAATTAAAATACAAGTAGTAGAATACAATATGTAACTTAGCCAAAGTTAAATTGTAACTATAATAAACAATCTATACTTTCTATAAAAGAAGAAACCCAAGTGACATAAGAAAAGCTGAGGTATCAGCTAGAGAGCATGTCCAACAAGGCTTTTCTTATGTCATCAATGATGAGGTGGAAGCCAAATAGAGAGCATAGTGACATCATAATTCAAACCACCGCCCCACTTTAAAATTTCAAAGGTGGCCCACATTCACCTTTTCAAAGGTCTGACCACTGATGTTCATACAAAAGGGCAAACCACTGATGTTCATCCAAACCACTGGCCAACTCCAAAAATCAACCACTGATGATTCAAAATTCAAACTTCAAAACGTCTGACGATTCAATATTATGGCTCCAAATTCAAAATTCAAAATTATGACTCTAGATATATAACATATATTCTTCTTCAATCATTCGGTTCACAGTCTTTTAACCCAATACTCTTTCTTCCCCTACCAAGCCCATTCCAATCTCTCTCTCTCTACTCTCTCTCTCTCTTCGATGAAGAATACCAAGCTGATTCCAGATTCAATATGTACAGAGGAGAATACGAAGCTGATTCTCTCTGCAGTTTTCACTCTCAACTCATTTAAAGCACAAGAAATCCTACATTAAAGCATAAGAAATAGCAGGGAGCTCCTCCATATCTTCTTCTTCAATCATTCGGTTCACAAGAAATTCTACTCTCTCAAATCGATGCAACAACCACTCTCTTCGCTCTCCAAAGCCTCCTACCAGACCACTCCTCCGATCTACTCTCTCAAATCGATCAATCTCTTCAGGTTCTTTTCACCTTTTTTTTTCTTTTTCAAGCCCTAATTTACAATATTATACATCGATTCTATAATTGTAGCTCAAAATTATTGATTTGTTAATCGAGGAACAGCCGCCGGAGAGATAGGAGCCGTTCTCCTTACACCACTACTCACAGCAGGTAATAATCTGATTTTAATCAATTGTTTTTGTTAAATCACCGTTCTCCACCACCGCCATTCCACCTCCTCACCGAAAGTTCAAATTTTCACTCCACACATGTTTGTGATTTTAGGGTTTAGTGATGTAAGATTTATCAATTGTTAATGGTTATTTTGCAGGTTATGGTATGGAATGTGGTGACTTCATCAAAGGTTAATTGATATGCTCATATACAATTGAGTTTCTGTTTACACATTTGATCAATAAAAGGTAAAGGAAAGTGATCCTTCCTTGTTGCCTCATTTAATCGACGATAATCTATACACACTCTCCATCCTGTGATGGTTCTCGTTGGTATTAATTCATTTTTTTCGTTAGTGACCACCGGCATACCTCCTTTCTTAGGAACTACTTGGACGAGACTTACCCAAGGACTATCGGAAATCGGATAAATGAGTCTGGCATCAAGTAATTTGATGACTTCATTTTTAACCACTTATTGGACGTTTAGATTCACTCTACGTTGTGGTTGTATTACCGATTTATAGTCATCATTCATTAAAATTTTGTGCGTACACATGGAAGGGCTTATTCCTTTGATATCTACAAGCTTCCAAGCGATCACGTTTTTGTGTTTTTTCAAAAGTGTGATTAATTTTTCTTTTTCTACATTAGTTAATTTTGATGAAATAATTACAGGTAACTTACCATCCTTGTCGAGAAAAGCATATTCCAAACCTTTTGGAAGTTCTTTGAGCTCAAGTGGTGGGTCTTTAGGAGACTCCTTATTTGGTTGCTCAAGTTGGTCAAGAACCAAAAAGGTTTGTTCAATTGCGACCTCTTCTTCAACAAAGTGGTCGATTTCTTCTTTTGTATCGGGTGGTTTATCTTCATCTTCAATTAGGGGGTCATCATTGCCGATTGGATATTTCATTGAACGCTTAAGATCGACACTTCTTTTGAATGCCCCTAATTGAATGGGTAGATTGTTATGCTTCCGATTTTTCAAAGTTTCGTGGGTTTTCACAAAAGGTCGTCCCAACACTAGTGGAGCGTCATCAAGGATGACAAAGTCGGTTGGGATTACCATTTGATTTGTTTGGACTAACACATCTTCAACTACTCACATTTATTTCATTGTTTTCTGATTAGATAGAAAAATGGGTATTTGAAGTGGAGAAAAATCACCAATACTTAATTTTTCGAAAATGTAGTTTGGCATTATATTAACACAAAGATCTTTATCAATTGTAATATTACTAATAAAGGAATTTTGAAATAAACATGGAACCGGTGTAATGTTAATTTCAAATGGATCATCTTTTATTAGCGTAGTTTGATCACTTGTTAACTTAATGCTTACCATTTCGTCAATTTTAGTGTTTGTGTTTAACTCTTTTAAAAACTTAGCATGAGTAGGTACGAAACATATATATAATTCGGTTGCGCTATAACACGTAAAATGCGTCGTGTGTCGTTTTAATCCGTTTTTCGATCTGATTTTGTCTACGGATATTTAAATACTATAAATTAGCAAGTTACTTATGCATATATGTGTTGTTCATGATGCTTTGGGAGTTTTTCAAAAATAATTTTGAAATTTTCATTTCTAACTCTAAAATTTACATATTTGGCAAATTAGGTTTAAACTTTCAATCTTAAGTAATTTAACCCTTTGATTAATTTGATACTACACTTTTAATTCTAAAGTGCAAACCACAACAGCCATCCATGTACTTTTAGAAAGCTAGGGAACAAATCCAAAATTTTGGAAAACCATAGGGACTATCCGTGTACTTTACTCTAATAAATATGAACTAACAAAGACATGAGCCATCACAAATAAAGGATCTTATGTTTTAGTAAATGAGCTTAAGTTTATGGTTAAACATTCCATCTCATAAATATTATTGAAGACTGTTACCAGAATAAAGATATATTTTTTTTCTCCCTTTGTAGTTGTAACTACTTGATGCCCCGCCCGCGTTGCGGGGCGATTGCCTAATAATTTTCAATCAATTAAAAAAAGACTACTATAATTTTGCTAGTAAAAAAAAACAAAAACAATGATAAGACCGTAATTTTGTGCTCAGGGCAAAATAGTAATTTTTCAAGACTAATGAGCCAGTGTTATGCAGCTCCTTGACACGAAAAAAATTTAAATCGAGTAAACCAATTAAAAAAACCTTTATAGTTTTGCTAAAAAAACTAAAACGATGGGAAAAACGTAATTTTAACTGAGGGCGAAATCATAATTTTAATTCGGGGATAAATCGTAAATTAAATGGACCAACGGGGGAGTGCCAGGAAGCTGCCAGCACGACTGTAATTTTACACTGGGGGTAAAATTGTAATTTCACCAGGAAAACAAAGAAAAACGATGGGCAAAATGTAAATTTAAGTTGAGGGCAAAATCGTAACTTGGCTGTGAGAAAAAAAAAACTAATGGCAAAATTATAAATTTATACGGGGCAAAATCGTAATTTTGAACTGAGGTCAAAATTGTAATTTTTAGCTGGAGCAAAAGCGTAAATTTATTTTTAAGTGGGGGTAAAAACATAATTTTGAACTGATGGGAAAATCGTAATTTTAAAGGAAAAAAACTAATGGCAAAACTGTAAATTGAAACGGGGCAAAATCGTAATTTTTAACCGAGGGCAAAATTGAAATATTTAGCTGAGAGCGAAAGCGTAAATTTATTTTTAAGTGGGGGCAAGAACATAATTTTAAACTAATCACAAAATCGTAATTTTAAAGCGGAATAAAATCGTAAATTTATTAGGCCAATAAAGGAGTGTCAAGCAGCTGTCTGACACTATTCCTTTGCCGCCCATTTAGCCCAATAAAGGGCCACACCTATTCCCGAGTCGGCGCTGACACTTGTGTTTGTAGTTGTTGAAAATAAGACAATATGAAGTAAACATAAGAGCTAATGATAAGAACTTATGAAAATGTAAACTAAATTGTAGCACATGAGTCTATAAAAGACATCATTTATATATTATCAAATTGTAATATGTTGGTGTTATTGTTTGTTGTATCTTATGCATTATTGGTTTAATGTGTATGATATATTTGTACATTTGACTTTTTAACTTGTATAGTTAATTAACAAAGATCACATTTTACAACCATCTTTTAAAGAAATTCAAATAATTGTTATTTATATAATATAACTAGGTTATCACCCGCGAATACTCGCGGTTGGAAAATTTAATTTGCATTAATCAAATTATGTCGTAAATAAAATAAAAACACATGTTTTCAAACGTTCTTGATGAACACATTTGAGAGAGATAGTATGAACGAATTCGTGAGTTCTTGATATTATTGAAAATTTTATGTGTTCGGATATTTAAATTTATTAAAACTATATATATATATATATATATATATTAAAAACTGAATAATGTGTGACGACTTAGAATTTTAGAATGGATTCCCCCAAAATTCACAATATACTAGGGATGAGCATATGCCACCGAATACCGATCCCATACCGATCCCGTACCGATCCCGATCCCGATCGGTATCCACTTTTTGGCGTTTTCGGTATCGGTACGGTATCGGTATTATACCGATACCGACCCTCAAAATACAGTATAATACCGATATCGTACCGTACCAATACCTAACCGACATGTTTCGGTATCGGTACCTAGTTTGGGTGAAATTCGGGATCGGTATTAGGCGGTATCGGTATCGGTTCGGTATCGGATACCGATATGCTCATCCCTACAATATACCTACACCACAACAAGTCACATCAGAAAAAAAGCTCCACCATCACATTCCACATGGCCCAAATTCGAATGATACGTCTACAGTAATGGACCAGCTAGAACTATGATATGTTTACCTTTAACCACATTTATTATAACACATAACAAAACCCTTGGAAGTTTGTTAGGTGAACACAAATACTAACCTACCACCAGAGTGTGTAACAAAATGAAAGTCAAAAAGATAAATTATAATCTTGAATACAACTTGCAACGTACATGAGTTTGTACTATCGGCAGCAACATAAATATAAAAATGAAATTTGGTTGTTTCACAGGATCTATTCATCCTCATCGTCAGAATCCCCGCCATAAACGACACCAATATAGCGTCCTAATGTCTCGAGATTGAGCCCGGGAAAACGGTGAGAGGTGCTAACGGGCACAGGATCTATCTGCACAAACGGCCATTGCATGTTTTCAGCTGCTTCACATTCTTCCCACCCGTCACCGATTGCACAAAACTGCACGTTTGGCCCGTCGAATCGTTCTTTGATCAAGGAAAAACACTGATACTTCCCAACTTCCCATGAGCTATAAACTGTAGCGATTAATGAATCACCATCAGGCACAATTGAAAACGTACGGTAAGGTGAAGTGACTGACTAACCATTATCATAGGAAATCAAATCATCGAGTCCGAACAATAAGCATTTAACTAAGCTTGGGATCAATGAGCCTGAAGTCACAATAACATTGATATTTTCAGCTCCTGAATCATTGTTTCCACCTGCACATTGTGCCACACAGGCCCTGGCTGCAATACAATACAATAAAAGACAAATCAACAATTACAACTAACCTTCAAGTTGCACTCAATATTTGGTCACAATTAAACTTACCTGAAGAGAGCCATTTGTCTGTAAAATCATCGGTCACCTCATAAAGATTGTCCCAGGATTTTATCATGTTTTCACCAAACAAGCTACGCAAGCCCTGCATATGTTTGTTTGTGTGTATAAGTAACCACCAATATTTTGATCTATATATCCACCTTTTTAAGGCAGTCAAATGTTTTCAATCAGAAAAAAAAAAGAATCATTATGGTCATTTCATAAATGGACAACATAATAAATATGTTAACTTCAATAATCGGCATAACTAATAGCAAGTACATTTTCAGAAAATTTAAAAACAATCTTCAATTCCGGTTAAAGAAAATTAAAGAAGTGAAGAAATTGGCATAATGATTGTGTTCTTCTTCTTCACCAACCTTGGGTCAAAATTAGGGGTGTAGAAATTACAAAAGATGTATGCACAGACAGTAGGTTGATATGTGAAACAAATGAGAGAGATGTAGTTTGTTTTTGTGGTTGTAAATAAAACTTATTTGGTTGGTGCTTTTTGAAACTTATCTCGCATTCTTATAACCCACAACAGTATTGCATAACCAGCTAAATCTCAATACGAACGATTTTCATCCAATAAACTTCAAAAATTTATAGGGGTCTAATAATTAGAATGCATCAATATGCATCAATACATCTTATACATCAAAAAACTCGATCAACATCTAGCCTATTTAACAGTACGAAGCTCTCCAGAATCGAGATTCATTCCCATATACAGTTGACCAAGCGCCCCGCACCTGATCAATTCACCCATCTGACACCGGATAGTCGAAAAAAAAGAATTAAAAATAAAGAGAGAATAACATATATAGATTGACCTTAATTGGTGTTTCAAGTGAATGGTGATGGCGATTGATCTTTAGGATCCTGAAACTCCATCTTCTACTCTTAATTCCCTGAAAATAGCATCAAAGTAACGCATAAAATAACA
The DNA here is from genome assembly GCA_030545235.1 of Helianthus tuberosus. NCBI lineage: Eukaryota > Viridiplantae > Streptophyta > Magnoliopsida > Asterales > Asteraceae > Helianthus > Helianthus tuberosus. Next base: position 11,006,077 of record CM060381.1, read on the forward strand.
CCACACCATATCTATTCGAAGTATCATCTATTTAAAATAAGTTGTTGTCTTCCTTCTATCTGCAGCCTTTGATTTACAAAATAACCAGGACCTATTGTATTCCCTATAATATTTTGATGAACACCAGACATGTTTTGAATGTTCCGCAAGTTCGAATTCCGACCGGCAACATTTACCATGGAAAATTGCTGTAAACGCTGCCAGGTGGCAATGCGGATGACTGGATCTGGTTCGATGCCGGCAACCACATCACAATCAATACCTTCAAAAATTTCATTCACGATGAACATATATGAACAATAAAGACCCTAAATAAGAACGTATAAAAAAGCAAACCTTTAACCACATGAAGGATCGATGGACTGGATCTGATGATGTTATTCGCAGTAAGGGTTTCAGAAGGAGCACGATGCAATGACGTGAGATCAGTTAGGGTTTCAGAAAGAGCACTGGTAAAAGGATTGAATGGCTTCTTCACAGCAATTTCCCTGTCATCCTGCACATCGATAAGCCAATTCATATATTAATAACAGTAATCAACAATTCATCATCTAATTAGAAAACCTCAATGAGTTTAAAATGCGATGATAACTTATTAGTTCCATTATGAAAGTAATGCATAGAGAAACCGATCGGCATGTACACAGATTTTGTTAAGTCCAAGAATGCAAACAGTTCATGAATTGATTGGTTGACACGCATAACACTAAAAAGCGTCACCATATCGACTACCCTATCAACATATGGAATACCTCATCTTCAAACTAAGAGGACAAATCCGCCATGGCTGCATACTTAACGACTCAGATGTAAATGGAAAGTCAAATAACATGCTAATACTCAACAATATATAAAAAAAACAATTGATCATCATAGACCCCTAAAGGAATGTCAATCCCATCGTGATTAAATTACATGTCCATTAAAAACCCGAAAACGAATGCAAGAATAAGTTGTACAACATGCTTTAATAATTATAATATTAGTCACAGGAATGTGAAACCTAATCAACGACTTCACAAACAACAGTGACAACCAAAACGACTAAAATTATGTAAGTAATGGACTATTAGAACACACAAAACGGTAAAAACTTTCAATTTTCACAAGTCAATGGGTAAAAACCGTTAAGCAAGCATCCCTGAAGACATGCAAGTTTTTTTCTTGTTTCCCAAGATAGACATGCTAATATTAAAAATTAATAAAATACATGTCTAATCTAACAGTACTGCCAAACACATAACACCCAAAGAACTTATATACATATTCAAAGAACATCAGCAACATGTTAAAATTAGAATAGTAGAAGAAAATGTCAAATGAAGTAAAATTAAGAGCACAAGATTCGAGCATCACCACTTCAGTTTTGGACTCATGTTTTTGTTATAAAAAACATATACCTGCTTCCTAATGCTTTTATCAGCAATATTCTTGCTTTAAGATGCCTGTTGTTTAGTGCCTTCAAATCAGTTCTTATTTCCTCTACATACTACTCCTATATGTACACATGTGAATATATCGTTCAATTTTTTGTTACCCAACATTTTGAATCTTTTGGCATTCTAATCAGTTATTTTTCTCCCACATTCTTACTGTTTGCTACTGAAATTGAGGAATCATATTATCCCTTAATTCACTACCATATTCTTCACTTAAGCTTCATTCCTAAGTGAAAATCATTACTGAATAACATGAAGGGATGAGAACAAAACCTAAAAGTTCACATTTTCATATATGAAGGTTTGTTGTCCTGTAAGGCCGTGATGGATTTGATTTTAAATTAAAAAAATACTAACCCAACCACAATTACTTTTAAAATGAACAAATGATAACTCTATTGGTGAACTAAATTCAATATTAAACTATAGGGGAATTAGATTAAATTACTATTAAACTGATACAAAATGCATTATAATTTGACCTTTATTCTTAAACATGGAAATAACTTTTTTAAGTAAAGTACATGGATGGACCCTGTAGTTTACCAAAATTTTGAATTTGGTCCCTAGCTTTCCAAAAGTAAATGGATAATCCTTATGGTTTGCACTTTGGAAAAAGTTAGGGGCGATAGTTTGCACTTTGTAACATATTTAGTCCCTAACTTTTTCCAAAGGTACATGGACCATCCATGTACTTTACTCTTAATTTTTTACATACAAAAACCACTTGAAATAGGTCAAAAGACCTGAATACATTTTGAATTGTTCCTTATGACCAAGCACACTTTCAAATGGTCAAATAAGCTAAAGATGCTCTGTTCTTTATGACCAAAGTATATTTCAAACGGGTCATACTCGCAAATTAATATTAAGAGAATGAGAATTCCAACATAAGTCACCACAGATAAATATGTACCACGATTGCACTTTCAAGCTGCATCAACATCACCGCAGGCAAAAAATTTTCCATGAATCTTTGCACACTGAGACAACACAATGAAGCACGCACATACACATACTTTAATGATTCAATATGAAGAACAAATGTATTGAATAACACTAATAAAAGTCACCTGTACAGGATACACGACGGACCTTGATGAATAGATACGTCACCGATAGGAACAACTTTGACAGATTCATGTAGTAGATTGGATAACGATGTAGACCGTGAGCAAAGAAGATGAAAAGATGATTTTACCCATAAACCCACATTCTTAAGCTTGTTCATTGCTGGACATGGATTAAATCCAAAATCTAACTTTGCTTCCAATATCTAATAAAGGATTCACATTTCAATAGAAATGAAACATAGATTTTTTTTTTTAAAAAAAGTTATAATTTAGACTAAATTAAATGCAATATAGTAATTCTTTAAATTATATAGGTTATATATTAAGGCTAAATTAAATTGCATAGAGTACAAATCGATGATGCATTGCTTGCTTGGTAATATATATTATATAAATCTCTTATAAAAAATCCTCATATCAGGTACCGGAATCAAAACAGGCGGGTCGAGTCAAGTAATGGGTCAAAGGGCAGAACATGTGAGTCGAGTAACAGGTCAAAGGTCAACACTCCATGTGAAACCTACTCATCAAAGACAATATGTACAAACTTTGAAATCCGTGATTTTGTTACAATCAAATCACTTTGTTCTATGCATTTATTGGTATGTGTATATATTGCTCCAAGCATGCGTCTCTATCCACTGTCTTGTTTTCTATTCATTATTGTCTGAAATTTGTATTCAAGGTTGGCTTTCTAACAAAATGTAATGAATTTTTCACATCATGCTAATTTGACCTTGATAATGTTACACTTTTACGAAATACGACCCGGAATGTAAGAAATTTAAGCAGGGAACAACTTATATGCACAGAACAGAGTAATTTATAAGCAACTCTTTTCTCACCGCTTGCTCTCAACTATTTTTTTGCTTCTGCAAAACCCAGCCCATTTGTTTTAAATTAAGAAAATATAAATTCTATAGTTTTAGTTAGAATACACAAAAAATGGTAATTTTGTGAGCACGTTACCTTTCATAATCCTTCAATGGTCCAAGTTGGTATATTAATCTCACTTGAGTTGCAAACAATGAGAGTTACATGACCTATTAAACAACGTTTAGAAAAATTAATGAAAACTAATCCAAGTAAAAAAATGAATACGATTATGAATCAAGAAAGAAGGTTTTAAACCCGAGATGAAAAAAAAAAAGGTTAATTTGCACGGTAACCCCGACCGCGGAGGAGATCCCCCCTCCCAGGTCACCACCCGACAAGGCTTCCTGGCATTAAATCCCCATAACCATCAAGGAGGGGTCCGACACATGTATCGAACCCGAGACCTCACAGGATCCTCGTTCCGGTTTTAAAGCGGGTGTCGGTGGCCACCAAAGTGGCACTAATGGGAATTGAACTTGGGTCTCTATTGGAGAACCCAAGTCACTCCACCACTAGGCCACTTGTGGTGGTTTAAACCCGAGATGAAAGAACCAATTAAAACGGAATATAAAAACACTTTGTTTTATACAGGCTTAATTTAATGCAACTTTAAACTAATAAAATAAAAGAGGGTCCCATTGTCATGAGTAGACACATAGTTATCTACATTAAGAAAAGAATCACTACAACCACCAAACATAATGGCTTCCTGTAAGTGAATTATCAAAAGATTCATAACTAAGGAAATTACCAAATTAAAAACACAAAAGAAAAAGTGAAACTTACCGGTCACTCGTCACTTAAGCAGAGCTCAACGGCATAAACACGTTAAAACTCAACGAACTGGAAACATAAAAAAAAAGAGTTAGCAAAGACCTAAAGAATATATACTGATAAGTAATAATTAGTAAATAACTAAATAAAGCAAACCGTGTCACTGATGCCTAATTTTGTGTTGTTCGAGCAAGTGTTAATGAAGAAAGCGCTACAAACCTTCTAAGCTTCTTGCTTTTTCAACAACCTAAAACAAATCAATCTAATTTTCTCAACATCCGTAAACAAATTACACAAAATCTTGAATCCTAATGTCATAAATCTTTAAATAAACAACATACCAAAATGCATCATAACTCGAAAAACCAGAAGCGTAAACCATCCAGCCAATGGAAGCTTGCAGCGTAGACAAAAGTTGAGCCAAACGGATTGCTTACAGCGTCTTGTGTTTGGATACCAGCACAACCACAATCTCCCAAAATCTCCTATGCAATTCAACTAAGTAAGTTATCTCTTCACCTAGTGTTTACAACTTTTGATTAGGTAATCTACTCATTAGTTATATTTGTTTAAATAGTGAAGCATTGATCCTTTTTCCATATTATTGAACTGTTTGTGACATTACAAAACATATTCCAATTTCAAACCATGAACTATGGACTACCAAAGGGAAGGAGCAGTTGGCTTTGAAGCACAAACTTACTGACAATCAGGTAAAGATTTTTGTTTTCAGAATACATGTCACACCCTGGCTTTGCGGAAGCGTGGGTTTATTATGGTGTGACTTCTTAATACCATAGCTTAATCACAACAAAGCTATATGAAAATAAAACCATGAAGATCATCCGTTGATTTAAGTTTGAAAAGTAAAATATGCCAACATTGTTTAAAGTTGACACATGCAACGAGTTACAACCCAACATAATAAAAACATTGTTCATACGACATAACCACAATCATAAAATAAACACCGTTTAAGACTTGCGACTCGTCCAGGTAAAAGTCACAATCCCTAAACGTGGATGACCTCATAACTCTTACGCAGCGTGAAAACGTAGCATACTTCGCCAGATCCCTAATTCCCTGAAATACATGTAAGTTGAAAAAGTCAACATAAAGTTGAGCGAGTTCATGTGAAAGTGAGTATGTAAAACCTTTGTAAGTATAAAATCCCTGGTATGTAGCAAATAAGGAAATAAAGAGATCACCAATGGTTTGCAAGGCCATTGATATGTGTGAAGTGCTGTAGGAAGACTCAAACCTAGCAGATTTTTGCGTCGGGTACCAAGTCACCCCGAGGTCCGTACTGTTAGGCCTGGGGCTGGGCTCGCTACACCCAGATAGATCTACCGCTAAAGACCTTCGGTCCTACAATGAGGATTAATGGCCTCCAGTTCCCGCCTACCCACTCACATGATCTAAGTTGTAACCCTCCTTACGCTAACCATACCATGTAAGTAAAAGTTCGTAATAATCGTAACATGTATTTCACCCCCGAAGTATAAAAACTGAAAACAGTTAAGAGAAAGGGGGGACATGAACTCACTGGAGTGCGTCTCGAAATAGTCCGTCCCAAAGTAACTTGCTGCGTGACGACCTACACGTACTAACCTCTATTAGACGGACGGTCGTGCCTTGGCTTAAGGTTTAACGTTTTTGGGAAATAGTTAGGCAACTATTTCGTGTTTACACTTCGTAATTATCTATAGTTATATTCCTTCCCAAGGATGGGGGTTTTAATACATGTGCGTCTTTATAATTCCAAAAATATATTATTAAGTCTCACTTAATAAAGTATATTTTATTCATTTGTCTAAAATATTCTATCTCCAAAATATACATATTTTTCCTAAAAATATTATATTTTATACCTTACAATTTCCAAAATAACACTTCATCAAAATACACATTTAAAAGTATTTTTCCAAAAATACGTAAGTTACATTTAAAGTTCGGGTGGTAATAATAATACCGGTGTAACTTAAATATTTATTTGTGATAGCGTTGGTATTATTTTGGAGTCGTGCTTTCATATTGTTTTCCAGTTATATTATTCTTACCCTAAAAATAATATATAGTTCTCAAAATAATCATAAAATCACACAAGTGTTTTATTATGAAATATATATTCTCAATATATATTTAGTAAGTTTTATTTACGAAAATCCACCTCCGACACTTGGTAATTTTTGTAATAAAAATCATGGCGAAGTTTGTTTGGAAAACAAGTCAAAAATATATTTATAAACACTTGTCACCAAAAATATTTCCAAGTGTTATATTTCTGGAAAAATTTCGCCAGAGTTTCCTCTGTAAATGGAGGTGGCCACGCTTTTTAGCGTATCATTTTCTTTTCAAAATTCAATCAACAATTTTCCAATCATCAATATTCAGTATTCAATCGTCAACTAGTCAAAATAAGCATAAATCGCAAACACATGAACTTGTAAGTTGTGTAAAAGTATGTAGTAACTTTCCAGTATTTTTAGTAGATCTTTCTATCTTTAAAAATAAAATCGGTTTCTTGAATACTTTATTTTTAAAGAATATGTAACTTGACAACTTCTTAGTCAAAAATTACGAAAATTTTTCTTTGTTAAATCCTTTTATCACACAAGTGTTTACACACTTGTTTGTTCACAAAATGCTTTTAGTTCGTGAAAGATCCGGCTTTAAAATAAGACTTGTATATTTTACTTGGTTCTTCGAAAATACCACTTGTAGATCTTTAGATCTACTCGTTTAGAACTCCATTTTACAAGAAAAATTATTTTTACACAAGTTCATGTTTATGTATGAAAGGGTTCGTCATCTAGTAACTTTTACACTAAACATATTGCTTGTTCATGTTCCATGAACATGACCTAGCGTGGTTAGATGACGATCCGTTCCACTACTAGCATCCAACAACATAAAATAACCATAACTAAACAAGATTCATGAGTTTTACACCATTATTTACTCTTTAACCACCATGTTCATCTTTCTTGCAAGACTTTAAGTTTTGTTTTCGCATGTTCATGAATTTTATCCGTTAAACTTCTTATTAACCACTTTAGACAAGATCAAGAGAGTGTTTAGAATCACTTACAACTAGCTCAAGGCTAGGGAAGATTCAAGGCGAAAACAAGGTGGTTAATAACGATGTAGAGAGGTCCTTGTGATTCCGTAAGCACCGGGTCTCCTCGCATAAACTCTAGCACCTTAGGATGTATGTGGAATGTCTTGTTTGAAACTTGAAGGTGGGTGGATGTGGGTTGGGGGTCTCGGCCGAGAGTATCAAAGGGAGGGAGGGAGAGTAAATTTTTTTGTTAAGTGTTTTGTGATGAGACGATAATTAACCTCTATGCATACATATAGCCCATGTTCCCTTAATACCCATTGAGTAACATGTAGTCTAGATATTTGACAATCTTGAATAAAATAATCACAAATGAGTGGGGTGTGTCCCCTTGAGGAAACCGATCGGACAAGAGAGGGGGGGGGGGGTTGGTTTGATTTCAACTAAATGGTTAAGCACTATTTAGTTTAGTTAGGAGGTTAAACTAATTTCTAGTGTGTAGTGTTTTGTAACGGGTGTTAGGGTGTCCGGGTACCCTAACTAGCTCAGAAAAAGGAAAAACAATGTCATGTCAATATTTTTATGTTCCGGGTAAAGTCCGGTTGTTCGGTTGGATATTAATCCGTTAAAGTGCTAAATAAGCATTTAAAGTGTCGTTAATATTTGTTTTAGTGACACAATGAATTCCTGACACTTTGGAAAGTGTCTAGTATTATTTTCCCATGTTTTTGAACTTTACTAGTTAGCTTAAATGCTGAATTTTGTGATAAAGTGCAGAATTTTGTACTTAAAGCATGTTTTAGGCATATCCGGTCACTATAACTATCACCTAGTGACGCAGTTTTACAATCCTCTCCTCCCTACACTCCCTACTAGTGTAGTAATCTATTCCCGGCTCATACTGGCCTTAGAGACAGTGTCTGTCTGATGCTGGCTATGTCAGCATGTTTACTGAGTTATCCGTATAGTGTGCTACTGTGCTTTTGTGCATCAAGTTTGTCACTATAGTTCTGTGTAAATAATGGAGTGACAGCAATAAAGTATGATGCATGTATGTGTATGTATTAGTATTCAAGTAGCAGTTTAACCACAATTGTAAGCAAGCACAGTAATTAAACATTAATTAAATATTAATTAATTCGTACGGATACCTGGTTTGGTGAGGGTTGTCACAATTCAACTAAATACGTTATCTCTTCACCTAGTGTTTACAACTTTTGATTAGGTAATCTACTCATTAGTTATATTTGTTTAAATAGTGAAGCATTGATCCTTTTTCCATATTATTGAACTGTTTGTGACATTACAAAACATATTCCAATTTCAAACCATGAACTATGGACTACCAAAGGGAAGGAGCAGTTGGCTTTGAAGCACAAACTTACTGACAATCAGGTAAAGATTTTTGTTTTCAGAATTCAAAGGATCAACAATTTCTAAAACTTTCAAGATATTTGGTATGAACACTTTAAACGAACAAACTTTAATTTGACAAAATAATCAGCTTTTTTAGATTCCCTATATAGAGTGATGTTAATACGAAACCAAAAAGAGGCACGTCATGAAACCAACTTATAACAGCAAGAATCAACATGGCACTAAGAAGCCCTCTTCCTACATTTCTTGTTAACATTTTCTCAGTATACTACCACCTAACCTCATCGTTAGTGAAATGCCAAATTTACCCCTTTTCCATGTCCTATTTATTTCTAAAATGTTATAACCGTTACCCCCAATAATCATTTTAACATAAGTTAATCTACAACAGTTGACCCGGACTAATGTTGCCAAAGTAAAAAAATAAATAATCCAGTGAATTGAACTCTAATAAATAAAGCATAGTATATACTAACCTCAATTTGATTGCAGATTTGAATGATTGAAGACTGAAAAACAAAACATGCATCTCAAAATAATTTGTTAACCTATTAACCTAAAACAGTTCCACACCCACTTACTTAGTACCATCCTTTCCGGTAATTTAAGATCTTGAAATCCCCCAATAAGTCAAAATCGCAACCTGATCCCTGGCCACTATCGCCATATCAAAACGACGAAACTTTAACACCACCACTGCTACCATCCCAAGCGGCTTCACCACTGCCTTTTTGTCTCTGGTCATTGTGTTTTTCTGCCTCAGCATCAAGTTAGAACATAAATATAGTTTAATATCCAAGATCTTTTGATGTATAAGCATAAGTAACTGGTAAGATTACAACCCAAGTTGCAGCTGATACAACCTTCAAAAGGTATCTTAGCTTGACATAAAATGGCATGCATTGTCTTGCTTTCCAATTTAGCACCACATCCAAAACAGCTACAAAACAAATAGTTTAATATTCTTTTCCTGAGTTGAAGTAAGTGATAATAAGATGTAGAGAAATTAAACTATTAGTGATCAACATACCTTGACCAAGCTTCAATATTGAAGCAGTTATAAAAACACTCAATACTTTTTTAAACACATCTGATTCAAAGATTGAGGTAGGGTTTCCATCACCATTCCAAGCAACAATAATCACAGCCTAAAAATAAATATAAAAAAGAAACCGACCAGATATGATAATTTTTAGTATGAACATAAATTACAGCAGTATCAACTATCAAATATAAGATATGTTACCTGTGAGAACAATATAAAGAAACTCCACATTCTGTCAAAACTTCTAAAAACATGCCAATATGATCGTATCTCCACAAAATTAACTTTAGCCGCCCGTCGATGCATACCAATTTGTTTGCCATCCTAATTTATGATATAATTTAACACGTGAGTTCAGCCCTATGTGAATATAAATATGAAGTAGACTACACAGTACATATCAATGTAGCTTACCCCATTTTTTTTCAAGCTCACATGATTTCTCAGGCTCACAGAAGAAATCAGCATCAGCATGCATTGGCCAACCTAACCGGAAATAGTCTACAGACCTAAAATGCTCAAATATGCTTAGTAACAATATTACCTAAAACAAACATGTTAATATTCTCACACACAAGAAAAACATACCATAAATATTCATTTAGATCGTTATAATTTCTCCACTGCGAATGTTTTGATTTCCCTACTTTGCCCTAGGCCGCTTCCTATAGAACAGTGGGAGCATTCAAAATACTTGCATTGCAAACAAATATAGCTTCCAAATCAAGGTGAGGCAAATAGAATGCTTGGATACCTTTACTATCACATCATAAATAGGAGTAACCACTTTTGTCAAAAATGCTTCCTCATCTCATCCAAAAGCTGGTTTTACATTCTCACCGGTCATTGGACTTACATTGCCAGCTAGCATACCATACAATTCGAAAGCCATCTACAAGAAAAGGCAGCTATTACATATCAATACAAAATAAATAAAACAGTCATAAAATAAATGCAAGTCTCTAACTAAATAGAGTTGACATATGCATAAAGAAAACATACATGATGATAGATGTAGCAGAGGCACTCGGGCATAAATCTCAAATTTGCAGCCTCCCCCCATATGAGAAGATATAGGCCCATCTATAATAATTTACGTTGTTGAACTTCTTGATGTATTGTCGGCAACCTATTATAGCACAGGAGAAAACTATATTAATACAACATAATGACACCTAGTATAAAAATTGAGTCTGTACTTTTTTTCTCATAAAAGAATGGACTCCATTACACTAAAAGCATTTCATCAAACTCAAAATCATATAGAAACCTAGCAATAAAATCAAAATCAGATAAGTAAACCTCAAAATTGAGAAACAAACCAGGGGAAAAATCGAAGAACCAAGAAAGAGCACGACACAAAGAAAGTTAACCTCTGATCATCTAAGTCGTTGGGTTCCAGCGGAACCCTAGCCGCCGCAACTCATCGTACACCTTCAAAAATCGAGCCTCATAAGGCATGTACTTGAAGATGATCTAAATACAATCAAACCCAGAGAAAATCATCAATTAAAGATAGAAGAAATCGAACGAAATCATCGATGAAAGATAGAAGAAATCGTAGCAAAATAAGAATACATATATTGACTTACAAGATGTGAAACGACAAAGAAGAAAGTTGATTTTGATGGAGGTGTTCGCCATTAGGGCTTGTGACGGAGACGCAGGAAGAGAAACAGATGTTGAATGAAAGGATGGATTTAGGTATTTTAGAACCCTTATATAGTCGGCGATAATGGAACTCTGATGAAGAAACATACCTTTACAAGGATTAAGATGTTGATGATGGAACTCTGACAAATGACGAAACAGGGACGAACGGCGATGAGATTGGTTAGGGTTGAGAGGTTTTACGAAAGGAAAAAATGAAGTCTCACAAATTAGAGTTTATTATGTGGCTAATATACTCGGGTCTAAAACGGGTTTGGGTATTCGCATAGACATTCGGATCCCGCGTGGATGTAATTTTTTTGTGTATTTAGAATGATTCCCTCCCAAACTCACAATCCACCTCCACCATAGGTTGCCACATCATCAAAAAGCTTCAAAATCACATGCCACATGGCCCAAATCTATCTCATTTATATATATACTAGGTTTTTACCCGGGATTGCTTCCCGGGCTCGGGAAACTTAGTTATATTAATTACTATTTGTTACTAATACGACCACATTACATCAACCATCTCATTCGATTCAACAAAAATTGTCTTCAAATCATCGGATTAGATCATGAACGCAAATTAGAGGTCAAACAAAAGCACAACAGGACCACATGAATAATATCATTTCCACTTTTACTTCAATGCATTTACATGATAGGGTGATTTGGGATTTTGTAAAAATGTTTGTTTTTGTACTTCTTTACAAAATAAGATGTTGACCAAAATTCAAACAGATGTTGACCAAAAGTAAATCAGATGTTTAACATAAACACTGAATCTATAACAACAGACACTACAAACACTTATTATATTCAAACTACTGATACATAAACACTGATTCTTCATTCCACTGTTGTAATCTAAGCACTGATGTTGAGCATCAGTGCTATCTTCAAAGGGTGATCAGACCTTGAATGACAATGCTTTGATCTTCAACAATGCTTGGATCCCATCAGTAGTTTGAGCTTCAATTTTTATGCTTCATCAGTGCTTGGATTCCAATGTATGTTGAAGCTTTGCTGAGCTGTCATCTTCAAGTGTCATTCTCTTGATAGCCTCTTTAAAATATACAGCTTCTTGTTCTTTCTCTTCTGCATCAGTCAGCTTTTGCCTCTTTCTTTGGTTTAACATAATGACAGAGGTATCTGATGATGTGAACAGTGGTTCAGAATTGTGGACCTGCTTCTTTGACATGTTAATAGTTTTGTAATCAGGCTTCTTTGGAAGGCAAGGATCTGTTTCTCTCCTTTTTCTCAGCCTTTCATAAGCTTCATCAGTGTACTGCTTTGTCCATTTTGCTATGGCCTTGGCAGTTCCAACCTTTGCATCAACCAACTCTTGTTTCTTTCTTTTATACTCCAAGGTAAGATCATCAATAGCCTTTTTGTATTTACGCCAGTTTAGTGCTGACCTTTTCATGCTTGGATCTCTTTTTACTCTTTCAATTCTATTGAGTTCTGTCTTGAGACCAACAAGTGGCCAATCTTGGAATTGTTCTTCCTTGGCAGGGTAGAATTTCTCACTCATGATTAGTGCCAGAATGTCTTTTCTCACATATTTTTGCAGGCCAGGTTCTGGTGGTAAATTTGACATTTCTTTACTCAAATCTCTAGCATAGTCTTCCATGAGCTTGACTTTGGTGAGTAAAAACTGATAATGACTTGAAACCACATTGTCATTTTCTCCTTGGCATTCAACCCTAGCTCTTATTTCAGCTTGTCTAGCTTTTAGTTTTAGATATCCATCCATGTTTTTTTGGATTTCTAAAACCAAGCAGAGAAGGGAATTTCCTTTTTGAAAGATCATCCACTGTGTAGAACTGCCTCATTTCATTCTTTACTGCATGGAGTTCCAGTGGATAACTGGTAGCTGCTGGGGTAGTATCTGCAGAGTCATATCCTTGAAGAGCTATTGGATCTTTGATTAGATTGACCAATTTTGGAGGAATGAAAGATTCAGGTTTGGTGATTTTGTAAGGTACAGATGAAACAGGATCAGGTGCTGGTATGTCATCATCATGCACTTGAAGATTTTTTCTTCTAGTATACACATTTTCAGGAGGAGGTATTTCTGTTTGAGGTTTTGGAGCAAAAAGAATTATGGCTTGGGAAGGATTGCTAGAAGTGGTAGGTAATTGACTAACAGTTGTCGAAACAACTGGTGTCTCAACCACTGTTGTCACTACAACTGTTGATGTATCAACAGTTGTCTTTTACTTTAAGGCAGGTGGTGAGTTTTGTGATGATGGTTTTGTTTTTGGTGTTTGAGTAGTGATGGTGTGTGTCTGACTAACAGCTGTTGAAACAACTGGTGTTTCAACCACTGTTGCCATTACCACAGATGATGTGTCAACTGTTGTCTTCTGCCTTTTGGCCGGTGGTATTGGTGGTGGTGAAGTGATTTTTGGTAATGGGGATAAGGCAGTGGATGTAGTGTGTTGAAGTGGTAGTGGTGGAAGTTGTTTGGATAACAGATGTTGAAACCACTGGAGTAGCAACAACTGTTGATACAACAGGTGTTTTAACATCTGTTGGTTTGGAAGATTGATGTGTGGAGCTTTTGGAAGGTTTGGGAGTTTGTTTTGTGGATTTGGGAGGTGTGGTTTTGGGTTGTATGACTTTTCTAGTAGACTTTCTTATGGGCTGAGGATTTTCTTGATCCATTGGCTCAGAAATACCCTGCTCATTCATCTCCATAAAAACTCTCTTCTCCTGTTCAAACCTTCCTTTATCCTTTGCCTCCATATCCTTTTTCACCCTTGCTTTTGCATCAGCAATGGCATTTAAGGTTACATCAACCTTTTTGGAACCATCTGGCAAAGGGATGTGTGCAAGCATACTTGAATTATCTGGTGCAATGTACAGACCATCTTCATATCCCTTTTTCTTCAACTGCCTCATTTTCTCCGCCTTTTTGGCATTATTTGGTGGTGGGTTGTCCACAAAGATGATAGAGGGAGGAGCAGTGCCAGTGGTGTTCAGCAAGTGAGCCTTCATGGCTTTTATATCTGCCTGGGTGTCTTTGAACCTAGCTTCCATGATATTTCTGATCTTTTGAAGCTGAATTTCATGTTGCTGATCAGCATTTGCTCTTTGTTGGTGAAGCAGAGGTTGAAATAATGCCCAAAGGTCAGTGGGAGCAGGTGGTGCCTGCTGTGTTTGTAACAACTGTTGCAGTATGGTTTTGATTTCTGCAACAGATGTATCCAGTTTGTTAACCCTCTCCGCCAATTCTCGGTACATTAAACCATCACCCAATTTAATGGGATCATCTGATTTCTCACCAGAGGTGGTTGTAACAGGGGTTGACTAAGGGAGACTTTCCCAAAAGTCATCCCCTGTTGCCCTTTTTTTCTTGGAACTGGGGACTTCTTTCCTCAGCAGAGGTTACCAATCTAAGCTCACCAGTGAATACAGGATACACACCAGTGTTTAGAAAGGTTCCCATAGAAGAAATTGCCTTCAAGGAAGTCGGATTAATGAAACTACTGTCCAAGTGTAAACCAGTGGGTTCAACACTTGTAGTAGCTGCTTCACTTGAACTATTGACAGGAAGTACTTGTACATCCTGCAGTGTAACCTCCTCAGGTGTTGTTGGTGGGTTAGCAATGATAGGGAGCTCAAACTCAGTCACTTTCTGTGGCATGCTCTCAGTGATAGGTGGTTGAGAGGAACTGATTGCTATCTGAGTTATATCAAGTGCATCCAACAAAAGTTTTGTTTGTGGTGGAATTGTGGCAGTGAGTATGGGAGTGGAAAGAGGATTTGCCCTGGGCAGTGGGCTGGGGATGATGGATTCAAGTGAGTCCAGAGCAACATAATTTGATGTCCCTATTCTTACAACCTGTTCTTTTTGAAAAGAAGCAGGAGGAGTTTGAGGCTCAGGTTGAGATATTTCTACCATCTGCTGTAAGGAAGTAGCAGCAGTGGTTTCTGGTGACTTTTGTGTTTTCACCGGCAGTTGCTCTGGGATCTCATCTTCCAGAGTTGCCTTTGTTTTAGGTTTGAGGGGCTTTTGTGTTTTCTTTTGTCTTGGTCTTTTGGTGGATTTAGGTGTGGGTTTCACAGCAGTTGTTTTGCTAATGTGATCACCTTGAGCAGTGGGCTCAGCAGCAGGTGCCTGAGGAGCAATTGTAGCTGCTAAAGTCTACTCAGGAGCCTCTGCTTGTGTTTTGGACACTTTTGATAGCCTTGTAAAAGTTAACGGTGTAAGGCCATTTATTTGAAAAGGTTCACCCTAGATGAGTACATGAGCATCATCCTTTTCAAATTTCTTTTGAAAATAAAAGCTTAGGAACCTTGGAAATAGTAAAAATGATTTACTATCAACATTTTTTACCAAGTCGTCAAAAATCTCCTGTGAATAATTAAAGTTTTCCCCATGCACGATAGCATATGCCAGGTATTGGATCTTTAATGGAATTTCATTGAAAGCAATGGTCTTATTAGAAACACACATTAAGAGGGTATGAAACAAAAACCTTGGGGCAGGGGGAAAACTGCCTTTTTGCAAAGTGTCTTTTTTCATTTGCTTTGCATACCCTCTTTCTAAAAAATCAGTTTGATACTCTATTTTAGGGAAAGAAGTCTTACCTTGAAGATCATTGAGTTCAAACACTTCAGAGATGGTTTGTGGTGTGATTTTAACATCAACACCGTTTATCGAGGAATTGATGGCTATGGGTGTTTTATCTTGAGATTCAAGTTTTGCATTTTTCCAAAATTCCCTCTGGGTTGCCAAGTAAATCGGAGCATTAGAAGTCAACAAAGTTTTGTACTTTGAAGACAAAAGGGCATCTATGACGGAATTGAACGTTTTAGTGTTACTTTATTTTGTCAACAGACCCAAGTAGTTATGGGGAGCTTTGTATCGAATTTCTATGGCCTTTTGACTGGATTTCCTTTTAACTGATGAAGACCGTGATTTTGCCATTTGAGGAAGAAGGACGATGAGGAATTTTGAGAGAAATGGAGGATAACTGCTTTGAAAAAGGAAAAATGAATTCGATTCGACAGTTAAAACCCTGTTTGGGGGTTTTGATCAGGGTTTTATAGGGGAAAAAGTGAATGCTGACGTGGCAGCGGTTACAAAAGATCGGACGGCTATGAACTGTCCACGAGCCAACCCCTTATGAGTAATGGAACACAATTGTTTTATGAAGCCACTGATGGAATAATAACAGTGGTTGCAATGATTACAATGAAAACAGTGGGAGACTTTAAGTTATCAGTGGATAGCCTGAAAACATTTTAATGCTTATAATTCATGAAAAATTTTCATTTTAACTATTTTTAAGATGCATGTTGAGATTATTAAAATAAAGTATTACATATAATCAGTTAGCATGCTGGGGTGATGTGATAAATACCGTTACATATAAACAACTCAGTGATATGAAATCTAACAATCTAACAGAGTATAAAACACTGATGTGATAAATACTGTTACATATAAATACTGTTAACATAAACATAGGTAGAATATCTACTGTAGATGCTGAACCACTTTTGTGCATTTATGAGCAGCTGCTACTGAGCAGTGGCTTTCCTTTCGTTGATCAGCCTTTAGGTACATAAGTGGTTGTCTTTAACAGGGCTTAGTCCTCAACAGTGGATCGCCCTCATCAGTCTTTAAGCACATCAGTCTTTATAAGGAGCAGTGGGGTGATGTGATAAATACCGTTATATATAAACATCTCAGTGATATGAAATCTAACAATCTAGCATAGTATAAAACACTGATGTGATCAATATTGTTACATATAAATACTGTTAACATAAACAAAGGTAGAATATATGCTTTTAATTTGAACCACTCTTGTTGTTGGGCAGTGGTTCGTCTTTGAGTTTGTATAGGGTTTGTCTCGAGAGATAAAATATAGCTAACCACTGCTACACTAAACACTGTTACAAAAGAAACACTGATACATAAATACTAAAGTTGAATCCGCTGTAGATGTTGAAGCACTGCTGCTACTGAGCAGTGGTTTTCCTTTCGTTGATCAGGCTTTAGGTACATAAGTGCTTGTCTTTAACATGGCTTTGTCTTCAACAGTGGATAGGCCTCATCAGTCTTTATAAGGAGCAGTGGTTAATTATAACAGTCCTTAGCATAATCAGCTGTTATAACCACAACATAACCCTTAGGGGTTGAACAGTGTCGGTCTATTCATTTGAGAGGACTCATTGACACTATTACATGACATACTGAACAATATTAAAGTTCAAATCTAAGAATAACAGCAAGAATTAAGAAACTTTAGTTTCAACTCCATCGATTGCTGAACCTCTCGATGTATGTCCTTCAACGTCGCCATGAACTGCACGTCTCTATCACCGCACTCTATATTACTGAAAACACAAATAAGAAACAAACCTAAAATGTAAAGGTCTCTTCTCAACTGTTGTAGCACATCTGAGTTTTCACGATATTGCACGAATCTATCCATACTTTCTATAAAAGAAGAAATCCCAATGACAAACCTGACGCAAGAAAACCTGACTTTCGATTTAACGAAAATCGAACAACGCAACTTTTCACGATGTTGCAACAATGATACTACAACATCGATATTGAAAGGTTGATGTGTGATGGGAAGCTTAATTGAAACGACGATGTTGGAACAATGATACTGGAACGATAACATGTAAACATAATCAACAAACATTCGAACAAAGAAGTGTAATCGGAGATTAGCGGCTGAATCACGAGAAAGATGCATTTGAGAGAGAGAGATACGCACACATATATGAGCGAGCGAGATTTGAATATGATAGCATATAATTATATCTTATTTATAGGATTAGAATATACGGTTTGAATTTTGAATGTGGGAACTGATAATTATATCTTATTTATTGGGAACTGATGTTTATTGGTAATCGACAGTAGTATATATCCTTATATCCTGCTTTATTAAAATATTAAATATTAAATATTTGAATTGTTATGCAAAGTAGGAAAAAAAAAAGAGAAGGTCAATTTGAAATTACCATTTTGCATAAAATTACTGATATTATCAGTAATTACTGATCTGATTTGAAAGCAATTGTCATGATGACTTTTCTAATTTTTAAGAGATAATAACCATCAGTTTGAAATTCACATTTTGCATATTTTAAATGTCCAAGCATTAATTACTGATTTGATTTGCAACAAATAGTCATCAAGATTTTTTTTATTTTTTAATTTAACTTTAAATTTTATGATGGAAACAATGTTGGAGGAAATCTTACCTCATTGGAATGTAACGATTAGGTAAAATGGTAATTTCATTGTAATTCTAGTTTTTTTTTTGATAATTTCAATCTATCACTAATTAACACCATCAATAATAAAAAAGTGAGCAGTGGCTGTTTTTTAGAAAAACCGCTGATGGTCAATATCAATAGATGTCAACAACAAAAAAAAGTGAGCAGTGGCTATTTTTTCCTATCAGTGGATACCCAACAGTTTTTTAAACACTGAAGTTTGGTCAGTCAATGGTCAATCGATGTTTGAAGAAACATATGTTTCGCCTTATATATCAGTTGTCTGGACTTAAACAGAAGTTTGACCTTAAACAGATGTTTGCCCATAAACAGAAGTTTGGCCATAAACAGATGTTTGGCCATAAAGAGATGTTTATCTGGACTTGAATTTTATTTATTAGTATAAAGATGAAACAACAATGTCTTCAAATCACCGGATTAGATCATGAACCCATATTAGAGGTCAAACAAAAGCACAACAGGACCAATAGTCAAATAGATGTTGACCTTAAACAGATGTTTGGTTTAGAGCCAAACATTTGTTTATGGCCAAACATCTGTTTAAGGTCAAACATCTGTTTAAGTAAAAATATCTGATATAGAAGGCGAAACATCTGTTTAAGGCAAAACATATGTTTTACGGTCAAGCATCTGTTTATGGGCAAACACCTGTTTAAGGTCAAACAACTGTTTAAGTCCAAACCTCTGATATAAAAGGGCAAACATCTGTTAAAGGCCAAACATTTGTTTAACCCTGAACAGATGTTTAAGTTAATAAGATCTACTGTCTTCTAACACTGTTTTCCTCTTAAAAACACTGTTCAACCTAACATGTGTTTCCATTAACTATTGACCAAAATGCAAACAGATGTTAAAACCACTGTTTGTTATTGTACTTCTTTACAAAATTACATAGAATTCAAGAAAACGAAACAATGACTTAAAGAACTATAATTTAACACATAATCTAATCGGGCAAAGCAATCTATTATCTGAGAATTCCCTGATTCTTACAACATGAAACACAACATCATCATCTGCAATAATCAGATGATCAGATGATATTAAATATACATAATAATACTTATTCAGCTTAAAATTACACCGAAATTTAAAATCTAAGAAAAACACGAAGAAATTTACGAACCTAACAACAAAAATTTAGTGCTTTTAGCTTAAAATTTAGTGCTTTTAGCTTTAAACTCCATCAAAGTATATCTCCGACAATCGCCATGAACTCCATGGAAGGACTCAATGCATTAACATCAGGATTTATAGAAAGCTGATCTCTAGTGAACAGACCAAGATGCAGTACATGAAAACACTTCTTCAGCTGTTGAAGAGTAGCCCTGTCCTCATATACTTAATCCTTAACTTTGTTCATAAAGAGCTGCTTTAAACCAAACTTTATGCTTCTTTTAATACAAAAAAGGCAGGAAAGACCATTGCTCTAGTAAGATAAAATCTTATCTTACAACAGTAGCAGATCCTTTCTTGCGTTTAGTAGGAACTACTTTTGGTTCTACATTATCATCTTC
This sequence comes from Helianthus tuberosus, assembly GCA_030545235.1. Classification (NCBI taxonomy): domain Eukaryota; kingdom Viridiplantae; phylum Streptophyta; class Magnoliopsida; order Asterales; family Asteraceae; genus Helianthus; species Helianthus tuberosus. The sequence continues at coordinate 11,026,173 of CM060381.1, forward strand.
TGCCCAAGTCAATTATAATCATCATTTAGTCATAAGCAAAAATTATTTTAACTGTAAATTTAATAATCTTTCTTTGTGTTTAATTAAACTTTATGCTTCTTTGAATACAAACCTATAATAACCCGCAGTAGATTGTATGAATTTCAAACAACTGTGATTAGACTGAAATATAAAGCGAGAATTAGAGTATATCACTTCAAAATTAAAAACTCAAAATTTGAAAATCGGAGTAGCAAAAAACACATACTTTAAACGATGTTGGAACAATGATACTGGAAAAAACCGTAGAACAATCATCATCATTATCATCTGCAACAGATCATTCACAATCATCATTTAGTCACAACTCAGATAACAAAACTTTAGTAAAAATCAAAAACAAAAACACATACCATGAATATGGCAAACCACATATCAACAAAAATTAACCAAACAATCGGAAGATTCAAATCTCAAGCAAATGAAACCCTAATTTCAAAAAGAATAATCGGTGAACATATTCACAGATCAATAACCAACAGATGTTGTACTCATATCATAATCGTTAAGAAAAATCAAGACAGATCTATAAATATACAAATCAAACCTCAAGATGAAAGAATCTTGTAAGAGAAACACCGCAGAACCATTAGCCGGCGCCCCATCTCTTGATCTAACTTTCGAACGAAACCCTAGCAATGGTTACATGAAAAGACCCAAAACACAAAGGATTAGTATAAATAAGAGGAAATCATGAAAGTATTTCAATAAAAAAAGAAGAACAAACCTTTTGATGAAGATAATCGGTGAACAAAAGAAGATTTTATGGTGGCGTCTGGAAGAAGATTAGGCGTTTGTAAACAAAGATGAGAAGAGAGATTATAAAAGGAAAAGGGGATGGCACTGTTGGGCGGGAAAACAGAACTGAGGATGCCCTAATTAAGATGAAAGATACCTGGAATCGCAGATCTGATTTTTGAATCGCCAGAGAGAAGAGAGAGAAAAGGGAAATGAAATCTGGATCTGTTTGTAGAGACTGAGAAGCAGACAAAAGAAGAAGAGAAAGAAGGGGAAAACACTATTGGGCGGGAAAAGGGCATTCAAGGGGCTCTCTGGTGTTGACACGTTGGAAAAGGGCATTCAAGGGGCTCTCTGGTGTTGACACGTAGCCCAAACAGTAGCCCAAAGAGCTTTCCTTTATTATATATAATAGATAATAGATATAGATTTTGTAACATTTCTAGGTATATAGTTTTGTACATTTAGCTTAGTTAGTGTTTCATGCTTTAATTAGTTGTACCCTTAATTTAGAAGGTTGTAGCTTTTTGTTTATTTATATACTATTATTTTGCAACATGTTAGTGCAATGTTGTGTTGTAAGTGTGGCTTTAGTTATAGTTTATGCTATTTTTAGTTGTACCATTTTTTTGGTTATTTGTACATTATTTATAAATTTATATACTATTAATTTGGAACATTTGTATGTATGTTTGGTTGTAAATTGTGCTTAAGTGGTTGTACCTTAATCAAATCATGGTTTCATTACCTTACCAAATTCAATCTGTTTTGTATGCATGTATGGTTGTAAATTGTGCTTAAGTGGTTGTATCCTAATCAAATAAGGGTTTCATTATCTTACCATATTCAATAGTTTGATCCATTCAAAGTTGTGTTGTTTTATTTGTAAATTATTATTATTTATAATAATCTAATTAATTTAGCCAAAATCTTGTATAAATATAATTTGCAACATATTGATGCAATGGTTGTTGTAATGTATGCATTATGGTTTGTATAGTGGTAATGATATATATTATATATAGATTACGATGAACCTGTCAAACAGGAAAAAATAGACGCGAGTTCATCGTAACGCGCGAGTCCTAGATCAACTTAGTTATTTTATTCTATGTTTTACGTTTCGGTTTAATTTCTTCGCATTATCACGCCGTAACTTCAGTGTCGGTGGTCGCTGGCAATAGTGTGACATTAGTGCTCGCCCCCGACGTAACGCGGGGGCTACTTAATACTAGTTGTTATTAAATGACAAAAGAAACATATAAAAGAAACTAGAAAACAATAAGCAAAAATAAAATAAAATAAGAGACCGGGATTCGCAGGTTTGAAGTGAGTCAAAGACCATATTGACCCTGTGAAATTGCAGACCTGACCAAGTCCTTCACCCCTCCCAACCTTTTTCCTCGTTAAAATCTAATTACGAAGCTAAATATATCCTAAAATTTTCGTATTTGTCGGCGTTGTCAGTATTTTATTCGGTTTTAGTTCGTTACCGTTTTACGTTTCGCATATTTTTTGTAAACCACCGTTCGCGGACTGTAAAGTCGGTTAGACGTTCCTAGGAATGCTAAAGGCCTAATTAAGTTAATTTACGTCTTAAACTATACTTATATTCGTCCTAGTGTTCATTTTGCACGTAATTAAGAGCTGTAAATCCCCGGTTGTCACACCCGGTGCTATCTCAGGCATGAGAGTCATCTCCGACAGTACATACATTGTTCCGATTGTTGTACCCTGGGAGACGGAACCGTCTGAGAGTAGGTACGAAATCTGTTTTAAGGGCCCGTGTCAAACACGATCCTCAACTAAAATAGTCAATGATTTTGCTTGTCTTGCAGCGGAGTTTCGATCTAGAAGGTGGGGTTGAAGTTTTCAAAGACATTGGCTTTGAATCAAGATTGATACAATTTAGTTGTATTTTATATTATTTTATTTAGCTTTTTATAACCGGTATTGTACTAGTAGAATTTTCCACAAATAACGAGTTTCTCGTTACTATTTAAAAGTGAACCTAGTTCGTACAATCTTAAAACAGACTTTCGTGAAGATTGTTACCACAATCTTAAATCCCTTCTCTACAAGGATTTAGGTTCACGAAAGTTTAAATATTCATTAAGATTTTGTTTGTAAATATTTTTGGGAAATATATATTTACTATAATAAGTCGGATTAATTTTTATGATTGGAGTACAATCTTTAATTCGAATACCATGTTACAAAACCAAATGTTTTGATTCAAGTTTTAGAATGGGTTTTGTTCGCGTTTAGATAAACCGAATTATATATATATATATATATATATATAGAAACGGGATCGGGAGAAAACGCTCAAAAGTGTGAGAACGGTGAGAACGCTTCCTGGCCTAACACGTGTCACGCCGCTTAGAAAAGGGCGGGGGGGGGGGGGGCTTTTTTGTCCTTTCATCTTCTGCTTTTTCAGTTCCGCTTTTTCCCAATGTTGTTTAAATTTTTGGTTTTTAAGATTTTTGGCGTTAACCAAATTCAATAAATAATGGCGTTTTAATGGTTTCATTGTATCAACATTTTGGCGTTTATGGCGTTTATTCACAACGTATGCCAATGGATCCCGGGGGGGACAGGGAATCTATTTTAATGGCGTTTTTGAAGGGGTTTTAAACAAGATGGCTCATTGTTCTATTATATTTTATAAACATGTTGGCGTTTGGGTTATCTTGGCGTTTTACAATTGTTGGATTATATTTCAGCCATAGTAAAAAAAAATACAAGCGAAGAAAATAAATAAAAAATGCTAATCAGATCTCTCTTCACAATATTCACTGTCATCAGTCTCTCTGTTCTTTAATAGTACAAGAACTGACACCAAAATATGGCGTTTTATGTAAAACTTAACAAACCCATCGGTTTGATTATTTTGCCTGCTCGTCTGTTGTAGTGGCTTTTTTGTGGATGTTTGGGGACATAGATCTGACGTGTGGGTGGGTTTTTCGCTTTTTCTTCATGTTGATCTTCATCTTTATCATCATCCCACTCTTCAGTGTCATTGATCGCTTCTCCTCATCCAAGCCTTCTTCAAGAACAAAAAATACAAAATGTCATATGACTGGCATTAGTATCTTTTTCTTGAATTTTTGTCCATCTCATGCAGCAAAATCTTACTGAGTTACTTGCCTCCCTAACAATTTCATTTAGTGAAACTTGACGAATAACAATACTGAATATCCAAGAAAGCATATTAGCCATCTTTGATTTTTTTGGCATTTTACAATGAGTGGTATTTTAGTAGTATTGGCGTTTTTTTTTTTTTTTTTTTTTTTTTTTGGTTTGATCAAATGGAAGTTGCTGAGATGTATCATTTTATAGGATCTCTTTTTGGCGCGTAAGTTAGGCGGTGCGTTATTATAATAAAGTATTCGTCTTTTCAGTTACTGTTTGTAATTATTGTTTTTGACAAGCTTTATCTCTGAAGTCTGTAACACGTCCCATCTTTCAAGTTTGGCGTTTTAGATTCTAATATAATAAATTTTCCCTATCTTCAGTTTTTCTGATTTGAAGTTACTGTTTCTAGTTACATTTTCAAGTTTGTTTTTTATTTTTTATTTATTTTTTATTTATTTTTTATTTATTTTTTTGTGTTTTTATAATACTTTTTTAAACTAATTTTATTATAGTTTGGGAGTTTTGGGGGGCGTTTTAACTGGATGATATCCTTTAAACAAGCATTTTGGCTGTTTTGGCGTTTTTATTATATATGGCGTTTTATTATATACAACAATCAACTGAAAAGGAAAATAAAAAAAAAAGAATACATAAAAAAAGTTTTTTTATAATACTTGTCCAAAGTCATTTTATGATGGTTTGATAAACGCCAAAGGTGTAAGACATTTGCCTTTTTTGGCGTTTTTATTAGATATGTCGTTGTTTATTAAATATCAATCAACTGAAAAAGAAAATTAAACAAAATAAATATTGATCTTCAAATCTTCACTGTCACCAGTCTCTTTCTTCTTTTGAAGCATCTTCACTGGCTGTTTCGACTTTCGTATGAAATCAGCCTTTTTTCTATAATTTTTGTCCATCTCATGTAGCAAAAATGTTATTGATTTTACACCCTTTCAGCCAAAATGTTATCTTTTTTGGCGTTTTACCGATAAAAAGAACGCCACAAAATAAACCATCTTAAAACTGTAAATTTGATCATGCTAAAATCAATAAAGTGTTGCTGTATGGTGTTGGATAACATTGTTAATCCTTAGTTAAGAAATATAACTGCAATGTTGTCCACACCATACAGCTACACTTTATTGACAGCAATATATTTGATGTTTGGGGTTTCTGGCGTTTATCAGTCGAATTGTATATATTAAATATGGCGTTTGGGGTTTTTGTTTGTGTTTTTAAATTGATGGTCTGAGTTGTTGTATATATAGGATTTTTTGGCGGTTTTTTTAGGCGGGATTTTACTATAATTAAGTTTGGAGTTTTATATCTAATGGCGTTTTTTAGCAGAATGCTGTGTGATTTTTGTTTTAGTGTTTTATTTTCATGAGATGGCGTTTTGTTTGGAGTAGTCAAAAGACGCTTTTACCCTTAATGAAGCGCGTCCACGTAATAAAATTGATGTTATTTACGAAAATGCCACCGCGCCAATCTAGTCCTTAGATTGTTTTGATCGGACGATCGATAAGCGTTCTCACCGTTCTCTAAATCCCGACCCTATATCTATATATATATACTAGTGGGAATGCCCGCGCGTTGCGGCGGGGGCCCGAACTACCTTAAATGAAAAAAGACGCCAGAAAATAGAAACCGTCGATTTAAAATACATGAGGCAACAAAAGAGATCATGTTTTTGATGGTCTACACAATTATCAACAGCAGCACATTTAACTCGAGATCTTGCCCACAACAATAGTTCTACAATATAACCTTTTGTCAGCCCTTTGTCCGCATGGTTAAATTTTTCAACCCAGTTTATATCATTCAGCCCGTTTGGCTTCCGCCCTCCTCCTGAACTGCACAAATCACAAACTGGTTTAGTGTTTTAACACACGTGGATTTTTATAATATTACATGCAAGTTCTGAGTTTTCACTCGTTTATGTATAAATGGGCTTATTTGGGTTATGTTATCTCTATCAGGTCAGTTAAGTTTTGTCAGAACTTTTAACACATTAACAGAATTTGTCCTATTCGGTTTGACACAGCTATCGAAGTTTCCTGTTTTGACTCGTCCCATGTTGACCCGTTGCCCATGTTGACCCGTTGCCTACCCCAGATATATCCAACGGTAAACGGTATACCGAAACAAATTTGTGACTGACCCGATTCCGCACACTCACCAACCCAACTGAAATCGTGATGAGCCCTGTTGAGTCACAAGTTTCGAAAAGATAAATGAAAAGCTGGTCAGTTTGCTAGCTGAAATCACAGAAGGTTAAACCGGGTCAAATTTGCTTACTTTGTTGTGTTTATGGCTATTGGAGTAAACCAACATAGTGTTCTTTTGATTTCGGCTTTAATAGATGGACCGATGAGCTGCAGAAACAAATTATATAAAATTTTAAAACATAATCAAGGCTTTGGATAAAAAAATAATATGTTTTCAATGTCCTTTTTTGGCCCGCGCGTATGGGAATGCTCGCACGTTGATATGACTCTACCATATCCATTAGCATACGTCACAATACAGTAAATAAAAAAAACTTATAACTTGCTTGTGTGTACTAATCAATGAGGGTACATAATTAATAATGCTCCATGCACCATAAGAAATAGAGATGTATTTCGTAATAAACATCAAGATGAAATATGCAGCATGAAAGTAGTACCATATTATCAGAAGCTTGGCACTACCCATACACCAATTACTTTATTAATAAAAGTCAAAGCTCAAAAATCCTTTTAAAAAGCCTAGGTTACAAAAGGTGGTCATAAAATGAAAATAATCTAATAAACATGATATGACCAACTTATGTTCATCCTTATATCACCATAAACACCTGCTGGAAAAAAACATATGTACAGTTATATTCCTATCACCTACCGGTACCGAAATTCGTCAAAACTGGGTACCGGTACCGAAAAAATTCGGTACGGGAATTTCGGTATCGTACGCTCATCCCTACCTATACCACTGAACAAAGAATCATAAAAATTCAGATTGTCTTTTAAATTAGCTTTAGAATCTAACCTCAAGTAAATCTACATCAACAAAGAACCACAGTTCTTGTACTTGTTCGGTTGGAAAAAGTCTTTATCTTTGAGCTCTACAATGCTTAACAACATACACCCTAACAACTGCAGGTTTAAGAGTTAAAAAAATTATCCATTTGTATTAAAACTATAGAAAAGAACAAGGCCACTTCTCAAAACTGCAGGCACTTCTTTCGCGCTAACAACTTCTATCATTTTTCTAATCCAATTAGTGGCTTCATATATTCTTGTTGATATAATCCAAATTCGATGTTCTTAAATGGTTTCAATAATAACTGAATGAATAATGGCATGTCTGCAAAAGAAAGTCTATTCGACAAAACACAAAAAAATAGATACATGTCGGTTGCTTCTCCTCCCTAAAAGATCAAGTAAGCTAACATTTGATGTAAATGAGACAAAAGGGAATTTACTTTAGGTTCAATTGTGAAATTAGAGGGCCAGAAAATAGGAAACCTTTGTTTCATATGATGAGATGAATCGGTTTGCAGCCTTCAATTAAGACTTCGGTATCCAAACCCTATATCGATTGTCTTCTGGCATGACGTCTTGCTTGCTTGCTTGAGGGGATGCACTTCTTTCTTTATCTCATCTATTATAGGATTCAAGGGGAGGGTTTCGATAACACAAAAACTTCATATGTTCAATGATATTCAAACTATTATAGGTGGTTCGGAGAGTAAAACACAGATATAAAATAGATAATTACCTTAAAGAAGGTGGTTCAATCACATAATTATTTCCTGATCTGGGTATATTCAACCATACAGATTCACCCAACAACACTGCCAACAATACTGATTAGGTAACCAAATTCCCTGAAAACGAAGCAACCTGCATATGCAATTCAAAACCAATCAATTAACCGTATAATACAAATTACCACTTGAGTGAAAAATTGATTTAATCCCTTGCCTGAATCGTGGAGAAGAAGGGTTTATTTATCTTTTTGGAGGGGTTAGGGGAAGATGAAGTGAAGCGGCGTGTGTTTAATACCTACGGTTACTATTTAGTATTTAGTATTAGGGTTCTAGAAGATGGTAAATTACCGATTATACCCTTTTGGTGTCTTAAAATTTTTGATGAAACGGCTTACACATCCTTGTACATAATGCTTCACAACTTGTAAAAATGGTAAAATTACTTTTTTGTACGTCACTTTTCCTTTTTAATATATTATAGATATAAATGTGTATTGTAATACTATTTTCTTATGAGCGTATTACAAAATTTTATATTTTGAAAACCCATAAAATGTGTGTGAACGTTGGAATTATCTAAGGAGAACATTAAATAAAATGATATATATTTAAGATGTTTTGGAAATATTTATGGTTTCTAATTAGCTTATTAGAAATCTGTTATTTTGGTAAAAATAACAAGATTTTAAAACATTTATGTTTCTAACGAGCATGCTAGAAATACTTATTTTGTGAAATAGCAAACCTTAATACTTTTAATTTCTAACTTGCGTGTTAGAAACATTAATGTTGAATGAATAACAAAGTGCTAATACTTTTACTTTCGTACGAGCGTGTTAGAAATAGTTATTTTTTTTAATAATAAGTTTAGATATCATCTATTTTATCTAACAAGCGTAATAGAAATGATGATTGCATAAGACATTTAGATTGTCTAACGAGGATGTTAGAAAATATTATTATTGTAAATAATTACCAACAAGTGAGTTGGAAATAATTATTATGGAGAATAATAAATCTCAAAACGGTTTCATCTAAACTATTAAATTTCTAACGAGCCACTTAGAAACGGATTATTTACATAAATATTAAAACGAGTTCGTATTTGTTTATATCTAATGAGCGTATTCGAAATAGTTTATAATTTTATTATAAACTTCATAACAAACTTTGTAATCTGTTATTTCTAACGAGCGTGTTAGAAACGATTTAAAGAATTTGACAATTGTTTATTTTCTAACTAGCATTTTACAAAAGGTTTATATTTATTTCTAATGTGCGTGTTACAAAACGTTTATTTAAATAAACCAAAATTGACTTATGTGAATAAGTGTACTCATTTTATTTCTAACGACCACGTTAGAAACAGTTCAACATATAGGACCAAATATTTTGAATGTTTGTTAAACGTTCAAGTTCTAATGAGCGCATTAGATTCGGTTCTCTTAGAAACTACTTATTTTAACGATCTGTAATCGTTTACTTTCTAACGAGTAGGTTAGAAACGGTTTGAATATGATAAACCAATTAATAAAACGATGTGTATTCATTTTATTGTTGAAACGAGCGAGTTTGAAACTGTTTTATTTAATAAACGATTATAAGGTTTACTGTATTGATTTGTAATTAAAGAAAAATGGGACAGAGTTAATAAAAATAAACAAACTTTATGTCTCTAAAGTTTAACAAGACACCCATTACCTCAAATTTTAAAAATAAACAAACTTTAGGATCATAGTTAATAAAAATAAATAAACTTTAGGATCATAGTTAATAAAAAAATAGGAGAATTTAACTTCTTATTTTTCTTTACACTTTGAGTTAAAAGTAAGACCATGCGTACCAAAGCGCGATCTAGCCACTATCACCACCATAGCGCCCCATAGCGCCGAGTCACACCGGTCCTAGATGTTATAAGCTGGTTTTTTTGTCTCCCGTGATGAGTATGATCCCTCTAATTTACAATTGAATCCCTATCTTCATCCCTCTAATTTATTTAAATATCACTTTTAGAAAAAAACAAAAACTATTTCAAAATTTTATCTAGTCTATCATCTCTATCCTCATCTCACTCACAAACACTTAATTTATTATAATTTTTTTTTCTTTCTTAGATACTCAAAAGTATTTATTAAGATAATGAATAGTAGATCTCTATATTTAAAGAACCATTATTCATAAAACTTTAGGGTCTATTTGGTATGTGGTAATGAAATGGACGAGTTAATAGAATAAACGAGGGAATGCAATGGATCATTACCATTTCATTTCTTGTTTGATTACCATGTGTGAATGTAATGAATTATTATTGTGTATTGTTTAATCAGTGGTGAGTGGTGGTGGTCGGTGAAAGTGATTGTGGGTGGCGGTGGCGAAGGCGGCGATGGGTGGTGGTGGCGACGGTGGTTGGTGGCGGCGGCGGTTGTGGCGGTGACGGTGGTGGTGGGTGGCGGCGACGACGGTGGTTGGTGATGGCGGTGGGTTGCAAAGGTGGCGGCGGTGACGGGTTGGGGGTGGAGGCGGCGATGGCGTCGGTGGTGGGTGGTGGTGGTGGTGGTGGTGGTGAATGGTGCAAAAGGGGATGGAATGGAAAAAAAAATATGAGGGTGGACGGAATGATTTTGAGGGAATGGAAAGCCATGTGGAATGGGTGATTCCATTCCATTGACCAACCAAACACCCTTCTCCCCATTCCCTCATAATACTCCATTCTATTCTGGCTCTTATTCCTGCATATCAAACACTACCTTAAAGTTTAAAGATAAAGATATAGATAGAATTTTTGATGAAAATGTAAATAAAGAAAATCTACAAATTTTAAAGATGAAGATTGAAATGTGAATGCTTTAGCCAAATAACAAAAAAGGTACGGTTTGTAGATCATTTAACTACTCTGAATGGGCTATCATTTGTGTTAGATTGAGCCCATATCGTTTTGGGCTAAGTGGTTAGTGGATCATATTGGTTCAACTAAACACACCCAATTTCAAATGCACCGGTTTTCATTCCAAAGTCGTACAATATTTAACCAATGTCAATGCATTTTTAAAAAACACTCGCATGATTTTCAAGAATGCTAGAATATCTAAACTATAAGTTAGATTTTTAATAAACAATCAATGACAGAAATAAATAATTAAAGCGATAAAACAAACTTATGAAGTTTTAATAAAAAAAATTTGACTGATCAAATACACAGCTTGTATCTAAAAAGCACAGGAAGTATTTCGGTTATTTGCTAAACCAAGTTAATTATTAAGATTGGTTCAGTAACAAACCATATAGCAGTGACGGACCTAGCCAAAAAAATAAGCGGCATCCCAATTTTTGGGGGGATCAGGGGTATCATTTGACCGTACTGGAATTTTTTTTATTTTTTTACACTACGAAAATAGTATAGAGACGGGGTTAAGTGTAGCCCGTGCTACCCATTCTAATACAGTAGCTCCGCCCCTACCATATAAGGTGGTGGATTAGGTTCATGAATGTAAGTAGAGTGAGATGACGTTGACGTGAAGGGTGATGATGATCATTTGGGTCATGACTCATGACCACACTGACCAAATTCTATCTTTGGGCTTATTGATATTGGGCTCGACTGAACTAGCATCTAGGGTTTTGGTCCAGTTTTGATTTACGAGGGTAGCTATTCATTTTTGTTAGATTTTTTTTTTATAAAATATTAGTTCCATCAATTTTAATTAAACTCAATAACTTTTATATATTCTATTACTAAAAGACAAAAGTCGTATAATTTTGCTTAATTGTTTCTATTTTTTTAATGCACTTTGGGATACAACTCTGTTGTTATACCATTTAGCCGATGCAATTATCTAATTTTACAAGGTAAAGATATGCGTTTAGGTCTGAATTAAATTTTGCTTATAAATAACATAGTGCGAGTATGTGTGTTAGGGCCTGTTTGGCAACATCTGAATGGTTAAGTGCTGAAACAGTAAGATGTCTGAACCATTAAGTGCTGGACCAGCAAAAGTTCTGAACCAGTATGATGCTTAACTGTTTTGAGGCAAATGTCTGACAAATTCATATTAGAGGTCTTAACCATTCAGAGGCAAATGTCTGAACCATTCAGAGATTTGTTCGCGAAACAAACAGTCTGAACCATTAGTGCTGAAACAGTAAGAGGTCTGAACCATTAAGTGCTGGACCAGCAAAAGGTCTCAACCATTAAGAGCCAGTATGATGCTTAACTGTTTTGAGGCAAATGTCTGACCAATTCAGATTAGAGGTCTTAACCATTCAGAGGCAAATGTCTGAACCATTCAGAGATTTGTTCGCGAAACAAACAGTCTGAACCATTAAGTGCTGAATCAGTAAGAGTTCTAAACCATTAAGAGGCTCATTAAGAGGTAAACAAACAACCCCTTAGAAACTTATGTTCATACATGAAAGCAAAATACCCGTCTATAAAATCTATACTCATGTGGTTAGTTCCCCGCCTTTTAAACATTGGAATTGTCCTCCATATCATTCTATAGCTTTGTCACCTCAATTTGATAACAAAAAAAAAAAAAATTGCTTCACATTCAAAGCACCTATAAGGACGTAACGGTAGTTGGCTTACGTTATTCGAATTAACGATGAGAACTCTAAAAAAACAATACAACAACAACAATAATAATAATAATAATAATAATAATAATAATAATAATAATAAAACAATTAGATATATTTTAGTGACTATTTTATCTTTTTAGTTTTTACATGCCGTAGGGACTAGAAATACGGCCTTTCATAATTCAATTCAAACAAATAAATAATAGTTTATTCACGGTAGCTATTATGAGCTCATGGAAATAATAATACTCTTTTTTAAGTTACAACAAACAAATAAATAATAGTTTATTCACGGTAGCTATTATGAGCTCATGGAAATAATAATACTCTTTTTTAAGTTACAAATAAGTTGACAAAGTTGATTTGTTTATATTTTTTCTTAAATTGAGTTTTGACTATGAATATACAATAATGTCACCTAACTAATTAATTCAATAATTGAACTTCACAAATCTATACATATAATAAAAGAAACCAATTGATGGACACGTGTTGATACGAGAGGCGTCTACTTCTTAGTTTTCCCGTGTGTTTATTTTTATCTTAAAAATTAAAAGTTTTAAAATAATTTATCAAGTTATCCCATATTTTAAGTCGACGTTTATCTATAACTATATCTCTATATTTATGTTTATCTTCTAATATAATCTTCATACTTATCTTTATTTTATTATTTTGAGAGTAAATTGCACAAATCGTCCTTTGTGATTCCTCAAACTTGCAGGTTCCAACCTTAATGTTTAAAACTTGCTAAAAAATCCTTTAAGTTTATTTTTGCTGCTGGTTTAATTCTTTATGACTAATCAAGTTAATTATCTCAGTTTATTTCCCTCACATGCCTAACATGTGAACAGAGATGTGGTGCAAACGCAAAACTGCCTGAAACCCAAGCAAAATTGTCTCTGTTTTCACCGGAGATGTAGCCAAACACAGTTGGATCTCTTAAATTTTTGGGTTCATTCACATGGAGCAAGCCCCTTTTCATTCCGAGCTACCAACATCCACTCGGAGGAGAGATCCAGCTCGAGTTTCGCTGACTAAATGCCAAACAAGCCATATTTGCAGGTTGATAGCCTCACGTTAGTTCTGTATGTGAATTCAAATTGAAAAGTGCATATCATTTTTTGTAATTGTTTTCCTCTTTAGTTTTGATTACTTGATTGAGATTACATATATTAAATAGGGAAGAATAAAAACTAATATTTAGATACAAAGCAATGGGTTATGAATGGGGAAAGAAGAAATATGTAGATTTAATGGACTGAATGTATATTTGGGTGCAAAATTTGCGTTTTTTTGAATTGTGAATAGATTCATTTCATACTCAAAAGTCTCTAATGGCGGTGGCTGAGGGCCTGAGGCTTTTTATTTTTTTATACTTAATAATAATAACTATTTAATATTTTATTGATCTGACCACATGTAACACACACGTTTTTAACCTGTTAATATATTAAAAAACAACAAAGTATAATGTTATAATTTTTGTAATACACAAGTTTATAACCTAATAATAGAAAAATAAAAAAAATAAAGTAAAATGTTCTAATATGTAAATAGTATATCAAAGTTCTTTTTACAAAAAAACGTATTTTGACGACTATGTGTGTTAATTGATTACATTATATTTATTCAAGCCGTGTAGTACACGTGCTTATTCAACTCATGTTATACACGGGTAATTAAAGATGTAACTTTTTTATTATATAAAAATATATTTAAATAACCCGTGTAATACACGGGGTTCTAACCTAGTGATTAATAAACCAAAAGTTTCATATGTATCTTGATACTAGGTCTGTAAACGAATCGAACAAACACGAACATAGGCATGTTCGTGTGTGTTCATTTAACTTTAACCGAACATGAATACGAACACGAACATATAATCGAACACATTTTTTTGTCCGCGTTCGTTCATTAAGAAATCGAGCATGTTCGTGTTCGTTTATGTTCGTTATTTTAAAGCCTAAACGAACAGTTCACGAACACAAACGAACATAAACAAAAAAATTTAAGTGAATGTATCTGAATAAACAGAAACAAACATAAATTAGCATGATTGAACAACAAGTCTAACATATTACAGTTCATCCGAAAACACATCTAAATTAGAGTTCATAGATATACTAATGAGTTATATTTATATAAGTAGTTAGAAAACCTAATATTTATATAAATATAACTATTTATGCATTTACTAAAAATTAAACGAGCATAAACAAACGTAAATAAGCGAACATTCACGAACATAAATGCACGAATGTTCATGAAAATAAATGAACGAACAAAAGTGTGTTCATGTTCGTTCATTTAATTAAACGAACAAACTTTTATGTTCGTGTTCGTTCATTTATTAAATAAACGAACATAAACGAATTTCCCGCCGAACAAGTTCATGAACAGTTCATGAACGTTCGGTTCGTCGTTTACAGGCCTATTGATACGCAATAATTCGCATTTTGATTTTTGAGTAAAATGTAGTTTTCGTCCGGCGGTTTGATCCAAACATCATGTTTAATCCACCTTTTAACACTGTTGATGCATTACGTGTCAAGATTTAACACCTTTAATCCAATTACTAACTCTGTTTACTTTTTTTTTTATTAATTTTTGTTAAATGATCAAATACCCTTGTTAAATAAAAATATAAAGTAATAAAAACCTAAATTATTGAAAATGTCCGTCTCTGTACATAGTTTCTATCGGATCATCCTCATCATGCTTCTATGGTTTTGATCCAAATTAAGCTAGTGATGAAACACTGGTTAACACTTAGGTTAACCAGGGGTCGCCTCGTGTGTAGGGTTCAATCTCTTTCTCTACTCGTCGACTGCTGGCTTCCTGCAAAATAGAACACCGGTGACTCGCCACAAGGAGGGGAATAGGGGGGTTCTCCTTGTGACCACCCTCCGGCGTGAGAATAAGTACTGTTCTGAGGAGAAAATAGTGTGTGTTGTAGGTGAAATGTAGAGAGAGCCGAATGTTAAACCTGAAGGAGGAGTGTCCTATTTATATCCGAAGGATGAGGGAGGGAGGAGAGACCTTGCCAGCTGCTACCGAGCGCCAGCTGTCCGACCAAGAGGAATATTCTCTTGGTCCCCTCTGTTGTACTCAGAGTAGTGAGTGACGTGGCGCGCCGTTATTTGTCCAGGTAGGAGAATTGTATCAGCAGCTGTCGGGCTGTCCTAGGATTGTGTTGCAGGTTCAGGTGGCGTCCTACCATTGGTGACACGTATTGTCCTTTTTGTTTGGAGGAGTATCTTTGGTGTCACCTGCGATTTCTTCCAGAAGCTTCTAGATGCAGTTTGCTGATGTAGGCGCCATCTTGGATAAAAAAAGTGGTGTGGTCCCTGCCATGTGTGTATGAACTTGGGACCATACCTCTTCAGCTAGAAACGATGGCGAAGAACGTAGATGGTGACGGAGGGGGTGGGTTCCAGGTGAAGACAACTTAACAGAAGCTTTAGGGTTCATTAGTTTAAAGACAACATTACATGTTTAAAGACCATTTACCCCTCACGTAGTGGCGAAGCTTGAGATTTCCGACCGGGGGTCGAAAACGTATATATCCAAAAATTTCTATAAAACCATGGGTCGAAAACGTATATACCCAATAATTTTTATATGAAAACTACATACTCTTTACTACTGAGCGAAAAGTTCAGGGGGTCGGCCACCCCCTCCCGCCCCCACTATACTGTGCCCCTGCCCTCACCTGAGGGGCATATGGTGCTAGCTTAACAGAATCGTTAGGGTCTGTTAATTTCAGGGATGAAACATTTAAAATCTTGAAGCATCAGTATCAAAACTATAAGGTGGATGAAAGATGATATTTTAACCAAATCCCAGCCAATAGATAAAAAGTGTATTTTACTCTTGATTATTATAAGGTACAATTTGTTGTTATAAATTCAAAGTTTTACTAAATTTAGACAATGAAATATTATTATACATATTAATTTGAACCGATGATGAACAGTATTATTATTAATTTTAAATATATTAAAGTGTGTTTTCTCTAATTGGTGTAAATTTGATTTCATGTAGTTTGGTTGTTAGTGGTCGCCCCGTTTCGTGGGTTGGTGGTTTTTAATGAAGTTTACGTTTAAAAAAAAGGACTTTTCACGCCTTGTCTTATTGATCTTTTAATCAATTATTAATTTTAAATAAAAGTAATCAAAACTAGAAAAACAAACAATACCAATAAAACAATTATAAAATGTGTAATGGTTAAAGCCCTTTACTGCCCTTTCAATCATTACTTTTCGTTTCGTTTTCTATTCTTTGGGGAATATACTAGAAACGTCTCTCCCTATTCATGCCCCGATAACGCCCAGATGGACAGTGTTGTAGGCGTTATCAAGCCCCTTTACGCCCATATAATACCCATTACACATGGCCTTAAAGTATCCATTCTCCTTTGTTCAACATAGCGATTTATATGAAATATATTTTGAGTCTTTCTAATCCTTCGCTAACCATGTTCTTATTACATTTTAATACTAAAACTCTTCAGTTTTTATTTAATTCAATTAAATGCCTTTTTAAAAAAACTACGATTTATGATTTTCTATAAACTTTTATAAAATTTGAATATACCAATATGTCGTACTTATTTTTATCTACGTTTCATTGAAAGTTTTGTTTAAAATCGAAGCGTCAAATATAATTGACCTTTTTTTTTGTTTTTTTTTTTTGTTTATCATGACTAACCAATACCGTGCAAACAACTTCTGTAACGATATAGAGTATCTTTTTTATATTGTAAGCTATAGCAAGTGTTGGTCCCAACAATATCGGTATCACGTCTATTCCAACCGATCAAGATACTCGCTTTTATGGCTTTTCATTGATGTAAATCTCATGTCGGTATATTTTTGGGCATATAATACCTAATTTGGGTTTTATCTTTCGGTTGCTATAATGAGTGCCGGTAGCGTACCGATATCCTAATGAACTGAATTGATACCGGTCGAATTCCCGGCGCAACGCGCAGGGAGAATTCCACTAGTTCCTATTATAAGGTACAATTTGTAGTTATAAATTTAAAGTTTTACTAAATTTAGACAATGAAATATTCCTAGTTTCATCGGATATTTCACTTATTACTTTTCTTTTATCGACGTAATCTTCAAGGATAAGGCTAAGAGCCTAAAACATTAATAAAAAAAGGGTTATTAGATTTTATCACCCTCAACTATTGGCTATTGGCCGCTGCCACCCTCAACTATCAGTTTGACGCCCGTCACCCCCAACTTAACACTTAGTGTGTTCTGTCACCACGTCGTTAACTGATCACTAACTTTTGATCCTGTTACTACACTTTTTGGGGTGCCATAGGGATCTTGGGAAGGTTTTAGGGATCTTAGGACACCTCCAAAAGTATAGTAACAAGATCAAAAGTTAGTGATCTGGTGGCAGAACACACTAAGTGTTAAGTTGGGGTGACAGGCGTCAAAGTGATAGTTGGGGGTGGTAGCGGCCAATGGCCAATAGTTAAGGGTGATAAAATCCAATAACCCATCAAAATATACAATCAATTATATTATTATCCACTAGGTTATGTTGTAATTACACTATTTAATAACTCTATTTCTGATAAAACTCTTATTATTTTTTTAAAAGGTTAAACTTTATTAAAAACCAACACAACTAGCCAACACCTAGCACAACATAATCATAAAATTTCCTTAAACTATAGGAATACATCGAAGTTCTCGGCGAGCGGAAGCTAGAAGCCTAGCTTGAAGACCTCCCTTTGATCGACAAAGAAGAGAGCCGGTCAAGAAATCCCTTGGCCGAAGACTGTGGAGTAAAAAAACTCAACAAGATCTTTTATTATTTCAAAACTTAACTATCCAGCCATCTTATTCAATAGTTTAAATAACCCTCAAACAAAGTCTAAAGATAAACCAAAAAAAATAAAGAGATACGAAACAGGAAATAAAGGAAATAAAATAAATAACAAGAACAAGAAAATCTCATTCTCGGCTGGATAGGATCTCGCAGACGGTCTCGGCCCATTAGCCACTAGATGTTTCTGATGCAAGAATTGGTCCTGGTTGATGTTGAGACGATTGGGCCGGATCCGTATCATCCTCCCCCTCTAAAAATCCGGTAAATCTTCACCTTCGTAGGGAGACAAATCCGCCACGTTAAAAGTAGCCGAGACGTTGTAGTGGCCCGACAAGTCAATTTTGTAGGCGTTGTCATTGATACGCTTCAAAACGCAAAAAGGACCGTCGGCTCGCGGATGTAACTTACCAAAACGCCGCGGTGGAAATCGCTCTTTCCGCAAAAAAATCCACACGAGATCGCCCTCCTGGAAAACAACTTTTTTTCTGTGCACGTTTGCTCGCGACTTGTATTGCAAATTGTGTTTTATAATCTGATCACGAACCTGCTCATGGAGCGCTTTGATTTGATCGGCTTGTTCTTGACCCTCGACACTAAAGTGGTCCGTTTCCGGGAAAGGTGCGAGGTCCAAAGGTGTAAACGGCTGCCTGCCATATACAATAAAAAACGGGCTTCTACCAGTTGTTTGATTATTTGAGCGATTATAAGCAAACTCCGCTTGTGGTAGAACAAGGTCCCACTGTTTCGGGTGATCACCAACTAAACTCCGCAATAAATTACCCAAAGAACGATTAGTTACCTCCGTTTGTCCGTCAGTCTGCGGATGATAAGAGGTACTGAACTGTAACTTGGCACCCAAACGCTTCCATAACGTACGCCAAAAATGACTTACGAACTTTACGTCCCTATCCGAAGTAATTGTTTTTGGAACCCCGTGCAAACGGGCGATCTCATTAAAATATAACTTTGCCACTTGAGACGCATCGAAGGTTTTAACACAAGGTAGAAAATGAGCCATTTTGGAGAACCGATCCACGACGACCATAATGGAATCTTTTTTTCGTTGCGTCAACGGTAAGCCCAAAACGAAATCCAAACTAACATCTTCCCATGGGCGCTGCGGAACCGGTAATGGAGTGTAAAATCCCTGGTTAGTCTGGCGCGTTTTCGCGATATGGCACGTACGACAGCGTTTAAGTACCGTAGAAACTGCTTTTGACAAATTCGGCCAGTAAAAACGTTCTTTAACTAGAACCACGGTTTTGTCTCTTCCGAAATGGCCGGCTAACGCTCCCTGATGATATTCCAAAACGATAGCTTCGCGAAACGACGATAAAGGAACACAAAGACGAGAACCTTTGTATAGTAACCCATTTTGACGAACGAAACTTTTGTAAGGGCCGGCGGCCGTGAGTTTCCACAGATCGTGGAAGTCGGGATCGTCGGGGTATAAGACCGAAAACGAGTTAAAGCCACGAACATCAAAGCGAGCCGTGGTAACCAAGGCCGGACGTCGACTCAAAGCGTCTACCACGGAATTGGCGGTGCCAGCCTTATGACGAATAACGAAATTAAAATCCTGAAGTGTCTCAACCCATTTTGCATGTCTTGGGTTTAACTTCGCTTGCCCCTGAATGAATTTTAACGCCTGGTGATCCGAAAAAAGAACGAACTCGTTTGGTAACAAGTAGTGACGCCAGTATTCCAGACTTCGAACGATAGCGTAGAATTCTTTATCATACGTACTGTAACGCTTCCGGGTGTCACTAAATTTTTCACTAAAAAACGCGATTGGTCGATTGTTTTGCGATAAGACGCCGCCAATGCCGAGACCCGAAGCATCACACTCAACCTGAAAAACTTGGTTAAAATCCGGTAGTGCGAGAACGGGGGCCTGTGTAACCGCGGATTTAAGAGTGTCGAAAGCAAGCTGGGCAGCCGGAGTCCACATGAACTTGGAACTTTTCAAACATTCTGTAATAGGGGCCACTATCGAACTAAA
The DNA here is from genome assembly GCA_030545235.1 of Helianthus tuberosus. Lineage (NCBI taxonomy): Eukaryota > Viridiplantae > Streptophyta > Magnoliopsida > Asterales > Asteraceae > Helianthus > Helianthus tuberosus. The sequence goes on from CM060381.1 coordinate 11,046,284, forward strand.
ATTGCGTATGAACCGTCGGTAAAAAGAGGCTAGCCTGTGAAAACTCCTTATGTCGTGTAACGACTTAGGAGCGGGCCAAGTTGTGATTGCTGTAACTTTCGAGTCGTCCATTCGTAAACCGCCACCCAAAATAAAAAACCCCAAAAAGATTACTTCATTTTGCAAAAACTGGCACTTGTCTTTGTTTGCAAAAAGTTTTTGTGTGCGCAGAACATCAAAAATATTGCGGAAGTGAACGAGGTGTTGTTCGATGTCGGCACTGTAAACAAGAATATCATCAAAATAAACTACAACACACGTACCAATAAACGGTTTAAAAATATGATTCATAAGCCGCATGAACGTGCTTGGTGCGTTCGATAAACCGAACGGCATTACCAGCCACTCGTAGAGTCCGTCGCGCGTTTTAAAAGCCGTTTTCCATTCGTCTCCATTCGTAAACCGCCACCCAAAATAAAAAACCCCAAAAAGATTACTTCATTTTGCAAAAACTGGCACTTGTCTTTGTTTGCAAAAAGTTTTTGTGTGCGCAGAACATCAAAAATATTGCGGAAGTGAACGAGGTGTTGTTCGATGTCGGCACTGTAAACAAGAATATCATCAAAATAAACTACAACACACGTACCAATAAACGGTTTAAAAATATGATTCATAAGCCGCATGAACGTGCTTGGTGCGTTCGATAAACCGAACGGCATTACCAGCCACTCGTAGAGTCCGTCGCGCGTTTTAAAAGCCGTTTTCCATTCGTCTCCTGCTCGCATTCTGATTTGGTGGTACCCGCTTCGCAAATCAAGTTTAGAAAAAATTCTAGCACCATGCAAGTGATCAAGCAAATCGTCAAACCTCGGAATCGGAAAACGATACTTGACAGTAATTTTATTTACCGCGCGGCTGTCGACACACATGCGGAAACTCCCATTAGGTTTCGGCACTAACAAGGCGGGGACGGCACACGGACTCATACTTTCGCGAATCAAGCCTTTTTCTAACAACTCCTTCACTTGGCGGTTTAACTCGGTGAATTCTGTTGGGTTCATACGATAAGCCGACTTGTTCGGGATACTCGCCCCGGGAACAAAATCGATGCAATGTTGTATATCGTGCATTAAAGGAAGACCCGCTGGAATTTCGTCCGGGAAAACATCATGGTACTCGCCAATCAGCGGTTGAACTTGTGGTGGAATGAGGGGGACAACGTGGTTCGGTTCCGTGAGCAACAACCCGTAGATGACTTGTGGGGGATCGGATTTGAGGAGAGTGGTGAAAACCGACTTGGAGACCACCGTGGAGTGTCCGGGTTCTTTCCGGGGGTCACAAGGTGCCAAAGTAACATTGATCCCGTCTTTTTTAAATGAATACGTATTCCTAAACCCATCATGCTTCGCTCGTCGGTCATACTGCCACGGCCTTCCAGGTAAAATGTGGCACGCATCCATAGGTAAAACCTCACACCAAACCTCATCGGCATATTTGTCTCCGATCGAAAACTGAACGAGACAGCGGTGCGTGACTTTAAGAATATTTCCTTTTTTTAACCATGTGAGCTGGTAAGGTTCGGGGTGGTCGTGTAAGGGCAAGTTTAGTTTCTCGACCATGGTAGTGGAGACGATGTTCTCGCAGCTTCCGCCATTGATAATAACATTACACACCTTGCCTTTGGCGGTGCATTTGGTCCGGAAAATGGTGTTTCGCAGCCACGAGGTGTCATCAGCGGACTCGGAAACTGTGGTACTCAAAACCCGCTGGATGACCAAAGCTTCTTCGGTGTCGGGCCAAATAATCTGAGAATCGTCGTCGGGTTGTTCCTCGGGTTCGGAGTCGTAGACCGGTTTCGAGTCGTCAATTAGGGCCACGACTTGTTTGTTGGGGCATTCTCTTTTTAAGTGGCCCAGCCCATGGCACTTGTAACAACGTTGGGCTGGTGGGGTAGCTGAAGATGGGATTACGGGCTGGTTTTGGGCTTGCGTTTTAGTTGGCTCAGATTTTAGTGGGGCTGTGGACGCAGGTGTTGGCCGAGTAGTGGCAAACCGGTTTGACGACTTCCCCTTTACGGCTAGTTGTTTTTCAACCCGCTGTGCCAACATGCAAACATCCGAGAATGACCAATATTGTTGAAGACTAACAACATCGGCGATTTCAGTTCGAATAGCACCTAAAAAACGAGCAATTACCTGTTCTTCCTCCTCGTCAATGCCACACCGTAACCTGTGCTGTTCAAACGATGCAATAAAATCCTCAACTGAAAGAGACCCCTGCTTCAGATTATGATACTCCAAAAACGAATCCTGTTTATGGTTTACTGGCAAAAATTTTGCTTGCATCAAACGCTTCATCTTATCCCACGTTTCAACCTTATGTTGCCCTCCCGTATACGCTGACGTTGAACGTGTTCCCACCATAAGGAAGCGTATTTACGCAAACGAATAGCAACAATTTTTACCTTCAAGTTTTCCGGGACGTGACGAAGATCAAAGACGCGCTCCACGGTTTGTAACCAATCAATAAAATCGTCCGGCTGCATGCGTCCTTCAAATTCTGGGATCTCCGTCCTGATGCCCAAAGCACGAAAAGGATCCGCCGGCTGCCTGGGTGGTGGAGAGACATGACGGGGGTGTGGCCGTGCAAATATGTTATCGAACCGATCGTCATGGTCATAGTCGTCCCATATAACCGAATCGGTGACAGTACGTTCGTCCTCATGTATAGGACGAGCTGCATGCTGTAAAATTTGATTTTCGAACTCGAGTTCACGAATCCGATCATTCAAACGTTCAATCTCGATGTCACGAGGATCACGTTGATCAGGGCCGCAGCCTCCGGCGGCGAATCTGCGGTTGGGTTGTCGACGATCTTTCCTGTTATCTGACATCCTGCGAACCTGAAGCTGCTGATACCACTTGATACGGATTCGTACAAGCGGAAGCTAGAAGCCTAGCTTGAAGACCTCCCTTTGATCGACAAAGAAGAGAGCCGGTCAAGAAATCCCTTGGCCGAAGACTGTGGAGTAAAAAAAACTCAAAAAGATCTTTTATTATTTCAAAACTTAACTATCCAGCCATCTTATTCAATAGTTTAAATAACCCTCAAACAAAGTCTAAAGATAAACAAAAAAAAATAAAGAGATACGAAACAGGAAATAAAGGAAATAAAATAAATAACAAGAACAAGAAAATCTCATTCTCGGCTGGATAGGATCTCGCAGACGGTCTCGGCCCATTAGCCACTAGATGTTTCTGATGCAAGAATTGGTCCTGGTTGATGTTGAGACGATTGGGCCGGATCCGTATCATCGGCTACTATTATTTCAGTGGTGCTGGTCATCGCGAGGACACTCAGATTACCATTGACGGTCAAGTGGTTCCACGTGTTACTAGGTTTATGTATTTAGGGTTGTTTGTACAAAATATATGGAGACAGATAGTGACGTAACTCATTGCATCCAAGCTGGCTGGTGTAGATGGACGGGGCCACTAGAGTATTGTGCGACCACAAATTTTCAACCAAAATTAAATGAGAAATTTTATAGGGTTGCAGTTCGACTAACTATGTTATACGGGACCATACTATTAGGCTATGAAGAAGACATATGCGCCTAAGATGAAGGTAGTAGATGTGATGATGGTGCTGTGGATGTGTGGGCACACATGATTAGATCAGATAAAAAATGAGGTTTAGGGAAAAGTTAGAGGTAGCTAATATATCAGATAAGATAAAAGAGAGGAGATTGAGATGGTTTGGACATGTGAAGCGGAGGGTGACGACACCGCCAATTAGAGCAATATTGACCCTCATTGTGGAGGGGAAGAAGCTATTTTTTGTCTACATCTCATCCTTCGCATACCCTAACCATAGCTTTGTTATTTTGTGCAATTTACTAGACACGGTTGTTGTTAACGTTGTATCAAAGTTTTAAGCCACGACACTAAAATACCGAATCGACATTGATATTCCAATTGTATATAATTAACCTATAATATATGTTAAAAGTCTTAATGTGATGATCTATCTAAAAAGATTGAAAACGATATGATTTTTTATAAAATTAAGCATTAGTTGTTAGTGGCAGTTAATCATTAGTCATTTGTGGGACAATATACTTTAGACACCACAGTTTTATGAAAAAGTCACAATTCAACATATAAATTAATAGTTAGACTTAGGGGCTGTTTGGCTAAGCTTATTTTAGTGACTTATTTACTTATTGACTTTTTGAAAAAGTAAATAAGTCAGAATGAAATGATTTATTTACTTATTCCTCTCACATAATAAGCTAACCCAAACACCTTTTAACTTTTCAAAAAGTCAATAAGTAAATAAGTCACTAAAATAAGCTTAGCCAAACAGCCCCTTAAGCTAAAAAAACGGATTTAATTTAAAAAAGGATGTCATGTTGCAATTATGCAAAGCACAAATATAATAATATATACAACTTTTCGTGCATAATTACAATCTAGTTGAAGATTCAGAAAAGAAAGGATTTACATAAACTCATCATCATGAAGCCATCAAATGTAACCCGTTAACACAATTCCGTCCTATCACTTTATTTGTATTTTATACAACTAGAGGATAGCGGTCCGGTCTGCATTCAACAGCAGACCGGGCCGCTCAACATTAAAGCACATGTTAATTGGAATCATATTCCCCTTGGTCAGTGGTTTCATCCTCTTTCAAAGAAGCTAGAGAATGCATTGAAAGATTGGTATGGTACTGCTGGACCACCAACACCGACGCCCCTATGTTCATCTCCGGCGAGATCAAAAGGTTCCCAACGGGCCCCATCTCCGGGCACTCGCTTCTTTTCCTCATCGAAGCCACCAGCTCGCCTTCGGGCATCCTCCCGACCAAAATCAAGTTGCACCGGCTATGTTCACGAATTGCCTCGATCGCCTCGGTGGAACTCTTAACCACTCGCTCGACGTATTTGTTCTTGCTGTCCTTTAACATCTTCTCCTTACATTCCGCAATCACGTCGTCATCCATTGACATTGCTTCTTCGACGCTGCTAGGAAACTCATCGATATCGACGGTAACCGAGTCGGAGTGGGTCGCATCGGGCTCCAGAAGGAACCGGACCACCACTAAGTTGATCCCCGGGTGCTCTGCCATACGGGCTCCGTAAGCTAAAGCCTCGTGGTCATCATGACCACCAAAGAACAAAACTGTCACTAGCGAGTCAACGTTACTCGCGGAAACATGTGAACTCCCACCAAACCCGCGGTCCACTAAGATACTAACCGAACACGGTGCGTGTTCCAAAACCTTTCGGTTAACATGCCTATATTCAGCTCGGGTCACCTCGAGATGACCATCGAGCCGCAGGTGCTTATGAAACGGGAGGATGATCATGGTCGCCTTCTTACTCTCGGCCCCGTTACAGATATCTTCGTGCATACTCGATATAGCCGAAATGGCGGTTGTGGGCCGGATCGAGACCTTACTCAGCTGCTGAAACGTCTCAAACGCAACCACGATCTGGTCAGAACCGGCCTGCGGATCTTTCTTCCAAAACGGGGACCCATTTTTCCTAGCCTTGTGAACCATGAGCATAGCGGAAGACCGCTCGCTGAGCTCCATGAGGTGCATAGCGTGAACCGTAAGCGTCTCCTTCTTTCCGGTCCCACGTGAGGCTTCGATCAGATTAATCATTGTTGGTAGGTTTCGGATCCCGTGGAAAGTGAAGAACATACGAAACGGGCTCGTTGCAAACCCCTTCCTGTAAATCGTTCGGTGTTTGTATTCCGATTTTGCTAGCTTTTTCGCGGGCTTATACACCGCAATCACTGAAGGCGTCGTGATGAATGTTGTCACAAGAGCCATCAAAACCAATATAGCAAATGTTTGATCATTTAGCACCTGAATGTAACAACGTAACAAATAATAAACATTATATCTTATAAGAATGTAACAAATAGTAAAGATTACGTACCCCACGGTCTTTTCCAATGTTAAGAACAATGAGTTCAACCAATCCTTTAGTGTTCATCAGGAGACCAAGAGCAAGAGCCTCACTAAAGGGTATTTTACACATCATCGAAACCCCGACTGTGCCAGCGATCTTCCCGAAACAAGCGGTGCATATGACCAACACGAGTAAGCCCCAAGATTCGGCCCCTTTGATCGATGCCACATCGGTTTTTAAACCGCTTGACACAAAGTAAAGTGGTAGAAACAGTCCCGAAACAAGATCCTCAACTTTTTCGACCAACGCCCCTGCGAAAGCGCCTTCTTTCGGAATTAGAACTCCCACTACAAAAGCCCCGAAAAGCGCATGAATCCCGATAGTATCGGTCACGAAACCCGCTGCCAAAACCACCCCCAAAGTGGCGCAAACGTAGAGCTCGTCCACGGGCTCACCTTCCGGGCACCTACGAGCCATCCATTTGAAAACTGGAGGGACGACAAACGAACATAACACGATGAAAGCCGAACCACTTAAGAAAACCCATAGAGCCACTATTGGAGACCGGCCGGTGCCCGAAAGTGCTACGGCTAGTGCGAGTAATATCCAAGCCGCTATGTCGTTAACCGCGGCTGCTGACATGGCCATCTTACCGACATCCGTGGTTAAAAGCTTGAGTTCCGCTAGGATACGCGCTAGTACAGGGAAAGCGGTGATGGACATCGCGACACCCATGAACACGATAAACGGGCCTGGGCTGACCCCTTTGTTGACTGACCCACGGAGGACAAAGGAAACACCGATTCCTAACACGAAAGGGAGCGAGATTCCCGCCATTGCTATAGACAGCGCTTTCTTCCCGGTCCGTCTAAGAGACTTTAAGTCGAGCTCGAGCCCCACCAGGAACAGAAAGAACAAAAGCCCGATATTGGCTAACGTGTCCAAAACCGGTAGACTCCTTTTAGGAAAAACCGCGTGTAGGTAGTTTGTGTTTCGCCCTAGAGCAGACGGACCCAGTATAATTCCACCCTGATAAACAAAATTACCATCGGACGTTAAGTCACATATGTTGCACATGAGCGAGTTAAATAAAGGGTAACGGGTTACTTTTTTTTTTACCAGTTAAAACAGATTATATCAGGTTGAGTTGACCCGCAAACATTTAAATGTTTTAGTATAAGTTTTTGTCTACAAAATGTATAAATGTATCAATACATCACGTGGAAGTTGTTTTGACTATGTAGCAATAAAAGACACAACACAGTTGATGTCCCTTTCTTTTATTATTTTTATTATATGTCTTTGTGTCTTTTGCATTATTGGTATATTTTAATCAAGGGAACGTGTCAAAAGTAACATTTTCCCACAAAGATGGTGACTGAAGTATATAAAAATAATAATCAATAAGTCAAATCTAATGCTTGTGCAGGAACTCATGAATCTGTTTGCTTAAACTACAAAAGATTCTAAAAAATGATGATCAAAACTTACAATGATTTCGGCAATGACTCGAGGCTGTCGTAACGGTTTCAAAAGGTAGGCAAGAACGCGAGTGAGCACGAGAACCAAACATATTTGTACGATCACAAGAGGGAGTGCGAAATCAAGAGGGTTGTTTCCTTGAAACACCCCTTCTGACGTAGCTTTCATAGGGGGTTTGCATGAGGAGTTTGAGGCCATTTTGAACTACTTTGAACAAGAACTTTCAAGTCACAGAAATCTGGCCTGCATTCACAAAAATTACAATTTTTGAAAATCAGAATTTAAGCTTCAAATTCCAAATAAACAAAAACAAGTAATCAAGATTTCCAATAGAATAACAATAGATCATGTAGGCCCACACTTGATAACAAGATCCATATTGGGTTCATGGGTCACCACCATCCTTGTGAGTCTTACCAACCAACCAAAGTTACCTTTTCGGAGTAGGCCCGTATCGGCCGGACCCATTAGCGGCGGACCCACTAACAAACCTCATGAAAAAAGTTACTGTTATTTTTACCAAAAAGAAATACTGATCGCCCCACATAAAAAATTGGTTAAACCCCGTAGAAAAAAAATCTTGGGTCAGCCAGTAGACCCATGCCCTATTAACACAAGCCCATACTTGGTCAACACCGGCCACCAGTCTTAAAAGTCTATAGCCAAGACTAAATTCAGTTGACTGTTAACAACCATGACCCATATTGTTGACAAAGTAACCAATTTTGAATTTTGTACTAGAACCTAACTTGCTATTTGCTACTGATTAGGTTGTAAACCTAACTTGGGTATGCTGTGAAAGGTCAAACAACATCAAAGTAACACCAAATCCAATTTAACCAAAAAGATAAAAGCTTTATTCAGGTGGGTATTTCTTAAAACTTTTAAAAAACAAAACTTTAGTGATAAAGATTAAAGAACATAATAAAGGGTGTACTTGAGCAACTTTGATCAAGATTCTGTGTCATGGGTTTGAAAAAATATAGTTTCGCGAATAAAACCGTACCCAGTAAATCTCACCCGTAACAAAAAATATTGGTCTGGACTAGAGGGTAGGATGTCGACAAACTTTAACACTGTTTGTCAGACGGACAAAGAGACTGTTTCCAAAGAGACCAGGGTTTCTGAAGCCAATGTTGAATTTTATTGTATAAAAAAGAAGGCAAAATCAAGAAAACAAATATTCAAGAAAAGTCTACAATTTTATATTTTAAAACCCCAAAATAGAATTCTGCAATCTGAACAAAAACATACGTGTCTCAATTGCTGGCTAAACCCCTGTTTGTGAAGCCAATGTTGAATTTGCATGACTATAAAGGGTTCCCATAGTGAAATTACTATAATACCCCCACCCCCAAATTTTCCGCTGTGTAACTTCTTCCCGAAAATTCACGTCAAAAACCCTCTTTTTCTCCCCACAAGATTGGCATGAAATCAAGAACACATGTATACACACACGCATTGATCATGAATCTTGAAAAAAAAAAAAAAAAAAGACTCAAATCTTGATGTGGGTTAACTGTTTTTAACTCGATTAACACACGCATTGATTCAAGAATCTTGAAAACTTATAAACACAGATAAATACCTGAAATTGAAGGAAGTATGTAGAAATCTTTATTCCATGCAGTGATTATTATAATTCTTCTGAATGAAAAATAATAATCAGCAAAGAAGTAGTAGAAAGAACTAAGAAGTCTTCTTCTCTTATCTTAGAAAAAATATGCATATGGTTTTCCCTATTTATAGATCCATAGAATTAGCTTTAATCCATTTAGAATCTAATCTGCCTCTACACCTGTGATATTTGAAATATCTTTTATTTATTTATTTTAATATATAAATGTTGGGTCAACGAAGATATATTTAATGTTATTATATTGTGCATTAAATTAAACAAAGAATCCTATTACATGTATTATTACCTAGTATAATATTATGATATCATAAATGTATTTATTTCTAGTTGTATGACATATTTGTATTTTAATTTTAGATATTTTCAGTTTTGGGTTAATGGTAGAAACTCAATAGCTGAGCTTGAACAAAAGTTTAGTAGGGTCGAAAGTCATGATGCCAAATATTTTTCTTATCACTATGTTTTGGATTATATGTTCGGGCACGTGATTCAGTTCGAGTCGGGTCAAACAATAGTAACTCCAAATATATAATTATTATTCATTTATTCAAAACATCGTTCTTTCGCGTAAAAAGACTATATTGTTTAACAAACAAAGACCTAAAATGTTTATGCTGATGCTAGAGAAATGGTAAGTATAATTTTTTTTTATAACTCAGTATGAAATATCTATAAAATTGCCTCGTTCTTCACGATTTTTAATAATTCAATACGACAATACATATAATTTTTTATAAGAAAATTGGTGGGAACCGTACTCAACACTTATAAAATTTCCGAACGGGAAACCGAAAAATTTACACTATTGAGCAAAACATCGGCGAGGCCAGGGCACCCCTGGCCCCCACAAAGCTACCTCCCCTGTATAGACTTTTTACCATTCAGGGAGAGAGTCTCGATTTGATTTCTAAAGTGATGAAATTTAGAAGTAAAAGTAGACTAATAGTCGCCCATTAAAAATATATATACTTTTAAGTTCGTAGTATAAAGAGAAGTAAATTATTATTAGTATATTTTTGAAAAATATATTAATAACTGTGTAGATATAACATAGTTATCCAAACGAAACTAATTTCCTAGAATTATTCAAAACTTTTAAAATATTTACACGTAATGTCCTGATTTTATCCAACGTATTTTTTTGAATATTGACTAGTTTTGTATGGTGACGATAAATACAAGGCAGAACTGAAATTACAAAAATTAAAGAAGCAAACGTATTGGTGTTCGTTCTCCGAAACATACAAGTGGAATTTGTGCGAGCAATCAGATAAAATGAATGGCTAAAATGAAACGATAATAATATTGTAATTAACTTAGACGCTGTTTGGCAACATTTGAATGGTTAAGTGCTGAATCAGTAAGAGGTCTGAATCATTAAGTGCTGAACTAGTAAGAGGTCTGAACCATTAAGAGCCTGTGTAATGCTTTACCGTTCAGAGACAAATGCCTGACCAATTCAGATTAGAGGTCCTAACCATTCAGACTCTGTATAAATCTTAACCATTCAAAGGCAAATGTCTGAACCATTCAGACATCTGCTCGTGAAACAAACAGTCTGAACCATAAATTGCTGAACCAGTAAGAGGTCTGAATCATTAAAAGTATCATTAACCCTTATTGCTAGTTATGATAAGAATGACAAAAGAGAAAACCACCATTGTGGACCTTTTTGAGTCTACTATTTTTATGATTAATAACTTTTGTTTTGTTGTGGTTTGATTAAAATTGTCATTTAAATCAAATTGGTGTTTTTTTTTTAAGCTTTGGCTTGGGAGACATTGTGGTTTCAGAAACTTGTAACTTCAGTCCACTTGGTTAACAATTTGGAAACCATCATGTCTAGTTTGCAAAAGAAATAAACTGTCAATTTTGACCAAGTTACATTGACTACACATGAATTCAATTCGTATACAGTAGAAACTCGATAAATTAATACTCGATTATTTAATAAACTCTCTAAGATAATATTTTTTGCCGGTCTCGAATCGGGGATAGGGTGCTAAATTAATAATTCGCTAAAATTATAAGATAATACATTTTTGATAATTTCTTTAGACCTCATATAAAATATAAATTAATAATTCCTTATATATAGCATATTACATGAATGATTTATGAAGGTTTCTTGAAAAATGACTCAATTGTCTTTTGTTTTTTGTTGAAATCAATTTCCCCTTGAATCTTGTCTCTAATTTTCCTTAGCATGGTAAGAACTTCTGGTGTTGTTTTCTCATAGCTCAACAAGAAATTGTTCAATGTGATTGCCTCTTTCGGGAGCAAGTGAGAGATACTCTAAAGACCGCTTAACTGTATTCGATATTGTCGCTTGACTCACCTGCAAACCATAGTTACTATGAACCCATTCTTGCAATTGCTTTTGAGTGAGACTTGGATTATCCTTGTTGTGCTTGCATAATGCTCTTCGAATCTCGCCTGTCATTGTTGTTTTTTTCACACCTTTAAGATGGGAAGCCATGTTGTGTGTATGATTTGTTTGTGTTAACCTATTTTGATCTTGTATTTATATAGAAAATATTTTTAATGTCCATAAAGTGATACAATGAACACAAGAAGCATAATAAGGTGGGAGATTGAAGGTTTCTTTCAAATTGGGCCGTTCATTTGATATACATGCATTGTATACAATAATTAAGTGGAAGCTTGAAAGGTGTTTGTGAACTAAGTATTCTACTATAAATTAATAAAATATTAATTAATATATAAATTAATAATTATTAATTTATCGATTAATTAATAACTCTTTTAATTAATAAATTTTGGTGGTCCCAAGTGTATTATTTTATAGAGTTTCTACTGTATGTAGTTTAGAGGGATGGTTTATGTGGTTCGCTCGTGTTACATGTTAACCCCCACCTTTCTAAAATTACACTTTTGCTCTCAATTGTTCACGCAACCGTAACACAACTGGTCCTTAGATTGAAGGAACATAAAAATGTATGCTAACCTTTTAGAAGAGTAAACTTTCGTTTCGCTCTCTGTGGTTTGGTCGTTTTAACGGTTTTGCCTCAATCATTTAAAAACGGACATTTTCCTCCAATCGTTTACTATGTTTTTTTTTCCAATCAGCTCCCTAACACTAACTTCATCTAAAATGTTTGTTAACTGTAAGGGTATTTTGGATAAATACGGGGAGCATGCGTTACACTATAGAGAGTTGCCGGGGTTTAAGTATCGCCATTACTTTGTTCGAGACGCGTTAATGGATATTCTCAGACGAGCAGGGATCTCGGCAAAGAAAGAGGCACCGGTTAATTTTCTTACAGACCCGGCGGAAGGGAGGTCCACCCTACGCCCGGCTGACGTGCTAGTTTTTGGTTAGGAGGGCGGGAAACATGCTTGTGTTGATCTCACAGGTGTATCCCCCCTACCCGGGTTCCGGGAAAATGGGTTTGTGGCGGAGCAAGCGGTACTGAAAGCAGAGTCAAAGAAGGTGGAAAAGCACGCGAAAGCTTGTGAGGATAATCAGCATGCGTTTGTCCTCCTGGCGTTTGACACGTTCGGCTCGTTGGCGCCGGAGGCGGTTCGGTTCTTGGCTAGAGTTCAGCGTGTGGTCCACAACAACTTTTCGACCCCTCAGAGACGAGGCTTTGTTTTTAGTAGATTAGAGTTTTCTATTCAGAAGGGGATGGCGGCGCAGTTTGTTGCCCGTCTACCTGCTATCCTTATGTAATTTCCCGTGTTGATTGGAATAAAAAGATAAGTTGTTAAAAAAAAAGTATAAAACTAAGGGTATTTTATGAAAATTACAAAAAGCAAAGACTATATCTATACCATATTATAATGCATGAGAGATGAGCATTTTAAGATACCTTCTTTCCTTAATTTATAGACACACCCCTAAAATGATGATAATTTAGTCTTTTAAACACTAATTATATTTTAGCCCTCCATCTTATTACATTAATCCTTAAGTTTTAACAAAATTATAGATAATTAGTCACACTTTTCTCCCTCCATAACAAACTTATAATTCTTTTACGTATTCTTGCTATATCTTACAAACTATAATGTTTTAAAAAAATCCAAAGGTACCGCGATGACCAACTCATTTTTGTAGACGTTTCGATAGTTGTCTTTGTCAGTATTGGCGTGCAGATTAAAAGGTACAACTAGACGATGGCTTAGTGTACAAGTGATTAAAGTTCAACACTTCAACGTACTTGGTCATTATCACAGAATGTTTAATAGATAGGGTTACTAAAGAAAGGACTTTCAAACTCCCCCACCCCACCCTAGACACATAGCACACCCCCACGCACTACTTCAAAATTAAAATTGGACACTCTTCAAACAAGCACAATTTCAAAATTCAAATTGTTCGCTCTTCAATCAAGCAAAATTTCAAAATTCAAACATTGTCTTTGTTCTCTCACTCTCTAAATAAAAAACCCTGACCCCATTTCACTTCTTCCTTCGTTTCATAGGTGATCTCCAAACAACATATTTTGGCTTTCCAGTGATCAGATCTGTAAACGGAGGTACCAAATCCGGCGAGTTAGTACAGTGGCGGTTCGAAGTAGCTCTTGCAACAAACCGAGGTGGTTGGTGTCCAGACACGGTTCCGACTAAACCTTTTCACTTTTTCTCCATAAACACAGAGGTAAGGTCTAATTTTTTAGATTTTATTGAGTTTCGATGGAATACCCCATTTCCAGCACTTGATGTTCATTACCGTAATTTAAGGTTGTGGTAGGTTTTCGATGACTAACAATGTTCGCCGGCAGTGGAGTAAGTTGGTGTAGGATGAGGTTTCGGACCTCAACAAAGACAAGAACCCTCCTCCTTCCCCGGCCATTAACAAGGTATTACTCATTGGACGTGAATTTTGCACTCGGTCTCTCTTAGTTCTGTTTGATGCGTTTTGATTTTTTAAGGATTTCTCGAGGACTGAGGGCACTTTATTATTCAGTTAGTCTATTGGCAACACCTTGATTGAAGAATTATTATTATTATAAAACTAAATGTTTAAATTCATTTACTTGTTTTTGTTCCAGATAAATGAAATCGTTGGGAAGATTTTCGTTTATGATGAATTAAATCAATTTTGTTAAGGTTCTTCATTAACACCTATTTTGGCATTTTTCTAATAGATGGTTCATCCAATTGTTGTTGAAGATGTTAAACGCGATGTCAAAATCCAACAAGCTTTAAATGGTAACAAGAATGTGGTTAGATTCTACAATGCATTTGAAGATGATTTATTTGTATATATTGTCATGAGTATGCTTTGTTATATATTTGCTTTATTATTAGTTTTTAATCAACTCTGATGACTGTTAGGGCATGAATTTTATGCTAAGGATCATCTATCCTGAGACTAGGCATGAATCACGGATGCTTAATGGTTGATGCAGAGAGTCTGAGGATCCAGAGTCTGAGGATCACGCGTCTGAGGATCACGAGTCTGAGGATCAGGATCCTTTATGTTTTGCACGTTTTTAATGTGTAAATGCAGGTAATGGACGTAGTGGACCACTTCTTTGCTGGAATCTCGTGGAATATGCTTTTAGGCACGTGCATATTGAAGAAATAACCGTTGGTGGTGGTCATGGGTGACTTCCACCTTTTTCGGGAAGTTAGTTAGTTGTTTTTTCTTATCTTTTTAAGGAGAAACAAGATCATTATAGGCACAAGTCGTGCACAACACACAACACTCGAATTCTCTGTAAACACTTAGCAAAAAACACACACTTACACTAGAAATTCATTGTATCGAGCTTGTTTTCTTCCGAAGTTGTACAAGGATCACTATTGTTTCAGCAATATATTTGGTGATCGGTAGTTTCCATCACCCGAGGTTTTTTATGCCGGAGATCTTCTAAAGATCAAGGGCTTTTTCCTCGTATAAATCTCGGTGTTCATCGTTGATTTCATATACTTGTCATTGATACAATTAACCAAGCATCATACCTCACAAAATCAGATTTGGTTGCATTATCCTTGTGTGATTTTTGACCAAAACAGTTTGGCGCCCACCGTGGGGCAATTGGTGCTTCAATTATGAGAAATTTTGTTCATTTCATTCATTTCGGTTCATTACCTTCAACCACATGGCTTCTCAGGGAAAACTACTCCAAGTTCTATGTCGGCGGTCACTTTTTCACAGGGCATTCCGCCTTTGCATCATCTCCCCCTTGCATTCCAGAAGAATGCTGAGAATTCTCCGAAGAAGACAACCCCCGTTTTCACAAAACCAACTGTTGTTTCTTCCTCTACACTTACTAACAGTGATTTTTATGCTTTGATTGTGCAGATGAAGGATCACATGCATCAGCAGGTCAAAACTAATGGCAGGATCCTTCGCGAAATTGATAAAATCAGCAGAGGATCACTCCTCTTTGATGTCGAGGTCGCTGAATTTCGACAATCCGGTCATAACTTCCCAGCACTTTGCAGCTCCAGATGTCCAATACCAGGGTGTGTCAATAGGAATGCGTTCTGGATCATCGGTAATGTCTCAGGCTCGAGGATCCTCTTTCCAGCCTTTAGGATCCTCATTTCAGCATCAGGGATTCTTCACCAGTTTAGGAGGATGCATGGGGACGCGGCCAATTCAGGGATCCTCCTCTCAGGTTCAAGGATCCTCTCAGGTTCAAGGATCCTCTCAGGTTCAGGGATCCTCCTCCCAGGTTCAAGGATCCTTTCAGGTTCAAGGATCCTCTCAGGTTCAAGGTTCCTCCTTCCAGGTTCAAGGATCTTCATCTTAGGTTTCCGGATCCATGGATTATCCTCCAAGACCTACATTCATAGCACTTCAAGGATCCAACATCTTCCAGGATCAAGGATACTTAAGGAGTGTGCAACCCGGAAGTTCAGATGTTTATCTAGGAGACTTCATACCAATGCAGACCATTGCTTCCTTTGGTCCCTCGGTTATGCCAGAATCCCGCCAACATGGATTCACATCTGGAATTCCAAACTTGAATCATTCAGGAGGTAACACTTTGAATAATTTTTGCAATGCTAACCATGGCTTTGTGCAGGATACAGGTATCAATCAAGCTATGGCTAAGGAATTGCAGAAACTTAGGGATATAATATCCAACGTTCTAGGAGTGGTTAAGCCCATTCCTGAAATTCCTAATGAAAGCCACAAGATATCTCGTTCTGCACCACCTATTTGTGATGCACAAATACCGAAGAGGTTTCAGACACCAAATCTGGTTGCTTGTGCAAGGGCTTTGGATCCACACTTACCGGATCAGCGTTAAAATGGCTGCTAAGTCTTCCTCCTTACTCTATTACTTCATTTGCTAATCTAGTTAATTTGTTTAATAGCCAATTCTCATGCAGTAGGAGATTTGAACGATTAACTAGTGATTTATATAGGGTAACTCAAGGTCATAATGAATCACTTAGAGATTACATAATTAAATTCAATAAAGAATCCTTAGAAATCCCTAACTTAGATATTGCTACAGCTCTTGAAGCCTTTAAAATGGGTTTGCTTAGGGATTCAATGTTCTATGATGATCTTGTCATGACCCCTTGCAGGAACTTAGATGAGGAAAGGAACAGGGCCCTTAGGTTTATCCGTTTAGAGGATGACAAAAGGATCCACGAGAGATTGTCAGGATCCTCAAAGCAAGACTAATAAGGATCCTATCTCAAGGATAACTGATCCAAACAATACTCCAAGCATGACAACCAGAGTGTGCATGCTGTGGAACAAGAGGAAGATGATCAGGATTATCCTCCTATTTCTGAATATTGTTTTTCTGCTGATAATAATGAACTAATCCTTTCTATGCAGAGTTTAGGTGACAAGGTTAGGTGGCCAAGGAAGAATGACAAATCGCCTACCACCAAAAATGAATCGAAATGGTGTGCTTACCATGGGGATTCTGGTCATCTCACAGATTAGTGCATAGCATTAAGGAAGGAGATAGGTTATCTTTTGAGCAAAGGATACTTGAAGGAATTGCTTGGAAGGAAAAAGTCAAGGATCAAGTATCCTGAGAAAGTTCCTGAAAAGGCTCCTCCTCCACCATCCGATGCTCAAATCATCCATTTCATCTCCGGAGGTTCTCAGGGGCTAAGAGACGTGCAAAGGAAACAAAGATGGAGAATGGGGGCAGACCTGTTCGGACCTCCATCCTTACCCAGCAGAAAGTGATATCATATGATGAGGATAACTGTGCGGACATTCAGGATCCTCATCATGACGGTGTAGTTATTACATTATTTATATCTAACCATTTTGTTCGCAGGATTCTCATTGATGGGAAAAGCTCAGTGAACATAATCCAGTTGGATGTCCTCAATAGAATGGACATCCTTGAATCCGATATTGTCCAAAGATCATCTGTCCTTGTGGGATTCAGTGGAGAGACAAAGATTACATTGGGGACACCAAACTTCCTATCTAAATAGAGGGAGTGAATTATGTTAAAAAAAAAATCTATGTTATTGATTGCTTATCTTGCTGTAATGTTATCTTTGGCAGGCCATGGATACACGATATGAAGGCAATCCCTCTCAACATATCATCAATGTGTCAAGGTCCCAACTCTATGAGATATGGTGAAGATAGAAAGTGACCAGCAGGAGGCAAAGAACTGTTACACTTCTTCAATGAAGCCAGCCTCCAAGGAGCAAGACATCATGGAGGCAAGAGAGCAAGACGTCAAGGATATCATGTTGAACCCAGAGGATCCTGAATCCAAAATTTTTATAGGATCTGGGATCCTAGACAGTATTGAGCAGGATTTAGTATCCTTCTTGGAAAGAAGAAAATCTACCTTCGCTTGGAAACATGAAGATATGACAGGAGAAAATTTGCACTTGAAAGGAATGTCATTATCCAAGAAGAGGTAGACAAATTGCTCAAGACAAGTTTGAGTGGACTGATAAGCATGAAGCTGCACTTAAGGTTCTTAAGGATTATCTATCCTCAGCACCAGCCCTGATGAAACCAGAAAATGGAGAATCGTTATCCTTATACTTAGCTATTTCAGCTAAAGCAGTAAGTGTGATCCTAGTTAAGGATCATGAAGGCTCTCAACATCCGGTATACTATGTAAGTAAAATTCTACTTGATGCTGAGGCCATGTATTCTCATTTAGAGAAATTAATTCTTGATTTAATTATGGTTTTTGCTAAACATAGACATTATTTAGAAACTCACACCATTATTGTGAAAACTAACATTTCTATCAAGAAAGTTCTCAGGAAAATTGAAATGGCAGGTAGAATGGCAAAGTGGATAGTCAAGCTTAATGCATATGACATTAAGTATGAACCTAGGACTGTCATCAAGTCCGAAGCTTTAGCTGACTTTGTGGCTGATTTCAATAGTGATCTACAAAGGGGCTGAATTAGAAGTTCAACAACTTGAGAAGACCAAGGATCCTTGGACACTCCTCACGGATGGAGCTTCAAATGTTAAAGGAACTGGACAAAGCACACTACTAAAATCGCTACAGGGGGACATTATACCCCAATCCATTGCATGTGAATTCCAAACCACTAATCATGAGGCAGAGTATGAGGCCTTGATAGCAGGAAACTGGCAGATTCTTTTGCTTTTTTCAGTCTACCACAGGTACCCAGGGAAGAAAATGCAGAAGCTGACGCTTTAACTAACCTTGGATCATTCCTAAAGATGCCAGAAGATGTGAAAAATACTCATCACCCATGTTTTAACTCCTGCAATTGAGGATCACGTAGCCATGGAGATAGTGGAGGATTCTGCAATCATACCTGGTGATCCTGCACAGTCGAATTCAGGATCCTGGATCCTTCCAATCCTAAGATATATACAACATGGAGAGATCCCTACAGGACAAAATCCTAAAGCTTTCAAAGTCAAGGAGACTGTGGAAACCACACTGGGGGCAGAGCACTATTCTCAAGGATCCTTAGAACATGATACTATTGGCCTATCATGAAGATGTATGCAGTGGAATACACAAAGAAATGTGATGCTTGTCAAAGACACAGTAATATTCTACACCAACCAACATAACATCTGCATCCTAAGAAGAAGCTTTTGCTCAAAGTCAGAAAAAAGGAAATGGCCAGTTATCAACAAAGAATGGTTGGAGCATACAACAAGAATGTCAGGATTAGCAGATTTCAAGTTGGTGATTTTGTGCTAAGAAAAGCATTCCAGAACACTACAAATCCTTCTGATGGCAAGCTAGCACCAAAGTGGGAAGACCCCTATCTAACTGAAGCTGAATCAGGAAAGGGGGCATATCATTTGTTAACAATGGATGGTGATCTCCTGCCAAGAGCTTGGAATGCTGTTCATCTCAAAAAAATACTTTAAGTAAGAAGGATCAAGGATCCTCAGCGATACCGGTATTCTGATTAAGGATCCAGGATCCTCAAAGGATATATGATTCTACATTTGGTAACACATTACTTTCATTTTCATTTTCATTTTCATTCATTTTATACTTATTACTTATCATAAGTTAAAGATGTTAATCAGTTAACATCTATTTTCACAAAGTTTAAGCTTTTGCAGAGTTGTTATCATTTTACAGAAGATCAAAGTGGTTGGCCAACTCTCCAAAGTTTATGGGCTTGTCCCCAGTTATTTGGGCTTGACCCCAGTTTCGCCAGTAGCGCACGATGATCCTGGTATAGTTCATGGCAGTGGGACCAGTACTCACTTTAGGGGCTGATAATTCCATTGTACTGGCTATACCTAGGATCCTACGTATAATGGTAGACGTACCATACATCCGTTCCTAAGGTTTCTAACGTTTTCACGTTAGCTAAGGTTTCGGCATTTTCATGTCGCTCAAGTTTGGATAGTCGTCAGTGAGGGCCATACTCCAGTTTACACAAGTTATATGGGCTTGACCCCAGTTTACATCCGTTTATATGGGCTCGACCCCAGTTTACATCCGTTTATTTGGGATTGTCCCCAGTTTGTTGGGCTTGTCCCCAGTTACTAACTCTTATCTTATAGTGGCTTAGTCCCAAGTTGTATCATATTTCAGGTTTTTGGAGACAAACGACCAAGGATCCTTGATCCTTACCTTCCATTAAGGTTTGTCTTATGGTTATCCTGTTTATAATGATAAAGGTTAGGATCCTAACTTGGATTCTCAGGTATGATCCTTAACTATTTTGATTTTATTCATTATTCATTTGAATAACCCTTATACTTTGACAACTGAACTTATGATCCTTAAAATATATTACTTTTCGAAACTTTTCGACTATAGGATATTTGATCCTGGATCATATCCTAAAATTCTTAAACTTAATTTGTTAAACTTTTTTTTTATTCAAACAAATGTATATCACAACAATTGAAAACTAAAGGATACATAAGGATAGCAACACGGGAGATAGCCAAAAAGTTAAAGTTATTTTATTCACAAAATGTTCAACCCCTTAAGGTTGTCAAAATTGCCAACCCACGTTTCTACCAGCAAAACGTGGCCCGTCCACATGGGTTGGCAAAGGGTCCATTGTTTACGGGTCTTTGTAGTGCAGAAAATAAAAGACGGAAGGATAACGAGTGGCTTCATCCCCCAAACAGAGGATCCATCCACCACCCATTATCCTGCCTATTGTTCAAGGATCCATGATCCTTCATCCTAGAAACTACTGTCTAAAGTTATACAAGTTCTGACGATAAGGATCGTTGATCCTAGAAGCTTTACTTTTCAAAGTTTGCTTATTCAGTAATAATTTACGAGGATATAGAATCCTAATTTGGATTCTCTGGTATGTTATATTCTAACTTTTTCTAAGCTGTAAGTTCTCTTATCCTTTTTGGTTAAGGATCATTGATCCACATTTGTTCGAACACTTCAAGTTTTCTGTTAAAAGTTTAACATTATCATCAGATTTCCAATAACTTTCCAGTTGTTTGGCGATGATATCTTTGAAAATAGAAAGCATACATAAAAAAAAAAAACAACAACAGTTGTAGCTAAAAATGTTTAATGTCATTACCCATTCATTATGTATCAAATCATCTGGCCTGGATTCTACCAGCAAAACCGTGGACCATCCACCCAGGCCGGATAAGGCTATCTAACAGTTAAAGTGTCTATGCAGAAATTAAAGTGCAGGAAGGTTAATAGCAAACTGTGTAGAAGGATTCATTCTCCACGAACGGAAGGATCTTCTGATTTGTAAAGGCACTTGAGGAGTTATCTCTAACTCTATATTTTGCAATGATGATTATAGCAGGTCTTATCAGTGACGACAGGCAGTGTAACCACTAGTTACCAGCAGCAACGGCTAGTCCGCTTCTGACAGAAATATGACAGCTGTGAATCCTTATCACAACTGCCATATTGGGGGCAATTGTTAGGGCATGAATTTTATGCTAAGGATCATCTATCCTGAGACTAGGCATGGATCACGGATGCTTAATGGCTGATGCAGAGAGTCTGAGGATCCAGAGTCTGAGGATCACGCGTCTGAGGATCACGAGTCTGAGGATCAGGATCCTTTATGTTTTACACGTTTTTAATGTGTAAATGCAGGTAATGGACGTAGTGGACCACTTCTTTGCTGGAATCTCGTGGAATATGCTTATAGGCACGTGCATATTGAAGAAATAACCGTTGGTGGTGGTCATGGGTGACTTCCACCTTTTTCGGGAAGTTAGTTAGTTGTTTTTTCTTATCTTTTTAAGGAGAAACAAGCTCATTATAGGCACAAGTCGTGCACAACACACAACACTCGAATTCTCTGTAAACACTTAGCAAAAAACACACACTTACACTAGAAATTCATTGTATCGAGCTTGTTTTCTTCCGAAGTTGTACAAGGATCACTATTGTTTCAGCAATATATTTGGTGATCGGTAGTTTCCATCACCCGAGGTTTTTTATGCCGGAGATCTTCTAAAGATCAAGGGCTTTTTCCTCGTATAAATCTCGGTGTTCATCGTTGATTTCATATACTTGTCGTTGATACAATTAACCAAGCATCATACCTCACAAAATCAGATTTGGTTGCATTATCCTTGTGTGATTTTTGACCAAAACAATGACATTATATCTTTTCAAAATCGAATGAAGACTGTTTCAGGTTATGCGAGGGTGGTGAGTTGCTGGACTGGATTTAGCGGATCAGTAGACCCCGACTTTGATGGTGGCGGTGGTAGGGTTGTGGATGGTGGTGGCAAGTGGTGTTGCCCTCAGATTTGTATGTGGTTTTTTCCGGCGGCTTAGAGTATGGCTGAGGGTTTGTGACGGTTAGAAAGGGAGAAAGAGAGTGGTGGTGGTGGTGGCAACTGGTGGTTGGCCGGTGGTTGGTGATTGCAGGTTAGAGGGGTTGTACGGGAGAAGGGTGGAGGATGGAAATGGTGGGCCTATGGTGATGGCATGTGGTGGTCGTCGGATGGTGGGGTGGTAGTGGTGTGGCAGTGCTCGGCAGGTGGTGGTGGCTGGAGATGGTGGCTCACGGTGGTTATATTTGTTAGAAAAAATTAGAGAGAGATGTGTTTTAATCATGTAGAGAGAGATATATGTTTAATTTAATATCAATATATAAAAAGACAAAACAAATTTAATGAATTTAAATAACATAAATTAGCAACTCATATATAAAAAAGACAAAACAAATTTTATGAATTTAAATAACATAAATTAGTAACTCATATATACGTCTAAGTATTGTAACTAATGCTTGGGGAGTCTTTAAAAAAAAACTGGATTTTTTAGTTTTAGTCCAAAAGTATTTGAAAATTTACTTATAACCAAAAACTATTTTAATTTCTACTTTTAGCCCAAAACTTTTCATCTTTTCAAATTTAACCTCACAACTTTTTTACTTTCAACTTTGGTCTCATATACATTTCATCTTTCGCTAATTTTCTTCGCTTTACGCTTCGTTCTAAATTTTGCGAGTTAGCACGGCACAACGTGCGTGTGTGGTTCAACGTTTTTACGTTTCGTTTTACGCTTCGTTCTAAATTTTGTGAGTTAACACGACGCAACGTGCGTGTGTTGTTCAGCTTTTTTACATTGTCTATTTTTTCCTGTTTAACGAGTTCGTCAAAATATGCAGGTCATAGATCGACTTAGTTATTATCTTCTGTGTTTTACGTTACGATCTAATTTCTTAGCATTAACACGCCGCAAATTCAGTGTTGGTGGTCGATCACGGTGGTATGACATTGATGTTATTTAGCACAGTTATAGGCCCCCGCCGCAACACGGCGGGTGCTTAATACTAGTTAATAATAAATAGTTAAGTACTTATATATAAAATTATCGAAATACCATACCTTTGATTGTATGATTTAACTGAGTTAAGTGTCCGGGAGATGAGTGGAAAAAACATAGTAAACTATTGGAGGAAAATGTCCGTTTTAAATGACTGGGGCAAAACCGTTAAAACGACTAAACCAAAGGGAGCAAAACGGAAGTTTACTCTTTTTAGAAAATGCCTAGAATACCGTTTATTTAAGAAAAAAAAACAAATACATAAACACCTTTAACAAATATTAAATGAGTATTATAGTAATGTTGAGTTCGAGCTTTGATAATAAATTGTGAAAAAGACAAGCTCGCGCTTGAGATTTTATAAGTTAAATTAGTCGAGCTCGCTCTCAAGATTATAAAAGTTAAATGAATCGAGCTCGAACTTGGTTTGACTCGTTTACACCCTTATGCGCACTTCTCTTATTCACATTGTCCCCACCACAATTCAGTGGCGATTTCAGCACGATGATGTTTATGTTAAAATCCCAAAAGTGAAGACCAATGTGGTACAAAAAAGTTATTTAGGATGAAACTGACAAACATGTCCAAACCTTAGGGATGATTTTGGCAATTTACTCTTTAATAAATTAGATTTATGTAGTGTTTTATTTGATTTTTAATTCAATATTAAGGGCACTTTAGTCATTTCACACATACTTAATTTTGGCAATTTACTTTTTAATAAACTAACCCCTATCCACGTCAGAGACTATCAGAGAAATGGGAGGGCAAACGTTGGGCACTATAGCTGTAATTTTAGAAAGTTAGGGACCATAGGTGAAAATGGAGCAAACCACAGGTACTATCCAAGCATTTTTCACATATTATTATTATTATTATTATTATTATTAAAATACAACTCTTTGGGATAAAAATATAATTTCCATGTGATATTAAGACGTGGTACGAAGACGATATTAAAACGCGAGATATTAATACGATACAATATATTGGGTTATAAAGTAAAAGCTTGAAATTCAATGCGCGAGATACTAAGACACGATATATTAAGACGATACGATATGTTGGTTGTAAAGTGAACGTTTGAAATCTCCGTCATTTTAAGATAAAGAATGATCACCCCATTTCCTTAAATGTAACTCTTGTTTAACCTCCTAATAACCGATATCTTAATCTTATTTTATCACTTTTTGAACATTATTTGAATTTTATTACTTTAGTGAAATCCGTCACATCACGACCGGTCTCCTCTAGTGTCTGTATATATAGCCGGGTCTCCTCTAGTGTCTGTATATATAGCCTTGTGTATATCCGTATTTTACATGGTTCTCATGATCTTTTTTGATATTATTTTTGCATTCAACGTGTGCGTGCTTTTGATATAGTAAATATTTTTTTTCTACGATTGAAAATCGGTGATGGTTTTATTAGTTTTGTTTTTATAAGTTAGAAAGCATTAAAGTCTAGTCATGCTGCTCCAATTGGTGATGGCTTTGTTAATTTTGTTTTTATAAGTTAGAAAGCATTAAAGTCAAGTCATGTTGCTCCAAATATTGACTTTTTAAGATGTAGTAAAGTTTTTTGTTGTTGAGTTGCAACTTACAAGAATGATTGGGGAGTTTTCAAATATATTAATACCTTATATTCAAAGTTTGAATATTCTTTTTTGTTCTTTTTCTTTGGAGAAAGTTTATGGAAAAACTTGCTGGGAATTTCTATTTCACAAACATGTGATAAATTTAAATATATTTTAAGTACATATATAACTTTTTAATAAATTAAATTTATCATTTCATAAGCTCATGTGGTGAAATGATTATATAATTTACCATCAACCATGCATGTTATAAGCCTTATATATTATGAAAATTTCATAATAAAAAAACATAAAGAATATTTATAGACCATTACTAAAAGGTCTCCAAGAGTCCCGCCCTCATAGCCCAGTGGTGTTGGGCCGGTTTGTCCTCCTAGAGGTCACCGGTTCGACTCCCGCTTGTGGCGAAAAGGGGTAGGGACACCCGTGCGCAATGATGGTGAAAAACCCACCGAGGAGGGTTTGATCCTGAGCGTCACCCCGGTTTTCACCCGGTTGTTACTCCAGCGAGGCAACTCGTGTGGAGGCAGTACGGTTTCCGGGGGAACGCCATCCAAGTCTGATACCGTACGGGGCCCGATAGAACATCGTCGGCAGATCTTGGCTGGGGGAAACCGTCTATGACGGTGTTCAGTGACAATGGGTCACTCATTAACAAAAGTCACCGTTCAAAAAAAAACTAAAAGGTCTCCAAGAGACATTTTGATGGCTAGATAGCGGTAAAGAATATTAATAGATTATTATATTGTTTTCTATTTTTAAAATTTAATGTAATCGTTTAAAAGTCCTACCTTTTCACTTTATATCAGAACTATCATATCTACAACCTATTTTTTGTAATTTGAAAATTGCTGATATATAAAGCTACTACTCATTTTTATCAAACTATTGTGAGTGTATAAAACGATAAATAAGAAAATAAGTGTTTGTGAATAAGATAAAGATAAAAACGATGGATGATATGTGGAAGGTTTTTAAAACGAGAGATAAATTTAAGAAGTGTAATTTTTAGTTAAATTATAGAGTAAAATTCGGTGGAGCTGTTGAAAATACTCTTACAACCAAAAAATTTGAAGTTAATATTATGTAGTGTATAGGTTATGATGCACTTATCCTATATTTATATATGATATTTCAATTATTTTTAACGGTATATATGATATTTATAATTTTGTATGTGTATTTATGATACTAGATTAGAACCCAGTGTATTACACGGGTTTATTAAATGTAATTTTATATATTAAATAATAAAAAGATATATTTTTAAAATTGTGTGGGCTGAATAAATATAATTTTATACACAAAATAAAAAAAAAATTATATGTATAAAAACCATTTATTACACGAGTTTAATAAATATAATTTTGTATTATAAATAATGTAAAAGTTATATATCTTTAAATCACATTAATTTCTTTTTATTATATGATATAGATAGATATAGATATGCCAATGAAGTAGTGGTGTAGCGGTTGGGGAAAGAATTGGTGTTCCTTGTGACCCAGGTTCGATTCTCATTCTCCTCATTATTTTCTATGGCATCTAGGTGAAGAGCGAATACGGGTGACACCGGTTCGACTTGGATGGGAGGCGAGGTTTTACCGATTATTATACTATCGTGCCTTCGGGCGGGTGGAGGTCGGGTTTCCGCACATCTAGGAAGAGCCAAGGGGATGGCGGTGGTCGAGTAGTTGACCTTGGCCACAACACCCGATATCACGGTGATTGACACGCTGTTCCATGCCGTTCAAAAAAAAGATAAATAGATATTACACATTAAGTGAATTATATAAAAAAATATATATATACTACTATTTTCAATTAGGTAATAATAATATGGATAGAGAATACATCATTTTTATATAGATTAATAATTTGAATAGATATAATAATTGTATTATTTTTAATAGATTGTTTAATGTTATCTTGTAAAGATAGGCATTTTTTTTAATTAAGAAAATAAAAATAAATATAGTATAGATAAAATTTAATATTAATTTATTATTTATTTAATTAATATAATATAGTATTAGATTAGATTTTAGATTTGATTAAATATTATTAAAAATAAGAATTTGTATTAGATTATATTAAATATTATTATTATTATTATTATTATTGTTAGTGTTATTAATAATTTTAATCAATTAAATGAGAAAATGACAAGTGCCCTGAAAATGGTTTCTTTTATTATATAATATAGATTTTACAAGTTTGTAGGGGATACATGAAATTTCCTCTAAAATTTATTTACAATTTATTTGCCACAACCTCATAACCTACACTTTATTTAAAAAAAAAAACACTTATTGTCTTATCGTTAATATATATTTTTTTTTAGTGTTACTGTTTTATAGCCGTATGCAATAAGAGGAACTTAGTGAATTTACAAATAGGTAAAAACTTAGAAAATTATATTTGAACTAGTAGGGTGCCCGCGCGATGCGGCGGGGGCGACAATTTGGATTGCGACACTCGTTGCTGGTAGTTTTCTTTTTTGTATATGATAACATTATTGTGGTGGATATATGTCATAAGTGTTACACATGGGAGCCTAACACCTATAATGTCTTGCAATGTTCGATCAACTGCCTCTATCGCCTGACGTTTCGCCATCGATGCCTCATCCCATATAATTAACTTGGAGGACCTAATTGGTTGACTTATAATTTCTAAAATTTTGGGACATAGTTTACTATTTATATACTAAATATCGTAAATTAGTATTAAATAATTCCTAAAATTTTGGGATATAGTTTACTATCTATCTACTAATATCGTAAATTAGTATTAAATAAATATCGTAAATTAGTATTAAATAATTCCTAAAATTTTGGGATATAGTTTACTATCTATCTACTAATATCGTAAATTAGTATTAAATAATTCCTAAAATTTTGGAACATAGTTTATCTTCTATCTATTAAATATCAAAGTTTTGTTTTGTTATAAAAATTAATAATAAATAAAGTATAGAAAAACTGTTTTAAACATGTAAAGATTCGTTTGTTAATAAAAAATACTAAACAAATGACAAAAGTATATTAGTTCAATATAGATGTAAATTATAAATGCAATAAAATAACACAAAACATAAACTTCAAATATAAAATAAACTTTATTATTCATGGGATAGTCTAGATCAAACAAAAACAACTGAAAATGAAAAAAAAAAAACATAAAAACACTTGATATATTTCATCTAATTTCTCTTCTTTTTTGATCCGTTTTTCTTGTTTGTGCTCGAATCAGCAGTATCATCTAATTCATCTTCTTTCTCATCGTCCTCAGAATCATCTAAATTTATAACCTCGACCCATTTCCATTCAGAGAGTCTCTTAGATCTTTTCTTTTGATTCTCATACTTCCGATCCTTAAAAAACAAAAATTTAATAAAAAAGTTAAAAAATGATTAAATAAATTTTATAAAAAAACAAATATTGAATAAAAAAATTTAAAAAAGATAAAATAAATTTTAAA
Source organism: Helianthus tuberosus (assembly GCA_030545235.1). Taxonomy (NCBI): domain Eukaryota; kingdom Viridiplantae; phylum Streptophyta; class Magnoliopsida; order Asterales; family Asteraceae; genus Helianthus; species Helianthus tuberosus. The sequence continues at coordinate 11,074,564 of CM060381.1, forward strand.
ATTACCTCTTTACTAAATTGACGTTGAAGATTAGACTTGTATGGACTGAACATTGCACCATAAGAAATAATTTCAACAATATTATCACCATCATCCTACAATAAAACACCAAATAATAACATAACGAACTTGTTAATATGAAAGATTATAAGCGAAAATATTACTTAAAAACTAACAAAAGCTTGTTCGACAACTGGGGTGTTTAAATTGGTGTGTTGAATCTGAAAAATCAAATAAGTTAGTATTCACATAAAAGTAAATAAAAGAAAACAATTATTCATTATTGCGATATAACAAAACTTATCATAGAACTGACCTTAGATTTTTCAATATCGCATGCTTGTTTTTTCGCATCAAGTGAATTCAGAACTGGCTCCATATTTTAAATCTGTTTAGCAATAGAAATGTAGAATTGTGAGTGTTTGCTATGTATTTATAGTAGTCCATTAGGGTTTAGTTTTAGATTGGTCATCCATTTATTTAGGAAGTTTGTTGTGAGTTTTAAGTTTTTAAAATAAGATGCACATATCATGTTTAGTTTGTTGTGGCATGTTTAATAGGAAGTTTGTTGTGAGTTTTATCTATACTATATTAAACATGCCACAACAAACTGACTATGTACAAGTAAAATTATGGAATATTTTAGTTTATTAATGTCGTTTAAAACAAAAAACTTGGGTAAAAAACAAATGTTAATGCACGGTAGCTAGGTAATGGTCAAAGCTGGCTTGGGTAAAAAACAAATGTTGGCTTTAATCAATTGTACATTTACGCATCGGCTATTTGTACTTTATGAACGCACGACGAAATTAAAAAAGACAACTATCGAAATGTTTAAAAAAATGTGCCGATCGTCACGGTACCTTCGGATTTTTTTAAAACATTACGGGTTGTAAGATATCGCAGGAATACATTAAAGAATTAAAGAAGGGGGGGGGGGGAGTGTAACTAATTACCCATAATTATGTTAAATGTCAAGGATTTAAATGTAATAGATTGAGGGACTAAAAAATAATTATGGTTTAAAAGACCACTTTACCCTCATTCTAGGGGTTTATTTATAAATAACGGGGGAAGAAGTTCTTAACTTTTGGGAATCATTCCCTCATGTATTATAATATAGTATAGATAACTTAAGATGAAATTCTTATTTTTATTTCACTTTTATATTTGATTAGTCGTTTCACTTATACAGAATAGATATAATTTTATAATTTATATTTATGATATTCAATACATAGGGTGGAGATACAATAGGAAGTTTATTTGGCTAAGAAGGCTAGCAAGTGATCTTGACCATCCATTTAGTTAATCAAGGGCTAAGATTAAATGATGGGCGCGTGAGTTTGTTTAGAGGCATTCTAATCAATCCAAGACAATAGTTTCTCTCTCCTCCAATTCCCCCCCCCCCCCCCCATTTTTTAAACGTTAATAACTCTTTCATACGACATTATTTTTTTATAAAAATTGCACCAAAAAACGAGCGTTTTTTAATCTTTAAAACGAGTATACTATTGCTATATTTAAAAAAAAAATTAAAAACACAGTTGCGTAAAACGCAATAGAAAAACCCCCAGTTACGTAAAACGCAATGAAAAAAACCCTAAAAATGACATTTTTCTAAAACGCAATGCACAAAAAACACAAAGAAATGTCTTATTTGTAAAACGCAATGGCCAGAAAACACAAAAAAATGTCTTATTTCTAAAACGCAATAGCCTAAAAACTCAAAAGAAAATGTACTTTCTAAAACGCAATGGACCAAAAACACATAAAAATGTGTTTTACCTAAAATGCAATGCACAAAAAACACAAACAAATGTCTTATTTTTAAAACGCAATGGCCAGAAAACACTTAAAATGTCTGTTTTCTAAAACGCAATGGACTGAAAACACATAAAAAGTGTTTTACCTAAAACGCAATGCACAAAAAACACAAACAAATGTCTTATTTCTAAAACGCAATGGACTGAAAACACATAAAAAGGTGTTTTACCTAAAACGCAATGCACAAAAAACACAAAGAAATGTCTTATTTGTAAAACGCAATGGCCAGAAAACACTTAAAAATGACTCATTCTAAAACGCAATTGACTAAAAAACAAAAGAAAGTGTTCTCTGTAAAACGCAATGGACTGAAAACACCTAAAAAAATGTTTTACCTAAAACTCAATGCACCAAAAACACTTCAAGAATGTGTTTTTCTAAAACGCAATGACCAGAAAACACATAAAAATGTTTTAGTTCTAAAACGCAATTGCCTAAAAACACCAAAGAAAGTGTTCTCTCTAAAACGCATTGAACCATGACAATAGTTTTGTCTGTGCTGTGAACTGTCTGAACCAATGCAGTTTACGAATGCAGTTTCTAGAGGCAATTTACAGAAAATTAATTTTTCTGATGCGTTTTTATTACAGCAATTTGTCTGAACCATTTGGTGTTCGTTCCTTTAACTTTGATCACATAGACAAGCGAAATAAACAGATTTTCTTATTTGTATTTGTTCGTGAAAAACTGCATGTGTTCATGTTTGTTTATGTTCGTTCGTTAATATTATAAATGAATGAAAAATAACTATAAATAAATGAACACGAACATCTTTTTGAAAACATATTTATTTATCTATAGATATACAGATACATAGTAATTTTTTTTTAAATAAGTAAAAGTTTTCATAGATATATAGATACATAGTAATTTTTTAAATAAGTAAAAGTTTTCTTTAAAACTAACAAGTTGTCTAATGATTTTGTCTGTAAAAATCAGGGGTGTAAACGAGCTAAACGCTCGTGAGCTGCTTGAGATTGCCTCGATAAAAATTCAATAGAGTCAAAATTATCTGAGCTTAATTCCGAGTTCTCTTAAGTTAAACTAGTCAAACTCGAACCGAAATTATTTGAGCTTAACTCGGATCGTTTACACCCATAGGAAATTAAATTATGTTTAAAACATATCATAGCAAAAGAAAAAAATAATAATAGTTGCACCAAAAACCAATCCGCAAGGAGGGACGAAAGCTTCAAGATTCCGTCATGGACTAGGAGTCGCCTTCATGAACTTGCCACCAAAGCTTCAAGATTCGGATATTCTTATTATCTTTATACTTTTTTTTTATAAAAAAATATGGTATTTCTAAGAATTATTGTTGATAGATATCTGTAACGGATAAGAAAGAGTTATGCTATTGTCATAGTTGACATAAAATTTACGGTTACGAATACATTAATTAATTAATTAATTAACCTGTTGTGATAAGTGGGATATATAAAGTATTCGATACAGAAAGTTTCAAACACGTATGTGTTAGTCACTTGGTCCTTAGAATACGTTTCATAAGGTAATTGTAATGTTAATAATTGAAATTCATTTAAATGATTAAATAAGTGAAACTAGTTCAAAATTTAATAAGACGATGAGGTAAGGGATTGGGAGGCCATTTGTGAGCTGATTTGGCTTTGGACCCCAATCAAGAACAACTAGGGGTGTTTAAAACTATCCGTATCCGAAAATTCAATCCGAATTATTCGATATCCGAATCCGAAATATCCGAAATTCGAATATCCGAATTTTTGGATTCGGATAGTGATCTTAAAAATTTTCGGACATTTCGGATATCCGAATATCCGAAATACCCGAAAAATATCGGAAATATCCAATAAATATTCGAAAATTTATATTCGTATATCCAAAACTATCCGAAATATTCGGTTCCAAATATTAAAAAATAATAAAAATTAAAAATTAAATAAAAATGGATATTCGGATATCCGGTTTTAAACACCCCTAGGAACAACCCCCCCCCCCCCCCCCCCTAAGAGATTTCGGTGCCATCGACACATTTATCCCGATCTCCCCAAAGAGAAGAGAAGGAAACGTTGGAAATATATGTTGTGCAACGGTCCAATTTAAAAAAAAAAATAATTAATTTTCTTTTATATTTAAACCCCTTTAACCATTTTTCAATTCATATTCTAAATCTCTCTAACTATTTTTCACCTATTTATAAAAAAAAAAACTCATAGATTCATGCCGATCATTTTATGGGAGTGCAAGAGGAAAAATAGAAAAAAGAAAGAAAAAGAAAAAGAAGAACAGGTGGTGCTCTCAAGAGAGAGACTAGAGTTTGACAAAAAGCGACTTGAATTTGATTTTCAAAATCAAGAAACCGAAGAGTTCCGACTAATGAGAACCGATATCAAAACCGTACCAGAAAGAGACTGTGGTCTCTCAAGAATGAAAGACAAGATCGCGAAGAATTAGATCGGAGGAAGTGGAAGTGGGCTTTAGTTTTTATATTTTAAGTTATGTTTCTTTAAATTATGTTTTTTTCAAGCCTATGTCATTTTAATTTAATTAATGAAAACTATATTTTAATTTATGTATTAAAAAATTAAAAAAAAAAGAAAGAGGAAAGAGGGAAGAAAGGAGAATCACATCCCACCCATGAGAGAGCATTGATAAGGTGGACTAGATGGTGGCCATAGGGAATGGGGAACCAAACACCTTGGCCTAAGTGAAACCAGTCGGAAGTTTTTTGGTTGGTATGTACACACAGGGGCAGGATTTAGCGAAAATGCCTAAAAGTGTGAAAACGATGAGAACGCACATCATCCGTTGGATCAAAAAAATCTATGGATTAGAATGGCGCGGTGACGTTTTCGTAAATAACATCAACTTTATTACTTAGACATGCTTCATTAAGGGTAAAAGGGTCTTTTTACTGCTCTAATACGAAACGCCAAACTAATGAGCAAAACACCATTCAAAATTCCCGCCTTACCTACAAGCCATAATATCAGTCACTTCCAGATGAAGAGGCATATTTATCTAAAACGCCAAAACTTAATGATGAAACGCGTTGCAGATTTAAAAGATAGAGGTGAACAAACAGTAACTGAAAGTTTATTATTAACATTTATTATAAAAAATTCCCTCCTAAATTACGCGCCAAAACATCATTATATAAACGACGATACCATCACTTCCATTGATCATACTAAAAACGCAAGTTTAACCAAAACGCCAAATTCAAAAAAAAAAACACCTCTGAAAAGAAGAAAAATGGCAAACATCATTTCATGGAGATACACCATTAAAATCAGAAGATTCGTAATCCGTTTTGACAACAGAAGAAGAGTGTTTGTTGAAACAATCAAAGCCATATACAACTTAGAAGAAGAAGTACAGAGGGGGATCCTAGCACGTGGCGTCCCTCTTGATAACCACTGTGATAAAACACATACGGTTATAAGAAGATTAACCAGAAAATTTAGACCGAACAAGGCAAATGCAAAAATGGACCCAGTCATCCGATCATGGCGTTTTGATGAAGACACTAACATGGTGACTGTTGTATGTGACAACGGGGAGTAGGAAGACTATATGCTTGAAAACATCATGACCAAGCAGAGTCTTGGGTTCCTAACATGTTTGAACACAGACATGACAGGAAAATTGGAGTTGTTACATGACATGTTAAAATGGAGGGTTCAAAATCTTCAAGAACAAGTGGCCGATAAAAGTGAAAGTGATGAGTTGGATGAGAAACTGGAAGAAGAATCCGAAGAAGAAGACGAGGGGACCGATGGATACTTATCAGACAAAATCCCTTCTAACGAGGAGATTTAATTTTTCTTTTTTCTTCTTTTATGTAATATTTTCTGTGTTTGTTATGTACTTTTCCAATAATAAAATACTTTATGTCTCTAATTAGTTATAAAACGCCAAAATGCCACAAACGCCAAACACCAAAAGTTAATTAGTTGTATTTTATCATTTTTATCTAAAACGCCATTAAATACGAAACGTCAAACTTAAAGATGAGACATCTTACAGCCTTACCAGATAAAACTAAACAAACAGTAACTGAAACGACAAATACTTTATTACTTACATTTTTTATAATAAATTCCTGCCTAAATTATGTGCCAAAAACATCTTATATAAACAACGTCTCAGGACCTTCAATTGATCACACCAAAAATAAACGCCATGTTTTACTAAATATACCATTCATTTTAAAACGCTAGAAATAGTTAAAAAAAAACCACAGATGGTAAACGTCGTTTCTTGGAGATTCAGTTTTGTTCTCCATAAAGTTTCACTGAATGGATTCTTAATTGAGGGGTTAACTCAATAAGATTTTGCTGAATAAGATGGACAAATCTTTATGAAAAAGAGACTAATGATAGTGATATGTCATTTTGTGTGCTTTGTTCTTGAAGAAGGTTTGGATGAGAAAAATAGTCTGATGACAGTGTAAATGCTATTTTGAACTCCATTATTAATCATGAAGAGTGAGATGAATATGAAGATGACGACCAAAGATCAACCAAGCTAAAAACTCACTCACAATCACACTCAGAAAAAAGAATCCACACATACGATATCGATCTATGTCTCCAACCATCCACAAAACCACTTCAACAATCAACAACAATAGATCACACCAAAAAACAAAACGTCATATTTTACTGAATGATCAGCTTCGTCTAGAGCCGGGTGTTTCAGCTGTGTAGGAAATCAACATCTATCTAAGGAATTCAAAGGTTTCGGGGACAAAAAATTCAAGAAGAAGAGACTGATGGCTGTGAAGATTCGAATGAGAAATTGTATTAGGATTTTAATTTTTTATCTTTTCTATTTTTTTGGTGTCATTTTCTATGGTCTGTTATCTAATTTTCCGCTAATAAAATACATTATTTCTCTTATTACTTATAAAATGCCAAAATGTCACAAACGCCAAATACCAAAACTATAATAATTTCCTTTAATCACGTACTATTAAAAAACTCCAGAAATTACTAAATTGTATAAAACAAGGTGCAAGATAATAGAACAAAGGGTGTCTTACAAAAGTTGTATTTTGTCATCTTTATCTAAAACGTCATTCATATAAAACACCAAACTTAATGATGAGACACATTACAACCTTAACAGATAAAGCTGAACAAACAGTAACTGAAACGGCGGAAACTTTATTACTAACATTGATTATATTAAAATACCGCCTAAACTACACACCAAAAACATCTTATATAAGCGTCTTAGGACCTTTCATTGATCACATAAAAAACAAACGCCATATAATGAAACGGCAGAAAGTTCAAAAACCACCCCATGGCAGTTGTTCTTCAAGATTTAGTTTTGTTCTCAATAAAGTTCACTCAATGTGTTGGACAAAATTCTTAACTGAGAATATTGTCCATCTCATTGAGCAAAATCTTATTGAGTTTATTCTCACCAATTTTATTGTTCCTTATAAAAGTTAATTAATTGTATTTTTTTATATTTTTAAAACGCCATAATTACTTGTCACATTATAGGTCTGAATCCTACATCACACGACAAAGATAAAAAATACACATGAAAAAAAGATAATTTATATTGTTTTTTAGCACCAAAAACATATAGACCTAATCTACTTCGCGCCAAAAAAGGTCATTATATAAGTAGAACAAGTAAACAAACATAACAAGCCACAAATTGTCTAAAACGCCATACAACTTAAAAAAATGGCTCAGGTTATTGCATGGAGGTTTGATAGGTCGGAGAGCCGTTTCATCCTAAAGTTCTTTGATAGGAAAAAGGGTGAAGGTCAAGACCATCAATGCTATACTTAGTATGGATAAGACCGTTTAGAGGGATATTCTGTCCCTTGGGGTTCCAAGGGACAACGAGTGTGAAAGGACTCAAGCAGTAATAAGAAGATTGAAGATAAGATTTTCAGCAGATGATGATGATGACGTTTTTGATCTACTAACAGTTACCGGTAGGAGTTTGGATGAACAAGCAAGAACGGTGAAAGTGACTTATCAAAACGGGGATGATAATTCATTGACGATGGACGAAGTGCTGAACACTGATATACTACACCTTCTTGAACAACTCGATCTGTGATTTAGCACCTTCGCACGCTTCAACATCCAGGATTGTGGTTATATTTAAATATAGGATGCGAGACAGGCTAAACCAGATTATGGCGTTATACGCCAATGACCTAGATGATGATAAGTCTGAAGAAAATGATGAGCAAAGGGACAGGTACATCTTTGATGTAATACCATCCACAAAAGAATATTAGTTTAGTTTGATTTCGTCTTATTTGTAATGTTTTGAATTATTAATGAATTATAATGAATTTGGGAACGCCATGAACGTCAAGATATTTACTTTTATAAGATAAAAAAGATTAATTCAACTGGACATATTTATAAAAAAAGCCAAAAAATTGTAATGTTTGAATTATTAAAGGTATATAATTAACTTGGGAACGCCATGGACGCCAAGATGTTTACTTTTATAAGACAAAAAAGATTAATTTCAACCGGACATATCTACAAAAAACAAGAAAACGCCAAAAAATTGCAATGTTTGAATTATTAATCGATTATAATGAATTTGGGAATACCAGAAACGCCAAGATATTTAATTTGTAAGACTAAAACGATTAATTCATCTCAGCAAATCTAAAAAAACAATAAAACGTCAGGGAGCTTTTGTTTTTAACTACACGCCAAAAAAATCCTACACGCCCCAAATGACAACGGTGTTTGAGAGATGCATTGGAAAAGAAAATAAAAGGACAAAAAAACCCCTCTGCCTTGATTATATCGCGAACTACGTGTTCGATCAAAATCCGTTCTCATTGTTTTCACACTTACAATCGTTTTCTCATGATCGCGTTTCAGTATACACGTATGAAATGACGAAAGCACCAAGACTTTTGTATTTGCGAGCCTACCATTTTACTTTTAGCATTTGTTGTGTCTCATATGTATTTGCGGGCCAACCATTTTACTTTTAGCATTTGTTGTATCTTATATGTATTTGCGAGCCTACCATTTTACTTTTAGCATTTGTTGTATCTTATATGTATTTGCGAGCCTACCATTTTACTTTTAGCATTTCTTGTATCTTATATGTATTTGCGGGCCTACCAATTTGCTTTTTGCATTTTTTGTGTCTTATATGAAATAAACACACTACCACTAACAAAAACCATTGCCGACTCCTAAATAGTAAATTTGAAAAGCATAAGTTATGGATGAAATTGCAAACCCGTTGATGGGTGGCGATCAGGTGTGCCATATGGCATTGAGGGTAAATCTGTTCCATGATTCCATGAACCCACAATACTCGTTTCAACTAACCACATGTGCCCATGACATTATAGCCTAGTGTTATTTTGGGGTTGTATAAGACTTAGGACCATTAAGTCTTGCGTTCGATTCCCACAAGGATGTTTTTTATCAGATTTATTGTGTTATTGCTGAATTGGTGTATATGCATTATTGTCTAGTAGAGATGGATATGATCAGGTGTTTCCGCTGGTAGCACGATGATACTACAGTGGTCCGTCAGTGATACAAATTTGCTGTTAAAAAAAACTAACCACGTGTAGAAAATGAAACCCATACACTCTTTAATGTATATGATAGTTATAGAAAATGAAACGATAAAGATTGCTCTTTAAGAGTAAATTAGAATATTATTGAATGCTTAAACTAATGTCCCTTATATAGGGTAACTCTATTTTTTATACTTTTGGCTAAATTTTAAAGCTTTATGCTTTTTTCTAAATAAGAATAATTTAAAACTAATAAATTTTAGAAAAATATCAATGTTAAAATTGGCCTTTTTTTCTGAACGAAAATTTGGATCACTAACGAATAACTGGAGTATCATTAATGTGTCATCAGCAGAACCACCCGATCACATCCATCTCCACTAGGCAATGCCTATACAACAATTTAGGAGTTAAAATTGGGCTCTTAATGATAGAATTTGTCAATTTGGGCTCGATGGTCAAAGCAAACCATCTATAGGCATCTATACTATATAATAAACGAAAGGGTAAATTACAGTTTTCGTCCTTTATGTTTGTATTGTATTGCAATGGATGACCTTTACCTTCAATAATTACAATCACAGTCCTTTTTTTGTAAAACCTGTTACACCATACGTCCTTTGACCCTAACTTGGTTAAAAAATTTAGTTAACTGAGGACATGTGCACCTCATATGAGGGGAAAACGGTCATTTCAAAACTAAATAACTTATATAAAAATCTATAAAACCCTTTTCTCTCAATTTATATAAGTTTTTTTAGTTTTGAAATGACCATTTTGCCTTCACATGGGGTGCACATGTCCTCAGTTAAATTGAAATTTTTAACCAAGATAGGGTTAAAGGACGTAGGGCGTAACATGTTTTACAAAAAAAAGGACTGTGACTGTGATTATTGAAGGTAAAAGTCATCCATTGCAATCCAGTATAAATATAAAGGACGAAAACTGTAATTTACCCTAAAAGGAACCATTTCGTGGACACTTGTCATCATATTAGGCCATGTATCTTTTGATTTTTCCATCAATCTCTTATCGATAATAATTATTTATAGATAACCCTTCCAATAAATATTATTTAATTTAATCTCTTATAGTTAATTATTATTTAGTTTAATCTATTCTAATTAATTATAGATTACTCTCCTACTAATATTATTTATTTTAATATCTTCTACTTAATTATAGATAAGTATTATTTAATTTAAATTTAATGTATACTTCTTATTTATAATATTATATATTTGATTTTCTATGTCATATTATATTTATTGTTTATATTACCTAATGTGTCATATAACAACTACAATTTTTAGCTTCCTTTTACCCGAATTATTACTACATTTTGACAGACGCCTACTTTTTATTTGTAATATACAAATTTACTCTTATTCTTTTCGATGATGTAATTATCTTTAATAAATTTTAAACTTTTACCATAGTATACATATAATGCTAGAATAAAATCGAAAAACATTTTGGATAGCATCAATAACTTAAGACACAGTATAAATATATGTAAAATATGCACATTTTAATAGTATAATACAAACAAAATTACAAATATAAAATCATTAATTTTACTAACAATAAAAAAGTTGTAATTTTTTTTTAAATAACTCAACAAATATACAACTAAAACATATGATATTATAATAAAGTTAACCGATTTATCATTATACAACCTCCCAACTATTCAATCATATTTTTTCTATCTTATATTAATAAATAATTAAAAATTAATATTAAATCTTATCCTACTTTAAATGTCGAATAGAATACTTCTATTTTTTCAATAAAATATTATCCTTAAATTTAAATTGTTAATATTTTTAAATAACCAAATTGTTTATCACCAAAACCAAAATTTATATTAACATATTTTTTTTTTTTATTTTCATTACTAAAAAATTCTTATGTCGATTTTATTATATAATTTTTAAACAAATTGTATATAACTTTCAATATTACTTTATATAAAAATTAGATTCATTATGAGTTTTTTAAATATAATTTATATTTTATCACTTAAATGGCTGCTTATTTGCTTCTTGAATAACATGTTTGACCACTGTATCTTCTTTTTAATAATCATCTCCGCAATCACCATAGTTATCGTATACCGAGTATATCCATTAGTTTTTTTAAATATAATTTTCTTATTATTTGGTATAGAGTAAATTACGATTTTGGCCCCTGTGGTTATATCACTTTTACTATATTAGGTATTTGAGAATCTAGGGTTTTGAAATTCGGGTATTTGTTATTGTGGATTGTGTGATGGATATGCGGTTTTATGGAGAACAAGGTTTTGGTGTGAATCCACAAGGGATATGTTTTCAATCTAGCTCTAGAGAGAACAAATCTGAGATAATTGTGATGGGGGGTTTGCATCGGATGAATAGCATTGCTAGCTTGAGTTTTTCGGGGAAATCCGGTATTGTAAATGGTGGGTCGTAGTTTACGGGAGTTGGGAATTCGTGGATTCGGTGACGGATTTGAAGCAACGGACTAGCTTGGCAGTCGAGTGGTCGGTTGGGGAACAATATAAGTTAGACTGTTAGAGGAAGCACTTCCCAAGTAAGTTTAAATTTTTTAGCCATATAAACAGTATGCTGATTCTTGATTTACATGACTTTGACGTGATACACCATCCTTTTAGATTTGCTGATGAACTTGGTATCATAAGATATGTCAAGATAGCTGCCACATGTCACAGATTGATGCAGTTGGTTGGGTGTAACTTGCAGCACGACGGGTCAAGTTATCGGTCTGGATTTAAGCGACGAAACGTTAGAATTAATGATTCCAGTTTCCGTTTTGATCTACAGAATCTTGAAAGCCTGAATCTTGCTGCAAATAACGTCAATTTCTCACAGATTCCTTCGAGATTAGGCAGTTTTGCAAGTTTGAAAGTTTTAAACTTGTCGAATTCATATTTTTCGGGTCAGACTCCTGGAGAATTATCGCAGTTTAGTAGGCTGGAAACTCTTGATCTTCCTTCATTATTCTCCTACGGAATTCGTTCGCTAAGACTTGAAAACCCGAATCTGGCCACACTTGTTCAAAACTTTACAAAGGTAAGATGTCTTTATCTTGATAATGTGAATATATCATCACAAAGATTTGATTGGGGACAAAGTTTATCTTGATAATGTGAATATATTTGTGGTGATAAGTGGGTAATAATTGTTTTTAATAGGTGTAAGTAAAGGGGGAGGAGAAATTACAAATATACCCATTATGTGACTTGAATGTGACAAATAATTAACCAGGGTAAGGGATTAAGTTAGATTCAGGAGCCAAAATAGTTAGTTATAGAAACCATGGGGGCACAGATGTTAAAAAATCATATTTTGGGCTAATAGGGTAAAAGTGATATAACCACATGGGTCAAAATCGTAATTTACTCTTTGGTATATAAAATCATATTTATTCAACCCGTGTAATACACGAGGGTTTTTAAAGATATAACTTTTTTACTATTTGGTAAACAATATTACATTTATTCAACCCGTGTAATACGCATGGTTTTAAAGATATAGTTTTTAGTTATTTGGTATATAAAGTTACATTTATTCAACCCGTACAATAAATAAGGTTCTTATAGATATAACTTTTTTATTATTTAATATATAAAATTATATTTATTCAATCCGTGCAATAAATGAGGTTTTTAAAGATATATTGTTTTATTATTTGGTATATAAAATTTATTTATTCAATCCGTGTAACACAGGGGGTGATAACCAAGTTTATCATAGGATAGACATGTTTTCGTCTATTACTTGTGAACTTTGTAACTTAAAACTAAACGAAAGTTATACCTGTATTAAGTTTGACTATTTTCTAATCTATTAGGTCCAAGTCTGCATCCTCTATCTACTTGGACAACTATGTATCAACAATTACATATTTGTGTTGTACACAAAGTATATTTTTTAACCTTATCTCAGCATCAAAAATCATATATTACTAATTGAACTATTTGTGTGTATTTTTGGGTAACAAACCTTCATCTATAATTTTTTTACACCTTTAAGGTATTTGTGCACAACATATGTAAGTGTCATCCCTATACAAAATGAAATAGGGTTTTCCATTGTGTTCTACACATGCATGAAACGTGGTGTATGAAGCTTCATGTGAAAACTCAAAAGGATGAGAAGAGTGCATGCACAAGATTGTTGGATAATCTTTGGTGAAGTGCTAGTGCTCTAAAGAATTCAATATGAAAGGTGACAACTCAAACCATAAGTATTGAACCTTGGTGGTCTTTATTAAGTGGGAATCATCATTGATTTTAAATAATTTCAAGTTAGTGAAACACATCAAAGTTGGCTCGAACACGTACTCTATGCAACAGTGCCGCGATGAGTACTACCACCCTATCTATAGCGATAGCATATGTTCTTAATTTGTGATCAGGGTTCGAGCAGAAGATCGATGAGAGGCCACTGTCAAATAATCCGTAGTGCATACATAGAGATAACTAGTCTAGAAGAAAAAATATGATACTCAAAGTGCATATCGATCAAGCCGGATATACAATGCACCAAATGCCAACTAAATGAACATGGCTTGCCTAAATCCATTGCTGAGAAAAAGCTACATAGATTATTTCAAGATAGTGCTGCCTATGTTATGTTATTCAGGAAAGATAATGATCATTTTTATATAAAGATTTTAAAGGCTAAGATGCCTAGTATCATGTCATGGTTTAAAATAGAAAGATTTCAGAATTTTGTTAAAATTGCCTAATTAACCCATGTAATGTCCATAAAGTTAAAGCCAAACTAAGTATGTGATTATTAACGTTTGAAACGACAATATCAAACATGATTATGACTTAGAATTGTATTTATGTGGCCAAAGATTTAGGCACTTGTCCTTAGTATGTTATGAAATGCATGGAATTACTCTACCATCCTCTCTCACCTTCGAAAATTCCTTGTTTGGCTATGTGTTGTACTAATCCTTTTTCATTCGTCCTTTACTTTCATCGCAACATCACATTACGATCTCCTCCTATTCCTCACCCTCACTATTCAACCTATGTTGTATTGATCCCGCATCATTCATTGACTTTTCTATAATTTTTTAATATAAATATATAGAGAGTGAAAGAAGAGAAAGAGAAAGAGAAAGAGAGAGTAGGTTGAAGGATGCATGAAATATGGGGGTCCAACCCTTCCGGGTTTTTTTTGTTTTTTGTTTTTTTTTTTTTTTGCGAGATAAAGGAAGGGCGTGGTGTTCTCCCTCCAAACTTCAAGTCTAACTAATCACCTTGTGTTCCATCACGAAACCATAACACATACCTTAGAAACACTCTAAGTAGAAGATTAAGCTCGCATCATATACATATATTTAAAAGCCTACGCGACAAATAGTAACTCACCCCTTTGATGTTCTACATGTCCTATTTCACCTATTCCTCTTTAGATTCTAAAATTCTGATTGTTACCATGCATTGGTTACATTTATCTTTTCTTTAGAACGATAGTATTTATTGAAAAAGACACTCATAGCAAAACGTCGGGGCATGAAAAGGGTTATATATACAATAGTGGATTTTTCAACACTCGATCCGTAAAATTTTACATTTCTGGTTCCTACTACTATACCAAAGGAACGGGAAATGAATAATATCGTCGAAAAGCGTATACTTGTTGTGCCACTTTTCGGGAAAACCAAGTCATTTTTTAATCTCCTAACTACCCATCAAGTTGTGCCACTTTTCGGGAAAACCAAGTCATTAATGGTTAAGAAAAATAATACCCTCACCATGGGGCATTATCCGACACGTGGCAGTCCAGTCAGCATGGGGCGTTATTGCAAAAGTGGCGTAGTGAGAATAATGCCCAAATAATGCCCCTTCCAATCACTAAAAATGATAAAAAAAGAAAAAGAAAGAAACTTACACTTGGACCTATAAAAGGCTGCCAGTCAAACATGTCAGACTAAAGCAAGTTGTTGTTGAGCGTTTTATATAAAACGCTGGTCACCTTTTTTTTCAAAAAAATTACAAAATAACGCCCTATGTAATGGGGGGGGGGGGGAGGCGTTTTTGGGCATTTTTTTTGGAATTTAAAAAAAAAACCGCCCCACTACACATGGTCTAACTACCCATCAAGTAACATAAATATTAGCCCCAATCAAGTCTTTCTTGTTTATGGTTAAGTGTTGAAGGAGAACCATGCATCTATCATTTTACGTGGAATGATAGGGTAGACTTAAAAAAGAAAAGTAAATTATGTATAAAAATTGCTATTTTAATAAAAAGATTATTTAGCTCCGAGGGACATTACCTCTATCTTTTAAGTCAAATTCTATTGATGGTTTATAGGAGTAGATTAGGATTTAGTTAGTTTGTTGTTAAAAAAATAAAATAAAAAGATTATCTGTTTAACATTAATTCTTACATCTGGTGTTTTGACAACTATTTATAAAAATCCAGGAAAAAAACGAAGCCAACAAGAAGATGGAAATCCCAAAAATAAAGGACATTACATAATTACATCCCGAACATTAAAGTCACATCATCTCTCCCAACTAAGACTATGATACAAGGATCTATTCTTAGGGGTTGGTTCCGGTACAAACCATATTTATCCTACAAACCGTAAAAACAGATCATAGCACTTAAAAAAAGTTAAATTAACACATAACAAAACAATATATACATAAAAGTAACACTTTTGAATTATATTAGCACATGAAAGTTAATCAAAATAATTGATTTTAGCACATATTTGAATGATATCAACACTTTTTTTAATCAACACATTGAAAACAAAAGCAAGATCCAAATAAAGAATTAATTGCTTCTTAGCAAATTTATAGGGAATTCAATATAATTAATATTATCTAGGATATTATTTTATCATTTCTCTATAATTGGTTGGATGTCACGTGACACTTTTTAAGTGATTCTTACAGTTTGTATGCAAAATACGGTTTGTATTTGATCATTCTCCTCTATTCTTAAGTCTTAACCCACAAAAACGTGTCTTCTTTATGAACTCTATCGTTTTCCAAATGAAGATCATAGGAGAGTTGTTAAACACGTTACCGTTCCTCGCCTTTCAAATTTTCCATATGATTAATAATACTCCACTTGCATTACCTTTTTTTCATTTGATAAACCATTTATATATCTAAATATACCATCTTACCTATTAATTTTCAAGAACCCAAATCTTAATAAATACAAATTAAATAAATTGTTTTTCAACAACAGAATTTATACTCACGTTTATCGGGGATCCCAATCCACAGCTGACTAAAGTAAAGCCCTGGAACGAAAGGTTTATCTGGTGAAATCAAGTTCTGGTAGAATATAAAATGTCAGTTTTTAGAAAGAAAAAAAAAAGAACTAAAGGGATATTCTATTTAATGTTCTGAATCTTGTAAAGAGAATATAAAAACCCAATTTATTAACTTAATATATAATTATAATTGCTTTTTTTATAAAATTTTATAATACCATATCGCAACCATGACCTCTTATCCGCTAGAATTTTATAATTACAAAACTAGTATTTTCTAAATGGGTATATCTTATAATTATGTTAGATAGAAACAACTTTTGTTAATGAAATTTACTTAAAAAAAGATAGAAACCACTTTTATAATCAAGTGTAATGGGACAATTATTCGATTCTATTTTATATGAGAAATATATTAAAATGAAAAATATAAAATTTACGGTGCTTAGTTGATGCTCGCTTGTATAGTTACTTTTTGTGAACGTATATAGTTAAAATGTAATATTCGTGTGCATAGTTACTTTTATTTTGATCGACCCTAATCTAAACATACGCTACAACAATCTAAATCTACTCCACACCTCGAATGAGGCTATGAACCAACACCTCGTCTATTATTGAATTCACCCGACCCGACAGTACCCGTTTGGGGAACGTCCAGTACCAAAGTCACTGAATGGGTAAGTCGCCAATCCCTAAAAAGGACTATGTAATGCTATGTAATGTATTTTGTTACGGGCGGTCATTTTACTAGAGATTTATAATCTACCCTTGTGTGATTCCTGTTGAAGCATATACTCGAGGAAGGGGCGTACACCTTTACCACTAGGCCAACGCCAGTTGTGTATATTTACTTTTTGATGCATAAAGTTTAGACGAATACTAAAGGAATGATGCTTGTTATGGGTGTGCGTTTTTTCTACCATAGTGATCATAAGTGTATTTTTTATAGTGTATCGTTATTTGACATCACCAACATATCAAAAGGAGAAACAAGAAATCAAGATTGGTCACAACACTTGAGTAAAGGGATGTGTGTATAATTAACCACTTAAGGGCTCAATTTCATCACGTTATTCTACACTCTAAATCATTCAAATGCATTCAAAATGGGTGCCCAAACGTTATTAACTATTAGAAGATGAAGGCACAACCGGTGACTGGTGACATATCATATGTGCATGTATATGACAGCAAGTGGTGGGGCCTTCATTTAGTTTTATGCTTCACTACAAAGAATTAAGTCTTCTTACCCTTATATTAGAACTACATTTTTTCTGCCTTAAGACGACTATGGTGGCTTAGTTGGGTAAATGTACCCACTTAATGCCTCCTAACTTCCTAAAAGAGCATAGATGTTGGGGAGAGGTGGGTACTCCGTTGTCTTATATGCAATTCTTAACCATGAATGCAAATGTACAACATATCAATCTAACCCTTGTAACTATATTCTCCCTACTTATATTGTCAACATAGTCTTAACGTTCATACCTTCTTGCCTTTGAAACGTTTATAGCATATGTAAGTTGTTTTTGCACCGTATTAATTTAGTGTCTGATTTCAATAGGAATGCAATATTGGTAGCCTATAGTGTTTGTTTGTTTGTAATACATTTTTTCGTCAAAGATATGTGTTATTGTGTGACACCAGACATTTTCAGGTTAATACCGTTAACACAAACTCTGTTATCTCAAACATTCATTTAATTAAGTGTGTCAGTTATTACAAAAAACACTCAGGTACGGTAATAAGGAGAATTACCGAATCACACAGGAGTCTGTCCCCGAACGCTGCTGATTAAGTGTGTAGGTCCACCCGCGTAAGTGGTTGGGGTGGGTCTACGCGGCCCGCCTCAACTTAATTTTTATTGTTTTTAATTTATTTTATATGTTATAACATATTTCGGGCTCGGTTTAAACATACGGGTGTATTATAAGACAAAGGAATATTTTAAGATATACTGGGGTGTCGGGAATTTTATGAGGGTATTGGTTTTACCGAGGGTTGTTACATTCTCCCCACCTTGTTTTAGAGCTCGTCCTCGAGATCTACTGGAATAAATGCGGATATTTCTTTTGCATTTCTGATTCAAGCTCCCATGTGTACTCAGGTCCTCTTTTGGAGTCCCACTTCACTTTGACCAAAACTAATCTCCTATGCTTAAGATTCTTGACTTTCCTGTCTTCAATTTGTAGAGGTCTTTCTACAAACTTGAGTTGTTCATTTACCTCTATATCTTTAAGATGTACTATCAGTGATTCATCAGCTAAACACTTTTTTAGATTAGATACATGAAATACATCATGTATTCCTGCCATTTCCTCTGGCAGTTGTAGCTCATAGGCTACAGGTCCTGTTCTTCTAATAATCTTAAAAGGTCCAATATACCTGGGACTTAGCTTTCCCCGTTTGATGAATCTTACAACTCCTTTCCAAGGAGAGACCTTTAATAATACTTTTTCTCATACTTGAAACTCCAAGGGTTTGCGTTGATTATCGGCATAGCTCTTCTGTCGATCACGTGCTGCTTTTAGTCGTTCCTTGACTTGAATAATCTTATCAGTTGTTTCTTGCACTATCTCAGGTCCAGATAGTTGCTTTTCCCCAATTTCTGCCCAACAGACTGGGGTTCGACACTTTAGTCCATAAAGTGCTTCGAATGGTGCAGCATTGATACTTGTATGATAACTATTATTATAAGAAAATTCTATTAAAGGTAAGTGATCATCCCAATTACCTCCAAAATCAATTACAAAAGCTCTAAGCATGTCCTCCATTGTCTGAATTGTCCTTTCACTCTGTCCATCCGTTTGAGGGTGATAAGATGTGCTTAATTTTAACTTGGTTCCCATTGCCTTTTGGAAACTTGACAAAAAATGAGAGGTAAATCGGCTATCTCTTTCAGAAACAATTGATAAAGGAATGCCATGTAAAGAAACAATTTCATTTACATATAATTTAGCTAATTGTTCCATACTGAAAGTTTCTTTCATTGGTAGGAAATGAGCTGACTTTGTTAGCCTATCTACAATCACCCAGATTGTATCATTTCCTTTCTTAGTTTTGGGTAACTTAGTAACAAAATCCATTGTTATCAATTCCCATTTCCGCACTGGCATTTCTAATTGTTGTAGAAATCCTGAGGGCTTCTGGTGTTCAGCTTTGACTTGTGAACAAGTTAAACATTTAGAAACATAGGCTGCTATGTCCCTTTTCATTCCTATCCACCATAAATTTTTCCTTAAATCCTGGTACATTTTATCACTTCCTGGGTGCATCGTATACTTAGACTTATGAGCTTCTTCTAATATACGATTACGCAGGTTTCCAATTTTAGGTATCCACATTCTCTTTTTATGGAATCTCCAAATTCCATCTATTACTTGTTCTAATTCTTTTAGCATACCTTTTAATTTTTCAGTATCTTCCTTGATTACTGATTCTTGTGCTTCTCTTATCTGATCATTTAAATCTACTTGCAGATTTAATTTAAGAGGACGTACCCTTTTTGGCTTTTCATGATACTTTCGACTTAAAGCATCTGCTACTACATTTGCTCTTCCTTCATGATATTGGATATCACAATCATAATCACTAAGCATCTCCATCCAGCGTCTTTGTCTCATATTCAATTCCTTTTGCTTGAAAATATACCTTAAACTCTTATGATCCGTGAATATGGTAAACTTACTACCATAAAGGTAATGTCTCCAAATCTTAAGAGCAAAAATTATAGCTCCTAATTCTACATCATGGGTTGAATAATTCTCTTCATGATTCTTAAGTTGTCTCAATGCGTAAGCTATAACCTTTTGTCTTTGCATTAATACACATCCATAGCCTAATTTAGAAGCGTCACAATAAACAACAAAGTCTTCAGTTCCTTCTGGTAACGCTAGTATGGGTGTATGGGTTAATTTTTGCTTAAGAATTCTAAAAGCTTCTTCTTGTTTTAATCCCCATTCAAACTTAACAGATTTACAGGTTAACTTAGTTAAGGGAATGGCTATTTTAGAAAAATCTTGAATAAATCTTCTATAATAACCGGCCAATCCTAAGAAACTTCTAACCTCAGTTGGTGACTCTGGGGTTTTCCATTTAGTAATTGCTTCGATCTTTGTTGGATCTACATGAATTTCTTCATGATTAACTAAATGTCCAAGAAACTGTACCTGTTCTAACCAAAATTCGCACTTAGAAAATTTAGCATAAAGCTTTTCCTTTCTTAATAAACTTAAAAGTGCGTGCAAATGCTTTGCATGATCTTCTTCACTCTTAGAGTAAATGAGAATATCATCTATGAAAACAATTATGAATTTATCCAAATATGGTTTACATATTCAGTTCATCATGTCCATAAATGCAGCTGGGGCATTGGTTAAACCAAATGGCATGACAATAAATTCATAATGACCATACCTTGTTCTGAAAGCGGTTTTAGGAATGTCCTCTTCCTGTACCTTTAACTGATGATATCCTGACCTTAAATCGATTTTAGAGAAAAATCGAGCTCCTTGCAGTTGATCAAACAGATCATCGATTCTCGGTAATGGGTACCGATTCTTAATCGTGACTTTGTTTAATTCACGGTAATCAATACACATACGCATTGATCCGTCCTTCTTTTTAACAAACTGTATCGGCGCTCCCCATGGCGACGAACTTGGTTGTATAAATCCCTTTCTCTAACAATTCGTCTAATTGTTTCTTCAATTCTTGCATTTCTGCAGGTGCCAAACGATAAGGTGCTTTGGCAATTGGTGCTGTTCCTGGTATTAAATGGATTCTAAATTCAACTTCTCTATCTGGAGGTTGCCCTGGCAATTCTTCTGGAAATACATCTGAAAACTGAGATACTACTGGAATATCTTTTAAATCTTTTCCTTTAGTGTTAGTGATTATAGAAATCAAATACACTATTGAACCTTTTCTTATATAACTTGCAGTTTTCATCACAGAGATGAACTTAGTGAACCTAGAGGGTTTATCTCCTTTAATTGTGATCGTTTTACCTTTTGGTGAATTTACTTGAATTGACTTTTGATCACATAAAATATTGGCTTTATGGGCTATTAACCAATCCATTCCTAAAACAACATCGAATCCTGCCAGATTCATGGGATAAAGATTTGCAATAAATTTCTGATTTAAAATTTCTATACTTGCTCTCTGCAAGATTTCAGAAATCCTAACGGTTTCTCCATTAGCTGTCTCTACTAAGCATTCTTGTGGTAGTTTAGTTAATGACTGATTTAGAAATTTGCAAAATGAGGTATTAATAAAACTTTGGTTTGCACCAGAGTCAAATAATACTTTAGCAAAGATATCATTAACTAAAAACGTACCAGCTATGACATCTGGAATCATCTTGGCTTCATCTGCAGTCAGAACAAATGCTCTAGCATTTTTAGTATTCTTGTTTTCTGGAGCTGAAGCTAATTTTGGACAATTAAGCTTGATATGGCCTTGTTCTCCGCAGTTATAACATATCCGGATGTTAGCTTTCTTCCTGCAATTTTCTTCCTTGTGTCCCGATATTTTGCAAAAGTTACAGTATATAGAGCATCTTCCAGAATGCTTTCTTTTGCAATACCTACAGTAGGGGGCAGAGGTAGAACCTACATTTCTCCCACGGTTAGAATTTCCAGAACGAAATTCTCGAGTCAACTTCTGGGTTAGGTTCCTCCTTTGATCCTCTTCTCGGGTACGGACTAACTCATCAGTCAAGGTATTGGCTAGTTCTACAGCTTCTTCTATGGTTTGAGGTCTAGCTGCCTTTACTACATGTCTAATCTCCCCGATTAATCCCCAGATATAACGGGAGATTAACACTGGTTCTGGTGAAGCAAGAGTTGGTACTATTCTGGCATATTCAAAGAATATTTTAGTGTATCCCTTACTATCCACACCAGTCATTCTAAGGTTTAGGAATTTGTTTGCTATCTGTTCCTTCTCATTGGGTGGGCAGAATTTCTTTTCTACCTTGTTCTTAAATTCTTCCCATTCCATATTGTAAGTTCTATCACTTCCTCTTGATTGGAGGATAGTGTTCCACCATTCTAGTGCTGAATTCTTAAACAGATTAGAAGCAAACAATATTTTATCTTCTTTAGCACATTTGCTTATCCTTAAGACTGCCTCAGTCTTCTCTATCCAGCGTAAGGTTGCAATGGCCCCTTCGTTGCCCGAGAATTCCATTGGTTTACAAGACCAGAATTCTTTATAAGAACAACCGTAAGACACGGTTCTTCTTCTTTTGGGAATAGGCATTTGAAGTACCGGTCCATTGTTCACACTGTGTTCTGGTTCAATTGGTCGCTTACTACTATGTTTACTTTTATTATTCGCTTCTTGAACCGTTTGAAGAATAAATGGCATTGCATCTATAATTCCTTGTGCCACTATGTGTTGGATAGCACTATTATCCATTTGATTTCCATTGTTATTGATGCTTGGATTCTCATTAACCACGTTAATGTTACTCTGGTTATCGTTATTCAGATTTTGCTTGATTTCCTTCGTCGGCCATCTGAATTTTAAACATTTACCCCATATTAATATCACAAATAATATCTTAATATAGTTAATCACATGACACTCAATCTAGCCAAAAACGTAGATCATTGCTACTTTTACTCTATTCATATACTATTATGCATCTATTACACACTAGTACTGAAATAAAAATTACAATACCAACAGAAATAGAATCACACTAATAGTAATATGTATCCGTACACACCTATTTTATTTTATTATTATTATTATTATTATTATTATTATTGTTATTGTTATTGTTATTATTATTATTATTATTATTATTATTATTCCGTTTCCTCCATCACATCACGGATATGGATTTATCCAAAAATCCATATTGCGCTCATCGTATTTCCATACGAGACGCTCTCCTACCTGACGCATTCTCTCACTGCTTTCTAAAATTTCCTCACCGAAGGTCCTAAGTTCTTGCATGTTTTTTGCACTCATTGGGGGTGCAGGTTCTCAGACTGGGTTTGGAATCTGGGGTGCGGGTACATGATATGGGGGTGAAAGTGCCTGAAATCGGTAAGGATCTTCTAAAATCTCCCTAATATATTCATCATGGTAATAGGGATCTAAAGGGTCCATACCTGTATAGGCTCCTATGGGTGTGTCTTCATGAATAGGGTAACGATGCACAAAGTCCCTATTGTCGTCCCACCAGGGGTCGTAATTTGGGTCTAGGGGGTTGGTGCAGGTATCCTAGGGATTTCTTCTGGGTTAAAGTCATGCATCTCCACTTGGTTTTCCGGGTTTTCTATCTCCATGGGTTGGTTTGGGAATTGTGGTTGTGGGGCTACTAGTTGTTCCAGACTCGGGTCAGCAGCAGTTGTAGCTAGGATATGGAAATTGGCTAGGCTTCTATTAAGCATATCCTGCGTATGAGCATCTGTTTTTCGCTTAGCAGCTGCTAAAACTCTTTGCTGTTGCAACTTTCGCATTCTTTTCCTATGAGCAAAGGCTTCCTTACTGAACCATCCTCGTTTCTTATGAGGAAATGGCTCTTCTGACTGAGCTTTAAAAGCAAACGCTACTTCTTCCTGATCAGCAGAATACCCAGAAAGGGCAGGATGTGATGAGGTACCTTCACTCCTAGGGGAATCAGACAACTGACGACTCATGTCTGAGGGTCCTTTATCACTCATACTGTAAACTAACAGATAGTCAAATAACACATAACAAATAAATACAGTTATGCATATATTTCCATTATTTCCTAACACAAAATTTAGAATGTAAGTGTCAGCAGAACACTTCTTTGGCTCAGACCAGTGGCTAGGCTCTGATACCACCTTCTGTCGCAACCCCCGATCCCTTATCTGTCCCGGGAACGGGCGAACGCGAGCTCAGATTTTCGGTGGTATCAGCTATTAATTCTTGCAGCGGAAATTTCATCAGGACCGTAGTTAGGAAATGTTTTATCAGAGTAAAACCACCATATTTGATATTAATAATAACATGGGCAAAACCCAAGTTTCTTATTACAATACATTTATAGGGACCAACCCTATTTTATTGAATTTAAAACATCGTCTTTTAGGTAACTTTTATAGCCACATTTTACTAAGCCTTCAGTGCTCTCCAGCTGGCTTGTTACTAATTGGCTGTCACATTGGGTTACCTGAAACGCGTTTTAAAAACATTTGTCAGTCGGAAATACTGGTGAGTGAATCCCAGTTTAATCAAGAAATATTTTATCAATTAAAACAGTATTGAGAGCGATCACATTGTTTATTTCTACACAATTACTCATTCAGTACTTGCCACTCGACCGGATCTATGGCTATGGTCAAGTTACACATTGGCTCACTCGTTGTCCAATTGTAACGTACTGTCGTATCGACTTACTACTCGCAAGTCGTAAATTTTGTATACAAAACCCCAATATACTGGCAGTAATTGAAGAATTACAAAGACTCAATCACCGCTTAATCACAATGTAAAACAATTAAGGTTTTGTAAAATATTCCAAAAAGGTTAACAAAAAGAGGATAAACTCACATTGCTATCTTAGACTTCGCGTAAGGGTTTCCTGGATATAATCTATAATTTATACAAATGTACATTGGTTAGTATCATAACCCTTTGAAAATATTTAATGATACCCTCCCCGAGACGGCATTCCAACAACTACGTCGGGCAGAACCACGACAGTTGTTACGGAATCCTAAATCAATCGGGCAGCGTAACTATTATGAAACTGGGGTTATAATACTTACAACGGAGCAGAACCTCGCTAATTAGGGGGTATTATACTTGCAAATTATTCCTATTATCAGAGATTTCGAAATTGAGAAACAGAAATGAACGAGTTGAAAGGAAATCCCGAGTCCTTCTTATATAGGGCTGAAATCTGGTCCTTACGCGGCCCGCGTAAAGAACAGACAGGGCTTACGCGGCCCGCGTAGTAGCCCGAGTAGGGTTTAGGTGATCCGGGTCATCGCCTAGCTTCGCCACGATGTCGACACGTGTCAGCCTCTGGTGTTGCCGTGTTATGGATCTCTCACGGCCCGCGTTAACTTAAACGGGGTCTTACGCGGCCCGCTTGAACTAAAGAAATCAACGAAGTCAGGTTCTAGCCTTGATACCGCCCGCGTAATGGTTGGGGTGGGTCTACGCGGCCCGCCTCAACTTAATTTTTATTGTTTTTAATTTATTTTATATGTTATAACATATTTCAGGCTCGGTTTAAACATACGGGTGTATTATAAGACATAAAGGAATATTTTAAGATATACTGGGGTGTCGGGAATTTTATGAGGGTATTGGTTTTACCGAGGGTTGTTACAGTGTGTGTTTTACAGTG
This sequence comes from Helianthus tuberosus, assembly GCA_030545235.1. Lineage (NCBI taxonomy): Eukaryota > Viridiplantae > Streptophyta > Magnoliopsida > Asterales > Asteraceae > Helianthus > Helianthus tuberosus. The sequence goes on from CM060381.1 coordinate 11,100,527, forward strand.
TGTTCGCTCTGAAATCTATTCAGACTCCTCTCGTGTGTTCTGTCTATTGTCTGGGTATTTATACTAACATAAATGACGAAATCCCCTTTTGGCGAACACCCCTCGGCGAACATCCAAGATCTCGACGAAATCCAAGGGATTTCGTCACATGTGGTGTCTTCGGCACATGGGGATTTCGCCAACAAGGGATTTCGCCTTAAGGGTCTTCGTCACATGATGGGCCTGGACTTTTGCTTTGACATGTTGGGCTTTGTCAATGGGTTACACAAACAGACAACACATAAGCTTAATCTAACATGCATACTGCACACACGCAGTTGCATGAACATCGTACGATACAAAGTAACTAGCATACCGAGTCAAGACAGGAGGATGTCTTGACTACGGCCTTCACTTCGTAGCCGAGTCGAACCGAGCTGAGCCGTATCCACACAATATGTATCAACAAACTCCCCCTTGGATGCTGCTCGCGAGGTTCGTAATCTCGTTCTCCTTCTCTTGATGGTTCTTTTTCTCGGAAAGGATCTTCAAAGTCTTCACGTGTCACACATAGAAAGTGTATCAACAAACTTCCCTTTTCAACAAACAGGAAGTGCATTAACAAACTCCCCCTTAAGTTATGCTTGTGAATCTTTTGATCTTCAATGCTTTAGATCCTTCTGGTGTTGAGGAGTGATCAGCGGCAACTCGATCATCTTTATCATTTGAGTGCCTTCACGTCGTGTCTTCATTCCGAAGCTTGTCATCGAACATGTTCTCCTCGCCTTTAGCATCTGCACATGCAAGAAAGCTAAACGCGTAATGAGAACAAACGCTTGGAATATAGTTAACATTAAACAAATGACACACATGTGACCATATTTCAATCAACTACCGTCCGACAGTTTGGTTTGAAAAGTTAACAGATTTTTCAATTTTGATTATTAACTTTCAAAACTTGCAAACTCTGACCGTTTATGAAGATTCAGTCGTTTTGGTTTTCATCAGATTTCAGGTAACGAAGACTTGAGTTCCAACATCGGTCAATCAAAACTAAAGTAGAAATAAAATCTTTCTGACTTTTATAAAGTTTAAATTAAAACACACCTAAAATCTTTTTGGTATTTTGAATATTTCAAACTTAAAGACTGAAAGCAGTAAATAAATATATACAGAGTTGCAGAAACTAAGAAAAGTAAATATATACAAACATTCTTTTTGCGAGTTTCGAGGGTAAGAGAATCATATCAGTGTACGGTCATGCCAAAACAACTCTTGTTTGTTCATTTAGTTAACATTAAGATAAGCATCCTATAACAATTATTGGTATTGTTGTCCACATAAACTCAACTTATCAGATGTAATCATGGCGAGGGGATACGTTAAGGTATGATTTATACTTACCGTCCGGTGTTCATCCACATCACGACACATTCCTGTATCAAGGTATGCACGAGGATTCATCTTACTGGTGAGTATACCATTTATCATCTGTTTTGACGTATATCAAAATGTGAGATACTCACTTATTTTGATTGAAAACAAGCCCTATGTGATAGAATCACTTATTGATGAGGAACTTTATTTTCAGATGCATGAGGGCACAAGAGCAAGTCCGTGACCAGGTCAGTACTTTCGTACAGCAAAGAGACGAACTTGACTCCCGGATAAATTGATATATTATCACTTATTTTTGTGGACATGTGATTGTTGATCACTTATTGAGGTCGTATGCAGTATGTACACGTATGTATGATATCATGGAAGATCAAGAATTCGTCTCCGTTTGTTTTGGTAAAAGAAACAACCATGATACCCAGATGATAAACAGCATAAAGACCACATATCTCAGAACTTCGGCAATCTCTCAAACGAAATTTCGGTACTAAGACCATATGCCAATGAGTGGTTCCCACCTGGTCTTCAGTCAATTTAAGTTTATATCACCCTGCACACTTTAAGATGATTGTGAGCCTACCGATACATCTTATATAGAGCTGCTTAACATTTTTCATTTTGCATTTCAGTTTAAAGAAGTTTAGACATACCACTAATGTACTATCATTTTCTCTTTTGCTCGCCAGGAAACTCATTTTTGTTTTTCTATTGTTTTTGAGTTTTTGAAATTTTTCGATGTTTTTGAATTTTTCAAATTTGGATTTACTCCCCCTAAAATCAACAAACTTACAATAATTTTAAAAACACAAAGATATTTACCAAAACGATTTTCCAATGTGGATTACTCTTGCTTGACCTTAATGCCGTTTACCAATAATAAAAAGTCAAATCTTGATTTATCAAATGCTTTGGTAAAAAGGTCGGCACGTTGGTCATCGGTATGGACCTTAACAACATCGATTAGTTTCATAATGAAACAATCACGTGTGAGGTGATATTCGAGTTCAACGTGTTAGGTCAAAGAGTGTTGTATGATAGGATAATAATTCATAAAGCAGCTTAAATATCGACAAATATAGGAGAGATTAGAAATTTAAGACCGTATCCTGCAACTGCTGCGTGCATTGCCAGGAATCTGAGTGCTCTCCCAAACTGGATATCCACCCAATGTGGATTTCAAAGTCGATTTTGCAGCTACTTCGATTATCCAAGAAATCTCTTCACAGCAACAAGATCATAAACCTCTGGGTCCGGCTGGTCTTCCACATTGCACCAGCGAAGGTCTTTGTCTTTCTCTTTCAGAAGTAGTGTACGGCTGTTCAATCTACGCCAAGGTATCCGCACACCCGGTTGGTTTGATCAACAAACACATTTTCTTCAATCACACCGTGGAGAAATGTACCCTACACGTTCATCTTGTGGACTTTGAACTTCTTGTGGAAGAAAAATCCATGAATCTTCAAAAAGCTTCAGACGTGCTACAGGCGCGTACATTTCATTTGAATTTATCATGTTGACCCGATCAAAAACCATAACAACCAAATTTTGGCACATTTTTCATCTTGTCGAATTTTTCAACTTCATTCAACCACATTCTTTCATCAGACATTTTTGTCTTCTTTTCTCCTCTCTCCATCAAAGGCAACAATATTCTCCTTGGATACAACAATGTTTTGGAGCCTTATGTCGCCGATCTTGTGCATGGATGCTCCACTATCAACAATCCTAAGACTATCAATAGTTCCTCCTGGAACATCCTGCACACTCATTCAGAGATTGGTTGGAGAGGGGGACCCAAGCCTTCGTGGTCTTGGGTCTTCCATTTTCATCGACATAAGTTACTTCAACTTCTCGATGTTTTGGAAATTGTGATGTATCTCCCCCTGAAACAGTTATCGGTTTTGGTTTCCAAATCTGTTTTTGTTTTTCATGTTTAACATTTGATTTAACAGATTTTGTTTGGACAAGCTCCGGTTTTAAAACCTTTTCAACATTTTTCCGTTGTTTCTTTATCTGTTTCACTTCTTGTTGTTTAACAAGACGAGGGTCCTGTCTTGGTGAAACAGATCTTTTATGGTAATTGTTACCATGGGGGGCATCAACCTTTGCCTTTCCTTTCGTGAGATATGGACAATTTCTGACAATGTGGCCATACTCACCGCATTCAAAGCATGATCTCCGCTCAACAAACCTCGGAGTATCATAACTTTAAGAACTTGATGATGAACTTCGTGATCTTGAGGTACTTGGTCCTACATCACAACCGTTTGTGTGTAGTTATTTTGACTGTTTCTTTTCAAAAGTTTAACTTGTTTAACAAAATCCGTGTTGGATTTGTTTTCGAAAGTTTCAATTTTATCGGTCCCTCTGGATTTCACGAAGTTCACCTTCTGAATCGTCTTCTTGTTTTGGCTTTGTTTGCCTTTTCCCTATCCTTGGTGAACGTGACCTTGCTTTCGTTGATTGTTTTGTGGTTGCAATTTTTTATTCCCATATCTCTTTCTAACTTCGGATTTTGGGATAGGAGCAGACTGAGTTACTACAACTCCTGGGCTCGACTTTCCCAAAAACTTACTGGTAGAATCTTCGAAAACTTTATCAATCAAAGATTGATTGACATTCTTGATTGGAAAATCATTGTCTGAGTATATTTTATCAGATCCAATCAACGTGCAAAGCAAGTTCACACTTTCACAGCTTCTAGATGAGGATTCAACAGACTTGGTTGTAGCAGTCACAAACGGTTTTGCAGGTGGATCACAAAGAATGTAATTTTAGAGAGGTATGTTTTCCTCTTTTGTTACCGTTTCTGACTGTTCAGAGTTAGTATCCTCGGATTCATCATCTGACGAATCAGCATCCTCAACAATGACTGGAGGATCCTGATTTAGTTCAGTTGTTGACACTTTCGCATCTGCTGATTCATCCGAATATGAGAATACTTCCTTTTTGTAACCTAGCCCAAATGTGAATTCCTCAAGGCTCAATGAAACTGAGGGCTCAAAATGAGGTTTATTTTCCTCATCTGGCACCGAAGAATAATCGTGTTTAACAGGTGGTGGACACTTCTTATAACCTATGCACGTGACATCAGTTTTCTTTTTCTGAACATCAATGATGTGATCCAGCACATAGCTAGAGCTTAAATAGTTGTCTAACTTGAGTCGGATCGCCTCACTTTCAGATTTAATACAAGCCATTTCTTTTTGCATTAACTCGAGCCTATTGATGTAAAGGTTTATTTCAGCTTGTTTTCTTGAAACCATTTTCGTTAGCTCGGTCTTATCCTTTTTTAATCTTTCAATTATCTTTTTAAATTCCTTTTCATAATTTTCACGAAACATGTTGGCCTCTGTGCATTTTGAAAGATCCACGATCAAATGTTGATTGTGGATAAATGTCACATCATATTTGCTTTGCAAATCGTCATATTTTCTTTGCAAATCAGACAATTTAACATTTAATCCAACACACATATCACACCTATCACAACTATCAGATTTTGATTCATCGACACATACCTGACTGGAATCACTCTCAGATGTTGACCTATCTGCATCAGAATTAACAACCTCCTTTGATGATTCACATTCAGATCCATCCTCGCTTGAACTTGAAGTTGAAGTTGAAGTTGTAACATCTTTTACTGAAGTTGAAACATCTTCAAATGAACTACTGTCATGTTCAGAACTGTCATCGTTTCTCGAGGATTCACCATTGCTGGCATCTTTGACAATTTTAGCATAAAACGCCATTTTTGTTTGACTACAGTTCCTTGGATCACGAGATGATGGTGCTACAGTAGAACGATGGCGTTGTGAGGCAACTGGTGGTAATGGATTTCCATACAAGTCTGTTGTTCTTTCCGGTTGGGGAACTGATTGTATTGGATTTCCATATATGTCTGTTGTCATTTTTGGTTCACTTTGCTTTTGATTAGTAACCGATGCCCATTGTTCTGCCGTAATTCGAGGTGGTGTGGGAGATTCGGCCCATGATGGAGATAAACATGTGCTTCTATACTTACTTTCCGTATTAGACGGAGTACCCCACCAATTCGGATTCATTTTAGATGTTTATTGATGAAAACCTACTTACACACTTCAAACAAAACAGTTAGCAATGAATTAAAAAGGCTACTGTTAGAAATATCACAAGTGAATGCGACGAAATCTATAAGGTGTTCGTCCAAGATCAATAAATGACGAAAATGTGAGAGTTCGTCGATGTATAAGTGCAACGAAATCAGGAGTGTTCGTCGCTGTAAGGTGTGACGAAATTAGATATGTTCGTCTGAAACATGTGTGACGAAATCAGGTATGTTCGTCTGAAACATGTGTGACGAAATCAGGTATGTTCGTCTGAAACATGTGTGAGGAAAACGAGAGGTTTTCATCGAGGTCAGGTGGGACGAAGTCTTGGTGTTTTCGTCGAGGTCAGGTGGGATGAAGTCTTGGTGTTCATCGAAGACAGAAGTTGACGAAGATGGGGTTTTCGTCCAGCTGGGATTTCATTGACAAAGGTGAAGACAGTAAAGATATTTTCAAAGCAAAACAAAATCTTATCCTTCTGACAAGTTGGTGACCAAATTTCAACAGACCATGCCTTACTTTCTCTGATGTAGAAGCTCCTTTTTCAACAACAAATCATTTGTGTGCCACAAAATTCAAACAATGATATTATAATTGACAACAATAATTAATAACACAAACAAATTCAGATTTTTAAGATCAAACACAGAAACCTCATGAAGAACACTTGAAGGTCTGATGAACTTGATGACTTTTCCGGTTACAAGAAAATTTCCGAACACAAATTATTGTTCAATGTTCAATAAAAATCCTTTCTTAACATGTATAAATGAAAACTAACAAGATTTTTATAAGAACAATCAGCAAAAACACAAGATTTTCAAAGATTTAAACCTGATTTTTCTGAAAATATAAACTTTCTGTTTCAAAAATCAAGAACAAATCTGGAAACACATGAAAATCTACTTGGTTTTAACAAGGAATTGAGCCAAACGCTCTGATACCAATTGTAGGTCCACCCGGAGGATCGAGTCAACCTCTATTCCTGTTTTCCGACGAACCCGAGAGTGCGGAATCCAAACGGGTAAGTTAAACGAAGTTACGAACATGTAAGACACAAGATTCAACGATTAACACTCAATGTATTAATGCTATGAAACGGTTACAATGCGGTGTTTACAAATGGTCTCTGTAAACTCTCAGTGTGTGTGTGTTTTACAGTGTGTTCGCTCTGAAATCTATTCAGACTCCTCTCGTGTGTTCTGTCTGTTGTCTGGGTATTTATACTAACGTAAATGACGAAATCCCCTTTTGGCAAACACCCCTCGGCGAACATCCAAGATCTCGAAGAAATCCAAGGGATTTCGTCACATGTGGTGTCTTCGGCACATGGGGATTTCGCCAACAAGGGATTTCGCCACAAGGGTCTTCGTCACATGATGGGCCTGGACTTGGGCTTCGACATGTTGGGCTTTGTCAATGGGTTACACAAACAGACAACACATAAGCTTAATCTAACATGCATACTGCACACACGCAGTTGCATGAACATCGTACGATACAAAGTAACTAGCATACCGAGTCAAGACAGGAGGATGTCTTGACTACGGCCTTCACTTCGTAGCCGAGTCGAATCGAGCCGAGCCGTATCCACACAATATATATCAACAAAGTGAAATAAACTCTGGAACAATTAAATAAATATAAATTATGTGAACTTATATTTTATGTGGATCTTATGTGCAATATGTGAACTTTCGTGAAATCACATATGTTACACGTAATTACCTGGATTCGTATTTATAGAATGAAGTGGGAATTTTATAAAAAAAATACAACCTTGGGAAACTATTGTAACTAAGTATTTTATTTGAAAAGGGGCCCATGAGAATTCTAAAGCCCATAACCCAACTCACGTTGCACCCCCTCCCTTCTTCCCTTACGGTCGTCGGCCACCACACACAACTACCCCACATTTGTTCGTTGCTTGGATCTCACAATTAGACACATATTTGATCAATTCTCACACCCTTTAACGCTTACAAGTAAGGGTAATGTTTGTTTTTTGGGGTGAAAACCCTAGATATCCAAACACAATTCCAATCAACTAGATGATGTCTCTAGTGTTTGTCTATGATTGTACATGTGATTTGAATGATTTTGCATGAAGTAAAAGCCCTAGATCCATGCTAGTTCATACCTTACTAAAAGTAGAAACTTTATTGTGAAGAATCTGGTGTAGTGAATTCTAGGCAAGTATGATGATTTGTGATGATAGTAATGATGATTATAAGTATATATAAGCATATTAACATGTTAAAAACATTGGATTTGGTTATCAAACTTGGTTTTCACAACTTACTTAAAATGGAAACTTTATTGTTAAGGGTTTATGCAGGATTGTATGGTAGACATAATTGATGATCAATGATGGTTGGTATATGCTAGATAGGTTGTATGATATAATTGATGATCAATGATGATTTGTATATGCTAGATAGGTTGTATAAAGGTGTTTGGTGTGAATAAATTACATGAACAACGCTGGATTAGCTAGGGTTTCCAAAAAAAGGAAATTTATTGAAATCACAACTTCTATCTTGAGTGTTAGACATGCATGCATGGCTATGTAGGATGTTATCAATGCACTACATGGAATGTGTAAACATGTTTTGGTGCATAGAATGGTAGAAACTTGCATGTTATGTCATAGATTTCTAAAAGTGAAAACTTTATTATCATAGGTGTGTAGAATTGATGAATTGAACGTGCATGATAAAGTGTAATATATATGTTAATTTGGATGTATTAACATATCTAGAAGTGTCGGTGTATGGAAATCTTCGAACATAGAGTTCCATGCATAACTTACTAAAAAGGGAATCATTATTGGTAATAAAGTTTAGATATGATTCATATGTGCTATGTGATGAATTATACTTGTATATGATGATTGTATGGGCATAAACAAACATTAATTCATTTAATGAGTCACCAACGAGTCGTCAGGTCATACTTGGTGAAGCTCGAGTTAAACATGTGAGTCTTTTTTTAAAACATAAACGATGGGGTTGTCTAGATACAAGGGTCTTATGAACCCACACGAAAACACACTTATAGACTTATGTGCAATAGGTAGCTGTTAGGGGGACACCTGTTCTATACTTGCATTTGCTGGTTATAACACGCATCCTAAGGTGATTTCATGTTCCCTTTTACTTGTTTTCCTATTTGTGGGGGGGGGGGGGGACACGCACCAAAACAAACACGGATCACATTTGCTGGTTATAACACGCATCCTAAGGTGATTTCATGTTAAGGTGATTTCATGTTCCCTTTTAGTATGTCATTATCATTTGTTTACTTAAGTGCAACTCGAACCATTTGTATATGGAGTATAACGAGGAAATTTGAGTAGTACAGCTGGTTTTGATAAACCCTACCTGTGTTAGACGCGCTAACTCAACTAGGAGTTGAACTGGTGTTAATTGTCGTAGACATTGCCATTATTGGTGTTAGTAATGGCGGAAGGCAAACAAACTACAAACTACAAACAATTAGCTTTGGTTGCAAACGCTTAGAGTGACTTGTACATTGCCTTGCTGGCAATAGGGGTGACTTATGTATGTGGATCATGGCCGGCCCTGGGGGTGGGCGGGGAGGACCACCGGCCAGGGCCTAATATTTCGAGAGGCACGTTTTTTATGAAAAAAACACCGATATGTATATGTAAAATATTTTTTAATCGGGTACATCCATACAAACACCAATATAGGCTCCCTTACAAAACTATTCTTATCGTTTAGATTAGTTATTAACCCTTTTGGCCTTTTGGCATTAGGTTTAGACCTTTAGTGAGCCAAATACCCATTTTCGTTAAGGCCTAAGGGCACATTTTTTCAAGCTCGAGCAGGGTACACGAATTCTCAGGGCCGGCGTGGATCCTTCAAACATTTAAACAGTTTACTTACTTGCAAACTTGTGAACTCACCAACCTTTTGTTGACACTTTAAGCATGTTTTCTGAGGTTGATAAGGTACACATCAAGACTAGGATGCATTATGGAGTTGCATTGATTCTTCAAACTTTTTAACTATGGTTTAGGCATCTGGTTTTTGCGCGTTGGCTATTTGTGGTTTTACATTTAATCACGCTTCCACAACTCGAAGGTTTAAACAATATTTTCTCATGAGAATGAACAAACAATTGTATTTCTAAACTCATATAGTGGTCGTTCAAAATGAATAATTACTATGATCCTGGTTTATCATACGCCTCGCGATAGAACCCTACAGGTGAAGTTTGAGGGTGTTCAGTGAAAATAATCACTCTTTGAGGGTGTGACATATTTCAGTGAAAATAATCACCTTAGTTGAAGTTCATACATTAACATAACTAGCTTAGAACCCCGTGTATTACACGGCTTGTATAAATATAATTTTATTTACTAAGTAATAAAAATGTTATATCTTTTAAAAATATCTCTTGTATTGCACCGGATGAATAAAATCATCTATTATACATGCCAAATAAAATATAATGTCATATGTAACACAATAAAAATTTGTATTTTGATGTACTATTTACTTATTATAACATTTTACTTTGTTTTTTATTTATTATTAGGTTAAAAAGACGTGTATTATACGGAGTTGAATCCCATTTTTGTGATAAATTCAAATTACGAGATACGACGATTTTAGTTAGTTTTATGTATCTATTTATCTGTTATAATATTTTACTTTTTTATTTATTATTAGTTTAAAATCATGTTTATTACATGGGGTTAAATTCCATTTTTTGTAATAAATTTAAATTATGAGATAAAAATAATTTTAATTAGTTTTATACATATATAATCTTTGATTCTTAATTTACCTTAATTTCAATCACCAAAGTATACATATCTACTCACATGGGATATAATTTTATTATGATATAGAAAAATATATATTTTAATTCTTATCTAAATTCACACGGATATAAGTTAGTATAGAAAAATATACATTTTGTTATTCTTATCTAAATTCACATAGATATAAATTTATGATTATATAGAAAAAAAATATTTTTTATTCTTATCTAAAGTAGATTTAGGTAACTTATTATTTAAAATTGTTATTATTATTATTATTATTATTATTATTATTATTTAATATTTAATATGAGAGGGAAATAGAAAAATAAGATGAGAATGCACCATAGAGTGACAAGTGTCAAAAAAAAAATTTCATTTATTAGTATAGGATTAGTTGGTATGAATATCTACTTTGATTGTTTTATCACCAGCTTCTCTATATTTTAGTGAAAACATGTAATACATTCAAACGCTAATCTGCTATATATTTCGCATTATCTGGTTAAAAATATGTCAAATTATTTTAGTAAAAACATGCAATACATTCAAACCCTAACATAACATGATGATGCACTGACTTTAACAAAATATGTAGCATAAAAGGACGTTGGTCTCTATTGAAAAATGTTGTTAACATGGTTGTCCTCAAGAATCGAGATTTCAGATTTCTTATACAACTAGTAAAAATTCTGATAATAAATAAAATTGACTAGCTCGGCCTCGGGCTCGGCTCGATGTCTAAACCAATTTAATATAGATATATATGTATAAATCTTTTAAAAAATGGGGCACTACAATGGGGAGGATAAGTTAAAAAAGTATAGCGGCCAAGTTTTAAACCCAAAATCACACATATAATATGTAAAAATCTTTAAAAAAATGGGGCACTACAATGGTGAGGATATGTTAAAAAAAAGCATAGCGGCCAAGTTTTAAACCCACAATCACACATATAGCTTTTACAACATTATTTTTGTATTTAGATTTTGATTACAACAACTAAACAATAACTAGAAAAATTTATATATGCATAACATAAAAAATAGGGCCGCTCAAACCTTTGTACCCTATGCGGTCGCACACCCGAAACACCTTATAGGTGGGCCCCGAGAGTTAATGATGGAGGTGTAATTATAATTGGGTGTACCTATTTGCACACCCATTTGTCTATCTACACACCTTAAAAGATGTTTTTTGTCCTTACTATTTGCACACCCATTTGCCTATCTACACACCTTAAAAGATGTTTTTTGTCCTTATATGCACACCCTGCAGTGTTGAACTTTGCCCAAAACGTGGCGTTTTGGTCCGGTTAACCTAACAAAGACTGACGGGTCTGTTGACCGGACCAAAACGCCGAGTTTTGGCCTCGTTTTGGTCCTGTCAACCAGACAAAAGACTGACACCCGGTCTGGTTGACAGGACCAAAACAAGGCCAAAGCTCGCGTTTTGGTCCGGTCAACAGACCCGTCAGACACCCGTCAGTCTTTGTCTCGTTAACCGGACCAAAACGCCGCATTTTGGTCACAGTTCGACACTGCAGGGTGTGCACATAAGGACAAAAAACACCTTTTTGGGGTGATAGTTTGGGCCTTATAATTTTAGAACTTATACTATTCCCATGAGTATTTGACCCAGATGTTACGAACCAACCATGAGTAGTATTTGGTGATTTCAAATACCATCGAGATTTATTTCTTCGGCACCTTCCCTCTTATTTTCGTGTCGGATATAGCGTAAGCGGATTCTCAAATAAACCTTCCACCACTCATTAAGGTGTAAGATTAAATATATATTATGTTTAATATTTAATCTATAACCATTATAATCATTTACATAATATAGATCAAAATATATAATAACCTATTAGATAATTAGTTGGTAATTGTTGATGGACCATATTACCCTTATTAACTAATTAGGTTTCCTCCTGGGTGCTTATATAAGGAGAATTATGTGGAGGTCAAAAGGTTACACAGTTACATAACCTAATCATAACATCATCATCACAATCGACCTCCCTCTCCCATAACCGATTCCCTTGTCGGTTTTCTTAGTCACCATCATCAGTCAGCACCCTAAGGAGGAACCAGATCATACTGACACATATGTCGAACACGATGGGATCATCTCTTACTGGATTCTCCACTGCACTGTCAGCTGTAACAGGTATGTTTTCATGTTTTCTATTATGTTTAAACAGAACTGAACCAACATGTGGTATCAGAGCATATGTTGATTAGTCAATTCTGTTTTTGTATCCATAAATCTGGAATAAAACTGGAAAACAGGATTTGAAAACCATAATAAAATTCGGTTTTATCATCCGAGATGTCATCTCGGATCTGTTTAATTCATCTCGGATCATATATTGATTCGTTATAACTGTTCCGAAATCATCAGTTTGAGAAACATGTTTGAATGTGTAATTATTTCCAGATTTCGGATATAGGATTAAGGTTATTTTTTATTTAGGGTTCATCATGTTCTTAGTTAAAATTCGAAATTTCCTTTATGTTTTGGAATGTGTTTTGAATTGTGGAATGTTTTCCTAATTTTGATCTAATTTTATCTTAATAAGTTTTTCGAAATCTGTTAATAGGTAAAAAACAGATTATGATTTTCAAAATTTTCTGATAAAATTAGATCAATGTTAAAATAGGAAACTCTATCACAATTCTTAATTTTCGAATTTTCAGTTATGTTTTCGGATTAACAGCTTGCAGAACACATTTCGGATGATCATTACGGAAGATCATTCCGGATGAACATCGTTCGCCCATTATGGATCAGCAACTGTCTAATCATTTCGGATGAACATTGTTCGCCCATTACGGATCAGAAAATGACCATTTCGGACTAAGCATCACGGATGATCAAAAGGAATGACCATTTCGGATGAATCTCGGACTAAGCATTACCATCCGAAATCATCCGAAATGCATCACAGATCATCAAGAACTGACTATTTCGGATGAATCTTGGACTAAGCATCACCATCCGAAATCATCCGAAATCAACCGAAATGACTCGACTTACACGTCTTGGACACATCCGAAATCATTCGAAATCATCCATTTCGGATAATCCGCAATGATTCGAAATTATTCATTTCGGATGAATCCAAGACATGATTCATCCGAAATCATGAGTGTTTATAAAATTTGCCAGTTAATGTGAACTAAAAATTGGTGCTAACGGGTGGTTTGCTATTAAATAATTGGTTTTGTAATTACTTAGTTAATTAATCAGAATCAGATAATGTTTTACAAAACCAAAATGGCTTAACTTGAATGAGTTTTGATGTATCATTTCTGGCCAAAGCTGATTTGATACATCTACTTATCATTCAAGTATTACGAAAGCTATGTTAAGTGCGCATCATAAACATGAATGTGTTAATATCTGGCCAAAGCTGATTTAATTCTTTCATAAATGGCATACTTAACAAGTGCATAACTAAAGTGATTGTCTCAATTTCTGGCCAAAGCTGATTTGTTACAACCACTTTGCACATATGCTTAAATGATTACACTTCTGGCCAAAGCTGATTTGTCTTCGTTTAAGTAGAATTTTAACTAAGTCTATTATTTTGATGTTAGTAATAGATAATATCACAGCTTCATAATGTAAAATGGTCATTATTTATGCCTGCCTTAGTTTAACATGCCCTTAGATCACATTAGAACTTCTTCCTTAGTATCATAACTGGCTCATCTTATTTCCACTATCAGCACCAAATCAGGGGATTCCACCTTTGACTGGTGATAACTTTGCTGCATGGAAGGATGCTCTCATGCTTACGCTTGGATTGTTGGACTTCGATTATGCTCTAAGAGAGAATAAGCCAGCGGACCTTACTGCTACAAGTACTGCTGCTGAGCAGATAGTTCATGAAAAATAGACTAGGTGTAATCGCATGTCTCTCATGTTTATGAAGCAGTCCATCAGCAATGCAATCAGGGGAGCTATTCCTGATTCTGAAGATGCTAAAACCTACTTGGAACATGTGGAGGGGCTATTCAAGGGGACGTCTAAAGCACACGCTAGTACCCTTATCCTCAAGCTGGTGACAACTAAGTATGATGGGAGGAGCGGCATTCGCGAGCACATCATGATGATGAATGACATGGCCAATAAGCTAAAGGGGCTGGAAATGGAGATCAGTGATGGTTTCCTTGTTCATTTTATCATCACTTCGCTTCCTTCATCCTTTGAAGCATTCAAGATCAATTACTACACTCAGAAGGACAGATGGACGATGAGTGAGCTGGTCGCTATGTGCGTACAGGAGGAAGAGCGTATGAGGATGGATCGCCCTATTGATGTTGCTAACTTCACCACCTCCAACTATAAGAAAAGGAAGAACAATCATCAGAGGAAGGATGCTTCAAAAGTTCAAAGGCCTAATCCTAATCCTAATACAAGTGCACCCTCCAGCTCTAAGAACTCCTTAGGCAGAATCCGCTGCAAGTTCTGTAAAAAGGCAGGACATATGCAGAAGGAATGCCCTGACTTTAAGGAGTGGCTGGCTAAGAAAGGTAACGATTATTTTATGATACTTGAGTCCTATAATTTAAGTGTTCCTGCTAATTCTTGGTGGTTTGATTCTGGTTCTATGGTTCATGTTACCAATTCAACTCAGGGATTCCTTTCAATCCGGAAGCTGGAAAGAAACCAAAGAACGCTTAAGGTTGGGGATGATCGAGAATTAGAAGTGAAGGCCATTGGAACATTACAATTAGTTATGAAAACTGGTTTATGTATTAAACTTTATGATACCTTATATGAACCTGAGGTAACTCGGAACCTTGTATCAGGACCAAAGTTAGACATGGACGGTTTTATTGTTTCCCATGGTCATCGCAAACTCTCTATCCTCTATGATTCTGTTCTTTATGGTACTGGTATTCTGGATGGTGGTCTCTATAGATTAGAACTAGATGATGGCTTTTCCAAATCTTTGTTGTCATATAACATTAATGAATCACTCACAAAGATGAAAGAGAAACGAGACTTAGAGACTTCATCCATGTTGTGGCATCAGCGTTTAGGCCACATTTCAAAAGAACGATTAAATCGTCTCGTAAAGGATGAAGTCTTACCTCCCCTTGATTTCTCTGATTTTGGAACATGTGTCAAATGTCTTAAAGGTAAAATGACATTAGCGAATAAGAAAGGTGCCACAAGGAGCTCTAATTTATTAGAACTCATTCATACTGACATTAGTGGTCCCTATCAAATCGCTGGCATAACAGGACATACTTCATTTATCACTTTTATTGATGATTATTCTCGTTACATGTACTTGTATCTTATCAAGGAGAAATCTGAATCTCTAACAACTTTTAAAGATTATAAGGCTGAAGTTGAAAAGCAATTAGATCGTCAGATTAAAGTTGTGAGATCAGATAGAGGAGGTGAATATTATGGAAGACATACAGATGTGGGTCAAGCTCCTGGTCCATTTTATGAGTTTTATAAGGGCCAGGGGATTGTGAACCAATACACCATGCCTGGTACACCTCAGCAGAATGGTGTCGCTAAAAGAAGAAACCGTACCCTTATAAACATGGTGCGCAGTATGTTAGCCAACACTAATTTACCATTATTTCTCTGGACTGAAGCGTTAAAAGCAGCTGTTCATATACTCAATAGAGTTCCTTCTAAGTCTGTCCCTAAAACTCCTTATGAACTTTGGACAGGAAGGAAACCGAGTCTTAAATATATGAAAGTATGGGGCTGCATTGCTGAAGCAAAACTTTATAATCCTTTCCTAAGGAAACTTGACCCTAAAACAGTTACCTGTTTCTTTATCGGGTATCCTGATAATTCAAAGGGTTATCGTTTCTATTGTCCTTCACATGTCACACGTATTGTTGAAACCAAGCGTGCTGCGTTCCTGGAGGATTTCAAGGTCAGTGGGAGCAGTACCAACCCTTACGAAGAATTGCAAGAAGTACAAGACGCGGGGGGGGGGGGGGGGAGACTCGTCGCTTACCATTACTCCGATTACTCCTCTTGTACCGAATGCAACTACTGTACCTGAAGCTACTGCACCAACTGCAAATTCACCTCTACAATCAGAACCCATTATACCTCATGACGAAGGCACATCAAACGCTCAAAACCAAGACAACGCTGAACCCAATAATCCACTCAGGAGGTCATCTAGGCAAAAAAGACCTACTAATTGGGATGATTATGTTACCTACCTGACTGAAATGGATCCCGGAAAGCTCAATGATCCTATCTATTACAATGAAGCCATTAGCAGTGATCAGTCTTCTGAATGGAATAAAGCAATGATTGAAGAGCTTGAATCCATGAAGAAAAATGACGTTTGGGATTTGGTAGAATTACCCAACGGTGTGAAACCCGTAGGATGTAAATGGGTGTTCAAAACAAAACTGGATCTGAATGGGAACGTTGAACGCTACAAAGCGAGATTGGTTGCAAAGGGCTACACTCAGAAAGAGGGAATTGATTATCAAGATACATTTTCACCTGTCTCTCGTAATGATTCATTAAGGATTGTCATGGCCCTAGTAGCTCATTTTGATTTAGAGTTGCATCAGATGGACGTTAAAACCGCTTTCCTTAATGGAGATTTGGACGAAGATGTTTACATGAAACAACCTGAAGGCTTTAAACCTGAAGGTCAGGAGCATCTAGTCTGTAAGTTGAAGAAATCCATTTACGGGTTAAAACAAGCATCACGTCAGTGGTATCTCAAGTTTGATGAAGTCATGAAGAAACAAGGTTTTATGAAGAATCAAGTGGATCAATGCACCTACCTCAAGATGAGTGGGAGCAACTTTACTATACTTGTCCTTTACGTAGATGATATTCTATTGGCAAGTAATAGTTTAGACATGTTGCATGAGTCGAAGCGGTTACTCTCGCATAACTTCGACATGAAGGATCTTGGAGATGCTTCTTACGTCATTGGCATCGAAATTCACCGAGATAGACCCAAAAGGATCTTAGGATTGTCCCAAAAGGCTTACATAGATCGTGTCCTTACACGTTACAACATGCAACAGTGCAAACCCTCCGTTGCTCCAGTAGTTAAAGGGGATGTTTTCGGTTCATTCCAGTGTCCGACAACAGAGGTTGAGAAGGAGCAAATGAGCCAGATACCTTACGCGTCAGTAGTCGGGAGCCTGATGTATGCTCAAGTCTGTACTCGCCCAGATATCGCTTATATTGCTGGAATGCAAGGCCGTTATCAGACTAATCCTGGCCTAGATCAATGGAAAGCAGCTAAGAAGGTACTTCGATATCTGCAAGGGACGAAAGACTATAAACTGACTTATAGAAGAAGTGATCATTTAGAAGTGGTGGGCTATTCTGATTCTGACTTTGCCAAGTGCAAAGATGACAAGAAATCCACTTCGGGCTATATCTTTATGTTAGCAGGCGGCCCTATCTCTTGGAAGAGTCATAAACAACAATTGACCACAACTTCCACAATGATGGCAGAATACATTGCTGTTTATAACACAACCTGTCATGGAATGTTGCTTAGAAATCTGATCACTGGACTCAAAATCGTTAATTCCATTTCTAGACCATTGAAGCTTTATTGTGATAATTCAGCTGCCGTTAGTTTCTGTAACAGTAACAGTTCGACTGGAGCTGGTTTATATCTCGATACAAAATATATGTTCGTACGTGAACGAGTTGAGGAAAATAATCTTTGTATCGAGTATATTAGTACTAAAGATATGCTTGCGGATCCGATGACTAAAGGTCTCCCTCCTAAGGTTTACGAAGAACATGTTCGGAATATGGGATTTAGTAAAGACCTTATTTGAGCATATTGTACTAGCTTATGTTTTATGATTAATGAAATTTCCTCAGTTTGATTTTGTATGTCTCTTAGAATATGTTCAACCGGTATAATGACATATAGACAAATAAAGTTACAAATCAAACAAAGGGCTTATGCGTATTTTGATCATGACGATTAGGTTTTAAATTAAGGCTATAGTATGATTAATGGGGGTCCTGAGTCGCATAATGATTCAACGGGTGTATTTCTCTTCTATGGTACTTGTTTAAGGCTAAAATGAGTGTTAACTCCTGATCAGGCTTATCTAATACTCATAGTAAATGATTACTCGGCTAAGTGAGAGAATGTAAGATTAAATATATATTATGTTTAATATTTAATCTATAGCCATTATAATCATTTACATAATATAGATCAAAATATATAATAACCTATTAAATAATTAGTTGGTAATTGTTGATGGACCATATTACCCTTATTAACTAATTAGGTTTCCTCCTGGGTGCTTATATAAGGAGAATTATGTAGAGGTCAAAAGGTTACACAGTTACATAACCTAATCATAACATCATCATCACAATCGACCTCCCTCTCCCATAACCGATTCCCTTGTCGGTTTTCTTAGTCACCATCATCAGTCAGCACCCTAAGGAGGAACCAGATCATACTGACACATATGTCGAACACGATGGGATCATCTCTTACTGGATTCTCCACTGCACTGTCAGCTGTAACAGGTATATTTTCATGTTTTCTATTATGTTTAAACAGAACTGAACCAACATAAGGCTCTTCGGTATGGTGACGGAGATGAAGACGGGACGGGATGAAGACGGAGGGGGCGGGATGGGGTGACGGAGAGGACGTCGGAGAGAGAAGAAAGGGGGCCCACCATTTGGATCGTCCTCAACGTCGATATTCCGACGTTGAAGACGGGGATGGAGCTCGACGGGAGGGGGGCGGGATGGGGTGACGCCGGCGCTGGGCGGAGACGGGGTGGACGACGCCACCATACCGAGACCAAAGCTATACGAGTTTATTTTATAAGTTTCACTATGATTTGAAATATCTTCAACAAATTCACATATATATCTCGAAAGTTATTTCTGCCATTACTGATGTCCTACATGATTAGAAAGGACAAAGAGACGGTCTCATTGGATACACGAAGGCAAGGTGATACCCAAAAAAGAGCCATTTTGCCTTGTAGATTTAAAGAGATCAAATCACTAACACGCGAATGGAAAGTGATACACGACGAGATAGCTCGTCGTGTATAATATTTAAACTAGTGTATCAATTTTTAATATCTTTTGATGTTTAGATTCATGTCTCTTATTAAGCTTGACCAGCATATACACACCTAAATAACAACCAATTTTAATTATTTAACTTACAGATAAAAAAAAACTTTTAAGCAAAATAATTAGTATTATCTATAGGGGATTATCAGAAAACCAACATTATCTTAATTGCAACAAAAATGGGTTTTAAGTTCGGAAACTGGATCAACGATCCAGGACATGTCCTACATTGGACACGACAGTTTCCCCATCAATATTTTAATAAATACAAAACATTTAAATTTATCAAAAGTCAACCACTAAAAAGTCAGATGTGTCATTTTCCATTTTAACTCTCTTGTCGTAGGTATTATTTATAACCCTATATCCTTATAACTCAATAATTCTGATATAAATACTCTCCAAATTGTAAGATCTAGGTTGGATAAGTTGGTGTAATTATCATCGGGTGTACCTATTGGCACACCCAAATGCACACCAAAAATGGTTTTTTTGTCCTATATGCACACCCTGCAGTGTCGAGCTGTGGCCAAATCTAGGCGTTTTGGTCCGGTCAACCAAACAAAAGACTGACGGGTCTGTTGACCGGACAAAAACGCCGAGCTTTTGCCGCGTTTTGGTCCTGTCAACCAGACAAAAGACTGACCGGGTGTCTGGTTGACAGGACCAAAACGCGGCCAAAGCTCAGCGTTTTAGTCCGGTCAAAAGACCTGTCAGACACCCGTCAGTCTTTGTCTGGTTAACCGGACCAAAACGTCGCGCTTTGGCCACAACTCGACACTGCAGGGTGTGCATATAGAACAAAAAAAATCCTTTTTGGGCTGACTATCTACACACCAAGTGTGCAAATAGTCTCCCCCTTATCATTTCTCTAATTTTCCTAATCTCTATTAGGACTTTGTGATGGGGAACATAAGATTGCAACGAATGATCTGAAAGGCGTATAATCACTTTTAGATCGAATTATTTTGGTGACTCGACTCTAGCAAGGGGCTCTGCCCCTTGGACCCTACTCTCAGAGGCACTGTCCCCGGACCCCCGCCGGGGGGCATTGCCCCTTGGAAACCCCATTGATTAGGGGCTTCGTCCAAACACTTACGCTAGAGGGTGAGGTATAAAGTCTCTAGAAGCTTTATCACGCCACATCAAAGTCATGTCACATAGGGGGCTTTAAAGCTCATTCATTTAACTTGCATGCAATGATTTAAAGTCCTAATCATCATTACCTAATTATTAATTTTTATTATATTTTCAATTTTTTTAATTTATATGCCAATTTTATTTAAAAAAAATAAAAATAAAACATACTGTCAATAAAATAAATAAAAGATTACAAGTAGGCCTGTAAACAAATTGAACATTCATGAACTTGTTCGGCGGGAAGTTCGTTTATGTTCGTTTATTTAATAAATGAACGAACATGAACACACCTTGTGTTCGTTCATTTATGTTCGTGAACGTTCGCTTATTTACGTTTGTTTATGTTCGTTTAATTTTTAGTAAATCCATAAATAGTTATATTTATATTAATATTAGGTTTTCTAACTACTTATATAAATACAACTCATTAGTATATCTATGAACCCTAATTTAGATGTGTTTTCGGATGAACTGTAATATGTTAGACTTGTTCAATCATGCTAATTTATGTTTGTTTCTGTTTATTCAAATACATTCACTTAAATTTTTTTTGTTTATGTTCGTTTGTGTTCGTTAATGTTCGTGAACTGTTCGTTTAGGCTTTAAACGACGAACATAAACGAACACGAACATGCTCGATTTCTTAATTAATGAACACGGACAAAAAAATGTGTAGGTCCCGTTTTTCCGGTGAGGATCGATAACGAGAAACCTATTCCCTGTTTATCACGAACACGGTAACGGGTGCGGAATCCCCGAGACGGTGCAAACCAAACAAAGTGTATAAAATAACACGGATTAACCAATGAAACACACTCAATTGATTAACGGGATGAGAACCAATACAAACTGATACAAACACAGTTTGACGGAATTTTGACAGAGTTTCTTTACATATATTTTCTCATCTCTCTGCACTCATCTCTGATTCACAATGAAACAGAGAGCTGTATTTATACTAAGATACAGACACATGACTTACGAAACAAAAACCTGAACTCGGCGAAACAAACAAAGTCGACGAAACAAGTGTGTTTCGTCGACATACATATTAATTATACATCTGTTTCGTCATTTGTAGTTAAGTCCAATCCAAGTCAAAGCCCACTTCAATTCTTTGGCCCAAAGTGAAGTTTACGGCCCAGACTTTGTTTTCTGTTGATAAATGTTATAAATCAACATAAGACAAATTCTTGACATCATTATGACATCACTAAGGTGATGTCATGGTGATGTGTTGTGCGGGAATGACTTCCGGCGTTCCGTGCCTCGCGTGTCGAACTCTGGGGCGCACGACTGAGGAATGTCGTGTCTTCGGGCTGGAGCCGGACCTAACCGAGTCGAAACCAAGTCGAACTGAGCCGAGTCGAACCGAGCCGAGTCGTGTCCACATAAAGTGTACCAACAATCTCCCCCTTGGACGCTACTCGTGAGGTTCGACTTCTATGATTGTTCGTCTTCTGTGTCTTTCATGTCGGAGGATCTTCAAAGTCTTCACGCGTCGTAAGAAGAAAGTGTATCAACAAACTCCCTTTTCATTTAGGTAGTGTGTTAACAAACTCCCCCTTAAAATGAACTCTCCATTGAGTTATGCTCGTGAATCTTTTGACTTGTCAATTCTTCAGATCCTTGTGGTGTTGATGAAGGGTCAGCGGCAACTCGATCATTTTATCCTTTGAGTGCCTCCACTTCGTGTCTTCATTCCAAAGCTTGTCATCGAACATGTTCTCCTCGCCTTTAGCATCTGCACATGCAAGAAAGCTAAACACGTAATGAGAACAACCGCTTGGAATATAGTTAACATTTAAACAAATGACACATATGAGATCAAATCTCAATCAATCACCAACCGACAACAGTTTGAAAGTTTAACAAAATGTTCAATTTTAATCCTTTAACTTTCAAAACTTGTTAACTTCGACTGTTTATGAAGGTGCAATTGTTTTCAGGCTTACAATCAGGATTTTGGGTAGAATAGACTCGAGTTCCAACATCGGTCAATCAAAAATAAACTAGAAGCAAAATCTTTTTGGATTTTATAAAGTTTATATTAAAACACACCTAAAATCTTTTTGGAATTTTTCATTTTTCAAATGTAAAGACGGAAAGCAATAAATAAATATATACAACGATACAGAAACTGAAAGCAGTAAATAAATATTTACAGACATTCTTTTTGCGAGTATCGAGGGTAAGAGAATCATATCAGTGTACGGTCACGCCAAAACGCTCTTTTTGTTCAATTAGTTAACATTTAGATAAGCATCCTATAACAATTATCGGTATTGTTGTCCACTTAAGCTCAACTTATCAGATGTAATCATGGCGAGGGGATACGATTAGAGTATGAATTATACTTACCGACCGGTGTTCATCCACATCACGACACATTCCCGTATCAAGGCATGCGCGAGAGTTCATCTTACCGGTGAGTATACTGTTTATCATCTGTTTGACCGTATAAAAGATGTGAGAAACTCTCTTATTTTGATTGAAAACAAGCCCTATGTGATAGAATCACTTATTGATGAGGAACTTGATTTTCATATGCATGAGGGCACAGGAGCAAGTCCGTGAACAGGTCAGTACTTTCGTACAGCAGAGAGACGAACTTGACTCCCGCAAAGAATCTGTGATAATTTATCACTTATTTTGTTTGGACATGTGATTGTTGATCACTTATTGAGGTCGAATGCAATATGTACACGTATGTATAGTATCATGGAAGATCTTAGACTTCGTCTCCGTTATTTTTACGGTTTGATACAACCATGATACCCAGATGATAAACAGCATAAAGACCGAATATCTCAGAACCTCGGCAATCTCTCAAACGAAATTTCGGTACTAAGACCATATGCCAATGTGCGGTTCCCACCTTATCATCAGTCGATTTAAGATTTATATCACCCTGCACACTTTAAAATGATTGTGAGCCTACCGATACATCTTATATAGAGCTGCTTAACATTTTTCATTCTGCTTTTCAGTTTAAAGAGGTTTAGACAGACCACTGATCTACTATCATTTTCTCTTTTTCTCGCCAGGAAACTCATTTTTGTTTTTCAATGTTTTTGCGTTTTGAATTTTTTCACTGTTTTTGAATTTTCAAATTTTTGGATTTACTCCCCCTAAAATCAACAAACTAAGATAAAATTTAAAAACACAAAGATATTTACAAAAACGATTTCCCGATGTCGGTTAACTCATGTTTTACCTCAATGCCGTTTACCAAAATTAATTTTGAATCAGAAATAATTTATCGAATTTTGGAAAAATCAGTTGGCATGTCGGTAAGCGGTACCATGACAACATTGTCTGGCCAAAGAGTGCTACGAGAGGATAACAATTTATAAAGCAGCTTAAATATCGACAAGTATAGGAGAGATTAGAAATTCAAAACCGTATCATGCAACTGCTTCGTGCATTGCAATGAATCTGAGTACTCTCCCAAACTGGATATCCACACGGTGTGGATTTCAAAGTCGATTTTGTAGCTACTTAGAAATCTCTTCACAGCAACAAGATTATAAACCTTTGGGTCCGGCTGGTCTTCCACATTGCACCAGCGAAGGTCTTTGTCTTTCTCTTGAGAAGTAGTGTGCGGTTGTGCAATCCACGCCAAGGCATCCGCACACCCGGTTGGTTTGTTCAACAAACACGTTTTCTTCAAATCACACCGCGTAGAAATGTACACTGCACGTTCATCTTGTTGAGTTTGAACTTCAGACGTGCTGCAGGTGCGTACATTTTGATTGAATCTATCCTGGGGACCCGATCAAAGCCTTTAACAATCACATTTTAAGATGATTTCCATTTTGTCGAAGCTTTCAATCTCTTTCGACAGACAATTCTGTCTTCTTTTCTTTTTCTTCTTCTCTCCATCAAAGGCAACAATTTCTTCTGTCGCCTATCTTGTGCAAGAATATTCCACTATCAATAATCCTATGACTATCGAAAGTTCCTCCTGGAACATCCTGCACACTCCTCAGAGATTAGTTGGAGAGGGGGACCCAAGCCTTAACAGACTTGGGTCGTCCTTCATCATCGAAGATTGTGACTTCGATTTCCTGATGATTAGGAATGGATTGAGGTTCCCCTGAAACAGTTACCGATTTTGGTCTCCAAATCTGTTTTTGTTTTTCATTTATAATTTCTAACTTAACAGACTTTGTTTGGACAACCTCCGGTTTTAACGCCTTTTCAATCACTTTCACATTTTTATGTCGTTGTCTTGTTTCCTGTTCTTTAACAGTTCTTTTATCATGTTTTGGTGAAACAGGACGACGTTGTGAGTGACCTTGTTCAGAGGGGGCTCTATCAACAAAATTTGGTTTGGGCGAGTTTGTGCAGTCTTTAATGATATGCCCAAACTTCCCACACTTGAAACAAGTTCTCCTTTCAACAAACTTAGGAGAACCTGATCGACGACCTGACGTAGAAGTTTTAGACCCAGAGGTACTAGCTTCACACCCGTTTGTGTGCTGGGTGTAATTGTTTTGGATAAAATCGGTGTTAGATTTGTTTTCAAAAGTCTCAATTTTATCAGTACCCCTTGATGCTACAAACTTGACATCTTTTGCTTTATTCTTGTAACGAGCTCCTTTTGATTCAACCTTAGCCTTTGGCTTTGGAGCTCGTTGTTGCTGTTGTTTACCCTTAGAAGCAACAGGTTGTTGCTTTGTCGGTGATTTCTGTTTTCCAGGGATTGTCTTTCCCAAAAATTTTCTTGTATTATCTTCAAACACTTTGTCAATCAAAGATTGATTGACGTTTTTGATTGGAAAATCTATGTCTGAATAAATTTTACTATCACCGACTAAAGTATACAACAAGTTATTGCTCTTAACAGTAGACACACATTCATTGTCATCTTTGACATCCTTGACAGGATCTATCACTTGCTTGGCAACATGTTGCACGACAAGAGTAGGAGGATCACAAAGAATATGATTCTCAATTGGAATTTTTACTCCTTTCGTCTCATCAAGTGATTCATCCTGGTCATTCACATCTGATTCATCATCCGACGAATCATAGTCCTCAATGGTTGGGGAACTTTGATTTGAAGCACATGATGACTTTTCTTTGTTATCAGATGAGCCCTCCGATGAATTGTCCGTTTTGAACCCTAGGCCAGTAGTAACTTCCTCATAATCAAGAGGCACACTGGGTTCATACCGAGGCATATCCTCTTCATCGGGCGACTTGGTATAGTCGTGTCTCAAAGGGGGTGGACACTTCCTATAACCAACGCCTTTAACGTTTCCCTTTAGTTGCTGAACGTCAATGATGTGATCAAGCACATATCGGGAGTTTGAGTAACTCTCCAATTTGAGCTTGATCGCTTCATGCTCACATTTCGCCACGGCTAGCTCTTTCTTTGTTTCCTCGATGATATTAATGTAGTTATTAATACCAATTTGTTTGTTACAAACAGTTTTTGTTAATTCGGAAACACTTTTCTTTTGGGTTTCAATAACTGTTTTAAACTCTTTTTCATTGCGAGCTAAGGCCATGTTTGCCTCCTTGCATTTTGACAGTTCAACAACTAAACTCTGATTGTGACTATGAATCGTATCACATTCAAGTTTCACTCTATCACATTCATGTATCATATTAGCACAATCACTACATATGCTAGGAGTTTCGGATTTTACCTGACTCGTAGAGGCCAAGACATTTGCCATAAAGGCAGTCTGAGAAGAGAAAGATCCATCTTCAGTGAGAATCTTCTCCATTTCTTCTGATGTAGCATCAGCTTTCTTAATCAAGTCCGATTTCTCGTTAGCATCATTCGACAAATTATCAGCTTCAGAGTCAGTTCTTTCATTCAAATCCGATTCTTCATCCGAACTGCCACTGTATCCCGAACTATCATCTTTTCCTGAAGATTCACCATCGCTGACATTCTTGACAATTTCAGCATAAAACGCAGTTCTTGTTTGATCACCGTTTCCCAACTGTATGGCCGGACCACAATCGACACTTGGATCGAATTGAGGTTGTGTTGTGGAAACTTGAGGTTGAGGTTGGGGTTTAGATTGTGAAAGATAAGCATTTTGATTGAACTGTGGAAACGGAGATGAGTTTGTATTTGATACAAACGCCGTTTGTAACTTTGGTTGCTGAGCTGAAATGGAACTAACTAACGGGTTAAAACCTCCTCCAAGATACATTTCGGTATTTTGAGGAGCAGGGATTCGTTTAGCTTTCTGAATTTCTTCTTCGTTCTTGTGCTCCAACTTCTGAATGAATTCATAGATATTAACATTGACAGCATCCAGAACGCCCGTATGCTTTAAAAGCTCAATGAATGGGCTCCACTTTGGAGGTAGAGCATCAGCAAACCGTGCTACAATTTCCTGTTGAGATACAAGAACACCAACATAATACATTTCATGCATCAAATGATAATAACGAGTAATTATATCATTTAGGGTTTCATTCTCTAAGAAATGAAATGATTTGAATTTCTTCTTCAACAGATCATGACGTATCTTTCTAGTAGCTGCATATTCTTCTCCTCTCGCTACCAAAGGATTTTGAATGCTCTGATTTTGATTCGACACCTTTGCCCATTGACTTGCACTTATTGACTGTTGTTGTTGAGGTATGGTACGGTTCATATATTCGGACATCGACATCTGTTTTAGATCTGGTAGTGGATCCGTACTCCAATCCCACGGATTTGTACAACTCATATTTGATGTATGTATTTGAAAAACTGATCACTCGCTTGAAAACAGACTGTTATCACACTTTTGGAAGTCTTAAAGAATTAAAATTGATAAGTTACTTGACGAAACACTTTCCACGAAACACTTGTGATGATATAAGGCGACGAAACAGATCTGCTATATGTATTGCGACGAAACAGAAAGCTGAGCTTTTTGCGACGAAACAGAAAGCTGAACTTTTTGCGACGAAACAGAAAGCTGAACTATTTGCGACGAAACAGAATGCTGAACTATTTGCGACGAAACAGAATACTGAACTATTTGCGACGAAACAGAATGCTGGACTATTTGCGACGAAACAGAATGCTGGACTATTTGCGACGAAACAGAATGCTGGACTATTTGCGACGAAACAGAATGCTGATTATTTGCGACGAAACAGACTAGATATTATCTTTGAACCTTATCTTCTTACAAGAGCCACAATTTTCAACTTTGTTGTATTCGAGACTTCCCTGTTTTCAACACACCATCATCACCATGTACACAAAAGTCAATACACTTGTCTTTTAATATTACTAAACACAATAACAACTATAACTCAAACACAAGCAGATCAATCAAACATATAAATCAAGAACAATATGAATATACCAAGAACACTATGATAATTCTGGCCAAACTTATCACCGGATAAAATTTTCGAAACACGATTTTGCTTAAACTTTCAATAAAAACCAAAGGTTAATATGTAAACACTCAAACACACAAGGTTTTCGATAAAACTTTTAGCAAACCAACAACATAATCACTGATTTTAATGACTTTTTCCAGAAAAAAATATAAACTTTTCAAGAACGAAATCTGAAAAATCACAATAACACACTTGATAAAAACCCAAACTTGTTTGGTTTTAAACAAGGAAAAGAGCCAAGGCTCTGATACCACTTGATGTCATGATGATGTCATAAACTTGTCTCATATGGTGAAATTGTGCAAAGTTGTCAACAGAAATCAAGACTGGGCCGTAATTCTTCACATGTGGGCCGTTACTTGAAGTGGGCTTTGACTTTCTTTGGGCTCAATTTGTAAACGACGAAACAGAAAATGATTAATGTGTTTGTCGACGAAACAGGTGTGTTTTGTCGACTTTGTGTGTTTCGCCGAGAGTTAGTGCATTTCGTCGTAGTCTGGTCTGTGTCTAGTATATAAACAGCTCTCTGTTTCTGTGTGAAACAGAGATGAGAAAATATATGTAAAGAAACTCTGTCAAAATTCCGTCAAACTGTGTTTGTATCAGTTTGTATTGGTTCTCATCCCGTTAATCAATTGAGTGTGTTTCATTGGTTAATCCGTGTTATTTATCAACTTTGTTTGGTTTGCACCGTCTCGGGGATTCCGCACCCGTTACCGTGTTTGTTATAAACAGGGAATAGGTTTCTCGTTATCGATCCTCACCGGGAAAAACGGGACCTACAAAATGTGTTCGATTATATGTTCGTGTTCATGTTCAGTTAAAGTTAAATGAACGAACATGAACATGCATGTGTTCGTGTTCGTTTACAGGCCTAATTACAAGCTACTTAAAAATTTAAAAACTACAAAGTTATTTAAAAAATAACCTACTTGAAAATAAAAAAAAAACTACATATATTTGGCTCGGATTTTTATTTTACGAGCCTTAAAAATGACTTGGTCCTCCTCAGGTAGGTTGGAAAAGTATTTCTCGAGAAACTTCATATTTTACAATATTTGTTTCGCCATTCTAAGTTCATGCTCCTTTTCCTTGATCGAGAGAAGCCGATTTAGCCTATCGTCGAACTCGTCCAACCTTGACGGGTCATCCGATGGCGTTGAAAAAGATGTGTCTCGTGCTCGCGCAGCTGCCTTACTTCTATCCCTACCCTTCAGTCGTGGCAGCTCTTGCGGTTCCTCAAAATTCAATTCATCCAACTCGTCGTTTATGTTAATAGTAGTACAAGCATCGAACTCGGATGGTTCACTAGTCGTTGATTTGGACCGTTTTGACCTATGGGCCGTTGGGTCAAACGGTGGTACAAGATGCCACTTTGGAGATTTGCGTAGAAGCTCCCATGAACGTAACACCGTAAACGCATGGCCATGATACATTCTATATTCTTTGTGGGTGGTGGTCATAGTGTTCACGTCGCTTGAACTGCTTCTTCTTGTATGATTGTTGACGAGGCTATTGTGTATGTTGTTGAAGTTGTTAATCTTGATGCGCATTGCGGTCCACTTGCCGGAAAACGAGTCGTCCGAACAATATTCACCACATCCTGACTTGTTTACTATGTATTACAATTCACTTTGGTCACTAAATTGATCCTAATTACACTAAGGGGCTGTTTGGTAGCCTCTGAATGGTCGTTAAGAGGCTACCTCTTAATGGAACCATTAAGAATTTTACCAATGAGAAGGTAGAAGAATGTAACATGTGATGATTTACCATTCAGAGGTTACCTCTTAACCATTCAGACTTGAGGTTAACTCTTATTCATTCAGAGGTTTTAAACCATTAAGAGGTAGCATCTGAATACTCATTAAGAGGCTACCAAACAGCCCCTAAAATATTCTAACACTTTGAGTTGTACTATCATATCTCATTATCTCTAGCACCTTGCTAGATTCTTGTTATAAAAATTTCATCACGGTTCAAAAAAAGTACTCTCGTGTGTAATTATACCCACCTTAAATTCTATCATATTGATTGGGTCTAAACACGGGTTATTCAATGTGCAAGACTTTGTTATTCATATCTTATTTTCACTACTAATCTTGTGAAACATATAAATTTAACTTTTACACTTAATATTTAAGAGTTGACGATAAAGCAAATTTGCTACGTGAAGATCATAGCCAATAAAAAACAACTCCTATATCAATATATTTTCACAAAAAACAAATACTTTTTCTCTCTCCTTTTCAATTAAATAATATTATCATTACATTTTTCTCTCTCCTTCACTCACAACCACTTTCAATATATATTAAAAAAATTATACTGGGTGAACAGTGCCCCTCCAAATATACAGATGAACAGTAACATTTTCTCTCTCCTCCACTCACAACCATTTTTTATACCCTTTATAATATAAAAACTACCCCTCACATATTTTGATGGTTTGGATGAGAATGCTCTTATAGTCATAAGTATTCAGACTTTATATCAACACTGTAAAAACATGTTGGGTGTGATTCCACACCCTCCAACAAACTAATAAGTTGTCAACCATAAACGTGTGTCGTCTATAAAAACTTAACTTCTTCTCCGACATTATCAGAGGCCTCACTCTCCTCTAACGAGAATGTTCTAAGTGAACCAACTTTGTAACCTCCTTTAGTTTGTTTATAATGTGGTTGGTAGGCTATACATGCACAGTGGAAAAAGGTTGGGTGTGTTTCCACTAAATTGACCATAGTATTGTCTTGATAGACCCAAGAGATTGATCGACATCTGACATGGGCCATGGGGTGGTTTTTATACTCAACAAAAGTAAGTCATGATTTTAAGTCTCTGGACCTGATTGCATTTTGGAACAAATTAAACTAGAACAACATCATTATTGAGTAGTGATGGCGATGTTACTCGTTTACATATGCGGCCTTGTGGTTATGGTTCTGTGGTATCAAAGTCAACCGGTTAGTGGCGAACCTGTAGCAAAATACATGATTGTTTATTTTGTCATGGGCCAGGCGAGATCACGAGTGACAAGTCACAACTTAAGGTATTTCATAACTTTGGTTATGACCAAATCTGGTTAGGACCTATGCAATTATTGATAAAACTTTATTAACTAATATTAGTACACATAACTGGTCTTTTTAAACATTTTAGCTAAGCTAAATTAGCAATATAAAGTAGAAAAATATATGAATATCTTAAATGAATGGATTGGTCTGTTAGTAATTGAGTTTTGAGTAAACTTCCGTTTTGCTCCCTGTGGTTTGGTCACTTTAACGGTTTTGCCCCAAACCTTTAAAAATAGCCAGTTACCTCCCTGATCTTCCTAACTTTTCACCATTTTGCTCCTTGCCCTTAACGACATCCATTTTAGCTGTTAAAGGATGGTCACGTGCCCCTCACATGAGGGGCATTTATGTCTTTTCTCTTCCAATATTTTTATAATTTTATTTTTATTATTACCCAACCCCACCACCACTACTTTCTTCACCGTCACCACCACCAAGACTCCTACTCGATTTTACTAATGGAATTCCCCTCTTCCCTTAAATCAATGGAATAGATGCCAGCAAATCGATTAAGCGCAAGAGAAGAGAAAAAACAAGACATCGAATCTCTCTCGCAAATATTCTTGTCCCCTAGACCACCACCCCTAAACATTGCCAATCTCATCGTATGTTCACAACAACGTCACCACACTCTTTAATGGATAACAAGACATACCAGAAGTTAGTCCAAATCATCTAGTTCACTGCAATTGTCTGGTCATCTTCGAGTTATGTTTACCTCACCCCACCCCACAACACAACTACATTGAGAAACAAAACACCCCAATTTCGACTCATCTCATCTAGGTAAGAACTTAAAACATATCAGAATTAGGGTTCTAAATTTATACTAAAACAGCAGTAACCATTGCTGGTCACCCAAACATGTCCAAAACCCACCATCGATACCACTGCAATCGCCGCCATAATACCGCCATCAACACAATCAGATTTGTACCATCTGTCCATCTCCACCATGCCTCCCTCTCTAAGCCGATTGTCTTCTCTCTCTCTTTCTCTAAGTTGACCTTCTCTACCCAGATCTGATTCGAGTGCTTTGGTTGAGTGTTGCTCAGATCTGATTTGGCGACAAGGGTTAGACATCGTCTCCGTAACCACCACCATATACGTGTTTCTTTGTCTACTACAACCACCACCATCTCTACGTCTTTGTGTCTCCGACAACATCTTCGAGTTCAGATCTAGTTATGTGAAGTTGCAGATTGCAGCGATGGTGGGTTTGTGGTGATTAATCATGAAGGGCGATGTAATCCAGCCGCAAATCAAGACCCCAAACAACGATTCAAGTAGCGATGATGTAATCAAAGTGGTGTCTGATCGTGGTGGGCGGTCGCCGGCGGTGATGATGGCTGAGTAGGGTTGAGAGAGAAGAGAGAGTGCACAGAGGGTAGAGAGAGAGAAGAGATGATGATTTTGTTATTTTTTTAGAGTTTTTATTATATATAATATAATCTTTTATTTGTAGTTTTGCTAAAATACCTTTAGTTTTATATTTGAATTTACCAAAATACCCTTTCAGTTAATAAACAATTTGGATGGAGTTAGAGGCAGGGAGTGAAATCATGAAGGGTTTCATAGATCAGGGAGTAAACTGGCTATTTTTAAAGGTTTGGGGCAAAACCATTAAAGTGATCAAACCACAGGGAGCAAAACGGAAGTTTACTCTTGAGTTTTTGACATTTTAGGTATATTGCTTTATACAGAATATATTAGTTGAAATATTATATAGTATAATATTCCTGCAGGGAACTTTTTTTTATGGGAAATGATCAAATAGAAAGTTTAT
This sequence comes from Helianthus tuberosus, assembly GCA_030545235.1. Lineage (NCBI taxonomy): Eukaryota > Viridiplantae > Streptophyta > Magnoliopsida > Asterales > Asteraceae > Helianthus > Helianthus tuberosus. The sequence continues at coordinate 11,133,272 of CM060381.1, forward strand.
TTTGGCTAGGAAGTGTAGGAAGCAATAGGATTAGGACATGTGGCAATATTTAAATTAAAGAAAAAGAGTATTTTAGTCGATCCAACCTTTTCTTCTTCCTTTTCAAAACCCAATAACTTCAAAACCCACCATCTTCAACCATTTCTTCACTTTCTATCTCAATAATCACTACATTATAGTGCGATTTTCATCACCAATCAATGATTCAAACACCCGATCAACGTGTTCTTCAGCTTTTTTGAAGAAAACCCAGTTTAATTTCATACAAAATCTCGTTTTTTCCGGTGATTTTGAAGATAATCACTCGATCCGTTCGATTTGAGCGCTGATAAGTGTTTCAATCATTCAAAATTCGTCAACTGTTGAAGAAATCACTTCGATCCATGTAAGAAATTCTTTAATTTCATTTTTACGATCTGGGTTTTTGATTTAGTCATTGCGTTTTACGATCTTGGCAGGGGTCCGGGGGCAGCGCCCCTGTTAGCGAGATCCCAGGGGCGGCATCCCCTGGCGGGGTCCAAGGGGCAGAAGCTCGGAAATTTTTTTTCCGATTAAATTGCTGTAATAAAAATGCATTAGAAAAATTAATTTTCTGTAAATTGACTCTGGAAACTGCATTCGTAAACTGCATTGGTTCAGACAGTTCACAGCACAGACAATTCACAACACAGACAAAACTATTGTCATGGTTAATGCGTTTTAGAGAGAACACTTTCTTTGGTGTTTTTTGGCAATTGCGTTTTAGAACTAAAACATTTTTATGTGTTTTCTGGCCATTGCGTTTTAGAAAAACACATTCTTGAAGTGTTTTTGGTGCATTGCGTTTTAGGTAAAACACTTTTTAGATGTTTTTAGTCCATTGCGTTTTACAGAGAACACTTTCTTTTGTTTTTTAAGCAATTGCGTTTTAGAATGAGTCATTTTTAAGTGTTTTCTGGCCATTGCGTTTTACAAATAAGACATTTTTTTGTCTTTTTGGTGCATTGCGTTTTTGGTAAAACATTTTTTTATGTGTTTTCAGTCCATTGCGTTTTAGAAAACAGATATTTTAAGTGTTTTCTGGCCATTGCGTTTTAGAAATAAGACATTTGTATGTGTTTTTTGGTGCATTGCGTTTTAGGTAAAACACATTTTATGTGTTTTTAGTCCATTGCGTTTTAGAAAGTACATTTTCTTTTGAGTTTTTAGGCTATTGCGTTTTAGAAATAAGACATTTCTTTGTGTTTTCTGGCCATTGCGTTTTACAAATAAGACATTTCTTTGTGTTTTTGGTGCATTGCGTTTTAGAAAAATGTCATTTTTTAGGTTTTTTTTTCATTGCGTTTTACGTAACTGGGGGTTTTTCTATTGCGTTTTACGCAACTGGGTTTTTTTTTTTTTTAAATATAACAATAGTATACTCGTTTTAAAGATAAAAAACGCTCGTTTTTTTGGTGCAACTTTTATAAAAAAATAATGTCGTATGAAAGAGTTATTAACGTTTAAAAAAAGGGGGAGGGAATTGGAGGAGAGAGAAACTATTGCCTTGCATTGACTAGAATACCCCTAAACAAACTCACGCGCATCTTTTCTTCTCTTCAATTTCACTCATTTAATCTTATCCATTGATTAACTAAATGAATGGTCAAGATCACTTCCTAGTCTTCTTAGCCAAATAAACTTCCTATTGTATCTTTACCCCTTTTTTTATTATAACAAGCAGTTTGAATTGTCCCCTTAAACTCTTTATATTCGTTATTTTATACTTAAATGTTTTTAGTTTGTTTATGATAGAAATTATTAGCATTATAACTAAACAAAGCATAAAATAACACTTTTTTTTAACGACGTATGACAAACAAAGCCTCACATATAACCTTAATTTATATTATCTGGAAATTAAGTATAAAAAATACCTTGATAAAATAAGTTTTAGTACGTAAAATGACTTCTTAAAGTCTAAAAGGTAATCAATTCATGTCACATAACACAACTGACATGTGTCTCTTGTAAGACCTGAAATCCCTTAAGCATTTGCAATCAATGCGATTTCACTCCACGAACGCCGTCATAAAGGCCGCGTACATGAAAAGGCCAAGGATGCCACGGGTTTCCATGGTAAGAGTCCTTGTTTACGGTCTGTCCTTGAATGAGTGATAAGGTTTATTAGAGAGAGGTAGGAGACATATGGCGGGTGAGGTCCGTGGGGGGTTTTTGGGTTCGTGGGGTTTTTGTCGGAAAAATCTATATGGAAGACCTTGGCTTCCGGTTCGTTGCTAATATTCTTAAGATAGTTTGTGCCTATATGTCGTTCGGTTCGGTGATTGTGTGTTTTTTTTTTTCATTTTATACATAAGTAACGTTTAAATTTGTAAAACTCATCATATTCATAGAATAAGAGATTAATAGGATAGTATAGCTAAGTATTTGACCAACTATATTTAGGGTCGAAGATGTACCCAATAAACACAAAATGAGGCATTGTTCGTGTTTGTTTCGTTAAGTTTAACCATACAAACAAATGAACACGTACACTTGTACAAACAAAATTTCTTATATATGTTCGTTTGTGAATATATTTGTCATGTTTATTCAATAGATGAATTAAACGTATATGAAAAGTTATAAATTATTTGGAAAATATAATATCCATTTCCTTATGTAACTATTAATGTTTGTTCGTTTAGGAATAAATAGATTATTAAAACAATATAACATTTGTACATAAAAAATCATAAATGAACGAATAATTTACTGAACGTTTCAAATTGTAAATGACTAGAAAAATATTTGTTTGTGTTTGTTCGCTTATATTCTTGCTCATCTGCATTAATTTAATAATTAAACGTTTCTTTGTGTCCCTTCGATTATAATGTTTTTCATATTTATAAATAGTTGCCGAATGTTTGATTTGTTTAGTCTTACTCACATTGATAGAATATGATATGTTTACAATGTGATTGCATTAATGTGCATGTAATGAATTTTAAAAGTTACATGTTAATGTATTATACTTTTAAGACTTAAATTTTAATAAATCGACTAACATAAAGAGTAGTTGATTAGGCAAGTGATAGGGATCGTGGAATCAATGAAAAAACCGTGACAATTGTGATGGGTAATTGTCGCGTTTTTCGGTATAAGACTAGAGATTGAAGATCATGTACATTAATTCAAAAGTGTGAGAAGTGTGAGAAGTATTGTAGGGATAACATGTGTCCTCAATCTAAATTAATTCAAAAGGGTAAACAAGTATTTTTTTTTATTGATTTAATTAATTGATAACCTTCCATAACCGTCACCCTTAATTATAGGAATACGAATTAAGTATTAATCTACGAATTTGTGTCATCTCGTTCAGAACTGTATAGTGGTATATATATTTTATATAGTGTTATATAGTGTTATATGGTGTTATATGATATTATATAGTGTTTTTTTGGTGTTATATAGTGTTATCTAGAGTTATATAGTGTTATATTTTTCTGATAGCATGTCTATGATATATGTATGGTTACATAGTGTTATATGGTGTTACACGGTGTTATATAGTGTTATATGATGAATATATAGTGTTATATATTTCTTGTAGCAGTTACATATTTATGGATTTTTTAGAATGTCCGAATTTTAGAATAAGTTTAAAATTGAATCGCTAGAATTTAGGAGTGAATCGCTAGAATTTAGGAGATGTTACCTAATTTGAAACATATACAAAGACACTATTACTCCTACAATTTTCAAATCAGTCCAAATAATTAAAACACAATTTATAATTTGGTTCCTATTGATCTCATCCATTAGATCAAATATCTAATGGTTTAAAACACTTCTCACACTTATCACGCTTTTGAATTAATGTACACTATCCCTACCCTAAGACTAGATATAAGAATTATAATGCATGTCCAGTTATCTGAAACGGATATGATACGCACCTGCCACATCAAAGTTTAATATACTAAATTATATAATATTAAAAGTACAATAATTAATATTTTGAATTTGGACATTCTTTGCCTCGTATATGCCTCGTATAGGCCTATAAGAAACGTATAGGGTTACATCACACTCAGTGTCTGAATCATGTCAATTCTGGTTTGGCTGCTCCTATATGCCTCGTATAGGTCTATATGGGGCGTATAGGACCCCTCGTATAGGTCTCGTATATGACTCATGCTCCATATATGTCACGTATAGGCCTATATGGGACGTATATAAGGTTTTTTTTAACAAACATTTTATACAATATTAATCGTTTTAGTAAACTTTTATACAAAAATAAGTTTTCTATTTTAAATAAATAAAAATAACAAGTACAAGATATGATACAACACCTGTATAGGTCTATACGAGACCTAAACCACATCTATAGTCCTATGTGAGACCTATACTACACCTACAGGCCTATACGAGTTATTATAATTAATATGAGTTTTTTATAATTAATATTAGCGTTATTATAATTAATATGAGTTTTTTATAATTAATATTAGTGTTATTGATATTAATATGAGTTTTTTTATAATTAACATTAGTGTTATGGATATTAAAAAGAGAAAACAAAAAAATTAAAAATATATGCCGCATATAGGGCTAGACTGGGCGTATAGTGTGGTCCAAAAGACAATTATAGCCCTGTTTTGCCCCCAGCCTAGGCCTAACTCAGGGCTAAAATGGTAATTTGCGTTATATACATACGCCTCATACAAGCCTATACTAGGCATATAAGAGAGGCAAAAAAGACTAATTTACCCCCAGTCTAGGCCTCACTCAGGGGTAAAATGATCTTTTTTGTCTAAACGCCTCATATAGGCCTATACGAGTCATGTAAGACAAAATATGACATAATCAGATATTCTCTTGGAAATTGAAAAAGGTTATACGCGGCGTATAGACCTATACGAGGCGTATACGAGGGTGTGTAAATAGGGACTAGGGTGTGTGAATATGTAAACCCTTAATAAAACTTTAAAGTTTTAAAGTTACACTTAAGTATCTAATATTTCAAGTAACATTTTTGGATAAGCTTTGAGATCTGATTTCATTAGTTGTTTTATCATGATCATCAGTGGCGGAGCCAGGAATATTTTCTTATGGTGTCATTTTTTATGGATACCCTGGTTTATAGTAACTCGGAGTCGAACTTTTTAGATCGGTTCGGATCTAGTCGGGTCAAATCACATAATAAAAACAAATATCACAGTAAAAGTACAATGTTATTGAATAAAAACAAATAATAAAATTACAAAGTTATTTGAAATATATAAAAAAAAAACGCATTTAACAGTTGCTCAGTACGATTTTCATGTTTTGAAAACGATTCATAATGTTTTCAGTGGCAACTTGCAAAAAAACCTCTTTTTCATTATAACAAACAAGTGCACGCATCATTCAAATGATCATCAAACATCCTATTAGGTTAAACAATTAAAACAAAACCAATTAGACATGGACTTTTAATGATTTAAAGTATACTAATTAAATTCAAGTAACTGCGCTTAATTTTTGAAATATAAATTTGTTTATTATGTAATTCTTTTAGAAGAAAACAAAACAATGGTGACAATGGTGTCGCTCGTAAAAAAACAATGGTGTCGCCTGAATTTTTCCTATTATGCATTGTATTTGCTACACAAAATTCAATGGTGTCGGACAACACCGTTGTTCAAAGTGTGGCTCCGCCACTGATGATCATAAATATACATCGACACTAAAAACACGCAAATATATACTTAATAAAAAAAATACATAATTGTTATGATGTTAACACACATCAACCACTTTAGTGATGTTGACATGTTTAAGATAAATCAAATTATATGATTTCTGAACATGTGAAAGATGAATCAAATTGATGGTAGAAACACAATCTGCCAAAAGTGGAGCTTCTTAGCCTCTTAAGGTGCCTTTTTTCCAACCCTTTTTGTTTCTTGATGCTTCTTTAGTTTTTAGTGGGGGTCTAGGAAATCCTTTGGGTCCTTCAAATATTTTAAACTTAAAAAAAAAATAGAAAAGGACATGAATAGAATTTGTATATCAACATGCAACACACATTTGTCAGTATATATTTCTAGAATTCGATTCGTATTCATTTTTCTTATACTGTTTTGTACCTTTGTCTACTTTATTTCTTTGGTGTAATAAAATATACCTCAGGTTAAATTTGGTGACATGCTTTTAATGATTAGTGACAATGATATGAAAGGATGCTTTGGGGAGAGTATCATAAGTAACACTTTGTATCCGTTTAGAATATGGAATAGATTAGAAAATACACTTTGATATAGTCTCATTACTTGACGTGAATATATACATATACGAATCTAGAGAGAATTTATTTGATGTGAAAGAGGCATGTTATAAGGAATTGGAAATTATGCATGCCTCTTCACATCAGAGATAGATTCTCTTCGTTTTGGTATATGTATATTCACATCAAGTAATGAGATTAATCTATATGACATATCACAAAAGTAAGATATCAATTTATCGTTATCCATAATTCTTCTAACTAAAAATGCTGGTAGGGTCGGTTTTCATGGCGATCAAAATGGGTTCAAGTTAAATTCGGTTAAGGTCAAAAGTCAAAACGTAATATGAGCGAGATGATGTTGGGCAAACTGGACTGTTTTTTTATGACTAGTTTGGTTTGGGTCAAAATGGGTTCAAGTTAAATTCGGTTAAGTTTTTTTCCAAATTACAAACAGTCTTTTTAGGGCTTTTGATTAAAACGACGATACGAGTCCATTGATGTAAAACTTGCCTCGAAACGGTGCTCCAAACGATGAAAACAACGCTTCAATTCGGGTGTTTAAATTTCCAACTAACAAAAATCAAGTCACTTGAAGCACCATTTCGAAGTAAGTTTTACATCAATGGACTCGTATCATCGTTCTAATCAAAAGCCTTAAAAAGACTGTTTGTAATTTGGAAAAAAACTTAACTCTGTTAAGTTTTTTTAACGGGGGACCATTGTAGAAAAAATATGTGAAAGGTAGGACTGGTGGGGGGAATATTCTGAGGTGGGATTATTAATGGCCAAGAAGGTCTAGGTGAGATTATTACAGACCAATTTCCCTTTTTTAAATGGCTTAAATTATACTAAATCCATCTTCAACGTGGCTCGAACCCTTGACCTGAAAAAAAGCAAAACCTTAAACCCAACACTCCACCTTATAATTAGTTAATTGTAAACCTTTTTTTTTTGTTAACATAAGGGGGGTCGGTATGATTTCGGTGACTCCATCGGGGAGTATGTTTCACCGATCGGTGAATTGCCGCCACCCCCATTTCGGTGAGTAGTGAGTTGGGTTTTCGGTGTATAATCACCGCTGCGGGGAAGAGGATGGAAGGAGGAGAGAGGGGGTTTAATGGTGGGTTCCAACCCCTTTCAACCAATCATAATTTTTTTTAATTCTTTACCACTCTCTAGGTGTTTGAATCATTGCCAGTAATTGAGTGCAAAATGGAGAGTGGAATGAGGACTTGACATGACATAATATTATTCGCTGGATAATGACTCAAACTAGGGGTGTTCAGGATTCGTTTCGAATTCGAAAAATTCGAAATTCGTTTAAATTCGATTTGATTATCAAGAATTCGTTTCGATTATAAGAATTCGAATTCGAATTCGATTCAATTCGAGTCAAGTAAATCGAATACGAATCGAATACGAATTTATAATTTCAAATTCGATTCGATTCGAAATTCGAATAAAAATTATACATTTTATTTATTATTTTTATATATAATAAATATATAACTTTTATTAAGCTATACTATAAATTCCTTTCTAAATTTTTTCCAAGTATTAAAATTACCCATTACCAAACTCATTACATGACCCATAAGTAACACCTAATTAACAAATCTATCAATAGATTTCTAATCATAAAAATATTAACTTATAATGTGGAGTGATTATTCCCGGATTCTCGTTTTAAATTATAGACTTGTGGTACTTTATTTGAAACTTTTTAATGTGATATCGTGTTTTATGGCTGCTTTAAAATTTATGTTTCATTTTTATAGTTTTTTACATGTTTTAAAGAATCTGAAATAAATCGAATTTATTCGAATTGGATTCGAATTCGAAATTTTAATCGAATACGAATTGGGTTTTTTATTCGAATACAAATTCGATTCGAATTCGATAGGTTTTAATCGAATTCGAATCGAATACGAATTCAAGGAAAAATAAAAATTATTCGAACAATTCGAAAATTCGATATTCGATTCGATGAACACCCCTAACTCAAACACCCTAAAGTGTTTGAATCATACCCTCTACCCTAAGCTCTTAATTTGGCTCTGGCCTATTTTAGGTTTAACTAAGGTTAGATGATGAGCCTCTATTAAAAACATTATTATGTTCAATATCATTTTCTTTATTTAAATATATATGTGAGAAGGGGGTGTTTTTTATAAATATTTGGATAAATTACATTTCCATTAGTTTGGTATATACCAACTTACATATTTAATCTTCACTAATTCCACTGATAATTTATTTGAATAGTTAACTAATAAAAATAAGAGTTAATTACATAGTTAGTCCCTGTGGTTTGCATAAAATAACATATTTAGGTACTAATAGTTTAAAATCACCTTCTAGGGTATTAACTTTTTATTTTGTAACGTTTGGAGGTATTAACTTCTAGGGTATTAACATAGTTAGTCTCTTTGGTTTTCACAAAATAACATACTTAGGTACCAATAGAATGTGATTTTAAACCTACAAATAACGTTAATACATCTAAACGTTACAAAATGAAAAGTTAATACCCTAGAATGTGATTTTAAATTATTAGTACCTAAGTATGTTATTTTGTGCAAACCACAGGGACCAACTATGTAATTAACTCTAAAAATAAAGAAAATATAGAATTAAGTTTATGAAAAGAATAAAAAAACTAAAACAAAAATGAAAATAAGAAAAAAAAATTAATTATGAAATTGAAAATTTTCAAAGTAGTCATTGTGCAAAGGATTAACATTAACGTAAGTTAGTGGAAATGATGAATTCTTTAATTATTTAAGTACATTTATATTTTAAACAAATTCATTAATTATTTAGGAACGAGTTAAGCCCAAGCTTGTGCTCGCCTAAGCTCAAACTCGGCTCATTTAAGAGATAATTAGTTGGTTCACGAATAAATAAATGATCAATTAGTGGGTGTAAACGAGTTAAATGGCTCATGAGCTATCCGGGATCAACTTAGTGTGTGTGTATATAGGCTAGTTTATCACCCGGGTAGGAAAATTTAAAAACTTAAAATTAACATTTCGGGTCGGGTAAAATTAATCACATAACAAAAAATACGATACAAACTCGTAGACATCAAACTAATTCTCTAATTTACATTATTTAGATATTGGCTAATTAGATCCTTAATTCTCTCATGCACCTTGTTCATACAAGCCTTTAGCATTCTCTTCATGTAGGTCATGCCTTGATGTAGTCTTGCCAAGTTTGCCCTCGACTCAGTAATAATCTCCCATTTCTGTTTACTCGGTATCTTTAAATGGAGGTCATGCCTTGATGTAGTCTTGCCATATATGCCATCGACTCTTTAATAATCTCCCTTTATGTTCACTCGATATTTTTAAATGTTTCATTGTTGCAAATGAATAAGCTTTTTCATTAGATAAATTCCATCAATTAGGCATCAAATTGCTTAATATAAGAAAGAAACAGTTACACCGGATAATCTTAAGTGTTGATGTTTGGCAGCTATTCAAAAATAACAATTAATACTTCAACTATGCTTAGTTAAGATGTGTGAATAAGAGCATTTATAAACAAACATGAGTAGTTCTTTACATTGTGGGCCTTAGAAGTAGCATGTGTTATGTTTCTTTACAACAACCATAAGGTGATTAGCAATCGGATTGGTTATATAATCAACATGAGTCCCTCCCTTGATTGTCGCAATAATATTAACAAAACAAACATGGTACAAAATTTAGATCAAATACATAAGCATATGTCACCTGAGGAACACTGATACACTTCGGTTAAAGAAAAAAAACACCAAATTAACCTTCTATTCAGCTGAGCCATATCCCTAAACTAAATTTTAATACCCAACTGTCTTCTTGCAAGAGTAACATGTGAAGAAAGAGAACTTATGTGAAATAGCCGCATACAAACAGATTCACATGTCACAACACTGATACACTTCGGTTAAAGAAAAAAAACACCAAATTAACCTTCTATTCAGCTGAGCCATATCCCTAAACTAAATTTTAATACCCAACTGTCTTCTTGCAAGAGTAACATGTGAAGAAAGAGAACTTATGTGAAATAGCCGCATACAAACAGATTCACATGTCACAATAAAGTGAATGATGTAAACACCTCAACAGTTGTTATAACAACTCTCCTAAAATACTTATAACATCCCTATATGTCATAACAACTCTCCTAAAATACTTATAACATCCCTATACGTCATAAAATATACCCCGTATACGAAAAACGGACCCGAAATACTTTAATTTTACAAAAAATTAAATAAAAACAAAGTTTATGGGGCGCTCGCGGGCCGCGACCCCCTTAACTAAACCTGTCGCGGGGCGCGGCAGCTGGCCACCAGGGCGCACCTGGTGATGCCACGTGGCACGATTCGTGTCGACGCTACCCTTGAGTCAGCCAAGCTAGGTCCTACCCTAGAGGCTCTCGCGGGCCGCGAAGGATTTGCCTTCTGTTCTCGCGGGGCGCGACAAGGTGCACGAACAGCCCTATAAATAGAGGTCATCGGCTTCACTTTCAATTCGTTCATCACACAAATCTCTCTCAATTCTGAATAGCTAAAATAATTCTCGGGTATTATACCCCCTAATTAGCGAAGCTCTGCCTCGTTGTAAGTATTATAACCCCCAGTTACGTATTAGATACGCTGCCCGATTGATCTAGTGCTCCGTAACGCATGTCGAGGCTTTGCCTGACTTAGTCGTCACGTTTCTTCTATATCTTTTCCGTTATTCAAAAGCGGAGGAAAGAAGCATTCTTTTCTGAGCTGGGCAAATCCCAATCTGGATCAGATGCTAAGGTTTTCTGAGTTGTTCTATGACTTTGGTCTCAAGAGGTTCGTTTTAATTAACTGATTGATTTTTTTATTAATGGTGGTTGTAGATTATGATCATTTTGTTTGATATGGGTGTTTGTTTGTTTTTCAGGAAGATGATATATTGAGGGAACAAATTGGTATCCATGGAACCGACAAGTATGATCCACTTCATACACATATAAGTTAAAAGAAGAGAAAGTAAGCATTTAGTTGCATACCTTTAGCATCTTTAGACCTTGATGGATTTAAACCTTTCTGTGAAGTTTGAGCCTTGTTAACCTATAAACAGCCAGCAACATATAATCAAATTCAAGATATAGCTCACAAGCACATTGCTGTGACAATAATAGAGAAACCATTATATTCATGAATCAGTAACTTACAACATTAAATAACTTCACCACTGAAAATTCCGCCAACACATGAAAAAGTGCAAATAAATTAGTTTAAAAATGCCAATAATGCAAAAGTTTATATTTTCAACATAACTAAACAAACTAAGAAGATAATATATTATTTACCTCCTTTTGTAGCAATTCCTATGAGTAGTTTATCTCCATCTTTTTTCTTATTTCATTTTAATAGTTTAATAGAAAAAAATTATAACATTAGCCATATAAACCAATGTTGAAGAAAAACAACCGTGGGAACTAAATACACAAAAATAGGGACAAAATCCAAGTTTTTTGTAATTTACTCTAAACTAAATTTACATAAAAAACGGCAACAGCAGCAGTCAACTTACCGAAATAATAACAATCAATTATCAAACTAATCTTCAAGAACCAAATTAAAGAACCAATTATAATCAAAACGAAGATTATAGTATTACTGTAACAAATCATGAAAACCCTAAGAAATCCAAGATTAAATTCATAAAGAAATAATATATACACGGGTCAAAACCCAGATCCCGTGCCTGCCCGTATGAAGAAAAAAATGACCTGATTTTTTCCCCTCCCAAACCCACATTTAGATGGCCTTATAGCTCGACACATCAGCCAAATTATTTATGTTTATTATATATAATAGATATATATAGGACCAGGATCATATTTTAGAACTTAAAACTATTTCAGAACTTTAAGAACTCCTAATAATCGATAATTTTTATATTATTTATATAATTTAATACTGTTAAATGGTAGTTTTGTTATTTATTATACTTTTTGTAATTCTGAAATGAACCTAACCCATATATATGTAGACACACACTAGGTTGGATCAATGAGATACTAAATAGTTATTAATAAGTGGAAAAATATAGCAAATAGTTGAGAAAAGAAATATTAAATAAATGAAATATTTATAAAGTAAATATTAGTAAAGAAAATAATAAATAGTTGAGAAATAATAAGTAGAAAAACTTCATTTAGTTACTTATTTATTAGGTATAGCTTGGGTTCATGTAAAAATAAGCGGGAAAAGTTTCAAATAGTTACAAGAATCTTAGAAATATAGAATTATGACACGTTGCGTAATTAGTTACTTATTTATTACGTAGTGTCAAATACGAGTAAATGTTTATGTTATTCTAGTTATAATAAATATATTTATTTGCATTAAATTTAAACTTATGACGACTTTCAATTAATCCGTCTTCTCATTGTAAATTACTTCTATTTATTTTTAATCGTTTGATCTGCAAGAAATAATACATAATCAAATCGACATGTTAATAAGACAACGGGTTGAAGTTGCCACATCTACAATTCGACAACAGTAGTTATCTCCATTTATATAAAATGCTAGTATTTCAACCATTCATTTACTGTGTTCTTAAGTTGAGTGTACCTATTACAAACTTAGCAATCAACAGGACCTTATGCATATAACTTCAATACAAATTTGTCCGTGGTTATGTTTTATCCATAAAAGAGATACTGCACCATAAAGAACGTCTCATATCAAACATTACCAACACATTTTGCATCTGTTGTGGATTAGAGGCATATATGAGTCAGATCAATCCATGATGAATTGACCATTGACAGGCTTCCATTTGAGCGCCCAAAAAACAAAGATTGGTTGCCAGTTGGCAAAGCCGACAATGTATGTTGATACAAGTGCCGGGTGTTACAAATTACTAGTTTTTACTATGAATACCCTGTTCTTTGTCATTTTCTGCATAAAAGAGAGGGAAGGAACCTAACTCAACATATTGCCCGACCTATGTAAATCACTAATGCTTCATCTTCTAAACAAATTCAAACCCAAAAGTAGCATACCGGTCAACTTTATCTGAAAAACAGCACGAAATGTTCATATTACCTCCCAAATCGAATGTAAACAACAAATATAGCATTTCCTATCCATTAAATACATCAAACACACAAAAATACTGCATAAATTCTTCAAAAAACGAAGTTAACCAGTGAGAGCTAATTAACAATCAAAAAAAGACAGCTATACTATTTTGTATTGATAAAATTAATCAAATACAAACAAAAACACTACATAAATTCTTCGACTCTTACAGTTAAAGTATTTCGTATCCATTAACAGTATTAAACATACATACAAAAACCGCACAAACTCTTCAAAACTTAAATAAATCACATTCGGAAACCTAATTAACCGCATGTTAGGTGTTTTGTCGTTAGAGCAGAGTGTGACGGTGATTCTCGTTGGATATGTGGATCTCGCCGGTGATTCTCGTCGAAGATGAGTGATGATCCACCGGATTTGTGTTTTTCCGGCGACATGATTGGAGTTTTGGTGAATTGGTGGATGAATTTGGGGATTTAGAACAGAACGGGTGAAAATTTGGGGATTTAGGGTTTTGAATTTCAATCTGGCGGTATGGCTTATATTTGGGTTTGAAAGTTTAAAAGATGATGGCAGAAGTGTAAATAATTGGGCTATTAGGGTTACGTGTATATTGGTTGAAAGCGGTGGTAACGTGGCTGATTATAAGGTCGTGAATTGCAGGCGTTTTTTTTTTTAAATTTTATATAAGGATAAATAATTCCGTTACAAATGTGTAGCAAATTGTAATGCATTTCCGACGCAACATAGTTTTAATTAGTTTTTTTTGTTTGTGTTACTATTGTGTTGCAATTTTGTTTAAAAACTATGGATTTTTTTCATCAAAAACTCCTTTTTGCGTAGAAAATTTCCGTAGCAAAATGACCACTTTTCTAGTAGTGGAAGGTTTTAGTGTGTGCAATTTGGTTGTTGCCGGTCACCGAGATAAAAGGAAATTGTCGTTGGAAGAGGGTGTATGAAGGTGTCTTTTCGAGTTCTTGTGTGTGCGTGTGTTTTTCTTATTATTTTGTTTCTAAATAAAATAAGTCAGTGGATCCAATTAAACATAAGTGATTCAACATGTAGCCTTTTTATAAGTCAGACAGTTACGTATAATTATTCATGTACATCATAATTATTTAAAAATTTGTTTCAGGTTTTGGAAAGTCAATTTGACTTTTATTTAATTACTTGGAATCGTTGCTTTCAACACTCTTTCTTGCATTTTACTAATGTATTATTAAGCCCATATGTTATATAGAAACATTAAGCCCATATGTTATCAGTTATAAACATTTAAGTTAAATTAACGTATTATTAAACTTACTGGTTATACATAACTAGTTTTTTTATTCTTAAAAGTTCAATCATGGATATATAGTTATTAATACAGTAATTAAATAAATTATACCATCATCATATCTTATAATCAGCATTCATACTTAACAAAACAATGGTATAGATTCATAAAATATCTAAACTAATTAGTATGTATATATGATAGTGATATTTCATCTTAAATACTTCGTCCAAGATTAAATGGAGATATGATTTGAGGTTAAAGATAGAAACATTTATTGGTGAATACTGGAATATATAACAAAGCAAATTGATATATTAGTAAGCCTGCGCTTTAAGGTTAGCGGTGATTTTTATGCGTGATGCGGCGGTGTTTCAGTCGGTATCGTTTAGGTTCATTATTCGTAGAGAATTCGATCGTTTTTGTTTGAGTTCGTTACGCTATCCTCATAGCGTCAACACTTGGTACAACATCAATAACAACAAGAGAATGTAAAAAGGTAAAAAAAAGAATGGTAAAAAAAGCTAAAAAGTAGGGAAACAAGTTTAAACAAAATTTACTAGACACCCATTCATTGATCACGTTCATTAGCAACATGACACTATTAGAACTTCTTTGCTTTAATACAGAGTATAATATTACTTATTGGTAAAACCAATATATTGAAGTATTTATTATAGAAAAGTTTAATTTATTAAACATTCTCAAATCTTAGAAAAAAAAGTTTAATTTATTAAACATTCTCGAATGTTAGAAAAAAATTGATGGTCTAGGAATAGAACTACACGCCTTAATAAACACATAAATTAATAAATTCGAGGACTTCATGTTTTACAAGAAAAATGATAAAGTAAAAACCCTTTAAATTAGGGAAAAAACGTTTAGTTTGATACCGAAGATTCATACCTAGAAGTTCATTCCGTTTTGTCATTCAATTTTTTTTTAACTTGATGTGCATATAAAGTCATCTATGTTGACTGAATACTAGTTTCATAAGCATTTTTAAAACTTTACCGTGTATCATAACATAACGTATTAAAAAGTGACGTGACATAACATGGCATAACTTATCATAACTTAACATACATGGCATAAAATATCGTAACATAACTACATAACATAATATTCTGTTCCATTAACCAAAGCTACCGTTTCACAAATGGTCGTCATTATTCCATTATATCAGCCAATGCTACGTGTTCACTAGTGATCATCATCACTCCATTCGGTTAGTCGAAGCTACCATGTTCCATCATAACATACACAACATACGTATACTCATATCGCCTGCCATCACTAATGCACGTCCATACATAGCATAACATAACATTAGAGAAACTTTACAAAACATGCCTTACTATGAATACCATGTTGTGTATGTACACCACCCCAAAATAGTAGAAAATGGGTCTATAACTTACATGTGAGAGTTGGCTATGAATTGGATGATTTTTGTCCTATGTAACACCCTAAAATTTGTAGCAAGCTTATGAACTTTAATAAATGGGATTGGTCATGGACTTACAAGCCCATGTTGAATGGAAAGCCATCAAAAAGCTCATGAGGGGCAAAATAGATAAATTATCACTTAAACCCTAAATGGAAAAGAAAGAATCAGCCTCCACATTCAACTTTCCATTTTTGGCTTAGAGACACAAAATGAGATAGTTCTAGAGTGAGAACTCAGACTTTGAGTCGATTTCTAGCCATAACCAAGAAAAAACCAAAAGAGGATGTTCGGAATACATTCCTTATCCAGTTTCAAAGAGAGAGGTATTTCGGGTCCTCACAATTAGGTTTTTGAGCTTTATTTAGGTATTCCCGAAACAAGGTTAGATTTCATTAAATCTTGAGAATGGGGACCTCATAGACGTGTAAATTTGAGGCTTATGAATTTATTAAAGTCAACAAGTTGATCCCTTTTCAATTTTGGAATCACAACCACCACCATCACAGTCAATATAGGGTTTCATTGAAGAAGGGTGCATTATCATAAACCTTGTATTCACGATAAATCTAAGTTATCGCAATGTTATATAATCAAGTTCTCATTTTAGTTAAAGTAATCACAAATGGTTTATCATATTTGTGAATAGTTATAGAGTTCACCAATGGTAATTTGCAATTAGTAGAAGTCATGGTTGCAAAAGTCGCTAGGCGCTCTCTAGTCGGATTCGGGAGTACTCGGGAGGTACTCGGCCTAGGCAGGGATTACTCGGGGAGTAATTGGCTTGGGAGAACAGTACTCGGGCCTCGGCAGCCTACCTTGTAGCGAGTACTCGGAGCCTAGGCGGAACTTTTACAACCATGACTAGAAGTAACTGCAAATGACAGAAGTAATCGCATGTTGACTAGTTTTCGCAAAGGCAAAAGTGTTGAACTGAGAAATGATCATTTCACATGTGAACCTTTATTCAAATTTGACTTTAAACGTCTGAGGGTTCAAAAAAGGTCATTATTGCAAGTTCATAGCATACATGGCTACACGAACATATGAGTTTCTAGACCCCTATTTACGTTAATGTTTTGGGCAGTGTACATACTATTTAAAGTTTTCACAGTAAATGTTATGTTTTAAATCATGATATAGTATGTTAAAGTTTGCTAAAGTAACAATAAATATTTAGTGTTAAAGTGATAAAATATACGGTATGCATATTCAATGGTTAAAGGCTAAATCAAAATTATCGGGGTGTCCCAAACAACATCTAAAGTTACCGTTGTGGTCATGCAAGGTGTATAAGTTAAAACCATGACCAAATGATAAAGAGGCAATGCTTTTATGGCTTGTTGGTGGTTGATCAACTAGGTATAGTACATTGTGCATGTTTACAGTTTATAGTAAAGTGTGGTGTTTTATTACATAGTGATAGTGTAATATTATGTGATCCCCTGATGTGCCTTATTTGTTTAATGTGTAAAATGCTTGCTAGTAAATGGTTGTCTTATTAAACTAAAACTCACCCAACGTAGCTGACTTTTAGCATGCACATAGGCTAAAGTTAGTTATCTCGAGATCTAGCATTGGTGAAGGCTCCACTAGAAGATTGACATATAATCTATGTTATTGTTTTATCTTTAGAAAAAGACAATAGTTTACATTCATGTATTTTACTTAGAGTTTGAAGTTAAAGTTTTCACTGCATGTTTAATGATATTGAGGTTTAAGAACTATTTCCAAAGAGTAAATTCAACAGCTGAGACTCATGGGTTCGACGCGTTTTACCCTTGCAAAAACACTTGAATGACTTAACAATCTGATGAATGGTTCACATGGTAAATGGGTCAACATTCACATAACTTAGGTGGTTAATAGGTCAACTTTGCATGGGAATTTAATGCGAGATTTGGTCAACTTTCACATATATAACACGAATAGTAGTATGCGAGAGTTACCTTTATTCCTTTGGTAGTTACCCTTAAATTGGCGGGTTTTGTCTTCTAGATTAAAATCATACCAAGATTCTAACTTTAATATATGAAACACACTTAAATCATCATATAACATGTTTCCATGTATAACCTTTCATCAACATGTGAGGTTTTTTTTTTTTTTTTTTTTTTTTTTTTTTTTTTTTTTTGTAAAAACCTTAGATCTCGCTACAAAAGTTGGTGAACTAGGTTTCGCATCAAGGAAAATTTCGCTCCCAAAACGGTTTTTGCCAACTGATAAGGTTTGACGTGAACAATGCAAGGAAACTTAGGTTTTGCATGAACAATATAGCGAAGCCTTGCATAGAAACCCTAAGTTCCTCCATGGTGGCTATAGATTTCCATGTGCAAAGTTCAGTGTCAAGTTCGAGACTTTATGATTAAAAACACATCATAACATACGTTAGTCTAAATAAACATATGGTTTTTACGTGAATGACCTTGTATTTGCAAAACCTTTGAACCAATACTTGAATTCGATGAAAAACATCACAAAACAGCTTCTTGCACAACAAAAACGATTAATGATGATGAGGAATTGAACCCCAAAAGTTGCCCTTCGATCCACACTCGATTCCGGCTCAAACAACCTAACGAACCGAGGTCTCTCTCTAGCTCCCAAAATGGAAGTGCGTTAAATGAACATGGAGGCTATCCATACATCCATTTCCTTTTATGGATTATACTAGGTTAATGCCCGCGTAATACGCGGGCTTCAACCAAAACCATATTATTTACTTTGAAATGAAATTTGTGTACAAAGACATACATTGGAAGAAAAAAACAGAAAACTATTCAAATGCTAGAAAATTTTTACATGCCGCTAAAGCCATGAAAACAATAAAAAATGATAAAAAAGAAAAAATAATCTACTCACAAATACAATAACATATGTTTGATGGTTGTAGGAATTAATACGGCTTTTAGCACAAGCGCCTTAGGCGCCTCATTGATGAACCTCTCTCCATTGATGATCTTAAGAAATACTTCCACTTTAATAAGGTGATAGGGTTAATGCCCGCGTTAAACGCGGTTTAACAAATGAAAATACTATAAAGCTTATGTGACAAATGATATAACAAATAATCTGTAATACTTCTTACAATAAATAATTACATATTATATGTAATAATGAAAATGATAACTATTACAATTACAGTTTTCAAATCCCTATATATTTCTTTGTATACAATATTTGATGTTTTATTCGTAAGTTTACCATCCTTATCAACGATTTATTTTAATAAAGATATTTTGTAGTTCAACTTATCCGAAAACTCTTGTCCCAGTGAAAAAAAATGATCCGAATTGCATTCCACTTTACTTTACTGCAGTAAAGTTGAGCACACTGATAGCACTTCCAGTTGCAATCTATATAAACAAAAAAAAACAAAAATTATTTTTTGTAAACTCACACATAGAGTATCTCCAATTCCTAATAAATTTTTAAATAATCAATCAATATTATGCTAATGGTATAGATACCATCGTGCCACTGGCAATTTTTTTTTTATAGTTGCAGATTGCAAAATTTAACTTTAGTAAAAATGATATTGGTGGAAGTCATTTCTAGGTGTAGTAAAAAACACATGCATATAAAAAGTATTGATTACACATGGAAATTAATTATGACCTGCTCTTCAACAAATGGATTGATTTGGGCAATGTTTGTTGGCTAAATGAGTTGATTTGGGTCTACTCGTATTACAAAACCTCTCACTCTTATAAAACTTATTGAGTTAAATCGTCAAAAAAATGATTTTGACTTTATCTGGTTAACCATGAGAGTTTGCCAATATTGATGGTGCTTTTTGGAGAGAAAAAAGATGAGAAAATATGAATTAATCGACTAACCGTTGTTATTGCTTCACAATGAGCTTTAGAGACTCCATTAACTGTGCGTGAACAAACAATGGACAAGTTCACCACTCAAATATTATGACAACTCAATTGCCAATATTACTATTAAAAGGTGGATTAGTATATTGAACCATATTAATAAACATTATCCAGATTTTGTATATATCTTTTAAAGCACCTCCTCATCAATAGACATTCGATACAGTCGTAAATAATCTTATCGTATCTACTTTTTCAACTTCATAAACGCAAAGTTTGAGTTATATATAACCTGTAAGCGCATGTAAATATAAAGAACTATTAAATCAAAATAAATGTCTTCACGTCACCATTACTCTCCTAAACTCAAGCCCCACAATATGCATTTATACAGCCATGACCAGGAGAGTAAGAAAAAAAAAACAAAGCATTAAGTGAATTAAACCAAGTGGAAAACAGTTTAATAGGCCATATTTACCTTACTTAAAGCATCGTTGGTGTCTTCTTCAGCCCTCCACCGTTTTATTGACTACTCAAATGCTTTCTAATTTGATTTCTCAGCATCCTTAGTGGCATATTTGAGTCTATCCTACAAACCAGAAGATGAAAGCCCTTGTGGCCGTTCCTTATAGAAGCATATGATATCCACAAATACTCTTTCTTCAACATAGCTTAATGTGGGTAAATACAAAACAATTGATACGGAAAGTTAGTACTAATGAATGGGTCAATTTGATTGTGATTTACCTTAGAGATGCCATATAAACTTATTTTAAGTAAAAGAGGAGTCGTTCAATCAGGTGCATACAGCTCATGCCCATGACAGTCCGCTCATGCCCTCACCTGCGTGTCAGTTAATAGTGCACTGTGAAGAACTGTTAAAGAAGCTAACTTAAAAAGTAATTGACGACTGGCTGCAAAGGCATTACCATAGAACTCAACGAATTTGCCAACAACACCATGCTTTCTTAGCTTCTGAGTCACGGTTAACACCAAATCAGTGGCTGTAACACCATTTTGCAACTTTCCAGACAACTTGAACCCAACTACACCAGGTAAAACCATGCTCATCGGCTGTCAATTTGAAAAAAAAAACATCCAGTTAAAATAGTTGTACTGCAACTTTAAAACACCATATAATTGGTTAATTTCAAATGACTTATACAATTATATTATATGCCTGTCCAAGCATTGTTACCTCTGCTTCAATTCCTCCAACTCCCCAAACAGCTACTCCTAACCCGTCAATCATGGTTGTGTGGGAATCGGTTCCGACAACACTGTCGGGATATAGAATTCCATCAGTATTGAAAAGAATGTCATAATAGCACCTATATTAGATTAATTATAGATTTAAATTCAGAATGTAAATTCATGGAGGTTTTTACGTGTATGTACAACACCCGCCAAAATCGCAAAAATATCCATAATCGAATCACAAAAAAATACTTTTTTTATATAAACAATGAAAAAAAAAGTTAAGTGTAGAAATGGAAGTGATAGTTGCCGTGGCCTATGTCACCACCGACACAATAAATGAGTAATGGGACAAAATGGGCATTCAAGACTACAACTTAGGAACCCAAAGTTAGCCCTCAGTACAACAAAACCAAAATTTCACTTAAGAATTTAACAAAATGAGGCATGTTCGAGGGTTAAAACTTATTGATCTTACTTCTTCGCTTATCCATGGCTAAGGGATTAGAACCATCTTCCCATGGCCACATCTTAGTCGCTGCACCAAATGGGCCACCTCCTGTCCCACGAAAGGTGTGCCAAAAGGCAACACTAAATCACATCCAATCCTAACATGATCAAACAATAAATCATATCAATTAGCATAACCATTTATACATTTGACTACAAAGAGTATAACACTGTTATTTTTGGGACATTATGAGAAAATAATAGCTCCTAATAGTGCCTCCAAACTACAAGATCTTCCCAGCCTCCCTCCGCGTTAAACAACCCATTGCTGAATGCGACTAACGGTTGTCTACTAAATCTGCAGCTGAACAATAGTATTGTTAGAGCCTCATACTAAAATTTGGATTTAATTATGTTTGTAGAAGAAGCATTCAAGAATCTAATTCTATATATTATATAATAATAGTAACCTAAACTTGAAATACAGTAATTATATTAATATTTCAAATGAAGTATAGATCTTTTATTTGTACAGAAAAGAAAAATGGTTTGTTGATTAATAAATTATTGAAATAAAGTAATTATATTAATATTTGAAACTATTGAAATAAAGGAAATCTATGCCCAATAATTAATATAATGGAGAAAATTTACACTGTCACCAAGTGATGTTGAGTATCCGTAATCACTATTAGAGGTCTAATAATCCATCCCCAACTGAAATTTCCGGTGTGCCGAATTTTCAAAAGTTGCTCGAAAGTCCGAGAAGCAATCTTTCAACTTCAATAATACTTAATTCACTCCAGCCTACTTGTAACATCACCACTACAAACATTCGCCCCCTAAAAAACCCTAATCACAAAGCCCCAAAGGTAGAAACAATCAATCATAAAATTACACAAAAACCCAACAAAACTCTACAAATTTATTATGTTATGAGTTTAAAAAAATACCCAAATATAGATACCGAAATGGAAATTTCACACTTTTATTCTCAATAACTAAAGGGACAAACATTAAATTAAAGATTTATATATAGCAAAGAATTACAAAAATCAAAAACAAAATCAACGAAAAAACCCCAAATGAACACAATGACAACAAATCAACATGACTAAAGAAAACAAATGATAAATCAAGCAAAGAACATACCTTCGTTCATAAGGTTTTCAAGAACTCTAATTCAAGATTCATTAAATCTTCATAGGAGTACCTATTGAGAATAACTTGGATCAAAGAGAACCTTGAAGACACACAATATAGATAAAAAAAATATTCAAATATAAACACTGGTAGTATTTCATCATAGCTTCAACATCTTCGTTGTTAAGCAGAGCCACAACTTGCCGCACCGAGTCCGCAAGCTGATTCAGTTCTTCAATCGCATCCATTTGGATCTAAATGTCTAATAACCCATAACGACAGATCTTTAAATCAGGGAAAACCCTAAGAAAAACAAACAACACTCAATACATAAGAAAACCGATTACGACAAACCATTCAAACATTACTGTTGATTGTTGACTATTGGGTATTGAAGATGGATTGAGATATGGAGGCAGATGATTTTTCCTTTAGGGTTTTCGAAATAAGGCTAATGAAGATTGAGAGAGAGAGAGAGAGTCTTCAAAACTTCCCTAATACACCAAACTGAATTAATCGTTTTATTTAGATGGAGATTGAAGATTGAGAGAGAGAGGTTAAAGGAATTGAATGATGAGAGATGAGAGAGAATGAGAAAGAAACGTATGAAAGAAGTCTTCTCCAATCCTTGCATATGAGCAATGCCACATGTCCTATCATTAGAGTTTTGCCACATCATTGCTTAGGTGGCTTGCACCATTGGGTGACATGTGTCCCCCAATGGTTTGCTTTATTAGAGATATAGATTATAATTACCTTTTTCCCCTTATGGGTCTATATATCATTTTTCCCATAATTAGTTGGGTCTTTTTAACTAAAATTTTGGGGTGCTACAATAGTTTGGTTTCATGCAAAGAGAAAAAAGGTGTGTAAATCATAGGAAATAATTGAAACCACTAATTTATTAATACAAGGATCGAGATTGACCGATCACAAGAACTTTGAATACATATAATAATAATAATAATAATAATAATAATAATAATAATAATACTCATATTTGTTGACTTTTTAAGACTTAAACAAAGTTCTCCCCGCTTTTTTGTTAATGTCCATGACCTCTTTTACGTTATTATTTAGAAAAAAAAAAAGATTATACCATAAAATAGAAAAACTTATTTTCTATAATTTAGGTATAGTATTTCTATATATTTTTTATTTTAATTTTTTTTAACTTATTACATGATTATTACATACCATTAAATGCGTATGTAATTACATAATGTGATTATTACTTACCATTACGTATTTCCATGATTACATACATTACATAATATGTCATATTTTAAGAAAAATTTTAACGGTTCTTGATCATGTATACCCTTGATACCCGGTACGTGATTACATACACCTGGTACGTGATTTTGTATGGATGTTTATGTCCCTTGCCAAAAGTAGGACTGCTGACATCCTACACTTTGCACACCTTTTTCTCTTTGTACAATAAATGCTCGTTGTACGTTTGTCTACACACACATAAACACACAAATCCCATAATGGTTGTGGATACGAGAGATTATTGGTTCATAAAATATGCTCTACCTCAATTAATTATCACCAACACATTTTGGGTTTAATGCTAGTGGATGGAAGGAGAACTTCACAGTTAAGCATGCTCAGTGGAGAGTATTATTAGGATGGGTGACCTCTTGGGAAGCCCCTACCTAGGCAACCAAAAACAAACACGTGAGTTTTTTGTAAGCCAAATAGATAATATTAGTGGTACAAGAGGCTGAATGTTACAAATGGTATAAGAGCCACACATGTGTCATTCAGGATGATTGGGCAAACCTCATCGAGGACGGTGAGTCCCCTGGGGTGTTGATGAGGACACCTTAGGCAAATATTACATCCTTTATTAGGATGGTGGGACAAACTACGTCGAGGACAATGAGTCCATAATGGGGCGCGATTGTAACACGATAAGCAAATGCCACATCGACTGCTAACATGAGGGATTTTGGACATGTAAAAGATGTCCACGGTTTAAAACTTTCTTCTAGTTGTAACTGCTTATAACTTGACTTTAGGTCAAACTTTGAGAACACCTTTTTTCTTTGTATAAGATTTAATAGACTATCTCTATTTGGGATATATTATCGTTTAATCTGTTATACTTGTAAACGATTCTTGCTTTTTGATCAATGTGATATTTTTTGTTGTTTAATGTGTTTGAGTACATGTTTTTAAGTGATATATATGTGCGACACGTTTACTTTGCGAGTGTTTGTGGTTTGTAAGTCTAAACACATTAAATACATGTTTTGGAAACATTTCGATGAAGAGATTAGGATCGGAAATGCAAACTAGAAAAGATAGGGGTTTTCATAGCAAATTAGGTCCTGACATTTCAAACACCGGTGTTAGACGTTTTAGTTGGACGTTTTAGTTGGGCGTTTTCACCAACATTTACAGAAAGTTTTGGGCTTATTTGCTATTATCCAGGCGTTTCATACGCCGGGGATGGGCATTCCAAACGTCGCAACCTACTAAACTCCAAAAATGTCTTTTTTTAAGCCCTGCTTAAACCCAATTTTCAAGGTTTCAAGGATATCTTCTTTCCCAGAAGTTTTTGAATGAACCAAGGGCGATTTTAAGGCATTAAATAATCTCAATCAAGAAATGAATATTCTAAACAAGAATCAAAGATCAGTTCATGATGAGGCAAGACTAAATCACCTGTGATCTTTCCCGGGTGTTGGTTTTGTGTAAGATATTTTTAATTTTAGTTAGAGCTAGGTGTGTGGGATATAATTTGTTGAATTCTTAAGTGAAGATTGAATTCAATTTTGGTTTTTGTATTTTAAAGATACGGTTGTGTTACAAACGTGGAACTAGTATTCATTCGATTTTGGTTTCTTTACATCATTAGTAGTTTTTGAATGTTGCTTTATGTTTTCACATAATTGAACTGTTTTGTCACACCCCAACCGACGGCGGAAACATCAGAGTGAGACGAAAACGAGATTGTAAAAGACTTCGTAACAACTAATTGTGACAAGTATTTAAAGTAACGAATTTCATTTCATACTAAAGGGGTTACATTGTTTGGAAATGGAAAATTACAACAACTTCAACTTAAACAAATACAACGTTAGAATTACAAATAAAGAATTTAAGCATGTTTCTAAATCCATCCTAAGTAGATTTCTTCAAGCGTCAACATAGGTTTCCTTCAACATGTACTAAATAAAATTAACACAAAGTTGATGGGTATACAAGTTTGAATATATAGCATACGTATAAAAGATTGTCTCAAATCCAACATGGCAATTTATATACTAAGTTGAAGCTAGAATGCATAACTATAGGCCAAACCCGAGTGTGCACTAGAATATTGTGCATCCCTCGTCACAGAAGTGAACGAGACTGTAAAGTATAATGTGCGTCCCTAGACACCGAAGTGATCGAGACCGTAAAGTATGATAACTTAACAATACCATGATGGGTGGTGTGCTATTCCTATAGCGCTATAATTGTTAAGGTGGACTAGCTAAGTTAATGACAAATAGAGTGCATGAAAGTATTATACATAAACAACCTAAGCATAACAAATAGCATGTTTGGTGGATTGAGTGATTGAATATGTTTGATTGTGTGAATTCTGCATTATTGATAGGTTATACATGTTACACCAAAAAGTGCGTTAAAGCGTAAAAAGGGTCAACTATACTCACGGTTTGCGAAGTAGTATCCACGTATGTGAGTTAGCGTGTTGGAGGATTTTGGATAGACGCCGAGTTATATTACACATATAAACGAGGCTAATGAGTTCGACGGATTTTGGTATTGGGATGTGTATGAGATGCGTATTTTAGTATGAAAGTACATAAAAGTTATCTTAACAAAACACCCAATTTTGGACACCATGATTATGTGTTTTTCATAGGCACAAGTTCGCCCATTGGAAGTCCATAAAGGAGGTATTCTACTTAAGATAATATAACCTATTCCCTTAACATCAATCCATGAGTTGGTTAGTGTTTAGGGTTCGGTTGTTAGTATTATAGTAAGGATATATATATATATATATATATATATATATATATGTATGTATTAAGTCTCATGGTCAAGTATGTCAAGTATGTCAAGTAAGGAGGTAGGATGATTTCCATCCATTTAACCTCATTATATGATTCACCAAACCACAAAATAATCAACTTTGTTGATGATTTCGGTTGGTCATGAATATGAAATTAATAAGACTAAACCTACTAAATCTACAAACGATCAAGTGAGCAAACTAGATGCGTGCATCCCAAGCATGGAATGTGTTTGGGCACGTGATGTAGTCTTGTCTCTTTGTTGGAAATCATTTGAGATTTAATAGTATGAACATAGCAAATCACCAAGTGAGGTAGTGGAACAAGGTTGGAGGGCTAAAGCTTTCATGGTTCACATTTTCACAAAAACACAAGTCTCACCATATTGAAGATGGTGAGCTTGGATGGTCTCAACACTTGTAGGTTGTCTAAAACCTTGTCAAAATAGAAAATTTAGAGGGTGTTTACACCTCTGAACTCATAGCAATCAACCATACTCAAACTCCCTAACCATAGGCTTGGTTAGAAGCAAGGCATGTGCAAGATTTCATAAGATAAACACGTGTAAAGAAGGTGTAAGTAAAAGTTTTATAAAAATAGAAAGTTTAGGCCTTAAAATGGTGATATTCCACCTTAGTTTACCATGGTAAACTTGTGGAAACACTCCCAGAGCGTTCCAAGCTTTCAAGAAGAAGAATAAGTGATGAAACATGAAGAAAAGTAAGGTAGAAGCTCACTTTTAAACATAAGTATAATCTATCCTCACTTGTATTTTTAGCTGATTAGAATGTTTTTTGAGAGTGTTTGAGGATTTGGAAAAGTGAAATGGAAGTGTAGGAGGCTTGGTTATATAGTGATGAAGTAGGGTTTGAGTTTTAATGGAGTTATAAGGTGATTTAGTGAGAATGGAGGTGGAAAATTGGCCAACCCGTATGCAAGAAACAACTTTTTGCGGATCAAGGCTTCTCGCCACCTGCGAGGAAAAAGGCCTATCTTCTCGCCACCCGCGAGAAGGCCATTTTCCTCCAGAAGTTTGTTTTATTACAATTTAGCCCCCGAACTTTGATATGTTTATCATTTTATGTCATTTTCTTATATTTTAGCCCATTTTTAGGTATTTAAAGTGTATTAAGGTATTGTATGAGTGCGATGCATGCATGATTGATAAATCCAAGTATTTCAAGTCTCGCTTTTTGCGTATAAACATGTATACAACGTTTGATTGCGTATAACATAAATATAACAAGTGTAAGTATAAAGATGAATTCCGTTATGATTAACGCCTCAAATTGCGATATTTGAAACTGAAATACGAATGTAAGGTTTCTAAAAATAGAATGTGAATGCGAACTTTCTAAAAATAGGAATACGAAAACAGGAGGCTTTACATGTTGGTTGTGTGAATTGATACTGTTAAGTTAGGCTCCACATCCATCACTTGATTAATCATATACATGTTCACCCTTAATGACTTCCCACTAGGACAACTAGATCGATTGTGTTTTAACAAACTTGACACTCAAAGTTTATTACTCTTTCTCTACTGTTGCTTTCTAAACCCAATCTATGTTTTCAACAATCAATTCTCAACTAGTGGGGTTCCCCGCACTTCACTGCGGGTTTTCGGTCGGTATCGATTTGGTTTGTTACCGTATTGGTATGATGTGTCACTCAGTATAGCAATCAATACGTATTTTACGTCAATAAAAAACTATAAAATCGAATACCAGTACCTTGTTCGGTTCGGTATGAGAGCGACGTTGTTGGTTTGTCGGAAATGGAAACCACAAAATAAATACATTACTGATACCAACGTTATTGAGGCGGCCTCAGTTTCGATTCGTTATAACATCCGTTTTTAATCATATTTACAACATAATAGAATAGTAATAGTAGTTTCTATTTAGAATTACTTTTGTATTTTTTTGAGCGGCCAACGAATCCTCCAAATGGGCTACTAGCGAAATTCAACACATCGGGATACACTCGCCTTCCTAACCGGGGAAAACGCTCACCTAGGGTCAAAGCTCGTGAACACTCGACAATGCGGTGAGGTAAAACCCGCTCAGTTCAAGGATCGAACTAGTGATTACCGCCTACTCCTCTAGTCTCTCATCATCACCAGGTGTCGCAGAAACTATATGTCGGGGTAGGAATTGAACCTGTGTCACTTAGAAGACCAGGTATCTCCCTTATCACTACACCACTAGCTCATTGGCATAATTACTTTTGTATTAAACATCTATTTTTTACTTTAAGACAACTAAAGTTTTAAAATGGTTATTGGTGTGAAATTTAATATAACAATATTAAAAGAATTCATAACGAAAACACCTACAATAAATAAATGATATCAAAACAAAGCTAGTGGAGATGGCTGTTTTCACTTTTCAGAGGTGGGAAGACCGGCATCGATCGGTCATAAGAAACCTAGAAACGATCAATATTGTTAAGGGATTTCGTAATTGTAACTCGCGCTTCGCTGCGGGTGTGGCGTTGTAAACACAATGAACAATGAACGTTAAGGAAGACAAAGGGATAAACAAGTAACGACGGTATAGACATAAAGAGCCATTGAAGCAGCAAGAGTAATCTTAAATAAGTGAGTACTGATATTAAGGATGTTGATGCAATGCGTTTAGATAGATAGGCAGAACCCAAGGTAATCAAAACATATTCTATATTAACTAAAACTACTTTCAATTTTAATTTACAAAAAAGGCAAACTGAAGCAGCAATTAACAAAAACTAACTATTAATTACTACATCATTAATGAGGGAATTGAATGTTTGGGTCTTTTATTTTCTTCAAAGTTGATATTGCCTCTTGCAATTTAGATAACACCTTCAACTTGAAGCATTAACCTATTATCCTTCTGAATCCCTTCATCTCCAAGTTCGCCTCGTTTTCGCCAAGACTAATCCTAATCCTCTAATCAACTTGAACAAAGAAATAGGATACAAACCTAATTAGAAAAAAAGTGGTTTATGGGTATTACATACCTGGTTCAATTTAGGGTTTATTGGAATATCTAAATCAGATCTAAGAGTCAATTTGGAACCTGATGGGTGATGTTGCTGGAAGACGGTAATCAGCGCAAAAAGATCGCACATCATCCCCCTCCGTCGTAACCCCTCCTTTTTCCCAATCACAACGGCTGTTGATTTGTGCCGAAAAATGACCAAAAGGCACTGAAACCTTACCGTAAAATCCTAACACTTGAAACCAGGGCCACAGTGCCGACGTAGCCGGCCTGTTAAACACCGTCGAAGTGGCTGTGGCGTTGGTGATGATGGAGACACCGAGGGAGAGATAGGGAAGAGTTCTCCACTGCCACGCACATGTCTCTTTCTCTTTGAACCACTGTTCACCGCAGTTGGTAAATGCTATAGAGATAATTTTACAGTTTATAGTTCAAGTTATCGAGGCACTTGAACTTTGACACTTTCTAGGGGTGTGAAAAAAAATCCGAATCCGAAACCGAATCCGAAATATCCGAATTTCCGAATCCGAATTTTCGGATATCCGAAAATTCGGATATCTGAATATTCGAATTCGGATTCGGATACCAATTCTGAAAAGTTTCGGATATTTCGGATATCCGATATCCGAAATGCTAAATATACTATTTTTTTAATTATTATATATAAATACCCATTTTCCTTATTTCCTTGTAAACCAAACCCTAGATCTCATTCTTCTCTACAGAGTCAGACGACGCCACCCCACTCCATGACTGAATCGAACTCAATCCTCACTTTATCGACCTGATTCCACACTGCATCAATGTTATTTCCTTATAAACTTCGTCGATCTAGTCTCTAATCTCCACGAATCTGTCGATCTAGGGTTTAGTTTACACGTTTGGTTCGCGATATTCACTGCACATAATCAGGTATGAACCTATTTTCTGTAATGCTCTTCACGATCTAGTCTCTAATCCTCACTTTAATCTTGGTTTCTTAACTATTTGAACCTATTTTCTGTAATGCTCTTCACGATTTCTTTAATATTAGTTTGTTATAATCTTGGTTTTTGTTCATTATAGCCACACACTTTAACATTACTCGATTTTCTTGTGTTCGAAACCCTCACTCTTTTCTCTTCGTATCTTCTATTTATGGTATAACCAGTCATTGTAATTGCCACAATTTAATTACACTTCTTTTTCCTATTTAATATGAATACAACAACTTTTTAGGGTTTTGAGAATGATAATCGAAGCTACTGTTGTGCTTGTTATATTAATTTTTTTTTTATGAATTCAACAAATTGTGATTGACTGTAAAATAAAAAAAAATAAAAAAAAAGAAACTGTGTACTGAGGGATGTTCAGATGTGTGTTTAGAAAGTGAGTTTACACCTTAGAGATTGTTGCACATGATTATAAGTAAATGTGATTTAATACTGATGATCAAAGATTTGATTATTAGATTTTTTTTAATCCACTGTGTAATTTCAGAAAAATGGCAGCCATAAACTGAGAATTAGTTAACTACATCAGCTTACCTTATTGGACACTCCTAATAAAGTAATAAAGATTCGCTTATGAGATTGTTTTTAATTTGTTACAGATTGTTTCCAATGGACACTCCTAATGCAAGTTGGTAAAGTAATTCGCTAATGAACAGGTTATGGTCTTATGGGGATTTTTGTGATGATATTCTACTTGGAAAGTTGGTAAAGTAATTCCTTCTTTTTTATGAATATTTCAATTTTAACACACATATACATGGCTGCTGTGTAATGGGCCTTATTATTTTAAGTATATGGGCATATGGCTGATGTAGTGATGTGCACTTTTGCTTATTATTTTCATCTTATTTGTCTTCATTATACAGGTTTATGTCGTAGATTTCAATTGCTAGCTTGGAAGTTTGGAAGATGGATTATCGAACGCGGAAGATTATGTCTTTATTTTGAAACAATGAATTGCGTTTATTATTATGTCGTTATTAGTTATTATGTTACGATGAAGTGTGTTTATTTGCCTTTTTTTTGAACATCTTGTATTGTGTTTGGTATGTTGGAAAAATGGTTGTATTAGACTTTTAATTAAAAAACTGTTTTCTTTTAGAAATTTGGATATCCGATTCACTATCCGAACTGTTGGTGCACTTGTGTCTGTACTTTGTCTGTATTTTGTCATGATACAAAACGATGTCTTGTGTTAGTCTGGTTTACGTCTTAGGTTTGTTAATATGTGTGTTCGATGTAAGTTTGACCAAGTCAACCATCCTCCTGGTTTGACTTGGCCAAACAGTTAGCACATTGTTTGTAAGATGTTTTGTGTCGAAGGATGAGTCATCGAAGGATTGTTTATATCCTTTGATGAGCTCGAAGGATAATCCTACGATGGATATAGATGGACCTCGAAGGATATCATCCTTCGAGGTATATGTGGATCCTTCTATAGGTTTCAGATCGATAGATGATCCTTCGATCAGGCTATCTGATCCTTCGACCAGACGAGCTGTGATGGGTATATATACTGATGTAATGTGTTCACTTCATAGAGGGTGAGATGTGAGTGAACTTAGTCTTGTAGAGAGCATATTTTCAGTTTGGTCAAGGGCTGTAACCGTGTCCACTGAAATACAAGAGAAAACTTTGATATCTCGTGTGTTTACCTTTCTCTTTGTAGCTTGTGTTCTCATATAAACTACCGGTTTGCATTCTAGCTTGGATTCCGCACTTGCTAGTGTGTTAAACATAACAAGGATAAGGTTTAACCTCATCCTCCGAGGGACCTACAAGTGGTATCAGAGCCGTGGCTCTTTTCCTTGTTAAAAACCGAGTTTATACAAGACTTTGGAGTGTTTGGACAAAACTCACATGGTTTAGCACCCGTTTTTAGTGTTTTTCTCGCATTTCTAGACGTAAAAACGTGTTCTTAACTAACCGGGTGTGTTAAAGGACGGGTTGGGTAACTTAAAAACTTGTTTTTAAGAAGTTTGGTAATTTCCGGCCAAATTCCGGCTTACTCCGGTGACCGGTTTTCTGATAAGAACCGTCCTTTTTAAGTAATATTTTATTGTTCAAATCTTGGTTTGGTAAAAAGTATGGTCTGAGCATACCTTCTGCCGAAAGCCTTCTACCAACCAATCACCTTTTCACCAACCTGTCACTTTTGTCAACCGTGTCAGTACAGATCGAAGGATATCCTTCGAAGTCGAAAGATCATCTTTCGATCAAAGGAAGATCGATAGATAATCATCCTTCGAACATCCTTCGAAGTCTGTGACTTATCCTTCGATCCAAGGAATCTTTTCGAAGGATACATCTTTCGATCTACAGTTCTGATTCGAAAGATAAGGATCTTTCGATTGGAGAATCCTTCAAAATCATTGTTCGAAATTCAACAGTGATCTTTCGAACACTGTTGATCCTTCGAACAAGTATTGATCCTTCGATCCTAGTCTGTTTAAGTTTAACAAGTTTGTGTTTTTCTCGTCTTTCGATCAGGGATCCTTCGGCTGGTTGGTTGTTAACAAGGAGAACCCGAGAGAACTAGTGTAACAATTTTTCTTCATCAAAAATGAATCCGATTTGGGGTACTCCGGTAAATACAGATATGTATTATGGTACTCCGTCTCCGGATAGTGGAAAGTATAGAAACACGAGTTTGTCTCCTTCGTGGGCCGAATCTTCCGCACCGGCATCTTCACAAGCTAATGCAAGCTCTACCGGTCAGTGGGCATTTGTATCAAATCAAACTCCAAGTATTCAAAGCATTCTCTTAAGCGAGAGCGAAACCGGAAGTTTGAATCGGCCTCCAAAGTTGATGCACTTAAGCGAATATCCGGGATGGACTGACAGATTTCATACATACGTCCTTGGACAAAATACAGAATTGTGGTTGCGTTTCATCACAGATTTCGATCAAACAATAGAGGTTGCCGCGTCGTCTGCTGTTACGTTTGCTGATCTTACGGAAGATCAGAAGAAGGTCTATGACTTAGAGAAGAAAGCTTATGCTATTCTTACTCAGGCATTAAGCAAGGATATTTACCATCAATTTGTCAACTTCAAAACGACAAAGAAATTATGGGATGCGTTGAAGACGAGAGGTGTAGGAAACGAAGCGACTCGCCAATTAAGACAAGGTCTTCTCAAGAAAGAGTTTGATGGGTTTACATGCATGGATAAAGAATCTTTGGGAGATTTGACGAGTCGATTTTCTCATTTGTTGACTGAAATGGGAACTTTTGGAGTGATAGCGACTCCAATCGAAATTGTCACCAAGTTTGCTGATGCTTTGCCACCACAATGGAGTAATTTCTTGGAAATCCTGAAGCTCAATGGCACATTGGCTACAACAAGCTTCAATGACTTTGTTCAAATCCTGGAGAATAAGAATCAGGAAGAAACCCTTAAGGCGAAAAGGGTCATAGTGCCACAGAATCCTGAGATGTATTATGGAACTCCTAGCGCTCCTGCAATACAAGTGCGACATGATCCTGAGATGTATTATGGAACTCCTAATACTCCTGCAAGACCTTCTTCACACGCTCCAATTCAAACAGCGTTTGTGTCTAGCACAGATATGTATGGCAATCCTATCCAAGTTCCGGTCAAGCCTCCTCCAACAACAGACATGTATGGGAATCCACTTCCTGCTCAACAACAAGCATGTTATGGAAGCACATCATCTGCTGGTCAGCAATCCAAGCCAAATACAGTGCGGCTCGACACCTCAAGCTTTTCTAAAGTCAGTGTGGAAGTAGCAAAGGAACACATGGAGCTGCTAAACACTTTGGTGAGCGCATACTGTGGATTAGTGGAAGGTCAGATTGGCAACATTAATCTGACACAAGAAGACTATCAGCAGATTGATAAGGAAGAGATGGATTTGATGGATATCAAATGGGCCTTTGCGAGTGCTGTGAGGAGAGCAAAGGATTTCATGGAAAGAACTGGTAGAACCAGCTTGGAAAGCAAGAAAGACACCAAGTATGGGTTCGACAAGCAAGCTGTAAAGTGCTTTAACTGTGGTGAACGGGGTCATTTCAAAAGGGAATGCACAAGACCAGCTCAGCATGGAAACCAAAATCCTTTCAGAAACCAAGGCAACCAGCAGAACCAGAACAGGAACAATGTTCGTACGTTGATACCTGTCAACAACCAAAGCCAAGCAGGGCCATCAAATGCCAACCAGGCACTTGTGGTTCAAGTAGATGAAGGTTGTGATTGGTCGCTTCAGTTGGGAAATGATGCTCCAGATGGAACAGCGTGTTTTGCTGAAGTCGTAAAGGATTTAAAGCACGCCAGTGGTGGAGAATCTTCCACCAATGGTGATGAATCTTCTGAAGATGAAGACAGTTCTGGTTATAGTGGAAGCTCAGATGAAGAATCCTCCACTTCAGGCAATGATCATGTGGATGAGACATCAAGTGCGTCAGTCGATGCAGATATTGATGAGCTTTTGGAAGAAGCTGCAGCAGGAACTGAAAGAAGATCTATTTTGGTGGATCAAGCTGCTTACTCTTCGTCTTCTCTCCATTCAGCCTTTATGGCTAATGTCGACAGTTCATCAAGTCAGGTATGTGTCGATGAACCCACTGTAGTTAGTTGTGAAAATTGTGATAGTTTAAATGTTAAATGTGCTGATTTAGAGACAAACATGTCTGAGTTGCAAGGCAAACATGATGCTTTACAAGCTAGTTTGTTTGACTTGCAAGACAAACATGCTTCATTGAATGATAAGTGGTGTGAGTTGCAAAGCAAACACGAGGCTTTGCAAGAGAAATATGATGTGACATTCATCCATAATCAGAAGTTAACCGTGGATCTCTCAAAGTGCACTGAAGCCAACATGTTTTATGAAAACCATGAAAAGGAGTTTAAGTCGGTAATTGAAAAATTAAAGAAAGATAAAACCGAGTTAACTAAAATGGTTTCCAGAAAACAAACTGACATTAATTTGTATATAACTCGTCTTGAGGTAATGCAAAAAGAAATGGCTTGTGTCAAAACTGAAAGTGAGGCGATCCAACTTAAGCTAGACAGTTATTTGAGCTCTAGCTATGTGTTGGATCACATCATTGACGTTCAGAAAGAGAAACGGGATGTCACATGCATAGGCTACAAGAAATGTCCACCACCTGTGAGACACAATTATGATGCCATGCCTGACGAGGAGGATAGAACTTTCTTTGAACCATCTGTTCCTCTAGATGTTAATGAATTTGCAGCAGGACTCGGATACAAGAAAGAAGTATCATCAGATTCAAATGTGTCAGCAGATACATGTGTGTCTTCTGCTGAACCGAATCAGGATCCTCCAGTTGTGATTGAGGATGCTGATTCTTCTGATGATGAATCCGATGATACTGACTCAGCAAAGTCTGATGCGGTAATCAAAGAAGAGGACATACCTCTTGAGAATCATATTCTGTGTGATCCTCCTGCAAAACCCGCTAAGACTGTTGCAATTGAGTCCTCGTCTGCAAAAGAGTCGGAGAGTGTGGATTTGCTGTACACTCTTGTTGGTGATGATAAAATTTATTCAGACAAAGATTTTCCTATTAAAAATGTTAATCAATCTTTAATCAGTAAAGTCTTTGAAAATTCGACAAATAAGTTTTTGGGAAAGACAGGATCACATGTTACAGTAACACAGTGCCCTCCTATCCCAAAGGCCGAAGTTCGAAAACAATTTGGCAATAAAAAATTACCAACAGTGCAAAAGCAGCAAAATCATAATAAATCAAAACAAAAATTACCGGCTCAAGGTCAAAGGAAGCCGAATCAAAAGAAGAACAAGAATGACAAGAATGTGAACTTTGTGAAATCAAAGGGAACGGACAAAATTGAAACATTTGAAAATCAATCTAACTTAGATTTTGTCAAGAAAGCAACAGTGATGAAAAGGAATGAACCAAATAGTTCAAAACCTAGTACCTCGGGATCACAAAGTTCATCATTGACAAGACAATCACATGATACTTCGGGGTTTGTTGAACGAAGATCATGTTTTGAATGTGGTGAAATTGGACATATAATTCGAAACTGTCTGTATCTTCATAAGTTGAAAGCAAAGGATGATGATCCCCGTGAACGCAATCACCAAAAGCGATCTGTTTCTGTAAAACAAGATCCCCGACTTGTAAGAGAAAGGGAAAAGAAACAGAAACGCCAACAAGTCAAGGTGATTGAAAAGGCACTTAAAACTGATGTGGTTCGAAAACAATCTGTTTCAATTAAGCCAGAAAACTCAAAATTTTCAAAAATTTCAAACAATCAAACTGGTAAAACTCAACAGACATGGAAACCTAAATTGACCACAAGTTCAGAGGGACCATCACAATTTATGAATCATCAAAGAATAGAAGTTATTGTTGTTGATGAAAATGGAAGACCCAAGACCACAATGGCTTGGGTCCCCATCTCCAACTAATCAAGTGAGTTCATGTGCAGGGTGTTCCAGGAGGAACTATCAGTAGTCATTGGATTGTTGATAGTGGGGCATCCAGGCACATGACAGGCGACATGAAGCTTCTCTACGACGTCAAATCTATTAGAGGAGGCTATGTTGCTTTTGCTGGAGATAAGGGCGGATATATTACTGGTGAAGGAATGATATCCAACGGGGTTGTAAGCTTTGATAAGATCAATTTTGTACAGCAACTTGATCACAATCTTCTCAGCGTTTCACAAATCTGTGATAAGCAGTTCTCAGTACACTTTGATGCAAATGGATGTTATGTGCTGAAACCCGGCTTCAAAATTCCAAAAGAATGGATTCTCTTGTCTGATCCAAGGATAAATGATTTGTATGTCCTTGATATGAGCCAAGCTATCACTACGTCTGCACAAGCAACATGTTTCGTTTCCAAAGCCACAGAAAAAGACTCAATCTCTTGGCACAGACGAATGGGTCACATTCACTTACGCAAAATGAATCATTTGGTGTCAAATGAATTGGTGAATGGTGTTCCTCTTAAAAACTTCCATCTTCAAGACGTCTGTGTTTCGTGCCAGAAAGGAAAACAAACGAAGAAGCGACATCCGACTAAGAAGATCAACACGGTGGCCATTCCGCTTGAACGTTTGCACATGGATTTGTTCGGTCCTGTCAAGCATAAAAGCATCCGGAATGATCAATATTGCCTCGTGATAACTGATGATTATACAAGATTTTCTTGGGTGGCGTTTATGGCACACAAGAGTGAAACTTTCGGTATTATCAAAAACCTGATCATTCAGATTGAAAATTTGTATAAGTTGAAAGTTAGGCGGATACGTAGCGACAATGGTACTGAATTTAAGAATCATGCCATGGCGGAGTTTTGTACTTCAAAAGGTATTCTTCACGAATTTAGTGCGGCCTACACTCCTCAACAAAATGGTGTCGCTGAACGTAAGAACCGCACATTGATCGAGACTGCTAGGACTATGTTGGTAGAGTCGCAGTTGCCCATTCCATTTTGGACTGAAGCTGTGGCCTCTGCATGCTACACGTTGAATCGAGTCCTTACAGTCAAAAGGCACAACAAGACCTGCTTTGAGCTTCTTCACAAACGGAAACCAGATTTGTCATATCTTGAACCGTTTGGAGCTCCGTGCACAATGATCGATCCTAATGGAAAGTTTGGGGCTAAAGCAATTGACGGATACTTTCTTGGGTATGCCACCCCTAACTTACGTGTCTGGAATCTAGAGACTAAAAGGGTCGAGGAATGGTCTGAAGTCAGAGTACAAAGGCACACGTTACCAGTCAAATGTCCTGGTCAGCCTTGGATGTTTGAGTATGATGACTTTTTCAATTCGATCAATGTTGAAGCCGTTGAAGAAAATGCTGCGGCAAGGATGTTTTTTCGAGAGTGACAATGCAACTGATTCACCGTTGGTTCGTCCAATTATTGTCAATCAAGAACCATCTTCAGTGAACAATAATGCTCTCGACAATGAGGATTTTCACGATGCTACCGAATTGAACGAATCTTCAGAGGATGATGAATTTCTCGATGCAGATCAGGAAGTTCCAATAACAGCAGTTCATGGTACTTCAGAGGGTACACCTCCAGTGGACGTCCCTAGAACAGCTGAAGCTACTGCATCATCCTCTTCGTCAATTCCGGGCATTGAATTGGTTGTTGATCTCAATCTCAACAATCTGGGTACAAACATTCCAGTTCAAGATAATCCAGAAACAAGGATTCACAATACCCATCCTCAACAAAACATCATCGGAAATGTACAAAGTGGCGTTCAAACAAGAAACATGTTGCGAAACAACAACAATGCAGGCATGTATGCAGCTATCCGAGAATCTGGTCAACAAAATGATTGGTCCTTCGCGTGTTATGTCTCACAGGAAGAGCCAAGAACTTGGAAAGAAGCTTTGAAAGATAACTCTTGGGTTGAAGCAATGCAGGAAGAACTGCAACAATTCCAGAAGCTTGGTGTCTGGAAACTCGTAGAGAAACCTGCTGGTTACAAGAAGATTGGTACCCGTTGGGTGTTTAAATGCAAAAAGGATGACCGTGGAATCGTTATTCGAAACAAAGCAAGGCTAGTCGTTCAAGGTTTTCGTCAGATAGAAGGGATCTACTACAACGAAGTGTATGCACCTGTTGCACGTCTAGAAGCAATTCGGATCTTTCTGGCTTATGCCTCATTCAAAGGTTTCAAGGTATACCAGATGGACGTGAAAAGTGCATTCTTACATGGTGTGGTGGAAGAAGAGGTGTACGTCGAACAGCCTCCAGGTTTTGAAGATCCTATCCATCCCGATCGGGTTTGGTTGCTCAACAAAGCTCTTTATGGTCTACATCAAGCACCGCGAGCTTGGTACGCAACCTTATCTAATTATCTGCTAGAGAATGGATTTCGCAGAGGTCTTATCGATTGTACTCTTTTCATCAAAGAACAAGATGGAGATCTTCTACTGGTTCAGGTATACGTTGATGATATTATTTTTGGTTCTACTAATGATGTATTGTGTAGGAATTTCGAGCGCATTATGCAGGATAAATTCGAGATGAGTGCTATGGGGGAAATGACTTTCTTTTTGGGCCTACAAGTACAACAAACCGAGTCTGGGATATTCATCCATCAGACTAAATATGTTGGTGACATCTTGAGCCGGTTCCAGATGTCTGATGCAACGCCCATCGGTACCCCATTGCCACAAAATCACGGAATTACTCCAGACTTGAAGGGTGAAGCTGTTAACCCCTCATACTACCGCGCGATGATCGGATCTCTTATGTACCTCACAGCATCAAGACCAGATATAATGTACCCAACGTGCATGCTTGCCAGATATCAAGTCAACCCGAAGGCCTCACATCTTGCAGCTGTAAAAATGATTTTTCGTTATTTGAAGGGTTGCCCTGACACCGGTCTATGGTACCCTAGGGATAATAACTTTGACTTGATCGCATTCAGTGATTCTGATTTTGGCGGATGCAAAATCGACGGCAAATCCACAACGGCTGGATGTCAGTTTTTGGGAAATCGCCTAGTCACATGGCAGTGCAAGAAGCATACGTGTGTCGCTACATCAACATGCGAAGCTGAATACATTGCTGCCTCAAGTTGTTGCTCCCAAGTCCTATGGATCCAACAACAAATGCGCGACTATGGTTTTGAATTCCTAACTACTCCTATTTACGTTGATAATTCTGCTGCCTTAGAGATCACTAGAAATCCTGTGCAGCATTCAAAGACTAAGCACATCAAAATTAAGTATCATTTCATACGTGATTGCTTTGAGAAAAGGCTAATCGATGTTGCTTATGTCCACACTGATGACCAACGTGCCGACCTTTTTACCAAAGCATTTGACAAATCAAGATTTGACTTTTTATTATTGGTAAACGGCATTAAGGTCAAGCAAGAGTAAAACCAACATCGGAAAATCATTTTTGTAAATATCTTTGTGTTTTTAAATTTATCTTAGTTTGTTGATTTTAGGGGGAGTAAATCCAAAATTTGAAAATTCAAAAACATCGAAAAAAAAAAAAATTCAAAAACACAAAAACAATAGAAAAGCAAAAATGAGTTTCCTGGCGAGAAAAAGAGAAAATGATAGTACATCAGTGGTCTGTCCAAACCTCTTTAAACCTAAACTGAAAAACGATAAGCAGCTCTATATAAGATGTATCGGTAGGCTCACAATCATTTTAAAGTGTGCAGGGTGATATAAACTTAAATCGACTGAAGACCAGGTGGGAACCATTCATTGGCATATGGTCTTAGTACCGAAATTTCGTTTGAGAGATTGCCGAGGTTCTGAGATATTCGGTCTTTATGCTGCTTATCATCTGGGTATCATGGTTGTATCTTTTACCGAAAAATAACGGGGACGCAAGTCTAGATCTTCCATGATACCATACATACGTGTACATATTGCATTCGACCTCAATAAGTGATCAACAATCACATGTCCAAACAAATAAGTGATAATATATCACATCTTTCCGGGAGTCAAGTTCGTCTCTCTGCTGTACGAAAGTACTGACCTGTTCACGGACTTGCTCCTGTGCCCTCATGCATCTGAAAATCAAGTTCCTCATCAATAAGTGATTCTATCACATAGGGCTTGTTTTCAAATCAAAATAAGTGAGAATCTCACATCATATACGGTCAAACAGATGATAATCGGTATACTCACCGGTAAGATGAACCCTCGTGCATACCTTGATACGGGAATGTGTCGTGATGTGGATGAACACCGGTCGGTAAGTATAAATCATACCTTAACGTATCCCCTCGCCATGATTACATCTGATAAGTTGAGCTTATGTGGACAACAATACCGATAATTGTTATA
This sequence comes from Helianthus tuberosus, assembly GCA_030545235.1. NCBI lineage: Eukaryota > Viridiplantae > Streptophyta > Magnoliopsida > Asterales > Asteraceae > Helianthus > Helianthus tuberosus. Next base: position 11,174,760 of record CM060381.1, read on the forward strand.
GGATGCTTATCTTAATGTTAATTAACTGAACAACAAGAGTGTTTTGGCGTGACCGTACACTGATATGATTCTCTTACCCTCGAAACTCGCAAAAAGAATGTCTGTAAATATTTATTTAATGCTTTCAGTTTCTGCATCTTTGTATATATTTATTTACTGCTTTCAGTCTTTACATTTGAAATATTCAAAAAAATCCAAAAAGATTTTAGGTGTGTTTTAATATAAACTTTCTAAAAGCCAAAAAGATTTTATTTCTGTCTTATTTTCGATTGTACGATGTTGGATCTCGAGTCTTCGTTACCTGAAACCTGATTGAAAACCGAAACGACTGATTCTTCATAAAAGGTCGAAATTTGCAAGTTTTGAAAGTTAAAAACCTAAAACTGAACAATTTGTTAAACTTTCAAACTGTCGGACGGTGATTGATTGAACAATGGTCACATGTGTGTCGTTTGCTTATGATATTCCAGGCAGTTGTTCTCATTACGCGTTTAGATTTCTTGCATGTGCAGATTCTAAAGGCAAGGAGAACATGGTCGATGACAAGCTTCGGAATGAAGACACGACGTGAAGGCACTCAAGTGATGAAGATGTTCGAGTTGCCGCTGACCATCATCAACACCACAAGGATCTCAATTCATAAAGAACAAGTATTTCACAAGTATAAATCAAGGGGGGGCTTGTGTTAAGGGGGAGTTTGTCAACACACTTCCTACATGAAACGGGGAGTTTGTTGGTACACTTTCTGCTTTCAAGACGTGAAGACTTTAAAGATCCTCCGACATTGAAGACTTGAAAGGACGTCAAAGACTTGAAGACACGAAGATCGAGACAAAGCTACAGCCAAGGGGGAGTTTGTTGGTGCACTTGTGTCTGTACTTTGTCTGTATTTTGTCATGATACAAAACGATGTCTTGTGTTAGTCTGGTTTACGTCTTAGGTTTGTTAATATGTGTGTTCGATGTAAGTTTGACCAAGTCAACCATCCTCCTGGTTTGACTTGGCCAAACAGTTAGCACATTGTTTGTAAGATGTTTTGTGTCGAAGGATGAGTCATCGAAGGATTGTTTATATCCTTCGATGAGCTCGAAGGATAATCCTACGATGGATATAGATGGACCTCGAAGGATATCATCCTTCGAGGTATATGTGGATCCTTCGATAGGTTTCAGATCGATAGATGATCCTTCGATCAGGCTATCTGATCCTTCGACCAGACGAGCTGTGATGGGTATATATACTGATGTAATGTGTTCACTTCATAGAGGGTGAGATGTGAGTGAACTTAGTCTTGTAGAGAGCATATTTTCAGTTTGGTCAAGGGCTGTAACCGTGTCCACTGAAATACAAGAGAAAACTTTGATATCTCGTGTGTTTACCTTTCTCTTTGTAGCTTGTGTTCTCATATAAACTACCGGTTTGCATTCTAGCTTGGATTCCGCACTTGCTAGTGTGTTAAACATAACAAGGATAAGGTTTAACCTCATCCTCTGAGGGACCTACACGAACGGATATCCGAAAATTCGGATATCTGAAATTCGGATATCCGAAATTTCGGATACGGATTCGGATAGTGAAATCAGGTATCCGAAAATTTTGGATATCCGAATTTTCGGATATCCGGTTTTGAACAGCCCTAACACTTTCCACTGATTCCTCGTGGTTTGACACCTTACTTACCCTTACTAGTAAAAGTAGCTAGGAACTGATTTTAACATTATTTTAACCGACCTTTCGACATCGATCAAAATGGTGTCGTTTCCAGGGAATTTAGGCAAATAAGGATTCGTTTTTCATTTTAGGATTAAGGAAATTTAGGATTACATTTTCATTATAACACGTTTTGAAATATTTACTTTTACCCGATTATACACTTAGTAGTCATTTTGAGCCTTTTAACAGTTCGTTGTTCAACCCTAAATACCCAATTTGAATTGTTATCCGTTTTACAAATCCATTGGCAAAAAATTCAGAAGTTTGATTCTTTTATTACAAACTAGTGAGAAAGCCCGCACGTTGCGGCGGGTATTTCGACTGATATCATATTCATTTATGATATGTATTATACATGTTGATTTTTAAGCATGAAGTTTGTTAGTTACAAAACCCAACATATCACTCTTATCTTACAAAACGAAACATGTGAGTTATGATAAATTAACTTGAAATGCGTAACAATGGTTGAATGAAAGAACAAATATAACATATTACCTAGGACTGAATAAAATTAACTGAAAATCAATATCATAAATGAAAGCTAAAGTTAAGGTGTAATCATTGTTGGCCTGTAATTTGCATGGTTTGTTTCACCTAGTTTATCTTTTAATGTATTGTGATAGTATCATTAATATATCAATTCATGAATTGCATACTTGACATAATAACCAAGAACACAATACTATTAAATCATGAAAATCCCAAAGGTTGCATGTCTAACCTTTAATTTAATCAATTAATTCATTAATTTAATTCAATTAATGGAAGACATAAGTGGGATGGATTCCATTGATGAAATGTCTAGATTGCCCTCAAAGTGTCTTAAAACTTTGGACAATGTCCAAGTTTCCCCCCTCTAAAATGGCTTGCTTCATTTGTACACAGTGCTTCAAGATTTGAACCTAGACAATACGAAAAGGATAGAAAACCCAGTTCTCTTAATATAGTATTATAGATTTAAAGAAAAAAAAGAAAAAAAGAGTAAAACAAGAAAAAATACAGTCAAACAAAGGGTCAAATGACCAAAATAGTAGGTCAAGAAAAAAAAATATTTAGAGTTATGTTACAAGTTTATTTTTTATATTTTTCTTTTCGTTTGTTGTAGCATGTGCAAATACCATAATATACGAAATCAACACCGATCGAATTTCCTTTGCTCCCCACGGCATTCGGCAACACATGGGTTGAATTATCTAGTTCCAATACAGTTTTATTTTTAATATCCAATACAGTTTCATTTTCAATAAAAGGGTTCCCTTTCATTTTTCACTAATTATGAGTTTATCTTTCTTTCTTATAACGTATTACTAGTTGTAGGACCCGTGTGACCACACGGGTAGCTTTAATAACCATCGAAATAGATTGTAATACATCATTTAAATTGTTTATATTTAGTTACATATCTTTATAAAACAATGTTAAAGGCAATATGTGTTAGGACATAAAAAATTTATTACTTTGTTACGAAAAAATTATTAGTTCATGTTTGATATAGAAATTAGGTAACTAACTGATAATTTGTTGTCTAAAATGAAAGCATGACCTAATTTTATATTGTCTAATAATTAAAACATGACCTAATTCAAATAACCAAATGTTATTGAACAATTCAATAAAGCCCTTATATTTGATCCAATTAACCTTATATTTGATCCAATTAACCTTAATAATGGATTAGATTTTGTAGGCCCATTAAAACCCTTGTATCAAATCCGGCCCCAAATTCTAATCACTCATCTACCGCTCCATCTGCATCTCCGTTCTTCAAAGGGCGACAAAGAAACGACAGGGAGTGTTCAAGATTTTCCCTTATCAGCAAAAGGTAATCTAAAACGTATTGATTCGATTTTATTCTTCTGAAATCTTTGCTTCATGTAATTTTTTATACCACGCTTGCATGTATGATTTTTGATCTTAGGTTTGTTCTTCTATATGAACTGTAATTTGTGATCATGTTTGTTTATTTGATTTGTTATACTTCAGATTCCATCATATGAATGTTCGTATTGATGTTCGATTGAAGTTTATACTTTTGTATGGATGTTCGATTGAGGTTTATATATTTAGGGCTATGTTAAAAATGATTGTTTATCAGTTGTTGTGTAAAGATTTTTTAAGATTATGATGTTTAGTATACTTTCAGTTGGTGTTCTTGACAGATTTTATCAGATTATAATGTTTAGTATAGTTTCAGTTTGTAGTTCTTGATGTGTTATAATTCTATTTTTTATATAAAGATTTTATAAGATTATGATGTTTAGTTTAGTTATATAATTTTAGTCTTTCACAGATTGAATTGTAATATTTTGGATGTTTCACATGTTATGTATGTTCATATGTTGATTACTTATGGTAGTTTAGATGATACATTTGTATTTTCAAGTCTTTGTTTATGACATGTTAAGCTCCCCTGATGCTTAATAAGAAGTAATAATGACGGTCCAAATCAAATGTCTTTCTTTTTCTCTTTAGGATAAAATGTGTGTAACAATTTGCAATGACTTATTAAGCATCATAGAACCTGAATATCACACTTACGCATTCATCACAGTCTCAAACGTACATGATTTGATCGTCAGTAGTCATCAACAAACCAAGGACTTAGGATTTCATATCAGAAACAACAACAACGAATATTGAAGGAAATAGTAACAGCCTGGTTTGGGGTTTTATATCACACTGTCAAAAATAGAAGCAAGATGAAGCCTTAGAAACTCTCGGCATCGAAAACAACATTTGGTCTTTCACATTCTTGACATTGAATATATAAAATAACGTTTTAACGTTATATAATATTTTAGTCTATTAGTTATACTCTTTTTAATTGCAATACTTAGAATAATCTTTTAACGTTTTACTCTGTTATTTATTAATGATATTCATATTATTTTCTCTGACAGTTTAAACTTAGAAGGATGTATGGGTTTGCTTCTTACATGACCGACAACCAAAGGAAATCTTTGGTTAGTATTTTAATCTCGGTTATGGCGAATTTATTTTCTTTATAACATCATGTTATACAGTTTCTGATTTTAATATATTTATACATAGGTTCTGCCAAAAAAATATAAACAATGGATAAAAGAGTTTAACTATCATGTTGGCTTTGTCAAAGTACGGACAACTAATGGGCAAGTTTTTGAAGTCAAGATAAATGATTTAGGAAACTTCTATTATCTCTACAATGGGTGGTATTCCGTAGTTGAAACTTTGAAACTACAATCTGGATCGTGGCTCGTATTTCAGTATGAAGAAGCATTACAAAGTTTCCGGATATTTTATTTCTATGACAATATTGCATTTGCTCCATCTGATTATTTTTACTACAGACCCAATGGCGCTTTTGATAAACCTGATGCTATGGTATGTAGTTCGCAATCTGGGTTCGGTATATTTATTATCGTTTCTTATTTATTGGTTGCTAGTATATGAAACTACTAATATAATTTTTTCTCGTTGTAGCATATCAATCGTTTATTTGTACATCACAAGATGGACAATACCATTCCAAATTATCCGGTTGTTATTAGAGGTCCTGGGAAGCATAAATTTTTGGTTCGAATGGATGTTAGTGACAATCAGCTTTACATAACAACTGGATGGGATCGGATTAAGAAGAAATTTTCACTAAGTGATGAACATCTTCTTGTGTTTGAAATGATTGATCTTCACACTTTTGATATGTCCGTTTTCAATTGTTCCAAGGATGCTGATTTAGTGTTGCCACCAGAATTATATGCTGCTATTAAGGAAGAAGTGGTAGAAGAGGTTATCAGTATCTCTGATGGTGAAGATGTGCATGACATGCTCGCTGTAACTACGAACGACGAAACTATTCCAGTAGTTTTCCGTGTGGACAATCATTTTGTAAGTTTCTGTAACCAAAAAGTACTAACAGGACCTTACATTGTATTAACCATATTATAAAACTATCTTTCTAAACATTATTTGCTGTTTGTTACAGCGCATTAAAAAAGTTCTCGCTAAAAAACTTGGCTTGGATAGGAAAAGGACTTTAAAGATTGTAGATGCTGCTGGAAATGTTTGGGATGTTCGAGTTGGTATCGAGTCTCCTGATGGTCGGTTTTACATAAAAAACATGAAACAGTTTGTGAAGGATAAAAACATGGTTCCTCGTGAATAGTTTACCCTTAAGTTCATCATGGGTAAAGGTATTTTCTTGTTTGACTGAATGGTTGTGGGGCTTTTGCAGATAATTTTATTATGTATGGAAATAATGTTTTTTGTTTGTGGTTGTTAGTTTGCTCAAAACTCTTTTGTAAAGGTTGATAGTTTAGTTTTGACCCTGGTGGTACGAAGGGTGTAGCTACTCAAAAGTTTTTGGTTCATATGTTACTGAACCACTGCAGACTATATATTAAGAACATGAAGTGTTCCTAATGACTAACGGTTGAAAGTATTACTTGCATTAGTTATTTCTTGTCTTTTAGATATATGTTATTGTTATTTACCTTTCATTGTTTTATAATTGTTAAAGGTATCATTTTTTAAAAATGTATACTATATTTTAAAACATCCATTATTAATAGATAAAAGGAACATGTTCATAGGATGTGCAAAACATAATACCAAATAACTTCAAACATTAAAAGACTTTTGTTCAAAATGCTATTTCTACAACGAAACTATAGATTTTGTAGAACTTCTTTGTAGACCACGTTAGTTGTGGTTTTACACACTTGTTTTCCCCTGTCACATATCAAGATCTTCAAACCCTTCCTGCTCTTTACTCGAGACACAGCAACGTATAGTTGTCCGTGACTAAAAACCGGCCGTGGAAGATATAAGCCTAGACGTTCAAGTGATTGTCCCTGGCTTTTGTTGATGGTCATTGCAAAGCATAGAGATAATGGGAACTGTCTTCGTGCAATTTTCACCGGTAATCTTTTATCGGACGGTTTCATTTTCAATATTGAAATCAAAGTATGATGACCTATATTATTTCCGGTAATAATCTTTGCTTCAATTACAAGTTTTCCAAGTTTTGTTACTTGAAGCCGTGTACCGTTACATAGACCATTTGTTTGATCAATGTTTCTAAGTAACATTACCGGAGCTCTAACTTTGAGAACCAATTTATGGTTAGGTAATCCTGACAGATGCAATTTGTTTAATACATCCGGAGGAAACAATGCCATGTTAAGGTCGGTATGATCCTCAGACTCACATAAAGTATCTGAACTGAGATATATCTTTTCTTTACCAGGCATACTATTTAACAGTTCCGTATTTATTGAATCCACAACTTCATTTGTGGGTGCAAGAATGGCTCTTTGTTGGAAGTAATTTGAATCGCATAAAAAGTTTTGCATATCCGGATATGTGAAAGCGATCAATGAAGATATAGGATTGACTGGATCGAGTATAAGTAAATCATCTGGAATTTCAATTTCTACTTCTCCATCATTTGGATCACCAAGTAGACCATCACCAAGCCTTAAAATCCATTCATCAAATTCCTTAATCTCGTTAAAATTACTTGGTTTGGTACCGATTTTTAACCTCATGTTTTCAGTTAACTTGAGTAACTGACAATCCTGCCATATATAAGAAGAATTCAATGAAGAATTTACAATCATGCTTCTGGTACCTTTTGGAATGACTGGAAGGATTTGTCTAAAATCACCGCCAAAAAGCACAATCTTTCCACCAAAAGGTTTGTTCTGCAAGGACGGATTACTGGAACGGGCTATATCTCTCATTGTTCTATCCAGAGCTTCAAAACAATGCTTATGTGTCATTGGCGCTTCATCCTAGATTATCATCTTAGTTTCTTTTATTAAGCCTCCTAGCTCACTGTTCGGTTCTATAGAGCATATAGAATCCTCGTTAACATTTATCGGAATTACAAACCTGGAATGAGCAGTTTTACCACCATCTAATAGAAGTGATGCAATACCACTGGATGCAACATTCAACACAACTTCACCATTGGAACGTAACGCAGCTGCAGATGTTTTCCACATAAATGTTTTACCAGTTCCACCGTAACCATATAGAAAGAAAACACCTCCACTTCCTTTACCAACTGCATTCATGACGGTTTGATACACTTTTCGCTGTTCGTCAGTTAAAGATTTTAAGGAAGCTGCAAGTTCCTTTTTTAAGATAGCCCGATCATACGAAAGTTCCTTCATTATCAATTGATTGTTCAATGCTGAAATGTAGTTGTCAGGAACATTTGGCATGTCAGAAAAGTTGCTTAACGTACTTCCATAACCAAGTACAGTTTTTCGATATGTGATAAGCAACTATTTTCAATCTCTTCCTCTGGAAGAACCAAATCTAAAAAATAAAACAGATGTTTAGTAATTAGATTTTTTAAATACTTGATTAAACTAAAATGGAATCTGAAAATTTATTTAAGTTTTGTTAAATTACCAGGAATACCAGTAATCCTCCGTTGCTGATATAATATATATTCACACAATAGAGATTTTGTTTGCATCCAGAAATTACCCGGCCTAGAAATGGAGTTTGACATCAACAGCATTACAAAAAATGTACGCAAGAAATCAGAAGTGGCCCATGTGCTTGCTTCATTAATGGCCATTAAATACTCCTTATCATCGTCCAACAGACCGCGAGCAAAACATGCATCTTTAAAGGTATCATATATTTTTCCATCAACTGTTTTTATATCATTGAAATTCATTGGTCCTATAACGTGATTCAATAAAATTCTCAAGAAATAACAATCACCAAGTGATGGAGGTACATAATGTATCCTACCAACTGCACCAAAAGGTTTTTTTCTACGTACCCACTTTCGTGCTTTGCGTATCCATACAAAGTATCTGGGGAACTCTATATACTTCAACGTTCTAGCAAATGCATCCGTTTGATTACATTTCATCCATTATGTGAACATGGACATTTTAACAGTTGGGTTACTGATCACGTCACACAAGTTTGAATTATCGTCATAAACAATAGCCTGACTATCTTCACAGTGAAAAGGTAATATTTCAACAGATGGAAATCGATAGTGTATGTCAAACTTAAAGATTCTCCAAGCAGCTTCACACGCTGAAATATATCTACAATCAAGATATGCTTTAACTTCATCTACTTCTGTTTTGTTTGACAGATTTTCATTATTTGTCATTTCCTCATTTTGAGGGTTCACATTAGCAGTGGTGGTACTTTCGTAAACAGAAGTTGTCACTCTATCCGGACCCTTATTAATGTATTTGAACAGATATTTGATGGATCCTGTTTGGTTACACCACTTAACATTTATGTGGCACTGGTACTTTTTGAGTAGCATAGCATTGTACGGAACTACAAACCTATTGTCAAGCAACACGCCATCTTTTTCTACTGTGTTGCATGATTGACGATGACGGTAGACAGGATATCCTTCAGAATCAACACAAGTCTCATCTACATATTTTTTCGGAAACTTCTTCAAATATTTTAAATTAACCATGCATGGACAATGAGGATTGTCTGTACCACAAGGACCATGGATCATAAATTGTTTGATAAGTTCATACAGTTCAGCATCCATCTCTTTGTCAGGTATTTTAGCACTAATAACCAAATCGATTTCTTTAGCCGTTGGAAACTTGCTCTCGGCACTTAAGAACAAACATATATGAGCATGAGGTAGACCACGTTTCTGAAATTCGATTGTATAAATAACTGAAATATTACATCCAAAAAAGTGTTAGTAAAAGTATTATTTGAGAAATTAATTAAAACAGTTTACAATGACTTACTTGCTTGTATCCCACCAAAGAATTTATGTTTCTTGAAATCTTGAATTAGATGATTGATTTTAATTTTGAATAACCGTGCGATAATATCCGGTCTATCTTGAGGGTTCAACCGTTTGTCTTTTAAACAAATCTCAGGCCAATTGGGATTACAAGTGACTGTTATGAAGAGATCCGGATATCCTACAGCTTTGCAGATTGCCATAGCATCTAGATACTTTTGCATCATATATCTCGCTTCACTGGTAAATGAAGATGGCAACAAAATTCGTTTTCCACAATTTGACGCATCGCTTTGGCCACTTTCAACACTTTGATTTAAATTCTTAAACGTTTGAATTCTAAGTTTGGGTTGTTGTGTCTTTATGTAAGCTAACCGTGCAGATTCTATCATTGTATAAGCATCAACTAAAAACTGTTGGAATAGCTTTTGGGCATTGAGTAACAACGAAAATTGGTTGGCTCTGTCTTGTATTCTGTAACTAAAGTACTCTCTCATTGTGGTGCTGGTTCTAAGTATATCACAATCAACTGAAACACCTCGATGTTTAATACCAAGTCTAAATCCATCTTCTGCATATGGGAAGACAAGTGGATATTGCAATGCAAGATAAGAGGGATGAAGCTCACTAATTCTTTGAAGATCGCCTGATTTTGTTTGAACTATGATATCCCTTTTATCTAATGCTCCATCAAAATCACCAATTATTAAGGCAGCAATTTCTTCAGCAGTGGGCAAGTTAAAAATTCTACCATCCTTATCCCTTACTCCAATGAGCTTGAGTCTTACATTTTGCCAATCATTTTCTTTAAAACAATCTCGTACCATTCTAAATGACTTCACAAGTGGATTGCATGAATCCAACATTTTTTTAAGACTCGATATGATGGCAAGATCAAGTTGTTGTTTAGTGTCTGTCTTCGAACCTTGCTCGACACTGTGTAAAAAATGACATTATTATATAGATCAGATATATATAAAACACTTGACATAAATCAGTATTTAGTGAATGATTAATTTACCTTACAGCCTTTTGACGGTTAAAAGCCTCGTTTTGGGAATCATAAATATAAAGCTGTGAAAATTTGGGTCTTCACCATCATTCGGTAGCAGGCTACCAATGCGATGGTAATTTTGTCCTTGCAGTCCAAAAACATAAGGACCTTTGGTTTTTTGAAAAGTTTTAGAAACCTTACCACCAAGGGATGTGAAGGAAAACATCATGTTATATGCTCGAATATTATTCATGAAATTGCGGCTTACAGGAGTAACTCTTTTGTAAAATCTTTCGAGCAGTGGAGGAGGAGCAGGTGAGGAAGGCAATTCAACATCTCCGTTCGAACAACAAAGAGAAAATGATGATTTCTTAGAATCCAAATTACCCCTAAGCATTTCATCTTTCCAAAGCATTGCATGACAGTAAGAACATACAAAAATAGCATCTCCATGATCAACATATTCTACAAAATTATATAGGCAGGTAAAAAAAATGATTATATAAGTGAAATATTAGGAGATTAAACTTTTATCTGGAAACATACTTTGATAAGTTTAAGGAGGGTATGTACCTCTTGCAATTCCGTAAATCTTTTTTACGATAGAAGATGGTAAACAATCAGAGGAATTGGAATCATCAAAGTTAGACCTTTCACCAGGGTAGGAATTTTCTTTTCCTGCCGTTTCATTTTGGAAATGACAATTAACATCGGTTCCAACAGGTAGGAGGATAAGCAATAGATTCGAAAAATATAGTGAATCGGAAACCTATATTTAGTTTTGCATTAAAAGTAAAACACATACCAATAAACGCTAATACGGAACATTTTGGCAACTGTCGAGAAGTTCTAATATCAATATCCTGAGGAGTTGGAATATCACTTCGACAGGACCTTACTGTAACACGATCCACTTGCAAGACAAAATTTACAAATGTTATAAAACTTACATTAGTATTCTATAAATGATTAACAGTAATAACAAAAGTGTATACAGCATACAGTTTGTAATATCCGTTAATGGGCTGCTCTCAATTTTATGATTTGATGGTTCAAGGGGTGTGACCATTGAAGATGTCCTCCTTACATCAGCTACAATGCATAAATCAAATTTACTTATATCCATGGTTTTGAAAATTTGTATCCTCTTCTAGAGTCATAAACACCATAATTAGCCTTTACGGGTTGTCCTAAAATTGAAACAAAGGGACAAGGTCAAATCTGATAGGATACCTTAAAAAAATAAGATTTATAACCTTACCAAGACTGGATGAAGTCAGAGGAATTGTACTAACACATGTTCGATCTAACTTGTCGGGCGTGTGACATGCTGTACATGACGAGATTTGGTTAATTTATGCTACAAACACTTACAATTTTCACATATTTTACATAGACATATTCAATAAACAACAACAATCAGTATGTAAGATAATTAGAAAAGTAGCACAAGAGTTGTTTACCCATATTTTTAGAAGAGGATTCCAACGACATTACACTTTGATTCTGATTTACAATGGATGGCGTGTAATGTAGAGTTAAGGCTTCGTAGACACCTTTTGATGATACTTGTTGATATATATCAAGAAACTGATTTCAGCTAATATAACATTACATATATATATATTTATTTAAAAAATGACCATCAAAAACATACCTCCATTATCGTTTTTTGTAATAGTAACATTGCCCAGAAGTGTATCAATAATAGGAGGTGTCTGTACAAATTGAACCACACCACTGTTTCTACGCTTATTCAAGAAAGACTTTTTTATCCTCCTTGATTCTTTGGACTCTTAGGGACTGCACTGTGGAAAATACTCTCTATGTCTTGGTATAAAATTCTTTTTAGTCTCCATAACTGTACATAAGAATTGAGCAAATATGTGTGATTTAGGGCTAGCTACAGGTGATTATTGTAATCACTGTCCAAAAAAATATTTATTCTCAACAGCTAGTGGTGATTCAACATCCCCATTTAAAACCTAACTAAATAAGTGGATGATCACAGACAAATCTTCAGAATAGATTTAAACAAATGAGATAGAAAAACCTACCATTTAGTGTTCATCGATTGCTTCCAAAGTAAGAGTGTCTTCAATTGTAACTTGAGTTTTTGGTGGTAATTTTTTATGTTCACTTTGACTCAGTCGAAAAAAGAAGCTATAAACATAGCGGACGATATGAAATTGTGATTTAATAAACCTGATTCATTTTGTGGGCCTTTGACAGGATTTTATGGTTCACAACTTATGGGCCAGAAATTATTGAAAGACTTGCACCATTTAATTGCAAAAGGCAGCCCAATTTGGGGCTGTTTGGTTGATTTGATTTGGTACTGATTTTATTTGTTAGTATGTTTACATACTGGTTTTTTTGGTTCCTACAATGAAGTTACTATAACGCGATCCACCCGATTTATATTTGGAGTTGAAGTTTAATGATAGATTTTTACCAAGTCACATTGTCCGATAATTTACGTGCACCAAGAAATTTATATGGATTTAACTACTACATGTTTCTAAACATTCTTGTCTTGGTTTTATTAGGAATTCGTTGGACCCCTTAGAAACATCATAATTTATATGGATTTAAATACTACATATTTTTTAATCATCCTTGTTTTGGTTTTACCAATCTATTGGTTACTACAATGAAGTTACTATAACGCGACCAAATAGGCAAGTTATATTTGAAGTTGAAGTTTAATAATAGATTTTTAGCGAGCCACATTGTCTCGTAATTTATTTGCATACAGAAACTTATATAGATTTAACTACTACATGTTTTCTAACCATCATTGTCTTGGTTTTATTAGGAATTCGTTGGGCCGCTTCGGAACAGGCTTTCCAAATTATCAATCTATTGGTTCCTACATTACTTTATAAAAGGGTAGGTTAATATTTATGAATTATATGCTATCATAACGAAAATTGATTTAACTCAAAGAATATAACTTCTTTCACATAATTTGTAGATATTAACAATTTCTTTGTAATGCGGTTATAAAGTAAACATACATTCAAACTCTATATTAAAAAAAGTAGAATTTAGACTATGCCAAACTAATTTAGACATCTCATATACTATATTCACAAATCAAAACACACATTATAAGTAAAGATTATATTTCCTAGCATAAAACCTAGATTATATTTCCCAGCATACAAAAAAGTAAACCACATAATGGTTTACCACATCTTCCAAGTTCATAAATTACCAACATCTAAAATATACAAAACAACTGTTTCAGTAGTTTAACACTTACCAACGACAACCAAACTTCAAACAACTACATACTTAAGTACATACCAAAAACATAGGTTTGCTTAAACATCAAAATATAACGACGTCAAAGGAGCTAAGTGTTAAGCCTATATCGCTTCCTCCGGTTCCTTTTGTTGTTAGAAGAGAGTTCCCCAACATTTTGACCTTCCACATCCTGCAACGAACGTTTACCATTAGGACTGGTGGCCGAATCCTTCTCGGCTTCGACAACGGAAGAGTCGGCCATAACAGATACAACATCCTTCAATTAAATCACAAAACAACTACTAAGGTATCAAATAATGTAATATAATCTACACTCAAGCGAAAACGAAACTGTAGAATTCTTATTCACCTTTGAAATATCAGTACCGGCCATCTGTGAGGATTCAGATAATCGAACAGCTTTGAATTCTGAACCTTCTTGACTAAACACCTAATATCAAAATATTACCAAAAGGGAATCCACTTAAGATACTTAAACTACAAAAATTGGATAGCAAAAAATAAATCAATATAAGATATACAAAAAGTCTTACCTCATCAGCAACCTCAAGAGCATTTCCATTATCAGCAACCAATTCAGCGATTATGTCCGGATCATCACATACTTTTTGGATATTGTAGACGTGGTAGTCATGGTTAAGGTTGTAATCAGAAACTTCAATTTTAAACGCCAACTTCTTTTCGACCAACCGTGATATTTCATGGGGAAAAGTTTCAGTATCATTGACCTTAACTTGGCGTTCCCTTGTATCATTCGCAGTTGAACCAATAAGCTTCATTACATCTTTATCAAACATCACAAAAGAAACGCTGCCAGTTTCATCTTGCACTCTCAAATGTAGTTTGAACCTGTAATAAATGTCAAGTAAATTACAGCTAAAACCATAGCAGTTCTGGACATAAAAAGATCGGACGTTAACTTACTTTATGGTTATCGATGTGCATTCTTTATCGCATTTCGGACAAACCAATGAAGTAGGTGACAGATTCATGACCTCATCAGAAATGGTTTTAGCATATTGTAAGTACTCAATTTTGGTCAACACCTTCTTGTTACAGTCTCGACATGCCGGATAAAACCAGCCATAGTTTTGTTGAACAATTTTGATCGTTGCAACTACCACACATGACATTACCTACGATATCACAGATAAAGCTTTGTTAACATGCTCAATTGATAAAACATAGAAAACATTAACAAAATGAAATGTCTATGAATGTATATAGAGTTATTCATACGCTATCAATCTCAATAATTTCATCAACATGTCTCTTAGGAGTGTCAATTAGAAATTCTTGACGGACTGGAAACACACTCTGAGATGAAAGAATGGTTTGAGAAGAAGAAGCACCAGCTTCAAATTGTTTCACTAAAAGACTATAAAAATAAAACCACAATTAGCGTTAATACTCACACTTATGTTAATAAAAATATGAAAAATATGAAATATAAATCAGTGATAGTACCTCCGGCGAAGTTCATTAATCTCATCAATTTCTTGGTTGAGAAATAAACGACTTCCAAACTTATCATTCTGAACAGTATATTGACCTGCAAGAAACAATATACATATCCAACAATTCATTACAAATCACTACAGAAATAAAAAAATGTTCTTAAAGAATGTAACAAAATGGATATTGGAAAAAACTAAAGTAAATAAATCAGTCAAATATAAATTACCCTGCCACTTCTTAATCCTCGTATGCTGAATGACAGCCATCACAGTCTCATTCGGAGAGTTTTGAGATGTGCATACCCATTCCACAAAGTACAACGGACTACTTCTCCCCTAAAAGAAACAGATAAAAAATAGCATTAAAAGTTCAAATAAGCATTTACTATGAATATTGTATATGATTTAATAATCATTTACACTAAATAATAACAATGATTTACTATGAATATACCATTAAATGCAATGAAGAATGTTATATATAAAATAATCTAATCATTGCTATTGTATTAAATAAGAACAATAATTTAATGAATCTTCAGTACATTAAATACACTTATAACACACAAACAAATTTATATAAATGGCAAATTAGAATTTACTGGACATCTTGAAGATCCAAGTTCATCTTTTTTCTTTCGTTAGGAAAGATTTCCATATCTCCACACCTGACAACAATTCCAGCAACATCTAAAATGGTAAACATAACAACAGAAATCAGATTCGAAAGGGAGGCAAAACATAAATCAGATTAGCAGAAACAGTCATACCGCACGTGAGTAGATCCTTTCCTTCTCCATTAACAATGTATGAATGTGCAATGAAATTAAATCCGTAATCAACACCTTGCCAACCATTCGCATGTGTAACAACCGTACACCAGTAAAAGTTAATCTTGTAACCATGGTTAATAAGTTTGTAAGCATCAGTGTTTTCTCCAACACCAAATCTAGAGAGAATAACAACTTCATCCTCATGAAGCTGTGAGATAAACATAGGTATCAATGGAGCCTTAATCCCTACCTGAATCTTACGGCCCTGACAAATAAGTGAAACCACATACTTTAGAAACAAACAAACAAACAGTACCTCAAAAAAATATAAAAGATACTCAGCTAAAGTCTCCACATATGAAGGGTCAATAACCAACTAATATTCATGTTTGTTTCATTGTGCCTAATCCTATAACAAAGAAACAAACAGTAACTATCTATAAAGGACCAAAAACCAACCAAAATATTAGTCTTTTTATCATTATAACTAACCCTAAATTACACAAAACAGAAAATACATAACCATGTAACTTTAATTACCCAAACCTAAATTACAAAAAACACTTTCAAAACATAAAGAATATTCGTATTTGTTTCATTATGCCTAACCCTAAAACAAATAAACAAACAGTAAACAATAATCTTCTATCAAGGATCATAAACCAACCAAACAAATATTCATCTTTGGTTCTTTATATCTAACCCTAAATTATCAAGGATCCAAAAAACAAACAAAAAACCATCTTTCTTTCTTTCTTTAAAGAAAGAAACAAACACTAACTTCACAATAATCATCTATTTCGGAGAAAAAACAAACAAACAAATATCCATCCTGTTTCTTTATATCTAACCCTAAATTATAAAGGATCCAAAAAACCACTTTTGTTTCTTTAAACAAACAAACAAACAAACAGTAACTTTACAATAATCATCTATTTCGGATAAAAAAACAAAGAAACAAATATTCATCTTTGTTTCTTTAAACCTAACCCTAAATTACACAAAACAAATAATAATCAACTGTAACTAACAAACCTAAATTACACAAAACTCAAAACACAAACATAAATTATAGAACCACCTCGGAGACACAAATCTCAAAATCAAAATGATAAAAAGAGTAAAAAAGGACAAATGCTTGACAAACACTAATACCTTCTCATCGAGCAAGATCAAATCTATCCGAAAGGACTGAACCCATTTCCGGATGATTCGACACTTCAGATTCCACATATCTTTGGACGGATTCAAATCATCAATGAAACTAAGTGACAAAGATGGTGGTTCACCGCCGGATTTCTTGATATTCTCAGCGACTTTTGGTTCACCGCCGGATGATATTGTTTGTATAGAAGATGAGGAGATTTTGAAATGAGAAGAAAGAGTGAGAATGCAATCGGTGAAAATTTAGAATGAGATTATATATTTTAGATAGATTAATAGATATGATTTACTTCTTACAGTGCATTAAATGTTAATTTCTTCTCCCCATGCAATTTCAAACTTCCCTTCTAAACAAAACCATTTTAGTAATAATAAAATCAGATTATATATTTTAGATTGATTAATAGATATATAAATATTGTAAATGGAATTATGACATCAGCAAGTACATGTGGCATAGCTTAGAAGTTGACACAAAGGCAGTTTTACATCAGCTCAACTTCTCTTATTATAGATAGTATAGATATAAAAGTATAATTAAATAAACTTGTCCAATTTACGTTTATCCTATGAAGACAACAATACACAATGTTAGGAAATTATGTCTAATTAACTTTTAATAATACACATCTTTTTATGATAACGTTTTATAATGTTTTACAACATAACAAACATGATGTTAGGAAATCATGGTATGTCTAATTAACTTTTAATAATACACATCTTTTTATGATAACGTTTTATAATGTTTTACAACATAACAAACATGATGTTAGGAAATCATGGAGTGTATTATCTTTTAATAATACAAATCTTTTTATAATATCGTTAATTAAAACGAGTCAAAAGTCAATATACATAAGTTGGTGATAGATGCGGTATATACCATAAGGATTGGTTTGTTTAGTAGAATATTAATCACTATTTAATATATAATATGATGTACATATATAGAAAATCCTAAGACTCATGTATAATTGTATATAATACGTACGGACGGGCCGTCCATAGTGAATACGATAGAAGCCGCCTAATTATTACATATACAAAATAAGTTGATTAACGTTAGCATGATCAACAAATATTTGATGCACAAAAAAGAACCTATTAACAAAAAAAAAAAAAAACTTGTTAGTTAAACAATTTTAACATGTGTATCTAATCATTAAAATTGCAAATTTACATTTTATATAAAAAGTTCATTCTCATTTAGGGATGAAATATAATGAGTGTCGAGATGGAGACAACGTTTACCACTGTGTTCTCGGGTCCTATAAAAAGAGAAGTGAAACAAAGTAGTTGGAAAAGATCTGTGTTTCCGAGTTTTTTTAGGTAATGAAATTGAAAGGTGACCACAAAAAACCCACGGTCATGCTCAAAGTGTTGGCGTTGAATGATTTATGGATTTGACATGTGTACTTTGGTGCTCCCGGTTAAAACAACGGCATTAATGTCTTACATCAATCACCATTATTCAATCTTGAGTTATAAGGAACCACATCGCCGTGTCCGTTTATGGCATCTACCCGAGTTGGTCTGTTTTTGTAAAGGCTTGTCCGTTTCCGACCTATGCCAAAGAAAAATTGTTCAAGAAGTTACATGAATCGGCGTGAAAAGACGTTGAACGAGCGTTTGGTGTTTTGAAAGGTAAATGAGGTATAAGGTTAAAATGTAAAAGATGAAAAGTAGGCGACGTAAAAATGTTGTATTTAGGACCTGCACGTTCTGACTAACTTGTCAAACGAGGAAAAATAGGCGACGTAAAAATGTTGAACCACACACGCGCTTTACGCCGTGTTAACTGGCAAAATTTTAAACGAAGGCTAAAACGAAAATTTGAGAAAGATGAAATATATAGGAGACCAAAGTCGAAAGTAAAAAGGTTATAAGGTTAAACTGTAAAAGATGAAAAGTTTTGAGTTAAAAGTAAAAATTCAAATAGTTTAGGTCAAAAGTAATATATCAAATACTTTAGGACTAAAAGTAAAATTAATCAAAATATTGTTGAAAAACTCCCCCAAACATTAGGTACACCCCCATAGTATTGAAATGAAATGTATTCACATATTACTATTTTACGATATCAAATAGAGATTAAAATCATTACATAAATTCTCTTGCTTCTCTCTACCAGGGCCGGCCCTGAGAATTCGTGTACCCTGTTCGAGCTCGAAAAAACGTGCCCGTAGGCCTTAACGAAATTGGGTATTGATCTCACTAAAAGTCTAAACCTAATGCCAATTGGCTAATAACTAATCTAAACCATAAAAATAGTTTTGTAAGTGGTCCTATGTTGGTGTTTGTACGTGTATACCCTATTAAAAAATATTTAACATATACATATCAGGTTTTTTTCATAAAAAATGTGTCTTTCAAAATATCGGGCCTGGCCCGTGGTCCTCTCCGCCCACCCCAAGACCGGCCATGCTCTCTACATTCTGTTTGCCTAGTCTCACAATCAAACTGCACCTTCCACAACCACAATCCAACACGAACACCTAACAACAACATCTCTCTATTGCCTATACTCAGACCAATCACCAACACCAATCTGGTCTAATCACCACCGATGATAATTAATAAAACATAAGCATACAAATGTCCGTGTTTGGTCGACAATTTCAACCATTGCTATTTGTTAATTCAAATTCGGATGAATCTACGGTTCTCCAGCAATTAGCCAAGTGATGAACACGCTTTGGGTTTCTGCATCGATGAAACATGAAAGAAGAATAAATACATATCATCTCATTAAATACCATTTTTCTGCCGTACCAAAAACGTCATGGCTGGAGATTTTGGGTGGCGGTGATGGTTATATAGTGTTTAAAAACGACTAATTTATTATGCAACTTTTATAATTCTTTTTCTTAAGATCACAATGATGTTTGGTATTTTTTGTTTTTGTTTTTTGGAAGTAGTTTGGAATTTCTTTTAACCCATAACCAGAAGAACTAATAAAATGGAAGGTTATGGTGACAATGGGCCCAAGTTTCACCATGGACTGCATTGGGCTAAACAAGTATGCAAACAAGCTTCTTATTTATTAACCAGTACCCAGTAGCACTAGCGGAGTTCAGACTTCAGAGGCCCAAATTCGGTCAAATTATTTACCATTTGTCATTTAATTATTGATGTCTCGCCCGCGTTGCGGGGCGATCGCCGAATAATTTTTAACCAATTAAAAAAACAGTACTATAGTTTTGATAGAAAGAAAAACTAAAACGATGACAAGATCGTAATTTTGAGCGAGGGTAAAATCTTAATTTTTAGATAGGGAAAATCATAATTTTATTTTGAACTGTGGGAAAAACGTATTTTTGAATTGAGGGTGAAAGCGTAATTTTCGACCGAGGGGAAAATCGTAATTTTGAGCTGGGGGACGAAAACATATTTTTAGTTAGAACTGGGGGCAAAAACGTAATTTTAAACTGGGTATAAAATACTAAACTGGTGTAAAAGCGTAAATTTTAGCTTGGGGGGGGGGGGACCGTATTGTTATTTTTAACTGGGCGAAAACGTAATTTTGGCTGAGGGTAAAATCGTTATTTTTTAACCAAGGGCATAAACGTAAATTCGAGCTGGGGGCAAAAGGGTAGATATAGGAAATGTGAGCTGGGGGCAAAAGCATAATTACATTTTGAACTTGGGGCGAAAACGTAATTTTTAACTGAGGGTAAAACCGTAATTTTAAAATGAGTATAAAATAATAAACTGGTTAGGCTAATGAGAATTGGTCGCCGCCCATTTGAACCAATGACAGGGAAACACTATTCCCTACCACTATTCCCGATCATGTGTTTTGTAGATATAGGAAATATGGTTCTCTAACTAAAACGGGCCAGGTCCGCTGGTTCGCAAATAGCTTCCTTTTGAGTTCTAAATTAATTATAAACTAGTATTAAGCCCATCCATGTTGCAGTGGGGGTGTAAAACCATGACAAATAGTACCAATGCCACAGCACCGCCAACGACCATCAACACTGAAGTTGCGACGTGTTAATGCGAAGAAATTACACCGAAACACAAAACATAGAAAATAATAACTAAGTCGATTAGGACCCACGTATCGCGATGAACCTATCAAACGGGAAAAAAATAGACTGTCATAAAAACGTTGAAGCACACACGCTCGTTGTATAACAACCCTCCAAAATATTTTTTCCGACGCCCTAATATATTTAAAATACCCCAATATGTCCTAAACTATACCCCGTATGTGAAAACCGAGCCCAAATACCTTTATTTTTATAAAAATTAATTAAAAACAAAATTTTATGGGCGCTCGCGGGCCGCGTAGCCTTTGGCTACTTCTTACGCGGGCCGCGACAACTACAAGATCAGGCGACACCCGGTGCTGCCACATGTCATCATCGTGGCGGAGCTAGTGCGATGACTGGGCCAGTCTAGGGCCTACCCTGTCTACTACGCGGGCCGCATAGCCCTTGGTCTCATCTTATGCAGGTCGCGAGGAAACCGAATTCAGGCCTTATAAATAGCAACCTTCGGCAGTTCAGTCAAATCGTTTATCTCTCGACTTTCTCTCTCGAATTTCTTTATAGTAGGCATAATTCTCGGGTATAATATCACCCTAAATAGCGAAGTTCTGCTCTGTTGTAAATATCATAACCCCGGTTACGTATTAGATACGATGCCCAATTGATCCAGTGTTCCGTAACGGCTGTCGTGGTTCTGGCCGACGTAGTCGTTGGAATGCCCTCTCGGGAAGGGTATCCTTAATATAAATAATGGGTTATTATACTAACACGTGTGCATTTGTGTAAATTATAGATAATCACCAGGAAACCCTTACAGAAAACCTAAGACAGCAATGTGAGTAATCTCCTTTTTGTTAACTGTTTTTACAAAACCTCACCTAAATTAAATTATATTAAACAGTGATTGAGTATTTGTATTCTACAATTATCGTCGGTATGTTGGGGTTTTGTATACAAAATTTGTTACTGCCTTGCGAGGAGTAACATGGCCACAAGTCGGGTTGACAGTACCGTAGGTGGTAATTGAATAGATGGAAACAAATGTAATTGCGCGACCTCCCTCAATACTGTACAATGGTCTTTATTAAACTTGATTAAACTGAGATTCACTCACCAATATTTCCCACTGACAAAATGTTTTTAAACGTGTTTCAGGTAACAAAATGTGAAAGCCAAATAGAAGGCAGCTGGACAGCACTGAAGGCTTGAAAAAGTGGCTATAAAGTTACCCAAAATAAAGAGATGTTTTATTTAAATAAAATAGGGTTTTCCCCTATAAAAATATGTGTACTAGAAACTTGGGATTTTCCCATGTATTTAATATATTAACAGCGTGGTATTTTACTCTGATAAAATATTTCCTAACTATGATCCTGATGGAAATTCCGCTGCCAAAATGAATCAATACCGA
This sequence comes from Helianthus tuberosus, assembly GCA_030545235.1. Taxonomy (NCBI): domain Eukaryota; kingdom Viridiplantae; phylum Streptophyta; class Magnoliopsida; order Asterales; family Asteraceae; genus Helianthus; species Helianthus tuberosus. Next base: position 11,197,290 of record CM060381.1, read on the forward strand.
TACCACCAAAACTGGCCGCGGCCGCCCGTTCCCGGGTTTGTTAGGGGACGAGGGTTGCGACAGAAGGTGGTATCAGAGCTAAGCCACTGATTCAGCCACATAAGTGTTCTGCTGACATCAAGATATTATTTAAAGTGTTAGGAAATAAATTACGGAAATACGTGCATAACTGTATTTTATTGTTATGTGTTATTTGACTATGTGTTAGTTTACAGTATGAGTTACCAAGAACCATCCGACGCGTATCGTCAGTTGTCCAGCTCACCTAGGAGCGAAGGGACCTCTTCATAGCCTGCCCTCTCAGGGTATTCAGCTGATGATGAAGAAGGGATATTCGTGTTTAAGGCTCAGTCTGAAGAGCCATCCCCTCAGAAAAAATAGAGGATTGTTCAGTAAGGGAGCACATGAGTGTAGGAAGAGAATGAAAAAGTTACAAGAACAACGAGTGCTAGCAGCAGCTAAAAGAGAAACCGATGCCCACACCCAAGACATGCTGAATAGGAGTTTAGCAAACTTCTAGCAACCACAGCTGCCGACCCTAACCTAGAACAACTGATAGCACCCCAACCATTACAGCCAATGGAGATAGAAAACAACCCAGAAAATCAAGTCGAAATGCATGATTTTAATCCAGGGAAGATACATAGGGTACCAACACCCAATCCCTTAGACCCAGACTACGATCCGTGGTTTGATGATCATAGGGATTATGTGCAACGCTACCACCTAAAAGACCTATCCATGCCAAACCCAGCAGCTTACCGAGGTCTGGACCCTCTAGATCCCTACTATGATAATGATGAATACATTAGGGAAATCTTAGAGAATCCGTATCCTCAGGAAGAACCCATGCCACAGTACCCAGATCCAGTACCAGCACCTGCACCCCCAATGAGTGCAGAAAATGTGCAAGAGCTCCGAACTTTCAGAGAAGAGATTTTAGAAAGTAGCGAGAGAATGAGGCAAGTAGGAGAACGACTCGTCTGGAAGTACGACGAGCGTCATATGGATTTCAGGATGAATCCATATCAGTGAAAGTGATGGTGGAGGTAGTAATAATAATAATATAATAATAATATATAATATGCGTGTGTGTTTGAAAAAAAAACTAAATCATAACTATGGATGCCTACTAGTAGTATAAGTTCAATTTCAGTCGTATTGTAATTTTAATTTCAGTACTGGTTTGTAGTAGATGCATATTATATATAAGAAAAGAGTAAGTCGCAATGATCGACGTTTTTTATCAATATGCGTGTCATGTGATTGACTATACTAAATACAATTTTGTGATATTAATACGTGGTAAATGTTTAAAATTCAGATGGACAACAAAGTGAATCAGGAAAACCCAAACAATGAAAACCAGAATGACAATAACCCGAATAATGATGATCCAAACAACAATAACAATGGAAATCAAGTGGATAACAATGCCATCCAACACATAGTGGCACAAGGAATTATAGATGCAATGCCATTTATTATTCAAATTGTTAGGGAAGCGGATAATAAAAGTAAACATAGCAGTAAGCGACCCACTGAACCGGAACATAGCGTAAACAATGGACCCTTACTTCAAGCGCCCATTCCCAAAAGAAGAAGAACCATGCCTTATGGCTGTTCTTATAAAGAATTCTGGTCCTGTAAACCAATGGAATTCTCGGGCAATGAAGGGGCCATTGCAACTCTACGCTGGATAGAAAAGACTGAGCCAGTCTTAAAAATAAGCAAGTGTGCGGAAGAGGATAAGATAATGTTTGCTTCCAATCTGTTTAAGAATTCAGCCTTAGAATGGTGGAACACTATCCTCCAGTCTAGGGGAAGTGACAGGGATTACAATATGGAATGGGAGGAATTTAAAAACATGGTAGAAAGGAAATTCTGCCCTCCCAATGAGAAAGAACAGATAGCAAATAAATTCCTAAACCTTAGGATGACTTGAGTGGATAGTAAGGGGTACACTACGTTATTCTTCGAATATGCTAGAATAGTGTCACCCTTGCATCACCTGAACTAGTATTAATCTCCCGTTACATCTGGGGATTAATTGGAGAGATTAGACATTTAGTCAAGGCAGCTAGACCCCAAACCATAGAAAAAGCTGTAGAACTAGCCAATACCTTGACAGATGAATTAGTCCGTACTCGAGAAGAAGACCAGAGGAAAAACCTAGCTCAAAGGCTTACCCAAGAATTTCGTTCTGGAAATTCTAACCGCGGGAGAAATATAGGTTCTACCTCGGCACCCTACTGTAAGGCTTTCAAGAAAACGCATTCGGAAAAATGCTCCACTTACTGCAATTTCTGCAAGATACCAGGGCACAAAGAGGAAGACTGCAGAAGGAAGCCTAATAATGGAATGTGCTTCAACTGTGGAGAAAAATGTCACATCAGGCCAAACTGCCCGAAACTAGTTCCAGCCATGGGCAATAAGACTACCAAAAATGCTAGAGCATTTGTTCTGACGGCAGACGAAGCTAAGATGATTCCAGACGTAATAGCCGGTACGTTTTTAGTTAATGATGTTTTTGCTAAAGTATTATTTGACTCTCGTGCGAACCAAAGTTTTATTAATACTTCATTTTGCAAACTTCTCAATCAATCATTAACTAAACTCCCACAAGAATGTTTAGTAGAGACAGCAAATGGGAAAACCGTCAGAATTTATGAAATCTTGCAGGAAGCAAGAATAGAAGTTTTAAATCAAAATTTTATTGCAAACCTTTACCCAATGAATCTGGCAGGATTTGATGTTGTATTAGGAATGGATTGGTTAATAGCCAATAAAGCCAGTATTTTATGTGATCAAAAGTCAATCCAAGTAAATTCACCAAGGGGTGAAAAGATCACAATTAAAGGAGATAAGCCATCTAGATCCACGAAATTCATCTCTGTGATGAAAACAGCAAGTTATATAAGAAAAAGGTCATTAGTGTATTTGATTTCTATAATCACTAACCCTAAAGGAAAAGAACTAAAAGACATTCCAGTAGTGTCCCAGTTTTCAGATATATTTCCAGAAGAATTACCAGGACTACCGCCGGACAGGGAAGTTGAATTCAGAATCCATCTGCTACCAAGGACAGCACCGATTGCCAAAGAACCTTACCGATTGGCACCCGCAGAAATGTAGGAACTGAAGAAACAATTAGACGAATTATTAGAGAAAGGATTCATACAGCCAAGTTCATCACCATGGGGAGCACCGATTTTATTCCTTAAAAAGAAAGACGGATCGATGCGTATGTGCATTGACTACCGTGAATTGAACAAAGTCACAATTAAGAATCGGTATCCATTACCAAGAATCGATGATCTGTTCGATCAATTGCAAGGAGCTCGATTTTTCTCCAAAATCGATTTAAGGTCAGGATATCATCAATTAAAGGTACAGGAAGAGGATATTCCTAAGACCACATTTAGAACAAGGTACGACCATTATGAATTTACTGTCATGCCATTTGGTTTAACCAATGCCCTAGCTGCATTTATGGACATGATGAACCGAATATGTAAGCCATATTTGGATAAATTCATAATTATTTTTATAGATGATATTCTCATTTACTCTAGAAGTAAAGAGGAACATACAAGGCATTTGCACGCAATTTTAAGTTTATTAAAGAAGGAAAAACTTAATGCAAAATTTTCAAAGTGCGAGTTTTGGTTAGAACAGGTACAGTTTCTTGGACACTTAGTCGATCATGAAGGAATTCATGTAGATCCCACCAAGATCGAAGCGATTACTAAATGGAAAACCCCTGAGTCACCAACCGAGGTTAGAAGTTTCTTAGGACTGGCAGGTTATTATAGAAGATTTATTCGAGATTTTTCTAGAATAGCCATTCCCTTAACTAAGCTAACATGTAAATCTGTTAAGTTTGAATGGGGATCGAAACAATAAGAAGCCTTTAAAATCCTTAAGCAAAGATTAACCCACGCACCCATACTAGCGTTACCAGAAGGAACAGAAGACTTTGTAGTCTATTGTGATGCTTCTAAGTTAGGTTATGGATGTGTGTTGATGCAACGCCAAAAGGTTATAGCTTACGCATCCAAACAACTTAAGAATCATTAAGAGAATTATTCAACTCATGATTTGGAATTAGGAGCCATAATTTTTGCCCTTAAGATTTGGAGACATTACCTTTACGGTAGTAAGTTTACCGTTTTCACCGATCATAAGAGTTTAAGATATGTGTTCGGACAAAAGGAATTGAATATGAGACAAAGACGCTGGATGGAATTACTTAGTGATTATGATTGTGATATCCAGTACCATGCAGGAAAGGCTAATGTAGTAGCTGACGCTTTAAGCCGAAAGTATCATGAAAAGCCAAAAAGAGTACGTTCTCTTAAAATAAATCTACAAGTAGATTTAAATGAACAGATTAGAAAAGCACAAGAATCAGTAATCAAGGATGATACTGAAAAGTTAAAAGGAATGATTAAGGAACTAGAACAAGGAACAGATGGAATTTGGAGATTCCATAAGAAAAGAATGTGGATACCTAAATTAGAAAACTTACGCCACCGTATATTAGAAGAAGCCCATAAGTCTAACTATACGATGCATCTTGGAATTGATAAGATGTATCAGGATTTAAGAAAGAATTTTTGGTGGATAGGAATGAAAAGGGATATAGCAGCATATGTTGCCAAGTGTCTAACTTGCTCACAAGTTAAAGCTGAACATCAGAAACCCGCAGGTTTATTGCAGCAGTTAGAGATGCCAGTATAGAAATAGGAATTGATAACAATGGATTTTGTTACTAAATTACCTAAAACAAGGAAAGGTAATGATACAATCTGGGTGATTGTAGACAGACTAACTAAGTCAGCTCATTTCCTACCAATGAAGGAAACTTTCAGTATGGAACAATTAGCTAAATTATATGTAAATGAAATAGTTTCATTACATGAAATTCCTTTATCAATTGTTTCTAACAGAGATAGTCGTTTTACCTCTCATTTTTGGAGAAGTTTCCAAAAAACGATGGGAACCAAGTTAAATCTAAGCACAACTTATCATCCTTAAACGGATGGACAAAGCGAAAGGACCATTCAGACAATGGAAGACATGCTTAGAGCTTGTGTAATTGATTTCGGAGGTAATTGGGATGAACACTTACCCTTAATAGAATTTTCTTATAATAACAGTTATCACACAAGTATCAATGCTGCACCATTCGAAGCACTTTATGGATGAAAGTGCCGAACCCCAGTCTGTTGGGCAGAAATTGGAGAAAATCAACTATCTGGACCTGAGATAGTACAAGAAACAGCAGACAAAATCATTCAAGTCAAGGAACGACTAAAAACAGCACGCGGTCGACAAAAGAGTTATGCTGATAACAGAAGAAAGCCGTTAGAATTTCAAGTAGGAGACAAAGTGTTATTGAAAGTCTCTCCTTGGAAAGGAGTGGTAAGATTCATCAAAAGGGGAAAGCTAAGTCCCAGATATGTTGGACCTTTTGAGATTATTAGAAGAATAGGACCTGTAGCCTATCAACTACGACTGCCAAAGGAAATGGCAGGAATACATGATGTATTTCATGTATCTAATCTCAAGAAATGCTTAGCTGATGAATCACTGGTAGTACCTCTAAAGGATATAGAGGTAAATGAACAAGTTAAGTTTGTAGAGAGGCCTCTACGGATAGAAGATAGGAAAGTCAAGAATCTCAAGCACAAGAGATTAGTTCTGGTCAAAGTAAAATGGGACTCCAAAAGAGGACCAGAATACACATGGGAGCTTGTATCAGAAATGGAAAGGAAATACCCACACCTGTTCCAGTAGATCTCGAGGACGAGCTCTAAAACAAGGTGGGGAGGAGATAACAACCCTCCAAAATATTTTTTTCCGAAGACCTAATATATTTAAAATACCCCAATATGTCCTAAAATATACCCCGTATGTGAAAACCGAGCCCAAATACCTTTATTTTTATAAAAATTAATTAAAAACAAAATTTTATGAGCGCTCGCGGGCCGCGTAGCCTTTGGCTACTTCTTACGCGAGCCGCTACAGCTACAAGATCAGTCGACACCCGGTGCTGCCACGTGTCACCATCGTGGCGGAGCTAGTGCGATAACTGGGCCAGGCTAGGGCCTACCCAGTCTACTATGTGGGCCGCGTAGCCCTTGGTCTCATCTTACGCGGGCCGCGAGGAAACCGAATTTAGGCCCTATAAATAGCAACCTTCGGCAGTTCAGTCAAATCGTTCATCTCTCGACTTTCTCTCTCGAATTTCTTTATAGTAGACATAATTCTCGGGTATAATATCCACCTCTGCTCCGTTGTAAGTATCATAACCCCGGTTACGTATTAGATTCGCTGCCCGATTGATCCAGGGTTCCGTAACGGCTGTCGTGGTTCTGCCCGACGTAGTCGTTGGAATGTCGTCTCGGGAAGGGTATCCTTAATATAAATAATGGGTTATTATACTAACACGTGTGCATTTGTGTAAATTATAGATAATCACCAGGAAATCCTTACCGAAAACCTAAGACAGCAATGTGAGTAATCTCCTTTTTGTTAACTGTTTTTACAAAACCTCACCTAAATTAAATTATATTAAACAGTGATTGAGTATTTGTATTCTACAATTATCGTCGGTATGTTGGGGTTTTGTATACAAAATTTGTTACTGCCTTGCGAGGAGTAACATGGCCACAAGTCGGGTTGACAGTACCGTAGGTGGTAATTGAATAGATGGAAACAAATGTAATTGCGCGACCGCCCTCAATACTGTACAATGGTCTTTATTAAACTTGATTAAACTGAGATTCACTCACCAGTATTTCCCACTGACAAAATGTTTTTTAAACGCTTTTCAGGTAACAAAATGTGAAAGCCAAATAGAAGCCAGCTGGACAGCACTGAAGGCTTGAAAAAGTGGCTATAAAGTTGCCTAAAATAAAGAGATGTTTTATTTAAATAAAATAGGGTTTTCCCCTATAAAAATGTGTGTACTTGAAACTTGGGATTTTCCTATGTATTTAATATATTAAGAGCGTGGTATTTTCCCCTCAATACTGTACAATGGTCTTTATTAAACTTGATTAAACTGAGATTCACTCACCAGTATTTCCCACTGACAAAATGTTTTTTAAACGCTTTTCAGGTAACAAAATGTGAAAGCCAAATAGAAGCCAGCTGGACAGCACTGAAGGCTTGAAAAAGTGGCTATAAAGTTACCTAAAATAAAGAGATGTTTTATTTAAATAAAATAGGGTTTTCCCCTATAAAAATGTGTGTACTTGAAACTTGGGATTTTCCTATGTATTTAATATATTAACAGCGTGGTATTTTACTCTGATAAAATATTTCCTAACTACGATCCTGATGAAAATTCCGCTGCCAAAATGAATCAATACCGATACCACCAAAATTGGCCGCGGCCGCCCGTTCCCGGGTTTGTTAGGGGACGGGGGTTGCGACACGTTGCGTAATATTAACTCGCAAAATTTAGAATGCAGCGCAAAACAAAACGTAAAACCGTTGAACCACACACAAACATTGCGCCATGTTAACTTGCAAAATTTAGAACAAAAAATAAAACAAACATTTTGCGAATTATGAAAAGTGTAGAGTAATAAAGTTGAGAGTAAAAAAGTTGTGAGGTTAAATTGACAAAGATAGAAAGCTTTTGGGTTAAAAGTAAAAAACCAAAGTAGCTTTGAGTTAAAAGTGTAATTATATAAAAAAATTTGAAAACCTCCCTAAACATAGAATACAACTTAACTATGCACCACAATGTTGTTAATTTATAATGGGTTAATAAATAATAGTGAGATCCGGTACAAATAAATTAAATTACAGTTAAATTAGTGTAATAATTACTCGACCTCAATTTTAAATACGGTATTTACACTACTTAGAAAACTGCCATTTTGGTCCTTATGGTTTGGTCACTTTTGCCACTTTAGTCCAAAACTCAAACCTTTTGCATCTGGGTCCCTGTGATTTCAGTTTTATTGCCATTTTGGTCCAAAAATAAAATCCGGTCATATTTGTCTTATAAAAGTCTGCTATTTTGTCCTTTTCCGCATGGGCAAAATGGTCATTTCTTTTTTATAAATAAATACCAGATTTTAAAACACAAATATGACCTGATTTGCCCCTGAGGAAAAGGACAAAATTGCAGGATTTTATAAGACAAATATGACCTGATTTCATTTTTGGACCAAAATGGCAATAAAACTGAAACCACAGGGACCAGATGCAAAAAGGTTTGAGTTTTGGACTAAAGTGGCAAAAGTGACCAAACCTCAGGGACCAAAATGGCAGTATACTCTAATAAATAACTCTAGGCAAAATCAAAAGACAATGCAAACCACACTTGAAAGGAACGTTGAACCTTCATCTAAGGCTATCTGTTATGCTTTCGACATATTTTCACTGTCACGCCAAAGAGTGAATACCGTATCAGTGCCGCCTTCACCTGAACCTTTACTCATGTTTTTTTTCCACTTTTTTATGTAATGGTTTTACAAGTTATTACTAGCCACCACCTATTAATATAATATTTAATTTAAACGAATTAAAGAAAAGTTGAAAAAAGGAAAGAATGTGAATTTGTTGAAAGGTTGGCCTCACACACTTCTCCTTTCTTCACGGGCGTGAGGCAGACAAGTCCCATCCCTTTCACTGGCTTTAACGCCCCAAAGGGCAGTGTGTCACACCCGCTAACGCTGTATAAGCGGCACCTCACCAAGGGCGCGAGGCATAAATGACCTAAAGGACATTCTGAACTATGACACGATAAGAAACCTGAAGAAGAGGCAAAGACATTAGCTTCACACACATGCTAAATTAAAAAAAAAAAGACAGGCAACAATTCCTATACAAAGTTTTAAATTTCTCAAAAGGCTAAAAAACTATAGGAATTGGACAAGTGACATTCAAACAATTTAGGTGGTGTTTGTTTTTTTCAAAAAGAGCTTCCTGCCTCTTCTGTCTGCACCGTGCAGACGCGGGAAGAGGTTTTGCCTCAAAAGAGTGTTTGTTTTTTTTTTTGAGAAGTGCTTTTTACCTTTCCCCAGCCTCTTCTTGGGGAAGTGATGAGAGGTAAGCTTCTCCAAGAAGAGCTTTACCTCTTCTTGGCACCACCCCTGCTCCGCCACCACCACCCCTGCTCCGCCACCACCACCACTACTCCGCCACCATCATCATCATCATCATCATCACCACCCCTGCTCCGCCACCACCACCTCCACTCCGCCACCACCTCCGACATCTGCTCCACCTCCACTCCGCCACCACCTCCGACATCATCATCAACAAACAAAACCCCCAAATCAAAAACCCTAAAATCGAAAACCCCCAAATCGAAGAGAGAGAGAGAGAGATCGTAGAGAGAGAGAGAGAGATCGTAGAGAGAGAAGGGGCTGTGGTCGATCGTGGCTGTGGTGACGGTGGCTGTGGTGCTGTGGTGACGGTCGTGGCTGTGGTGGCGGTGGTGAAGATGGTGGCGGTGGTGAAGTGGTGGCGGTGGTGAAGATATGGTGGCGGTGGTGAAGATGGTGGCGGTGGTGAAGATGGCGGTGTAGAGAGAGAGTAGAGAGAGAGTTGAGAGAGATCTGTGTGTGTGTGTTTGTGTGTGAAGAGGTGTGAAGAGGTTTTATATAAAAAAAAAAACAAACCCTCTTCTCCTTGCAGACTGAAGACATTTGGTCCACCTCTTCTCCTGCAGATGCCTGCAGACGTGGCCTGCAGCAGAAGAGGTTTTCAAGAAGAAAAAACAAACAGCACCAAGTCTAATATGGATAAAACACCATTTAACTACAAAACATAACACCATATACTCTTTGCTACCTTCAAATAAACACTATGTACCCTTTATTAACTATAAAATAAAACACCACGTGCCTGTTACAAATAAAACAATGCATAATTAACACTTTGTAATTACTTGCAAAGTAAACCACTATGCACATGCAATAACTAAAACACCATTGTAAGACTAGTACCAAAACACCATAGACAAATAACACCAGGTTGAAACATAATATATATAGGGAGAAGATCATGCGAGAACCACCTCTTATTGCGAGAACCGCGAGAACCAATGTGAACACAACCAAAAATGCCTAAAAATAGCTAAAAATCACACAAAATTTTTTTTTTGAATTTTTTAATATTTTTTATAAAAAAATCGCTACTTTTCGAAGCAAAAAAAAAAAACATTTTAAATTTTTTTTAATTTTTTTTTGGCTTCGAAAAGTAGCGATTTTAACATAAAAAATATTAAAAAATTCAAAAAAAAATTTTATATTTTTTTTTTAGATTTTTTAGGTTTTTTGGGGGTTTAGTTTTTAGCATTTTAGCTTGGGGGGGGGGGGGTTTAGGTTTTTGGGGGGTGGGGGAGGGGGGTTTAGGTTTTTTTTTTTTGGGGGGGGGGGGGTTAGGTTTTTTTTTTTTTGGGGGGGGGGGGAGGGGGTTAGGTTTTTTTTTTTTTTTTGGGGGGGGGGGGGGGTTTTAGGTTTGGGGGGGGGGGGTTAGGTTTTTTTAGGTTTTTTTTAGCTATTTTAGGTTGTGTTCACATTGTTTCTCGCGGTTCTCACAATAAAGGTGGTTCTCGCATGAGCTCCTCCCTATATATATATATATATATATAGGATTAGGTTCATTTGTGAACCTTTTCCTATTTGTGAACAAAACGAACTCATCGTGACCATTGATCTTGTTTAATAGATATAAGGGTAGGATTGTCATTATACACTTAAACATTTTTTTTATATTAAATCTATCCTCCTTTTTTATCTCCTGAAATCAGTTATCAATTACACCAAATCCTAATTTTCAAATCCATTACTTCAACTTTTTCAAATTTTTGCTCTCGCTCGTCGAACTGGTAATCATCATCATCATCATACTCAGTATATCCCACCAATAGCAAAAGCTAAGGTAGGGTCTGAGGAGGGTGAGATGTAGACAGCCTTACCTCTACCCCGTAGGAATAGAGAGGCTGCTTCCAATGAGTCCCCCGGCTCGATTGTGGTTTTGCATCAAGCCTTGGACATAAGGCACATAACACTCAGCAATTGAGACAAACGCCAATTGGTGCATGTACCCCCTTGTCTTTCGGCTATCAACGCCACCTCATGATGCATGATTAACCATCCCCTCTTTTAACGTTATTTTCACGCAATTAGTAAAATAACGTTAAAATTAGTGCACTTTTGCTTTTGCCCCCCGAGCGCCCACACATATATACATTATATGTGCATACCTCAAGCGGGGCTTTTGCTCGTCGAACTGGTAACATCAACTCAAAAATCAAGAAACATCATTTACTAGATTTCTTTGATATTTTCATTGAAATTTCTTGTTCTTGGTAGTTGTACTTTGATTTTCTTTATTATTGTTTTTTAAGTTTGATTTTCCAATATTACGGTTGCTATCTCTTTCTTTTGTATAAATCTAATTGCAAAAGAAAGTTTCAGCAAATAATTATTGTTATTTTTTTTGAAGCCATGTCCCATCTACTTGGAATTTATTCCATATACTACAGCTTGTTTAAATTTTATTGCATCGACAACTATCAATCCATATAAATTAAAGAGTACGACTATTTTTTTTTTCTTTGGAATTTGAAGCCACATCCCATCGATTTACTTTTATTTCATTGTTTTATTTGTTATCGGCTTTTATTTTTCCTTGCTTCATATATGAATAATTCACCATAAAAGATTATTTTGTTATTCTATATATATTTAAGTAGCCATGTACACATATGAACATTGATATCATCAAATTATACAGCCAGTTACATGATTCGATAAATGTATTAAGTTTACTAATGTTTTTCTTTAATGAAAATTATCACTTGTTAATTCTTTTTGTATATATCTAGTTGTTGTTCGGTGAACATTTGGTTTTTATACACATGTGTATAGTTGATGTTAACTGACCGTTTGTTTTTACACATGCGTATAAGTTGTGAAGTGACTGTTTGTTTTTTATACATGTGTATATTTGTTGTTCATTGAGCAATTGGTTTTTATACACGTGTATAGTTGTATATATTTGTAGTTGTTGTTCAGTGATTGTTTGTTTTTTCATATACATGTGTATAGTTGTGACGCTGTACACACATAACAACACCCAAAACACACTATTATTGATTTGCGATTGAATCTTTCACAATAAATTACGCTTGTACATGTATATGCAACACATTAATTAGTTTTGTCGTCATGCTTTGAGATCTGATTCAAGAAGAAAGCAATTCAAGTTCAATTTCTACGGCGGCTGTTATAAAGCAATATTACATAACTAATGACAATGTTGTACATGTGTGTATATATCGTATATACACCCAAGTAAGTGTGTTATACACAATAATGTGTATATGAATTGAATCTTTAGAAAACATAGCTCATGTGTACCCATGTGTATTTTGAGAATTATAAAATAAGTGTATACACATATGTACATCATTAAACCATGTAATAACTTGTATATACATATACGTATTTTATGAAAGCATAGTAATACATAACTATACATATACATACTTATGAAATTGTATAAGTATAAAAGGATATAAATAATGCATATATGTACCACAGGTGGACGTAAAAACTTACTATTACACATATATACATATTTGTTTACTTATCCACACTAACATATTATATAACCATTATCCATACATGTATAATAGAATTTCACTTATATGTATAAATATTTTATTAAGTAATAGTATATTATTAACTTACTAACATTCACATTTAACATAAATTTGATATGCAAAGAGGATTATGTAGTGGGAAAAATAAAATAATATATGATAATGTAGTGTGCAAAGTAAAAATATAAGATGCAATTTTATTGGAACCATGCTTAAAAAACGTAGATGATTCTTACAGCCTTCTAGAAAACAAATCAAAAGTACAATATTACCCCTAATTAAAAAAAAACCGTCCAAATCAGTTTTGTATAATTAAACATTTAAATATATGTAAATAGACGCCAAGTTGAAGAAATTGATGACTAGTGTACATATGTAAATATTATCTTTACACGTAGGTTAAACATTAACATATATAATAGAGTATCAGTTTGAAAAATGTATTATTAGTGTCAGATTAGCATATAAGTAATAAATAATGGATTTTAAATAGTCAGTTTGAAGATATATATATTTGTGTGTGTGAAGAGAGACGATACTGAATGAGGTCAACAAAAAAAAATGAAAGAAATCTATAAAAGTTGGAGGGATGCAAGAGAGAATAAATTAAATTGAATCTAAAAAAAGAAGACAATTAATTAATTAGTTAATAGGAGAGAGAAACTATTTGGTATATTACTATTATATCCTTTGTAATTTATTTTTTTTATATTAAAGTTAGAATAAAAACATGTGGTTCATATTAGTTCTGTAAGTTCTGAACAAAAATGAGGTTCTGAAAAGAACCCAACCCTATATATATATATAGAGGATCATGTATATTAATCCAGAAGTGTGAGAAGTGTATTATAACACTATATATAACACCATATAAACACCGTATAACACTATGTAACACCATATAACATTATGTAATATTATATAACACTGTATTTTGTCTGATAGCATGTATATGATAGATGTATAATGTTATATATTGTTATATAGTGTTATATAGTGTTACATAGTGTTATATGGTGTTATATTATAACACTATATAACAAATATAACACTATATTTTGTCTGATAGCATGTCTATGATAGATGTATAGTGTTATATATTGTTATATAGTGTTACATAGTGTTATATGGTGTTACATAGTGTTATACGATGTTTATATGGGGTTATATAGTGTTATATATAGTGTTATAATACATTTCTCACACTTTTGAATTAATGTACACTATCCCTAGCCTATATATATAGGGTAGGGTTCATGAGTGAACAATAATGTATTTGTGAACAAAATGAACTTATCCTGACCATTTTTGTAGATCTAGATTTTTTATTTAATGGCAAAATTGTAATTATCTTTTGTAACTTACATGTATTTTAATAGACACAATGGTATAATTGTATTTTTCTCTCTTCATTTAATTAATTGATTTTTTTATCTCTTCTGATTTCTCTTTCCAGTTAAAAGAATATTTAATTACTTTCTCTACACTTTTTTTCTCTCACAAATTACCTAACTTAATATTTGATAATTAAAAAAAATACAAAAACATTATCAAATATTGTTTAATCTAGAACACGATTAAAACTATTTAATTACATTCTCTATACATATATGTATATTAGATCAATGTTTGATGAAAAGACGCATAGTGGAAACAATATGTAATAATACACAAGTGTATAAGTCTCGTATATATCAACCTGTATACACTAAGTACTTGAATAATACACAAGTGTATACGTCTGGTATATACCGACCTGTATACACAGATGTACTTAAATAATACACAAGTGTATAAATCTGGTTTATACCGACCTGTGGAAACAAGATGTAATAATACACAAGTGTCTAAGTCTTGTATATACTGACCTGATACACATATGTTAAAAAAACATAATTTATTTAGGTTTAATATTTAATTTTAAATGGAACATAAGAGTTTATTTAAAAAAACATTAGCCCTTCAATCTTTTATAATTAAAATAATAGAGAAATAATTAAAGATGTGAGAGAGAGCCCTTCAATCTTTTATAATTAAAATAATGAAGAAATAATTAAAGATGGGAGAAAGAAGAGAGAGTTAAGAGAGGAGAAAATTAAGGAATTTTGTTGGCTAATGTCAATCTTATCCTTTAATATAAAAAATGATCAAGGGCCAAGATTAGTTCACTTAGTTCACTCTCAAGAACTTGTTCACAAATGAACCAAATCCTATATATATATGTGTGTGTGTTGCCAAGATTAGTTCATTTAGTTCACTCTCAAGAAGTTGTTCACAAACGAACCAAATCCTATATATATATAGGAACAGGATCAGGAGAGAACGCCTTAAAGTGTGAGAACGGCGAGAACAATTCTCAGCCACAAGATCTTAGTGGTTTGTGGCTGAGAATGATGCGGTGACATTTTTGTAAATAATATGGGCCTTGGAACTAACATGAGGGGTAAAATAGGAAGATCCAAACAAAGGTGCACATGCTAATCACATGCCATTTTCCCCCATCATATTTAAACGACAATAACTTTTCTATACATGATTATTTTTCGAAAAAAATTACACCATAAAACTCAGCATTTTTTTATCTTTCCAACAAGTATACTATTGATATACTTTTCGAAAAAATTAACTGGGTTTTATGGCGTTTTTCTGAACTGGGTGTTTTATGGCGTTTTAGACTAGGTATTTTCATGGCGTTTTTCTGAGCTAGGTGTTTTTATGGCGTTTTAACTAGGTATTTTCATGGCGTTTTCTGAACTGAGTGTTTTATGGTGTTTTCAACTGAGTTTTTTCAAGGCGTTTTTCTGAACTGGGTGCTTTATGGCGTTTTTACAGTACAATTTATGATTTTTCCGAGCTCAAAAATATTAATTTTGGCGGTAAGACACAAAAATGGTTATTTTAATCTATATGACTCAAAAAATGGTTTTTTTAGCTATTGTAAATTATAGCTTAAAAATAGTTTTTTTTGGCGTGATGTTTTAACTGGGAGCTTATGGCATTTTTTGAGCTATATGGCTAAAAAAAATGGTTTTTTTTAGCGGTTGTAAATTATAGTTAAAAAATAGTTTTTTTTGTTATGGCGTTTTAACTGGGAGCTATATGGCTAAAATAATGGTTTTTTTGAGTTGTTGTAAATTATAGCTAAAAAAATAGCTTTTTTTTTTGCGTGGCGTTTTAACTGGGAGCTTATAGCGTTTTTTGAGCTATATGGCTCAAAAAAATAGTTTTTTAAGCTGTTGTAAATTATAGCTCAAAAAATAACTTTTTTTGTTATGGCGTTTTAACTGGGAGCTATATGGCTAAAAAAATGGTTTTTTTTTGAGCTGTTGTAAATTATAGCTCAAAAAAATAGATTTTTTTGTGCGTGCATAACAATAGCTTTTTTGAGTGTTTTTATGGCGTTTTAACTGGGTATTTTCATGACGTTTTTCTGAATTGGGTGTTTTTATGGCGTTTTATTTGAACACCCAGTTCATGTGAGTGGGTTTTTTTGACAATATTACCTCTTAGTGTAATTTAACATCAATGCCACATGTCACCACCAAAACTGTTCTCACCGTTCTCACATTTTTCACCGTTCTCTCTAAATCATGACCCTATATATATATATATATAACGAGAGAGAGAGAGAGAGAGAGACAGAGAGAGAGTTTAAAATATAAAAGTCTCTTAATGTACGCGACCACCCGATAACGTGCGTAAGTATGCATATAACATGCGTAAATTTGAGTTTAACATGCGAAATTTTCATGTTTGGTGGCATGCGGGTTTTGATTTTTATAACCCGGGTGCAGGTGGAGGTCGGGTTTTCCGCGCTTCTGGCAGAGCCAAGGGGCTGGCGGCGATCGAGTAGTCGACCTTGGCCACAGCGCCCGTTGTCACGGTGGTTGGCACGTCGTTTCTTGCCGTTCAAAAAAAGTATGCATTATAACGAGCGTAATTAGGGTTTAACCCAACCCATGCACAATTATGAATTATAATGTGCTTAATTATGTCAAGTTAATTACTATCGTACCACCGCGTTCAATTGAAGGCCTGGGGTAGGTTAGTTGTGCGGTTGAGATGCCCGCGTGCGCTTCGCACGTTAAGGTGGTCTTGTATGTTTACCTTCCCCTATATATATATGTATATATATATAGGAAAGGGTTCAAATGAGAAGGAATTATTTGTAAGAAGAAAAAAGAAGTTTAAATCAATAATAATATTTTATTTTGCTTCATTTAATATTTGTATTTAATATTATAATAATGGTATGTTGGTAAATTTACACAGACCATTAATTTGTTGTCTTCTTTTTAATAGCTAACTATATTAAATTTGTAACTCATTTTCAAAAAAAATACATAAATAAAAATAAAAGAGCTTAAGTTAGAGTGTATGACAAATTACGAGGTGTGTATGATAAAGTGTATGATAAGGGGGGAATGGGCACCCTAGGGTAAGTACCCCAGTCCCGACCAACAACAACTCGCCAACTCAAAAAGTGCACCAAGTACCCTAGCCACAACTTTTTATTATTTTTTAATCATATTAACTAGTAAATGGTGCCAGCGCCTACCCTAGCCACAACTTTTTATTATTTTTTAATCATATTCTCAAAATTAAATATCATAAAACTTAAAATTTAAGATTAAATAACCTACAACATAGGTTACAAATTGTTTGTGCACCCGTTCCAAAAGGTGGCCCGTCAAGGGGGAGATGTGGGTTCGAGTTGGACGGTTACATAAGACAATGATAACGCGATCTATTCCTCTTCGGTCCACGGGTTTGCCATAGTTTTGTTTTGTGAATGTGAAAGATGGAAAAAAGTTTTGTAAATGTGAATATTAAAAATGACCAAACGGTCAAAATAAGTGCCAACGGTAAAAAATTCCTCAATTAACACGACTGTCAAGCGGGTTTAGTATTTTACCATTATATCATTTTCTTTTTAAATAGATTTTCTTCTCATTTGATCATCCCAGTATATATAGCAATATGATTCACAAATTAAAGATAACAAAAACGCTTGTTATTATAGTGTAATTTTTATATCAAATAAATAATTAAAAATAAAACATAATTTACAAAAATACTACTATTCAATCTCATCCATCCAAAATTACAATCTAATGATTCAAATTCTTCTTAGCCTTCTTAGGAAGACACCTTTTGTAACCTAACTCTACTCATTTATGACATTACTAGGTTATCACCCGGGACTGCTTCCCGGGTAGTTTACTTTTATGGGTCTTTTACATATATCCCCTTCCTAAGTTCATTTATTACATATTTACCCGATCAAAAAAATCAATTACATATTTCCCCTCCCTAAATCACATATATTACATATTTATCCATTTCATTAAAATTACTCTTATTAAATTACTATTTTACCCTTAATGAATTTATAAGTAATATTTTATAACTGATATACATAATTAAAATCAAATTCATTTGTAAAATTAATAATAATCATTTTAATTAATAACTAACTGAATAAATAAATTCAACTTTGGTATCAATTAAGAATCAGATTCATGATTTCTTATTTTTTGGATCAAATATATATACCTACATATAACGAGATACACAGTTACACACACACTCACATACTAAACCCTTGCAAACACCCTGTCACCCTCAAAGCTATCTGGTTTCTCTTCACCGTCGGCACACCCCAAACCATACATAGGAAATTCTTAGCCGGAAAAAGAACATCGAGTGTCATTCATATACCTAGGAGGTGGTTCAAAGCGACTGTGTCGGCGCCGGCGAGTGGTTTCAGGTGGGTTTCCACCTCGGCCAGACAAGGGCGGCGGTTGGTGGTCGAAAGCAACGGTTGCAGCGCCGTTTGCGTGTATGGAAAATGGTTTGCGACGGCCCCTTTTATAGCTCACGGTGGCGAAGGCCGGTTTACACAGGGGCAACCATAAATCGATGATGGCAAAGGATAAAACAGAAAGATGACTATGATCTACTGTATGTGAATGAATATTTGTATAAGAAATGGGTGTAGAAATTTTTAAGTGAATGGAACTGAGGTGAATGAACCAGATTAGGAGAAACTGCAATGATTTAGTCAAACATTTAAATTAAAAAAAGGGTAAAATGGTAATTTCATAAGAATAAGGGGAAATATGTTATTGATTTTAAGAGTTGGGTAAATATGTAATAAACGCTCTTAGTAGGGGGGTATATGTAAATATCCCTACTTTTATTAGTTAAAAAAACTTGTGTTTTTATTAAAATGTAACATATTATTTCATTAAATTTTATGACAATTTTGAATTTTGAATCAATTTTGAATTTTGAATCCCTTATAAGTTAAATCAATTTATTATCAGTAATAATTGGTAATTATAGAAGAGATGTAATTTATTCAATTTACCAAAATAAGGATTCGAATTTGATAAAGATTTTACTTATTAACTTTGAAATTCAAAATTATTTAAAAGGTCAAACTAATCTATTAATATATGGTGATAATTATACAAGAAATGTAATTTATTCAATTTACCAAAATAAGGATTCGAATTTGATAAAGATTTTATTTATTAACATTGAAATTCAAAATTATTTAAAAAGGTCAAACTAACCAATTAATATGAAGTTTTTCGTAGCTCTAGAACTACCGGTAATCACTAATAGTGAAAAATCATTCTAAAAAACCCAAATCAAGTAAATGATAAAACTTCATTAACCTGTCTAAATCCACTAAGAACCAGTATCACGAAAAAAATCTGATCAAATAAGAATTAATTTACAAAAAAGAATTAGATAAAACCTTCCCGGATCTACGAATCTTCCTCGTACCTCAGCTACCAAAAAAAAAATAGTCATTCACCATTTATAAAAAGGTTGAAGTGGAGAAGTACAAAAACATGCATTGAGAGGAACCAAGATGGAAAAGAGCATACCTTTTCCAGTTTGTTATAAAAATATGTGTTGAAGATATGAAAATGGCATGTTGCACTATCAAAGGAAGATGACTGCTGCTGAAGATATCTACTCGATAGAGAAAATAAAAGGAATCCGTCATATACAAGATTAAATTATAAAAAAAAATGAGAAGACCTTGCAGAGAACAGAAAAAAAAGCACTAACCGGATATAAAAATTCATAATAATGGATGAAATGCACGCTTCAGGTGCAAGGCATTCCATGTAGGGCTGTAAACGAACCGAACGTTCAGCTAACAGTTCGTGAACCGTTCGGCGGGAAGTTCGTTTATGTTCGTTCGATTGGCTTAGCGAACGAACACGAACAAAAAATTTTGTTCGGTTAGCTTAGCGAACGAACACGAACACAGGTCCCGTTCGTTCGATTGCGTTCGTGAACGTTCGGTAATATGTTCGGTTACGTTCGTTCATGTTCGTTAGTTTACGTTCGTTTGATTATATTAAAAATAAGAAATAATAAATCTTTTCTCTAAATATATTAAAAACTTGAAACCCTATTGTTCTAAATTAGCTAAAATTTGGACATTCTAAGACATTTTTGGGGATGGTTATATCTAAGTTAGTTAAACTTGATTCATCGTTTGGTGGTGTAGTAGACTTCTTGTGTTTTGATTTATCATTTGATGGTTGTATTTAACTGCTTATATACAATGTTTAAGGATAACAATGTTTTTATTTTTTATTTTCAAGTTAAATGTTCGTTTGCATTCGATTTTATTTGCTTGCGTTTGTTTGTGTCCGAGACCAGTGTTCAGGAACTGTTCGTGAACAACTGAATTTCCTTAACGAACGAACACGAACATAAAATTATGTTCGGTTAGCGTTCGTGAACAGTTCGCGAACATGTTAATTTCCTTAACGAACGAACACGAACAAGGCCTTGTTCGTGTTCGTTCGGTTCGTTTACAGCCCTAATTCCATGTGAGCATAATCAACTTCAACAGCATCCGGGTCATCCCTTGATGGGTAGTAGATTTTAACACCTTTCATGCTGAAATTTGAATATGCCGAACTAAAACATTTTAGCAATCTTGTATCATTAAGCATAAGCAAATAAATGGAAGAAACCAATAAGACCTACCCTGGATCCAAATTTAACATAAATTTCTGAGTCTCTGTCTCCTCATCCGCTAAACGGTAAGTCCGTGCCTGTTGAAAAAAAGAAAACGGTAGAAATTAAAAGCAGGAAAATGACCACATATTACAAATTCTGTTTATTCGAATGCTAAAGTAGCCACCCCATATGAAACTAATGTGTCATATATTTATGCACATAAGAAATGGAAGTAACTTACAGATCTAGGCCTCAAATTCCTCGAGGGTTGATCATGAGGAGACTTTGGCCTGACAAATGAATAGATTATAACTTAAGGATACACAAGAACCAGTTATAAGCTAAAACAGATCATGAGAAAGATACTTGAAGGGGATAATAACATATTTCAAAAATATTTATTTGGAGATAAGTCTTCTTACTCTGAGAAAGATGTAGGATCGCCATCTTCGTTTCCATCATTGGAGTTCATTGGTTTCTTACCATCTACTAAAGAAGTCTTCATGGATCGTGAAGAAGATAAAACCTTCCCGGATCTAAAAAATAATCAGACATACATATTCAAAAAGACATTAAAAAAAAACTATGATCAACAGAACAGAGGATCAATAACAAATATTAGCAATCAGAACAACAGAGGATATTCCGTTCTATATGAAACCCCAATTTCAACAACGGAAAAACCTTAACAATCAGAACAGAGGATCAATAACAAATATTAGCAATCGAAAATTTAGAGTTTTACCTGTACTAAATCGGATATTCCGTTGTATATCGTCGATGATAAAAACTTTGAAGACAGTAATCGAAGATTTAAATCAAAACAGAGGATAAATAAGAAAGATTAGCAATCGAAGATTTAAACCTTTACCTGTATCACATCGGATCTTGACTTGTATTAGCAATCGAAGATAAAAAGATTGAAGACAGTGAAGGAGGCGGAGGCGGAGGCGGATGGCATGGCAATACCAAAGAGAAGATAGGGTTAGCAAAGGTTGTTGGCTATGACTGAAATGAAGAAAGAAAAGAATATTTTTCTTATAAAATATATATACAGATCCGAATAAGTGGAACCGGGCGGAAACGGGGCTTCATTATATGTGAAAAAAATACCCGTCTAGTTTCCCGCCAAAACCACATCTAGAAAGCCCTAATATTGTGCCAAGTGTCCCAAATTTTTTTTGTTTATTATATATAATAGATACTTAAGTTTTAAAAAACTAATGCCGCTCCTCAAATATAATAAAAAGACAAACATATCTAAGATCTAGAATCTTGATTAATAGCAATTCACAAACACGTATTGATGATTTTTGCAGAATCAATTATTTTAATTAGATATAATATGCTAGTTATGGTTTATTGTAATTATCTCTACCATAACTAAAAAATATGATACAATTGTATTTTTTATAAAGTTGATTCTTAGCATTTCATACACATACAACTAATATCTACTCTTACGTTTGATGTCTCAAACTCTTAATGATAAGTCGTTGAACGACTATGAATGTTCCACTTGACCAGGGGAAAAACAATCCTTGCTCTAGGGAGACTTACTATCGTAAGGGTCATGCAAAAACCTAATTAATCTAAGTAGATAGCGTAAGTAGGGTATCGTATCCACGAGAAATTTGTGGTCAGTGTAGAAGATTTAATCTAAAAACTAAAATTATCTAATTGGGGGTTTGATTGATTGATTTCAAAAACCCGAAAACTGACTAAGAAAGTTGTGATAAAGATGAGAAAAAGTAACCCTCACTCGGAATCCCGATGGCTCGTTTTAATACAAAAACCCGTTTACAAATTCATAACACCACATAGAAATAACCTTGGAATTAATGACTTTGATTAATTATTAGGGATAGTTTTTAAGACTCACCATACAACTTAATAACCCGTCTGATTATACCAATTACCTACCAATTTATCAATCCGCTAGCGATGCAAGGAAATCGCCAATACCCTTGATAAACGACAAACAATTCAAATATAATAAACGTTTCACAAAATCAACACAAGTGGTCATAATTTACCAGTTAATAAGAATAAAAAAACAGAGTTTAATATGAAAATATAGAAATCAATCATCCGATGAAAGTCACAAGAGATAAAGGTAAGGTCCTCCAAGTTTTAGATTCTAGGTTCACACCAAACCCAGTTTAATCATCAACTGGACATCACATAGACATGGTGCTGAAAAGTTGGTTACTTTAAGTGGTAATAAAAAACAGTCTTTGTCATCAGATCTTTTACAGTTCAATTACCTTATTTATTAATGTGAGCCAACCTACTTTATGTCACCCAACAATCTACAAGGTCTTGTTATCAACCAAACAAGTTGTAAAGCAAGAACTCAAAACACATGCACATAGTTTAAATAAACCAACACATCAAATTGTTTATAGACGTCAATGTCAAAAACAAATCCAAACATGAATAAACTGAGAAAAGTATTAAACCCTACGAACTCCATGCTTGAAGAAAGCCACCTAGACGCTCATGCCTAGAACCATGTAGAAA
This sequence comes from Helianthus tuberosus, assembly GCA_030545235.1. Taxonomy (NCBI): domain Eukaryota; kingdom Viridiplantae; phylum Streptophyta; class Magnoliopsida; order Asterales; family Asteraceae; genus Helianthus; species Helianthus tuberosus. Next base: position 11,220,454 of record CM060381.1, read on the forward strand.
GGTAGCTGCCTTCCGTATGTCCCCAGCCGTCGAACTCCCAACTCTCCTCTTGCTCTTTGCGTCCCACTCTTTCCGCCGTTAAATCCCCTTTTTATAATTTTCCTCCTACAAACTCACTTTATTTCATGTTGGGCCGATGATTTATCTCAGTTGAAGATTTGGAGCCCAATAATTCCTTTTAATTCCCTCGTCGTTTTCTCTTTAACGGCTAGGCCCAAAACATTATTTTTGTTTTACGTTTATGTATTTGCATGCCCAATCCATGTGCTTTTATTATTTTTGAGGCTCATCTATCTACTATATTATAATATAATGCATGCATGAGAAATATGTATTTTAAGATACCCAAAAAATAAGAACTTTTCACCCCTTTTATTTATAGAAAGACCCCTAAAATAAGGGTAGTTTAGTCTTTTTAACACTATTTATTTTTTAGCCCCTAAACTTATGTAACACCCCGAAATCGGTATTTGGTAATTAAACCACGTAAATAAAAATGAACAGGTAAAATACCGCTAGTGGTAAAAATAAACCCGGTGAATATTAGGAAGTAAATAAATAAACCTAATATTAAATAAAAAGAGAATAAAAAGTTTTGATGAAATAATGTTCGTAAGAAACCCGAGCTAACGGGGCTTAAAAATATAACGGGTGGTAATCTTCCGGAACCCACCAAATTAACTAGGAGTAATTAACTTAGTTATTTAAAAGAAAATATTTCTAGAAATAAAGAGGTTAAAGCCTACTTGTAATAAACCAAACCATGAGGGGCTAAAAGTGGGTAATTAGGAAAGTGTTTCAATTAAAACATTTATATAAAAAAAATTGTTAAAAACACACACAAGGGTGTGTGTTCGATGGACCAGAGCCAGGAGAAAGCACCCATGGAGTCAAACCCTAATTTCAACAAATCATCTAAATCGAAGCTAGATTCAAGCCCTAAATCGATGCATGAGCACATAAAAACGATCATCTAGTCATGGGGATCATAAGGTATGTCACAAAACCTAGATTGGTTAAAGTTGAAATTCGAGACAAATAGGTTACTTACGAATAAATTGGTGGATTATGATCCAAAAGATGAAATTAGATGTTTATATATGCCTAATTTCGTTAGATATGATGAAATTATGAAATACTTGATGTAGGTATACTTGAAGTTCCCGGATGAAGATCAAGCTCTAGGGAGGACCGAACACGATCAAAGAAATAAGTTTCCGCACATTGTTTCGTCGATATTTTAATCGACGAACTATATTACTTTTCGTTGTATTTTTTTTAAATTGTAAAAGTTTTAAATTATCCGTATTTTCTACGGATACGAAATCTTAGTTACATGTTTATTTTCGTAAATTAAACGAAAACCGTTAAATAATACTAAGGGTGTTACAAGTTGGTAATCAGAGCTCATGGTTAAAGAATAAAGTGTTCGGTTCGAGGCTTGATCGCAAATCCGGTAAGTACATGTATGTTAATGGTTTAGCATGTTAAAGTGTTGTAAACAACACATAGGGTTATCGCGTACTACACGCTACCCCAATTAAAATGATTGATACAGTTAACGAAACTACGTGTGTTGACACGTACAGTAAAAAGCCTTGTATTACAATACGGGCGTTTATAAATGTCGAAATTACTAACTTTTGTAAATGTTTAGTTGAAGGACACTCGCATCTGAAGATAACGAGAGTTGAATGAATTGTGGATATGACGGTGGAACAGTCCGAGGTATGACAAGCTGAGCATACTCATTGAGGACCTAAATCACGTGATGATTGCGAACAAAGTTCACGGCAAGAGAAGCCCGTTAGGGCAAGCATTAACAGGTGCACACTTTTAAATTTAATTGCATAAGTAGTAATATGCAACAAACACGTAGGGGATAACGGTTGCATATATCTGATAAAACCTGAATAGGATATCTATTCAGGATGATGTTTCTAAGAGAAGTTTAATAGAAATATGTGTTATTCACGATGATGAATAACAAAGAAATAATATGATTGGTTCATATGGAAACTTGGACGGGGGGTAATTATCCAAGTGGAAAACTCTCAATATAATGCTATTGAGAAAAGTAGCGATCACATTAACGAATGTGATTATATAATAGTTCGATAGAAAAGAAAAACATTTTATATGTTCAAATGTAAGACTAGTAAAACTAATGATTGTTGCGTTGCAATTAAATAAAGTTTTACTAAATGAAATAAGAGATATGAAATAAATAGAGGCGTTACTTACATAGGGCGTGACGTGAAAACTATAAAAAGGTCATGTGTGTCATGTGTTAATCGCTTACTCTGGCCAAGTAAGTAGTGGCATATGATACCATGAACTTCTTATAGTAGACACATTTACGTCCGATGTAGTAAGGACGAGGTGAATGGGACTAACTTAAATGGTACCCAAATGAATCAAATAAGTAAAATGTTCGATAGTAAACGTAAGTCGGATGACGGAAGCGTATTACGTTAGAGTAACGAGCCCGAGAGAAGGGACAAAGATTAAGGTAAATGAAAACACAAACCAACTAATGTGAATGCTAAGGCATAGAGATAAAAGTTTGACTGTCATAAGTGATGAAATTCACACGGACAAGTCAAATGAATTAAATAAAGAATAAAGGACTTGACTGAATAAAAGCGATGGATTTCTCTAAGACGACCAAATAAATTAAAAGGATGTCTAAAAACCATATAAGAATGGTTACTTGATGATGACTTCGGTAAAAATACCCGATGGATGGATAGGATTTTTAGTGAACGCGTAAACCAAGAGATGGGAACGCGGATTGAAAGTCAAAAGACTCAGATAAGAGTTATGACTAAAAGATGACAATATTTTTGCAACATAACTTTTGATAATTACGTTCAAGTATTTCAAAGTTGGACGGTTCGAATAAAGAACGAAGTTTGACACTCATAAGTGATTAAATTTCGCCCAGAATAAGTCAAATGAGTTAATTAAGGAATAACGCTTGATATAGTAAGGAAAACGCAAACCGGTGAAACCAGAAAGCTAAAAACATTAAGATAAAAGAACCCGGGCGATGGGTTGTAAAGAAACATGGGTATAAACCGGGTGACGGTAAGCATAGAATGAACTGACGTGTAAATGACGTAAAAAGTCATAAATTCGAAAGAATAGTCTACAAAGAAAATAAATGTAGCTTTAGACTACGGTCAGGACCCATAGAACTCAAGGAATGAAAATGAATGATTCTTAAACTTAAAAGGGGTGCGTTGACACCGAAAGTGTATCTTAGGACGACACGAGTAAAAGAAAACCTACGGGAGTATCATAACCTTCGAGTTAATAAGTAGTGTTAAGTTCTACGAGACTAAAAAGACCCTTGGCTCACAAATAAAATGAAACAAACCGTTGGGGTTCTCACCTTAAAAAGGTGAAAATCTAAAGAAAAAACTTACGAGGCTAAGTAAAAGAACCCGCGGGTCACTTGGATAAAGCGTGGAAAACTGGTTACAATTATCCATGTAAAATAATAACGGCCAGGAATAAAACTTAGACGGAAATTCCTTGACATGAGGAAAAGACATAAGACAGAGAAAACGTAAACTAAAATTTAGTTTTTAGTCAAAAGCAGCGTTTTAACAAACATAAGTAGTATGAATGGATTTTGAAAAATCTTAAACACACATAAGGCCGGGGATGGCAAAATAGTATACCCGGGTGACGGGGTATGAAATGAAGGCGACTAATTAGTCTAGCCGGTAAAACCATTCGAAGTCAAAATAAGGGCATGAAACTAGGTAAAGCGCTCATCGAAATAAGATTAGCGTGAAGTAAACATATTGAAAGAATTGGTGACCGGGTGATCAAATGACAACTCGGTCAAATAGACGACAAGAATAAGAAATATATGATAAAAGTTACGGCCCACGAAACCTTATATATGAAAGACGCTCACGTCAATACAAATAATCACTATAAAGCGAAAAGAAGGAAAACCTTGAAAACGAAGCTAGGTTCGTTTGTTTTAATCAACGAACTACATAAAGAAGGTTTTGGGGAAGAAACCTCTTTAAGGGGGGTAGACTTGTAACACCCCGAAATCGGGATTTGGTAATTAAACCACGTATATGAAAATGAACAGGTAAAATATCGCTAGTGGTAAAAATAAACCTGGTGAATATTTGGAAGTAAATAAATAAACCTAATATTAAATAAAAAGAGAATAAAAAGTTTTGATGAAATAATGTTCGTAAGAAACCCGAGCTAACGGGGCTTAAAAATATAACGGGTGGTAATCTCCCGGAACCCACCAAATTAACTAGGAGTAATTAACCTAGTTAATTAAAAGAAAATATTTCTAGAAATAAAGAGGTTAAAGCCTACTTGTAACAAACCAAATCATGAGGGGCTAAAAGTGGGTAATTAGAAAAGTGTTTCAATTAAAACATTTATATAAAAAAATTATTAAAAACACACACAAGGGTGTGTGTTCGATCGACCAGAGCCAGGAGAAAGCTCCCATGAAGTCAAACCCTAATTTCAACAAATCATCCAAATCAAAACTCGATTCAAGCCCTAAATCGATGCATGAGCACATAAAAACGATCATCTAGTCATGGGGATCATAAGGTATGTCACAAAACCTAGATTGGTTAAAGTTGAAATTCGAGACAAATAGGTTACTTGCTAATAAATTGGTGGATTATGATCCAAAAGATGAAATTAGATGTTTATATATGCCTAATTTCGTTAGATATGATGAAATTATGAAATACTTGATGTAGGTATACTTGAAGTTCCCGGATGAAGATCAAGCTCTAGGGAGGACCGAACACGATCAAAGAAATAAGCTTCCGACATTGTTTCGTCGATATTTTAATCGACGAACTATATTACTTTTTGTTGTATTTTTTTTAAATTGTAAAAGTTTTAAATTATCCGTATTTTCTACGGATACGAAATCTTAGTTACGTGTTTATTTTCGTAAATTAAATGAAAACCGTTAAATAATACTAAGGGTGTTACAACTTATTACATTTAAATCCCTGATATTTTAACAAAACTATAAATAATTAGTTATAATTCACCCCTCCACAACAAATTTATAATTTTTTACGTATTCTTTACATATCTTATAAACTATATTGTTTAAAAAAATCCAAAGATAGCTTGACGACCTACACATTTTTGTTGACGTTTCGGTAATTGTCTTTTTCAATATCGACGCACAGATTAGAAGATACAAGTCGATAATGCTTTAATTTATAAATAATTAATAATTGTGATCTAATGGTTAATCTACAAAGATGGGCTCCATCTAGACATATGAATAAAGTTTATTTTATATTTGCACTTTATTTTTGGTGTTAATATAATGCAGTTATTGACCATATCAATAAATTTCAAAATAAAGTTAGTATCCTAAATTTACAAGTCAACTGAACTTATATAAGTTAATATCCTAAAGTTGCAATAAATAGATATTGCAGTTAGATATAGTCAAGATGAAATCATAAAATATTGCAGTTATTCTTGAATATTAATATAATAATTTGTATTTCTTAATTAAAAAATAATAAAGTAATAAACTTTAAAGCTAAACTTACTATGATATAAAGTTAATAAATATATAAACCCTTAACATCCTATTTTTTTTATAAAAACTGTTTTTAAAATTTTATAAAAATATAAATTTATATATATATAAACGGAATTTAATAATTAAAGTTAAAAGTGTAAAACGTACTTACGAGTCAACTACTATTTTTTATTTTTATAAAAACAAAGATTAGGCACGCTCAAACCACTGTGGCATCTTTGCTGACGTCACCATGAAAGTGACATCTAACCTCCTAACAAACTCTAACAACTGACCTAATACAAACACTGCTATGCTATCTGCTGTTTACAATACATTACATAAGAAAAGCTAAACTACTGCTTTATCCTTCCACTGTTGTGACTCCAGTAGTATTTGATAATTTCAGCAGTGCTTGACCCATAGCAGTAGATTAATCAACAGAGCTTTAGTCTTCATCAGCCTTTAACTTGGACAGTAGTTGTAATCAGCAGGTGTTGTAAAGGATCAGTGGATTAGAGGTCATCAGATGTTGAAACCACTTTCAAGAGGAAAGAATGTAAACATAACTTCTGCTTATTTTGGATCCACTGCTCTGATCCAGTTTTGGATTTAATTATCTGTTCCTCTGATAGGGTTCAATCCCAACAATCTCCCCCTGGAACAGATAATGCCAAAACCCTTCATTATTGTGGAACTTTATTGCTTCATCAACAGTTCCCTTATTTGCCCTTTGAGTTGTAACTCAAAGTTTAAGGCATCTGTGTCATCTTCATCCCTGCACAGTGGAAGATCAAGCAGATCCTGCAGATCTTTAACACTCAGGCCAAGTGCTTGTTCCCTTGATATTTTCTTCACTTCTCCACTAGACTTGATCATAGTCAGTACATGGGTCTGTTTGTCAGTTTTCCACTTTAGTACTTTTGAGTCTGGTGGGTTTCTTGGGAGATATTTATTAGATGAGGAATTTGGAGATGCTGGCCTGGTGATGATTGACTGAGCAGTGCTTTGAGCTTGAGCTAGTTCAGGAATATCAGTCATCATTTGTTTGTAAACCATCTTGATAATTTCATTACCAGCAGCTATTTCCTCTGCTGTTTCTGCATCCATATGTTTTTGCCTTCTTCTTTGATAAAGAATGGCACTAGGTGGAGCAATGGCTTTCCTGACTTGCAGCTTTGGTGGTCTTGTTGAAACCTCTGCTTCAGGATAGTCAGGCTTTTGTGGAATTTTTGGATTTTTCTTTCTTAAGTCCTCCAACCTTTTGTAGCTGGCCCTGACTTTGTCTTCTTTCCACCTTGACACTTGATTTTTAGACCCAAAATCAGCAGTGATCAATTCCTCTTTCATTCTCTTTAGCTCCAATACCTTATCAGGTACATTCTTCTTGTATTTTGCCTAATCAGGTGGAGTATGCTTTACCTTGTTCTTGATCATTTCTTGAATCCTGGCTGCTTCACTTTCAAGCTCAGGAATGGTCCATTCTTTGTACATGTGTTTTTCTCCCTTATATTTCTTGTAAGTCATGATGTTTTCAATGTAGTCTTTTCTCAGGGATTCATCTGCTCTTTCTGATATTTGCTAACATACATTCTTTGCAAACTGCTCCAAAGATCTGACTTGTGTGAGCAGAAATTGATAATGCCTTTGTATTTCTTTGTCAGACTTTCCTTGTGCATCTCTTTTGGAGATATCCTCTGCTTGTTGAGCCTCAACTTTCAAGTATTCTTCAATGTTTTTAGGCCTGGGATATCCTTCAACAGATGGTAAACTCCTTTTAGCAGGATCATCCTCAAAGTAGAAGGATTTGATCTCTTCTCTGACTGCTATAAGCTCTAGAGGAAATTGGGCACCTGCAGGAGTGATGTCAGTGATTGGCTTTTAAACTTGAGCTGAAGAGAGAGGAACAGGGTTTGGTATAGTAACAAGTGATAAAGGTTGTGAAGATGTTGGTGGTGAAGAATCATCATCTTTTAGAATTAACCTTCTCATTTTTGGTTGAGGAGAGGCTGATGATGTTTTGGATGGTTCAGTAGTGGTGATTTGAGTGGTTGATATTGTAGTGGAGGTGATTGAAGTGGGAGGTTGCTGACTAATAGTTGTTGAAACAACTGGTGTTTCAACCACTGTTGCCATTACAACTGATGATGTGTCATCAGCTGTCTTCTGCTTTTTGGCAGGAGGTGATGGTGGAATTTTTGGTGGGGCAGTGGTTGTTCTGGGAGCAGTTGTTGTGGTTGAAGTGGTGGTTTTTGGTTTAACAACTGCTGAAACCACTGAAGTACCAATAGTTGTTGATAAAATAGGTGTTACAACAGCTGTTTGGGAGGAAGATTGATGTGTGAGGTTTTTGGTAGGTTTAGGAGTTTGCTTTGTGGGTCTGGATGGTGTGTGTTTGGGTTCCCTCACTTTTCTAGTGGAATTCTTTCTTTTTGGCTCAGGATTTTTAACATCCTTTGGCTCAGAAATACCCTGCTCATTCAGCTCCATAAATGTTCTTTTCTCCTCTTCCCACCTGGATTTATCCTTAGCCTCTCTATCCTTTTTTACCTCTGCTTTTGCATCAGCAATGACATTAGTGGTAACATCAATCTTTTTGGACCCATCTGGCAAAGGGATGTCCTTGAGCATTCTTGAATTTGACCCATCAATGTACAACCCATCTTCATATCCCTTTTTCTTCCACTGCTTTATTTTCTCCCCCTTTTTGGCATTAGCTGTTGGTGGGTTATCCACAAAGATAATAGTGGGAGGAGCAGTGCCAGTTGTGTTCAGTATGTGGGCCCTTATAGCCTTGATATCAGCTTAGGTATCTTTAAACCTTGACTCCATGAGATTTCTGAACTTTTGGATTTGAATCTCATGCTGCTGATCAGCGAATTCTCTTTGTTGTTGGAGCAGTGGTTGAAACAAGTTCCATAGCTCATTTGGAGTAGGAGCAACTATTGGAGCAGCAGTGGATGGTACCTTTTGTGCTTTCAAAAACTGTTGCAGCATTTCTTTGATTTCTGCAACAGAAGTATCCAGTTTGTCAACTCTATCCGTCAATTCTCGATACATAAAACCATCACCCAACTTAATGGGATCATCTGATTTGCTACTAGTAATGGTTGTAACAGTGGTTGATTGAGGAAGTGTATCCCAGAAATCATCCACTGATGCCCCTTTGTCTTGGAACTGGAGACTTCTTCCTTCAAATTGAGAAACTCTTTTTAGTGAACCAGTGAATACTGGATACACAAGAGTTCCCAGAGAAGAAATTGCCTCCAAGGAAGTCTTATTGATGTAACCACTGTCCAAATGCAAACCAGTGGGTTCAGCATTTGTAGTGGCTGCTTCACTTGGTCTACCACCAAGAGTTACTTGAAACTCAAGGGGTGTAACCTCCTCAAGTTTTGTTGGTGGGTTAGCAATGACTGAAACATCAGACCCAGTCACTTGTTGAGGTATGTTCTCATTGACAGGTGATTGAGAAGGACTGGTTTGTGTCTGGTTCAGACCAAGAGCATCCAACAATAACTTTGTTTGTGGGGGAATTATGAATGTGAGGTTGGGTGTAGAAAGCGAATTTTCCCCCTGCAGTGGGCTGTGGATGATGGAAGCAAGTGATTCCAGAGCATCATATTGTGGTGTCCCTATTATTTCAACCTGTTCTTTTTGAGAAGAAGCAGGAGTAGTTTCAGGCATGGGTTGAGATCTTTCTACAATCTGCTGTGAGGAAGTAGCAGCAGTGGTTTCTTGTGACTTTTGTGTTGTCACTGGCAGTTGCTCTGGGATCTCATCTTCCAGAGTTGCCTTTTTTGTAGGTTGGGGGGGGGGGGGGTTTGGATTTTCTTTTGTCTTGGCTTTTTGGTGATTTTAGGTGTGGGTTTCACAGCAGTTGTTTTGCTTCTGTGATCACCTAGAGCAGTGGGCTCAGCAGCAGATACCTGAGGAGCAGTGGTAGCTGCTAAATTCTGCTCAGGAACCTCTGCTTTTGTTTTGCAAGGTGTTGATAATCTTGTAAAAGTTTCAGCTGTTAAGCTGTTTATTTGAAAAGAATCACCTTGGATGAGCACATGTGCATCATCCTTTCCAAATTTCTTTTGAAAGTAATAACTTAAGAACCTTGGAAATAATAAAAATGATTTTGTAGAAACATTTTTGACCAAGTCATTAAAGATTTCCTGGGAATAGTTAAAATCTTCATTTTGTAAAATAGCATATCCCAGGTATTGAATCTTTAATGGTATCTCATTAAAAGCAGTTGTTTTATTTGAAACACACATCAAGAGGCTATGGAATAAAAATCTTTTTGCATGAGGAAAGTTACCTTTTTGTAAGGTATCCCTCCTCATTTCTTTTGCATACCCCCTTTCAAGAAAATCAATTTGATACTCGTTTTTGGGAAAAGAAGTTTTACCTTGCTGATCATCGAGTTCAAATACTTCTGAAATGGTTTGTGGGGTGATGTGAACCTTTTTACCCATTATTGAAGAATTAATGGCTGTGACTGTCTCACCTTGTGTTTCAAGTGTGGCATTTTTTCAAAATTCTCTCTGGGTTTTTAGGTAAATTGGAGCATCTGCTGTCAACAAAGTTTTGTACTTTGAAGACGTCATGGTATCGATGATGGCGTTGTAGGTTTCGATGTTGGTGGGTTTTGTGAGTAGACCCAAGTAATTGTGCGGAGATTTGTATGGAATTTCAGTGGGTGTGGTAGCCATTTGAGTGGCCTTTTTGGAAGATGATTTTGAAGTGGATTTCGCAGATGAAGAAGACTTTGATTTTGTCATGTTGAAGACGAAGAAAGATGAATGATTTGAGAGAGAGAGATGGAAACTGCTTTCAGAAAGGAATTTTAGAATTCAATTCGACAGTAAAACCCTGTTTGGGGTTTTGCTTAGGGTTTTATAGTGGAAAAGGTGAATGCTGACGTGGCAACGGTTACAAAAGATCTGATCGCTATGTACTGTCCATGTGCCAACCTCTGATGAATTGAATGACAAGTGTTTTATGAAAACCACTGATGGAACAAGATCAGTGGATGCAACGGTAATAATGAAAGCAGTGGGTGATTTTTACTATCAGTGGATAGCATATCAGTGGATAAAACACTGAATTTGAACAACAGTGCTTATTAAGGAAATGAGAGAACAGGGGTTGGCTTTCAGCAGTGGACAGATTTTTAAGCAGAACAGATGCTTAAACAAAACAGTGGTTGTGGCAGACTTTTAAGGATTTAATGAAAAATTCATTTTTAGCTATTTTTAAGGATGTAATTTTGATTTTCTGAAAACATTTTAATGCTTTTATTCATAGAAAAACAAGATTTTTCCTGTTATTCCATGTTCAGCATGCCAATACTAGAGATCAAGCTTTCAAAAGTGGATGTGTCTAATGCTTTGGTTAGCACATCTGCCAGCTGATCTTTAGTTGGAACATGGTGCAGAGAAATCAAACCTTTTTCATAGCAAAGTGATGTCTAATATCAATGTGCTTGGTGGTTGAATGAGAAACTAGATTTTTGATGATATTTTCTGTTGCCTGGCTATCCAACATGAGTGGTGTCTTTAGGGCAGTGATACCAAAATCCAGCAACTGATTTTGAAGCCAAAGCAGTTGGGCTGTACAGCTTGCAGCAGCTATATACTCTGCCTCAGCAGTGGATGTGGAAACAGCTACTTGCTTTTTGCTTTGCCAAGACACTAAGCAATTGCCTAGGAATTGGCACCCTCCTGAAGTTGACTTCCTTGTTTTGTCACATCTAGCAAAGTCACTATTTGAGAAACCTAAAAGCTCAATTTTACCATCAGCTGGATACCAGATACCAAGTGTGGGAGCACCTTTTAGGTATCTAAATATCCTTTTTACAGCAATAAGGTTTGACTTTCTAGGGTCTGATTGGGATCTTGCACAAACACATGTTGCAAACATGATGTCTGGCCTAGATGCAGTTAGGTACAATAAAGACCCAATCACGCTTCTATAAAGAGTTTGATCAACCAAATCATCATTTTCATCAGACATGAAAATTTTATTTGTTGCAATGGGTGTACAGCATGGTTTGCAATCATCCATCTCAAATTTCTTTAAAATTTCTTTGGCATATTTTCCTTGATGGATGAATGTGCCATTTTGCAGTTGCCTTACTTGGAGACCAAGAAAGCACTGGAGTTCACCCATTGCACTCATCTCAAACTCTGCTGTCATGAATTTTCTGAACTCTTCACACATTTTGTTACATGTGCTTCCAAAAATGATGTCATCCACATAAATCTGGACAATCATCAAGTCTTTCCCTCTCCATTTCAAAAACAATGTTTTATCAATTTTACCTCTTGTGAAACCAATGGAAAGTAGAAAGGTGGAAAGTGTTTCATACCAGGCCCTTGGTGCTTGTTTCAGGCCATACAAAGCTTTATTTAGCTTGTAGACATGATTTGGATTAAATGGATCCTCAAAGCCTGGAGGTTGACAAACATAAACCTCTTCTTGAATCTTACCATAGAGGAATGTACATTTGATATCCATTTGATACACCTTGATGTTGTGGTTGACAGCAAAGGCCAGGAATAGTCTGATAGCTTCCAATCTGGCTACAAGGGCAAATGTTTCATCATAGTCAATGCCCTCTTCCTGTCTGAACCCTTGAACCACAAGCCTGGCTTTATTCTTGACAACAATACCCCTTTCATCAGTTTTATTTTTGAAGACCCATTTTGTGCCAATAGGACTCACACCCTCTGGCAATGGTACAAGCTCCCAAACTTGTTGTCTTCTAAACTGTTGGAGCTCCTCTTGCATGGCTTCTACCCAGCTGTTGTCTTTTAGTGCCTCTTGGTACTTGACTGGCTGATGGAGAGATAGGAAACCAGCAAAAAGACAAATGTTTTGGGATTGACTTCTTGTGAGCACCCCTTCATTGATGTTGCCAATGATTTGGTCAGGTGGATGAGATTTCAAGAAGATTAGATCTCCTTTGTATGGAACAATGGCATTAAGTGGGAAGGGCTGCAGGTGTGAATCATCTGAGCTAACCACTGCTGGTGACTTTGATGATCCAGCAGTGGCTTCAAAAGGTGGTGGAATAGGAGGTAATGGTGTGGACACATGCTGAATTTGATCCACTGTTTGAGGACTTTTGTCAACAGTGTTTGATGATGTGGAAGCAGGGGTTGATGGGCTACTTTGATCAACAACTGTTGAGGTAGCAGTGGTTGAACTTTGACAGCTGTTTTGAGCATCTGCTGCTCTTCCACTTGATGCAGACTTTTGCTGTGGAATGATGATTTCATATCCATAGTCTGATGGTGAATTTTCTAATGGACCTGCATTGTTAGGCTGAATCTGCAAGCATGGTTCTGGCAGCCTCGATCAAAGTCCTGTTCTTTCTTTCAACAACCCCATTTTATTCTGGTGTTCTTGGAATGCTGTACTGCCTTACAATTCCTTTTGACACACAGAAATCATCTAACTCCTTATTTCTGAACTCTGTGCCATTGTCACTCCTAAAGATTTTCACTGGAAGATCAAACTGCTTTTCAACATGTGTAACAAAGTCTTGCAGAATGCCTGCAGTCTCATCTTTGGAATGTAAAAAGTAAGTCCATGTAAACCTAGAAAAGTCATCAACAATAACCAAACAATATCTCTTTTTCTTAAGACTCATGACTTTAACTGGGCCAAACAAGTCCATATGAAGCATTTGCAAACATTTGGTTATTTTGGACTCTTCAATTGATTTGTATGAGCTTTTATGTTGTTCTCCTTTTAGGCAAGAAACACAATGCTCATGACAGGTGAACAGTTTTTGAGGTAAGCCTCTTACTAACCCCTGTTTTGAAATAGCAGTGATTGTCTTGAGATTTGTGTGCCCCAATCTCTTGTGCAATAATTCTGTCTCTTTGTTTGAGGCAGCTGAGAACAGACAGGCATCAGTCCTGGGGCTCTCTTTTGACATATCCACCACATAAACATTGCCACTTCTTTGAGCAACAAGTTTGGTTTTTCCATTTTTTATTATTGCTTCAATCTTTTCAACCATTTCTGGTCCAACAATCCTACAACAATCCTTTGTGAAGAATGAGCCATAGCCCTTATCACTCATTTGAGAGACACTCAGGAGGTTGAATTTTAGATTGTCTATTAGATTGACATTTTCAAAATTTACATTACCAGACTGTACTGTACCAGACCCCAGAACTTTCCCTTTACTATTATTACCAAAGGATATATCACCCCTCCATGGATTTTGAAATCTTTGAGTAGGGCTTTACATCCTGTCATGTGCCTGGAGCCTCCACTATCCACATACCAAAGGCTATCTAAGCATGCAGAAGCTCCCTGCACATGAAGTAAAAGGATTAGTTCATTAGGGTCTCCAAAGCCAATAAGGCTTTGGATGGGGTCTCAATAGTGTCTGGGATGAGTTCAGGTGGATGTACAGTGGTTAGCTCAGGGGTTTGAACATTTTTGGGAATGTTTTTCTCTAACCACTATTGGGGGTCTTGACCAATCACCTGCTGATAACCAAAAGGATACCTGTTCACTCTTGGTTTAGAAGGCTTTTTGTAAACCTCATAAACATGTGGGATCCTTTGCTATGGTGGTTGTCCCTTACCTCTTCTGTATTGATTGGCAGGGGGTGCATCAGTCACCTGAACATCTCTTTTGACAGATGTTTGGTTCAGCTGTTTTGTAACAGCTGTTTGAACTGGCACAAACAGTGGTTGATTCTTGGTGAATTGACAGATGATGTTGATGAACTCAAGGATGTTTTTGTAGTGTACTCATTCTTTTTTACATCAAAGTTTTTGAGATACACACATTCTTGAGTTTTGTGGTTTGTTTTACCACAGATGGTGCAACTCTCAGCAGGAACAATGACACTTGTTTTGTTGATATCATATGCTTTTAGATGAAAACAGTCATTTGTTAGATGGTTCTTCTTTTCACAGAAATCACAAAACAGGTTTTTAATTTTTTCTCTTCTTTTCTTCTTCTCAGACTCCTTAGCAACTGAGTTTTGAACCACTGTTGGGATGTCTTTGAGAGGAATGACCTTTGCTTTAGGAGCTTTTACACCATCAGTGGTTGAGAAGTCCATTGGTTTGAAGTTCTCAAGAATGTCACACTCATCAGACCATGTGGGTTTAAATTGGTATTTCTCAATTTCCTCAAAGGTTGAGGATCCCACAGATCTTTCCAGAGTGATTTTGTTACCAAGTTTGTCAGTTATCTTAACTTCTTGGCCATTCTTGTTGGTTGGTGTTATTTCAACAGAACCAGCTTGTTTAGCAGCAGTGTTTTCAATTTCATCATATTTTCTAAATCCTATGCCAAATTTCACATTGCTTTCAAGCTGTTTTTCTAACATGACTTCATAACCTTTGCAAGATTCCACCCATCTTTCACAAGTGATTTGGGTGGATTCCAACTCCTTTTTGCAAACTTGATATTTTTCTACCATAGTTTGGAGTTGGTTCTTGGTTATGCTTTGCTCTTCTTTTAGACTGCAGATTTCTTTGTCTTTTTCAGCCAATTTGTTTTTAAGTTCTTTTAAAGACTTTTCAAATTTGACCTCATCATTCAACACTATATCCCTAAGGTTTTCATTCACCTCTTTAATGCTAGCAAATGCTATGATGCATTTGTTTGAACACAAATTTTCTAGAACCTGAGATGATACCTTAGCTGCAGCCATCATGGCACAATCAAATTGATGATCATTTCCTTCATCAGCTCTCTCTTCTTTCTCACCTTCTTTCTTTTCTTCCTTTTCTTCTTCTTTGGACCAGGGGTCAAACAGTGGTTCAATCAGGGTTTCTGAATTTTCTCCCAGCAGTAGTTCACCAACAACAACAGTAACCACTGCTTTAGCAACTTCATCCACTGTTTCAGCACTTGTTTGCCCTTTTTCAGCATCCAGCTCTTCTGGTATTGACTCTAATGCCATAAGACAAAATTCATCATTAGAAGCATCATTAGTAGCATAGAGTGCAAAATTTTCATCACTTAGCTCATCAGGTAAGCTGCTTCAGTCAACAAAGCCTTGGTTGAAAAAGCTTTGCTGATCTGGTTGAACCAATGCTGGTGGTGCAGCTTGTTGTGGTGCAACTGGTTGCACTTGAACCTGAGGTACAGGAGCCTGAACATACTGAATTTGAGGGACAGTGGTTTGAACATAATGCACAGGAACAGGGTTTGCATAATGAGCAGTGTTTACATGGGCAGCAGGGGTATAATGGGAATAGTGCACAGGGCTTTGGTTTTGTGGCCTAGGGTTGGAGCTGGGATGAGTAACAATTGGACCAGTGGTTTGACTCCTACATTCCCTAGCAAAATGTCCTAGCCTATTGCACTTATAGCACTTGATCTTTGACTTATCCAACCCCACTTTTAAATTCACATGTAACACTGGGAATTTTCTCCCTGTCCTTTTATAAAATTTGCTTGTTCTTACACTAAGCAAAGCCAATTGGTGCAAAATGTCCATTTCTTCAAGATCAGTTGGATCAAAGTGCTGTAAGTCATTGAGTTCAAAGCTCAAGTTATCTGACATCTGGTTTTCACAATTAGCAGTAAAAGCATAATTTGCAGAGTGAGAATCAGAGTTGTTAAAGTTTCCACCAGTAGTTATGTCAATATAATGATCATAACTCTGATCCTTACTACTGCTACCAGATTCTTCCTGACCAAAAAGAGTTGTGCTGCCAAATGAGTAGTCATCAACAACTTTTCCAGACTCTTACAACTTCTTTTTCTGGTTTAACTCCCTTTCATAGGTCAGGACTCTACCATGAAGTTGGGTCAGTGTTAGATCTTTGAACTCAGCAGACTTTCTAGTTACAAAAGCAATTGTATCCCATTTTTCAGGTAGTGATCTAAGGAACCTGCTATTTTGTGTAGAATTAGAAAATACAACCTTAACAAGCCTTAGTTCACTAATGAGACAACTGAATCGCTCAAACTGTTGATTCAATGATTCACCCTTAATGTGACAAAAGGTTTCATACTGCTGATTCAGAATTTCCCTGTTGTTTTCAATTACTTCTTCAGTTCCCCCAAATTGTTCCTTCAGTGCATCCCATAATTCTTTGGCACTGTTACAGTGTAACAGCCCAGCATAAATTTCATTGGGTAATGCAGATGCAATGATGCTAAATGCTTTGGCATCGAGTTCGAGCTTTTGAAAATCCATTTCAGTATAGTTTTCAGGCTTTTTAGGTTCGAACTTCTTTGAGTCCTCAGCACTTGGCACCATGTGAACATGTGGTCCAAAAAAAAACAGATCTCCAACATCCGGTATTTTATTGAGCAAGGATGTGACCCATCATTCTCTCCCAGATGTTGTATTCATTACGTTTAAGCATGGGTGGTTTGAAAAGTGAACTGATGTTATTCTTATCATCTTGTGATTGTGACGTCATCCTGGTTGTTTTACATGCACTGATTAATTAACTTTGATCGTGATTAAACCTTACTCTGTTTTTCAATAAAACGAACAACTATCAGTATCAATGATTGTGAGCTGAACTATTTATGTCAAAATGATTGTTAAATCAAGTTTGACTGTCCGAGCTCTGATACCAATTGTTAGGATCTGAGTTTGGATTGATTCTGTTTACGTTTGATTTAAGATGAACAATGAACAAGTAATGCAGCGGAATATAAATTGAAATAAACATTGCACACAATCAACCAGGAGAATTGCTTTTAACACACATTTTCACATAGAACCGAATGATTGAATTTATTTCAACTACGATTACAATGCATGCATGTAACAAACTCTCCCTCAGCCTGAGCTCACAGTGTTTGTTCGTACAGGAAGAAAAGTGATGAAGAGCTAATAGAACAGTACAGAGTACTGTTCTATTTATAGGCACGCTCAAACCACTGTGGCATCTTTGCTGACATCACCATGAAAGTGACATCTTACCTCCTAACAAACTCTAACAACTGACCTAATACAAACACTGCTATGCTATCTACTGTTTACGATACATTACATAAGAAAAGCTAAACTACTGCTTTATCGTTTCACTGTTGTGACTCCAGCAGTACTTGATAACTTCAGCAGTGCTTGACCCGTAGTTGTAGATTGATCAACAGAGCTTTAGTCTTCATCAGCCTTTAACTTGGACAGTAGTTGTAATCAGCAGATGTTGTAAAGGATCAGTGGATTGGAGGTCATCAGATGTTGAAACCACTTTCAAGAGGAAAGAATGTAAACATAACTTCTGCTTATTTGGATCCACTGCTCTGATCCAGTTTTGGCTTTAATTATCTGTTCCTTTGATAGGGTTCGATCCCAACAAGTGATTGGCGCATGAGAATCATAGAGTGTACTACTGTGTATGGTAAAACCTGAAACGTAAAAGTGATAGGTGCATGAGAATCATAGAGTCTAGATTCATATCGTTCATCTATAAAGCATCACAAAATCATCACATAGAGTAAAAGTTTCACATAGTTTCACACTTAATTAAAACTCAAATAGTTTCATTTCCATTATGATTGATCTTCTCGAGTTTACAAGCATCACAAGGTAGGAGGTACGACGAGACTTGCCAAAAGATGAAAGTTTCAAAACGCAGGGGGTTACATAAATAAAGTAATGACTAAACGATCGTGATGAGGATCCTGGATATCAACACGGTCATTCTCATCAAAGGATATAATTTTCTGTTGAGTTAGAGTGAAGGTTCAGATAAGCCTATCTCCATTTTCCAGCTTGGTCTCTTTATCATGTCACTTCTCTGTAGAGAATGAGGTTCCACATATATCAGAGCCTCCGAAAATGATGTTGATAATTTGAGCATCTACAGGTGGTGCAGGAGCTCCTTCTAGCACTTTTTCAGGATACTGGATCCTTGATTTCTTCCTTTCGAGCAACTCTTTTAAGTGACCCTTGCTGAGGAGGTAACCTATATCCTTTCTGAGTGTAATGCATTCATCAGTGAGGTGGCCAAAGTCTTCGTGGAATGCACACCATTTTGATTTATCCTTGTATGATGTAGACTTTTCATTCTTCTTAGGCCATCTTGCTTTCTAACCTATGTTCTGCAAAGCAAGCATCAACTCACTATTATCAACAAAAAAACAATATTCAGATATATGAGGATATTCTTCCTCACCTTCTTCTTGTTCAACAGAATGCACATTTTGATTGTCATGCTTGGAGTATTGCTTGGATCGATTATTCTTGTAAAAGGATCCTTGTTGCTCCTGTTTAGATATCCAGCTAATCTATCATGGATCCTTTTATCATCCTCTAGTTGGATGAATCTTAGAGCCCTGTTTCTTACTTCATCTAAGTTCCTGCAAGGTGTCATAACAAGATCATCAGAGAAAGGAGAATCTTTTTGCAAGCCCATTTTAAATGCATCTACGGCAGTGGCAATGTCTAAATTTGGGATTTCTAAGGATTCTCTACCAAATTTAGTAACGTAATCTCTAAGTGATTCATCACGGCCTTGGGTGATCCTATATAAATCACTAGTTAACCTATCAAAACTTTTACTACAAGAAAACTGATTATTGAAATGTTAACTAAGTGTGAAAATGAAGTTACAGAGTAAGGAGGAACACTTAGCAGCCATTTTAGTGTTGATCCAGTAAGTGTGGATCTAAAGCCCTTGCATAAACATGTTTCTTTCAATCTTTCAGGGATGGGGTTGATCACCATCCTTTCTCTGTACTGAGCCACATGTTCCTCTGGATCAGTGGTACCGTCGTATAACTTCATATTGGGGGTTTGAAAACGCTTTGGTATTTCAGCATTTCATACTGGAGAGGCAAAGCGAGATATTTTGTGACTTCCGTCTAGAATCTCTGGAATGGGTTTGACCACTCATGGGACACTGGATATCATGTCCTTGAGTTTCTGCAACTCCCTGACCATAGCTTGGTTGATTCCTGCAACCTGCATGTGACCAAATTAGTATCAAAGGATGTATTAAAGTTATTACCTCCTGAGTGGTTTGAAGTTGGTATCCCAGAAGTGTATCTAGGATAAGACATTTCTGGTATAATAGTGGGGCTAGAAGAAGCAATAGTATGCATAGGGATAAAATCCCCTTCATGAATTTTAGAGTTTCTACATGATTGTCTCAATGAGGATCCTTGATCCTAAAAGACATTGGGTCCCAGGTTGGTTTGTACTGAAGGCCTGGATTTGTGATCTATAAATCCTTGAACCCTGGATAAGGATCCTTGATTGTTGAAGTATGACCCTTGAGCTGGAAACGTCTCCATATATCCTTCTGAGCGGAGGAAGGATCCTTGAGGCTGGGTCTTCGTCGCTGGTCCATGCTGATGGATTCAGGATCCTTGAGGAAGGGTCATCGCCAGTGAACCATGCTGATGGATCGAGGATCCTTGAGGAAGGGTCATCGCCAGTGATCCCTGCTGTGGAAATGAGGATCCCTGAGGTTGCGTGTTGGAACCATGGACTGTTGTGCTGCATTTGCTGGGGTGATGAAGTCCAACATCCTAAGCACTAATGGAAAATGATCCTCTGCTGGCCTCCTCTGCTTCTTGATATCATCGATCTCACGAAGGATCTTCTAGTTGGTTTTGTCTTGTTGTTTCATGTAGTTCTTTATCTGCGAAAAGAAAACATAAATATCACTGTTAGTATTAGTAGAAACTTTTGATCCTTGGAAGACTGATGATGTCTTCTTTTGAGAATTATCAACATTCTTCTGGTATGGTGGGGGAATAGGAGGTAATGATGCACTAGTTTAAGATGAGGTAACCGCCGGCATGGCACTTGAAGTGGATTTTCCTTAAGAAGCCATGGAGGTGATGATAATGAACAGAAATGGATAGAAAAAGGTTTTTCTTAAAATGGAAGTACCACTCGCCCCACAGTGGGCGCCAAACTGTTTTGGTCAAACATCAAGCTAAGGATAATATAAACAAATCTGATTTTGTGAGGTAGTGTGCTTGAATGACAGATAACTGAATGATCAATGAATGAAAGGTAAATGACAATGAACACAAGGATTTATACGAGGAAAAAATCCCTAATCTTTAGAAAATCTCCGACACAGAAAACCTCAGATAGTAAAAACTATCACTATCAACTATATTACACAATACAGATTACAACTTCGGATGATATTGAGCTCATTACAACTGAGTTCTAGTTTAAGTGTTTGAGAGCGGTTTTCGAGAGTAGAAAAATGTGCAAGTGTGTGTCTAATCAAGCTCAATATCCCTCATATACATTCTAATTTAGCTAATAACTAACCAAGTGAAAATGAAGGAAGCTCCCACGTTCACCCAATAACGGCTACATGCCTTCAACTCATGTAAAATAGGAAGCATATTCCCCGATAATCCAGGATTGACTAAGTTCAAGTCGTTATACACCTGCGAGTACAAGTTTCAAACAAGGATACAATTGTTAGTTAATGTAAAAAATAATTGAGGATCCGTACTCCTCAGACTTCCTGCACCATCTGTTAAGGATCAGTGATACAGGACAATCTAAGGATACGTGATCCATAGTTATAAAAATTAACCCCTAACAGCAGTTAAGAAATCAAAAATAGTTAATGAAAGCCAAATAGAGCAATTTATCGATGAGGTGGCCATTCTTCCCCAAATCAATCACCGGAACGTGGTCAAACTATTGGGATGTTGCTTAGAGACAGAAGTCCCTCTGCTCGTTTCCGAGTTCATTCAAAATGGTACTTTGTATGATTGCCTTCACAAAGAACGTGACGAGTTCCCAACTTCCGTGAATATGAGATTACAAATAGCTAGGAAACACCATCTACTAACTCCACGTGGATTTTCACCATATACTTACCCTAACTACTTCAGGTATTTAGGATACATTTTAACTCTATTTTTTACCGGTACTTTCACGTTGATTAATTATCCCACTTAATCATACTTTTGATTTGTTTCTAATGCTCGATTGTTATTGATAACTTTAATTACCTGATCTAACCCCTGCTTCTTTGGTTACTTCCCGGGTCATTTAAGCCACATGTTACCGACCTACAATAAAATAAAAACTAGCCCCTATGTTGTCCAGGATTCCCCTGCTATTGGATCAAACTCTTGCTACAAAATATTTTGTTTCCTATGTCTTAGATTCCTTCTACCAAAGAACCAACTATTCTACAATATTGTTCTTATCCTACACGAGGAAAAAAATTCCGGAGATTAATTCTTGATGATGTGTCTGAAAGACAACATGTTATTATAGTGTAAAAACCCACATTTTAATAGTTGTTTGTTGTAAGTATTGCTTAGAATTGATTAAAT
This sequence comes from Helianthus tuberosus, assembly GCA_030545235.1. Classification (NCBI taxonomy): domain Eukaryota; kingdom Viridiplantae; phylum Streptophyta; class Magnoliopsida; order Asterales; family Asteraceae; genus Helianthus; species Helianthus tuberosus. The sequence continues at coordinate 11,242,277 of CM060381.1, forward strand.
GTTTGTTTCTTAGTGTTTTACAAGATAAGTGAAATGGAGGATTTTCAGTCCAAAATTAGAGATTACTGAAGTTGCGTAGAAGGTAGGCCTAACCCGCTTGCTCTGCTGGCCGTGAACAAGAGAGCGAGCTACGAGTCGTGGGTCCCAAGCTAGTACACCAACCTACAGATTGGAAACCTTAGAATGAGAAAGCACCGAGTGGCGTGTTTACATGTCGTAACCCGGGTCATGTTTACGGGTCGTAACCCACTAAATCAACACATGGACCGTAGAAATAGAATGAGATGTCGTAGTTATTAAAGACTAAATGTTTAGAAAAAGACCAACAAAAAATATTTAAAAAGTGAGCTCAGACCTAGGCATCAAAATCCTTCATCCCGCACTGTTGCAGCATCACCACCGGCTGCATCACCACAACTAACTACACCTTCACCCTCCTTGACTCCGCTCGTCCCGAGCCCGGCTGCGTTCTCTGCTGCAAGATCTGCCTCCTCGTTTCCACCAAGTTTTAGCAGGGTTTGCTCCCAAGAAGCCAAATCCCATGTGGACCTATCGACGCTAGGATCACCGACCTCCTTCGCCATCTTGATCTTTGTCCGCGACACTGTCCTGGCAGCGCAAACCTTAGCCTCATCCATAGCCACCATTACAGCCTCCTGAAGACTCACCTCCGAGAAGAGCAGCTGCTCCTCAAGACCCTTCTTCTCCTTCTCCATTTGGAAAGGGCCTTATCCTTGGCAACAACAATGGACCTCATGCCAGCGAGGGTCTCTTCAAGCTCAGCCACCTTCTTCTCATGATGGGCCTTCACGCGAGTAAAGCCCTATATGCAACATAATATAAATCAGGATACAAGATCCTTAAGAAAAAGTAAATAGTAACAGTAGGATTAAGGATCCTTACCTCGGTCAGGGAGTCATGGAGTTGCTTTTCCACATCGAAAAAGTCTCCTTCAGGCTCAGAAGGCTTCTCCCCTTGGACCTAGACTTGGCCCTGGTGGTTACCGCTCTTGGCTCTTGGAAGCTCAGGCTCTTGGAAGCTCAAGCGCTTGGCCGATTCCTTCTTAGTAGTCTGAGGAGAGAGGAGGCTATCAATGTCGTCAAGGCAAAACTTGGTGGCGGATTTGTTTGTAGAATTTTGAGCACCTGTGTAACAAACAAAAAAGATAAGTACTCGATTCTTATTTTTTACTTGTTCAAACTACAAAATCTATAACAACTTACTTGACATGATGTAGGAGGATGAGGTTTGCGCTTTTTCTTCTTAAGAATCCTAGTTTCTGATTTTGAAAGTTCTAACAAACGGGTCAAGGGCCAGGAATGCCTCAACTTTTTCAAGAGTCCCGTGAAGCTCAGCAAGTCGTGCAAAGTTCATCATTGCAAATAAGATGAAAACACCACTTAGAATAAACATAATGCATAAGCGAGGATATCTGAGAATCCTATATTCTACCCTTCAGAACCTATTTCAGGGGTAAATAATCCCCATTAGGGATTGAGTCCCTTCTAACGAAGAAGAATTCGTTTTTCAAGGTGGAATCATTATGGGTGGTTTTATGGATAGGGATTGGATGGTAAGACTTAGATTTGAACAAAAAACGATTGGAACCATGTGTAACAAGAGAGTACAAATAGGAAAGCTCTGAAAGCCCAAACTCAATATCCTCCTTCTCTAGAATCTCCTCAATGGTGAACAACGCTCTCCACAACATGGGCATAGCTTGACTATAGCTAATGCCGGTCAAAGTAAAGAAGTGTTGGGTCAAATCCGGGAAAGGGTATGAAAACCCTAGAAGAAACGGGAAAGTTGGGAAGAAAAACCAAGTTTTTGAAATCACATCGCTGCGAGCAGAATGATCAAATGGTCAAAAGATGGCTCCCGGAGGAAAACAAGATGTAAGGCTTTGGATTTAAGGGTCGGTGAACTTGTAGATTTCTGATGAAGGATTCATCAGCAACCATCATCCTTATTAGGGCTCACTCCAGGTGAGGATCAAGTGCCTATTTTTGCCATGGATTCAAGAAAGAAAAGAAAATGAAGAAGAGAGGAGAGGAAAATACTTGAATAGAAAGTGCCGAATGTGAAGATATATTCTGGATTGTGTTGATCTTTAAAGAAAAAGGAATTATCTAGTACAAAAAATATCGCAATGATAGTTATAGCCTGCTAGTCCCATCGACTAAGTTATAACGGTTAGTTTGAATTTAAGAGCAATATGACAGTTGTGATCACTTATCACATCTGCCATATTGGGGGCAATTATTAGGGCCTAGTTTTATTTTGTTATGGATCCGATATCCTGAGGCATATTCTGGATGAAATATCCTTGATGTGCATTATGGGACCTCAGAGGATCAATGATCCTTAATGTTTGCTATGGTTTCTAATAATTGTTCTTGGTATTTTATTGTGTTTATATCCAGGTGAACTAAGTGGTGGACTAAGTCTAAGCTGAAAACTCGCTAGGAAATCGTTCAGAGGCTACACGTGCTCATTCCACAACAGTCATGGAACGAAGACGTGGGTTTAGCATGATTATTGCACATTTTGTTACGTATATTTTTAAAGGGGTCGATCAAGTTATAACACAAAAAGAAACACACTATATACATAACTCATCACCTTTTGTTGAACTCAGCACACACATTGTATCAAACTTAATAGGTTTCCAAAGTTGTATTACACATTGTTGCTTAATAGAAATCAGTGGTAGATAGTTTTCACCACCTGGGGTTTTTATGCCGGTGATCTACTAGTGATCAAGGGTTTTTTCTCGTACAAATCTTTGTGTTACGTTTACATTTCAAGTCTTGCATTCATCGTGTTCATATAAGCACTCTACCTTATAATACATATTTGGTTACATTATCCTTAAACTGATTTTTTACAAAAACAGGTACCATACCAATTGGACAAATTGAACACATACTAACTAAATTCTCATCACAACGCACGAGGATTTCTACTAGTTGTGATACAATAGATGATTTGACAATTTTATAAGGATTTCCATCACTCTATTTCTAACTCCCAATATATATATATATAGGGGAGGGCTATATAGAAAACCCTTAAGTTTTTAGAAAACTCTGGAAACTCAAATCTCCCCCCATTTTTACCCAACCTCCCGACATTTTTTTTTTGAAGAAAATAACACATGTAATATACATGTTTTAAAGTGTTTTGGGCCAAAAAAAACAAAAAAGCGCCGAATGGATGTTTTAAAAAAAAAAAAAAAATTTCAGCATGCTTCGGGTGACTAACATGTGTTAGGCACAAACGACAGAAACTTGCTGAAATTTTTTTTTTTTAAAAACATTTATTCGGCGCTTTTTTGTTTTTTTTTTGGCCCAAAACTCTTAAAAACATGTATATTACATGTGTTATTTAAAAAAAAAAAAAATGTCGAGAGGTTGGGTTTTCTCAAAATGGAGGGTTTTCTATCTAGCTTTAGCCTATATATATATATATATATATATATATATATATATATATATATATATATATATATATATATGCTGGTATTTATAATATAAAGGGCCTAGCTAATTGATATAAGTGAATGGTATTTATAATATAAGGGGCCTAACTAATTTTATTTTTAAATTGGATCAATGTGTAATTAAAGTTTGAAATAGCACTAAATGATATGAGCTAAACTTGTTTCTAATCTAATTCTAATAAAGAATTCCAACTAATGTTACATGACATTTTCTTCTTTAAAATTACAACTAACGTCACATGGTATTTTCTTTTTCAGTTCATTAATAATATTATTTAATTAATGTCTAATTCTAACTTATGATTAACTATTAATAATATTATGTTATTAATATTAATAAAATCCAAGATTGATTTTTAAAAAAACATACGTAAAGTTTTTATGAAAAGAATAAACTTTTTTAACCACAATTATCCATAATTTTAAAACCAATGATTTTAAAATTATGCTTTCGTTTTTTTTCATACGATCTATAATTTTCATATTCCACATATTAATTGTGGTTTATATTTCACAATAATTTATGCTTAAGGTGAATATTATAAACTACTCAGGTCAATCACATATTTTTAATAAGATTTTTGTTTCTTTTTCAATGAGAAGTGAATGAATCTTATTTATTCTTTTTTTTTTTCAGGTTGTGACGGGTTCATGTCAAAACGGATAATTTTTTTATGGTTCAATGGTTTGAGTCATGTTAACCCAACGTTTAAACACCTTTTGTGCATTCTCTCTCTCTCTCTCTCTCTCTCTCTCTATATATATATATATATATATATATATATATATAGGAGAATGATCCGTGATGAACCACCCTTTATTGCGAGAACCGCGGGAACCAATATGAACACAATAAAAAATACCTAAAAATAGCTAAAACACAAAAAAAAAAAAAAAAATTTAACATTTTTTATACAAAAATCGCTAGTTTTAGTAGCAAAATTTTTTTTTAATTTAAAAAAAATGTTTTTTTTTTTGCTACTAAAAATAGCGATTTTAATGTAAAAAATATAAAAAAAAATTTGTGTGTTTTTTTTGATTTTTTTAGGTTTAATTTTTAGCATTTTAGCTTGGGGTGTGGGGGGGGGGGGTGTTAGGTTTTTTTTTTGGGGGGGGGGGGTGGGGATTAGGTTTTTTAGCTATTTTAGTTTGTGTTCACATTGGTTCTCGCGGTTCTCGCGGTTCTCGTGGTTCTCACATGAACCTTACCCTATATATATATATATATATATATATGGGAATGTTCATATGAAAACCACTAGTTATTGTGAAAACTCGAAAACTGATTAAAAAAGCCAAAAAATCATACCAATTTTTTTATTTGCATACAAATTTTCGCAGCTTTTTATATATATAAAAAAAATTCAAAAAAAATAAAATAAAAAAATTTTGTATTGCACATGTGTAATAATACACATGTGTAGTATTACACATGTGTACTACAACAATTTTTTTTTTGAAATTTTTTTTATATAAAAAAACCTGCGATTTTTATAAAAAAATTGAAATAAAAACATTTTTTGTGTGTTTTTTAGGCTTTTTTTAGTTAGTTTTCGAGTTTTCACAATAAATAGTGGTTTTCATTTGAACCTTCCCGTTAAAAAAGCCAAAAAAACATACCCAATTTTTTTTTTGCATATTAATTTTCGCTACTTTTAGTATATAAAAAAATTTCAAAAAAAAAAAATAAATTTTTTTTGTAGTGCACATTTGTAGTACACATACACATGTGTAATACAATTTTTTTTTTGAAAAAAAGTTTTTTTTATATAAAAAAAACCTGCGATTTTTTATAAAAAATGGAAAAAAAAGAAAATTTTTGGTGTGTTTTTAGGCTTTTTTAGTTAGTTTTCGAGTTTTCACAATAAAAGTGGTTTTCATTTGAACCATCCCCTATATATATATATATATATATATGCATTTTGTAAAGTTTGATATATTGTTTATGAGTAGCGAAAACATATTATCAAAAGCATGATATAGGATTTGTTTTTAATAAAACGATTAAGAACATTTTAAGCATTTAAATACTTTGACACATTTGGTCATTTATTTTTTTGCTTGTTAAAAATACGACTCTAATTGATTGTTTCCACCATTATATGTAACAATGGAATTTCAGTCATATGATGTATTTAGATTTATAAATTATAAAAATATTCAACCCGTGTAATATGCGTGTCTATAACCTAGTTTATAATATAAAGGGCTTAACTAATTTGATTTTTTTAAAATTGGCTAAATGTATAATTAAGGTTTGAAATAGAGGATATATGTAATAATCCTTTTGATTTAAAAAAAAAAAACAGAAACTTCTTAACCTTTTCCTGACATTCTTTTCATTACGTTTCGTCCAATTTTACCCAAACGACGAACACCGTTCATTTATTTTAGGGATGAAGTACACAACATTATTGGCTCCTTTATTCTTCACCACAAATTATTGGCAAACGAATTCTTCTTCCTCTTTTGTTTTTTTTTCCACAACTGGTATTTTTAGTTTTTTTCCCATTTACTTTGTTATGTATACTTCAAGTTTTCTGTTCTGGAAGAGTTGAATATATGTTATTTTGACCATTGCTCCATCGTGACATACATATTATTCTATTCTCTATAGCATTGTCAAACAAATAAAAAGATAGGGGAAATAGAATTTTTATTTCAAATAAAATTATTATACTACTTAATGTTACCAATTAACATATTATTAGACATATTAGACAGAAAATATACTAATATAGTAATTGTATTTTTATGCTTTTATAATTACATGAATTTTGTTGTTGTTTGCAATAATAAGTTCTGAATTATTGATAAAAGTTTAGAAGATATAGAGAAAGCTTTTGTTAGACATGAAGATGGACTATTTTCCTGCCTTGATGATATAATCAAAAATCAAATTCAAAACGAATCCATTAAAGCACAGTTGTCTGAGTACGAATGATACAAATATGATTTGTATTAATTAATCTCATCGTAACTCAAAACACGCAAGGTGTGTTCTTCAGCAGAGTTTGAATCGTAGACAGACTTTGTTCCCCGAGACTTCAGCACACTATTAAGTTGTTTCATCATATTCATATATAGGTCTATTGCAGGTCCTGGAATGTAACCTGTAATTCGGGTTGGATTCAAAGAATAAAAGCACGAACCTTAATTTCGAGAAGTTAACTCTTTGTGTTTAATTTACAGAAAAACCGTGTTAAAAGAATTTCGGGTTTTGATAATTTTTTTAGGAAATTAGGTGCTTGATTTTGTAAAATTACGATGAAGATAGAGTTTTATTTTTATATTATTATTATTATTATTATTATTATTATTATTATTATTATTATTATTATTATTATTATTCCTTCTCCGAAACCTATATGTTTAAAGGCTTTGTATTTACCAATGGAACACCACTCTATTGGTGCATATTAGTCAATGTAGGAAACTTATGATATTTAAAGTATTTTTTAAATAAAAACGAAATAGAAGTTACAACTAAAATTCATAGGTAGAATAGTAGCTTCTAACCATCGTAATCTTAAAACAGAAAAATATCCAAGATAATTTTTTTTGACTGGAGATATTTGGACACCCATCGCGCCTATTTTCACACCTTTTGTGCCCTAGACGCCTCGTATAGGTCTATACGAGGCGTCTAAGCACTGAATTCAAGGGGGTCTGAGAGGGTGTCAGGCACAAAGTTTAAGGAACCCTAGACGCCTCGTATAGGTCTATACGAGGCGTCTAGGCTTGGGTTTTTTTTTTTGGCTGGAATGAGGGGTATTTTGGTGGGTTTTGGTATGGTTTTTTTGATAGTTTTTGAAGATGTGTTTTTTGGTTGAAAATTTTTTTGGTTTTTAAAAAAGTTTTGTTTTTTAAAAATCAACTATTTTAAAAATCGGCTCTTTAAATATATTATATCGATTAAATATTGTTTCCGATTAAATCGGCTCTTTAATGTTTTTAACATTTTACTTTTTTATTCTTCCCATTAAAATTTTATCTCGTTCAAATATTGTTTCCGTATTATATTCAAAACATATTTTGTTTCCGTATTATCTCAATTTAAGACAACAATCATTAGGTAACCGAATAACTAAAAACAAACATAAATATAACATATATAAGATAACTTTGTACATCCATAACAAAAATATATAAGATAAGTTTGTACATCCATAATAAAAATAAAAACAACAACAGGTCTATGCATCCAAATCCGAATCCGAATCTGGATGTGGCTGCTGCGGCTGCTGCTGCTGATGTGGTGCTCGAGCCGGTGGAAGCGGTATCGGGGGTGATGTATTGTAAAATACATCTTTATTCGCATCTAGGTTTGTTCGGTTTTAGTTAGATTTAGTGTCGTTTTAGTTTAGAATGTATTTGCTTTTGATTTATTTGTGTTTCCAGGTCTTTGCAGCCAAACAGAGCAGATATGAGTTAAAATCTGGATGGGCGAAAGTCTGGCACGAAAACCGAGGAGTTCGGGAGTGGAAACGGAGCGAAAATTGCGGTTCTGAAGGTCTGAGGCGGCCCGCATGAACTAACAATGAAATCTGAGGCGGGCCGCTTGAACTTAAAAAATGTTTCCGGTCATTTGAAGGCGGGCGGCCCGCGTAAACTTATTCTAAATGCTGATGCGGGCCGCGAGGACTTGAATTACGTGCACAGGTCGATTATAGCTATGGGATTTAGGGTTTTGGTGGTTATATATTCAACATAATCGTGAACAGCAGGGAGAAGACAACATATTACGAACATATTACGAATTTAGGGTTGTTGGACGATCATTGGAGGCTGATTAGAGGCTGTTGAAGTGCTCGGGAAGCTAAGGAATCATCGTGAAGCATTCGGGATCGAAGAATATGGGTTTTATTATCTTGTTTCTTTGTGTTTCGTTTCGTTTGTTTCATACGGGTGGTTTCGCACAGCCAGCAGGTAAAACGGGCAACCGTTTTTTTTTGCTTCCGGCTTTTCTAAGTGTTGCTGTAGTCTGGTGCTCACCACCACGATCACATTCAAGCCATACCCTCCCGATTCTTCCACCGGTTTTCTTTGATCGACGGGTGACAATAACGAAACCATCCGCGTTTGCTATTTCTTGTATCCGATTCTTTAGTTCATCTAAAGAGTTGAAAACCTGTAACATCGACAATAATAATAAATAATTTTAATAAATAAATAAATAATAATAATAATAATAAAAATAATAATAATAATAATAATAATAATAATAATAATAATACAAAAATAGTAATTAATACCTGTTTTTTTAAGTACGGACTGTCCTGGATGGGAGGTGTCTCACCACCATATCTACCATATCCACCATAACCACCGTCTCCTCTGTATCCACTGTATCCACCATCTCCTCTGTAACCACCGTCTCCTCCGTATCCACCGTCTCCTCCGTATCCACCGTCTCCTCCGTATCCACCGTCTCCTCCGTATTCACACCCGTATCTATAATCCGGATACCCTTGTTGCGTCGGATAACTTGGTTGACAAGCATGGTATGAGTCATCTACAGGGGTTGTTTCATCAACAGGGGGATGATTGTTCAAATCTAGAAACGGTTTGTTTTGTTCTCCTTGTATACTAGACACAACCTCCTCTTGCTCATTAGAATCGGGAACGCAAGACTCCTCCAAAATAAAGAACCGTATCATCATTAGTAAATAATAAACTAAAACAAAAACTAATTAAAACATTTAAGTACCTGTACTGTTACCGGATCGCTTTCGGGCACACAGTTCTCGCTATAATACTGCCCGAAGACATAGTTGCCGTCCCAGTATGATGACATTTAAGTAACTGTAATGAAAGAAGAAGAAGAAGCAGAAAGAAAGATGAAGCAGATTTAAATGTTGAATGCTCGGGGGTGGACAAAGCATAAACTGTATGTTGCACTTTTTCATAAGTCTTAGACGCCTCGTATAGCTCTAGACCCCTCGTATACCTTTAAGTCACTTGTCAAATGAACAGTAAAGCAGTCACCTTTAAGTCACTCAAGACGCCTCGTATAGGCCTATACGAGGCGTCTTAATGCCTCGTATCCATTCCTCGTACAGACCTAGACTCCCCGTCTGATGTGACTGATTTGACATTGTGCTTTGGTGCAGAGCTGGTCGGAAAAGTAACCCTATACGCCTCGTATAGGTCTATACGAGGCGTCCTGAAGGGTGTCAAAATAGGCACTAAGGTGTCTAAATATGTACACCCTTTTTTTTAACGGCAAAAACCACTTTATATATATATATAAAGAGCCAGCAAGAAGCTCAGAAAACACAAACAAAACAAAAAACGAAACAACAGTTACAACAATCCTACGACATCGAAAGTATCCCAATTATCCCAAGAAGGCCTATTCAGGTTTGAAAGGTTGCAAATCCACATGAAACCATCTTCCTTGACGAACTCAAAAGTCTTCTTGATCGGGACGAAGCAGCGTTCAAACACTTTAGCGTTCCTCGCACTCCATATTCTCCACACAGTGGCTCTAACATTCGTACCGACTAGCTTTTTCCAAACCCTCCCACCCGGGGCGTCCTTAAGGTAAGAAACAAGCTTGGGCAGAGAAGAGCATTCATGTGGGAATTTTATCCGAACCCAAGCTAAGACGTTCCACCAAATACATCTAGCCCACAAACAATTAAAAAAGATGTGATCCGAATTTTCGACTCCAATACCGCATCGAGGGCAAGTAACATCCATAATCGGAACACCCCTATAGGCTAAGCCTTCTCTGGACGCAACCTTACCACGAAGGGCTCTCCAAAGTAGAAGGTTGGACTTTGGGGAGGCCCAAGTAATCCAATCGAAACCGGGATCGCTGCTTGGGACCACTTCCAATTTACTTTCAATATCTTTCCTAACCTGCTTCACCGAGAAAAGATCGCCCGAATCATTTTGCCATTTCCAAATCCTGATTTTCGATATCAGATTCTCATTAATATTTATGCCCAGCTTCCTTAACTCCTTATTCATGCTACCAATGTCCTTCCATACCCCGGTAACCGAGTTTTTGATGGGAATGAGCTGATCCGCGGTGTTATTATTATGAATCGATGCAACGACATATCCAAGATATTAATGCAACTTTTGATTTTTAATGCACGACGTAGACTAGTAGCTCTCAAGTTTTTTTCTTAGTAGGTTCCTCCAATCACACATGACCACCAATATATACACACACACCTCCTTACAATATTTAACTTATGCTATAAGCCTATAATCCTTCTTTACAATTATGAAGTTGTTTCAAGCGTACCTGCATTTACTCCTTTTTCTTTCATTAACAACAACATCAATTGCAATTCCAAGGTACGCCAAGCAAGGGTGCATTGATAGGTGCGGGAGCGTGACCATTCCATACCCTTTTGGAATTGGTGAGCGTTGTTCTGTCAATCCATGGTACACCATTGATTGCAAAAACAACGCAACGCCATATCTATCTAATCTCAACAACCTGGAAGTCTTGCGTGTAAACTTAAGTAATCTAACGGTCACTGTTAATACACCAACGGTCTCTTAATGCCAAAAGCCAGTTTGGAACATCAATGAGATTATGGGCGTCCATCTTGATGGAAGCCCTTTCTTGTTTTCCAAATTAAACAATAAATTTGTTTTTGAGGGCTGTGGCAATGCTAAAATGGTGATGGATAATGGGAGTGTGCTAAACGGGTGTTCAACGACTTGTAGCGGCACACCTAGCGAAACAAAGAAATGTTTTGGAATCAATTGTTGCCAAACCATAATTCCTGATCGTTTCATGTCATACATCATTAACCTCACCGGCTTCGTCACGCCAGGTGAAAATGGAGGTTGTGGATCTGCAGCCTTGGTGGATAAAACTTCATATGATGAAGGAAGGGTTTCTGTCAGGGATGCCACTGTTGGAAATTTGTGAAAATAGCATTTTTCACAAATATAGGAAAATGATTTTTTCCTATTTTGGACTAGAAATAAATATAAGAAAATGAGCGGGTTTTATATATTTATTTGTGGGTTTGTGTTCTATGTTGGAAGAGCTTCGCAACGAACTAAACCACGTCCTAAATGGAGCTAAGATGAATGAGATATCGATGCTCAAAGTTTGGTGTTTGAAACTTAAATGCTGAAAAAGTGGGAAAGTGGCACCTTGTCCCACATAGGAGGAGAGATAATACTTAAAGGGGTATTTAAATGGGAACTCTCCATCCTTATTGTTTCATGGAAACACTCACTAAGTGTACTCGCGAAGGGTGCGGAGCACAAGGGTTGCAAGGACCAAGTGGTTGGTGACGTGGCATGCAGGCGCATGACCCAGGAGGGTCTGCGCGCAGTGGCGCATGACGTGGCAGTCATGCGCGTACGCGCGCGAGTACACGTGGAATGGTGGCGCGCACTCGCGCATGGAGCATGGGCACTAAAGTGACGTGCGTGGTGCACCAAAGTGAGCCAAAACGGCGCGACTGTGTGGCGTGCTCAAAGAGGCTCATAGGTGACGTGGCGCACGCGTGCAGGTGTGCATAGGTTTGAGCCAGTGCGGCGCACACGCGCATGAATAGTGCATGGAAGTGAGCCAAAATGGCGTACGCACGCATGAGCGTGCAGACTTGCGCGCGCGCGCAGAAGCTTCCGGCAGTTAATGCCAGTGCAGTTACATTTCAACATTCGAAACTGACGAAGTCAATGCTTTTGACTGTGAATTAAATGACGAATTAAAGTGCATTGAAGACGTTCAATTCAACTTAATTCGCCCATTTAATTTCATTTTTCAGTTTCTTCCAGATCTGTAGTATAAATAGAGGACCTTGCTGCAGAACTTTGTACACTAGAAATTATCCAGCAATATTACAATCTTCTCTCTGAATCTTCATTATCTTCTTCAAGCATTCAAGGTATACCTTCGGGTTGGAGTCAAGACCGGCAGTACAACTGCTAGGGCTGTTATATCCTGGAAAAAAAACGTGTTCTCCTGGGAGACACGAAATTTGTTTTAAGAGACCCGTGTCTAACACGATCCTCAGCTAAGAACACCAGTTTTGTTTAAATTTTTGTTCTTGTTTTTCTTTTTACTTTCAGTTGTAATTGTTTAGTTTCAGTTTCATTCTGTTATTGTATTATAATTCAATTTAATAAAAGGACTTTATTTATTTTACACGAACGGATTCCTACAGTCTTAAAACAAATTTTTAAAAAACTGTTCATGTAAGACACAAACAATTCTGCTGTGATTCTAAATTTTTTTTCTTTCTCACAGCAGGTTGTGTTTTAAAAAGGTTTTTTCCTGTTTTGGTTCAAAGTAGCGACTTTGTCAAAACATATTCTGCTTCTACTCCTTTCTGCTTTTGAGTTCTAAAAATCTACTGTTGTAGTCTTCAAAGTTGGACTTAGAAGCTACACGGCTGGTTTTGCGCACTCATAAAAATAATAAATTAGCACATTTATTATTTTTAAAACAGTTTTATTAACTTGTTTTCTTGGAATCTTTCAGAATGTCGACTGAAAACGTGAACACCAGCAACACCAATGTTGTTTTCGGCACCCCTGCCAACACTGTGGGAGCGTCCACAGTGGCAAATCATGCTGAACGACCCGAGAAGTTCTCGGGTCTCCACTTCAAGAGGTGGCAACAGAAGATGTTCTTCTATTTGACCACCATGAACCTTGCGAGGTTCTTGACTGAAACCGCTCCCCAACCTGCGGAAGGGGAGACCGACGCTCAGGCTCTGAGCGCGGTAGAGGCTTGGAAGCACTCGGACTTCATATGTCGAGGCTATGTACTCAACGGTCTCTCGGATGCCTTGTATAAGGTGTACTATAATAACAAGACTTCCAAAGAATTATGGGAGTCTTTGGATAAAAAGTACAAAACGGAGGATGCGGGAACAAAGAAATTTGTTGTCGCCCGTTTCTTAGACTACAAAATAGTTGATAACAAGACTGTTATGAACCAAGTCCAAGAGTTACAGATTATACTTCATGACATCCACGCTGAGGGAATGGTACTTAGCGAGACATTTCAAGTGGCAGCCATGATCGAGAAATTGCCTCCTTCGTGGGTAGAGTTTAAAAACTACCTAAAGCATAAGCGAAGGGAAATGACAATTGAGGAACTTGTAGTCCCTCTTCGTATAGAATAGGACAACAGGGTGGCCCAAAAAGGCACCATTTTGCAAGCTTCTGCTAAGGTAAACATGGTGGAAGTTGGGGAATCCTCAAAGGGCAATAAGGGCAAGGGTAAAAACAACAACAAGGGGAAAGCAAAGGTTAACAACCTTGCACCAAAAAAGGGGGCTGTGAAAAAGAAGTCTGCGCCTTTCCAAGGTACTTGTTACAACTGTAACGAGACGGGGCACCGTGCTAACCAATGCAAGAAACCTAAGCGTGAGCGTGCGCACAGTGTTGATGAGGATGGTATGCCTCTGATTGCAATCAAAACCGAGGAAGCGGCTATGATTGAAGAAGCCAACGCGATGGGTGAAAACCCAAAAGGATGGTTCGTTGACACGGGTGCAACCCGCCATGTTTGTGGAGACAAGGCTCTTTTCTCTACAGTCAAGGCAGCAACGGGTGAAGAAAAGCTTTATATGGGAAATAAAGCTACCGCAAGCATCAAGGGGGAAGGCACTGTCATCCTGAAGATGACGTCTGGCAAGGAGCTTACTTTGACTAATGTGCTTTATGTCCTAGAGATACGGAAGAATCTCGTGTCGGGATGGATGCTCAACAAGTTTGGATTTCGTCTAGTGTTTCAATCGGACAACTTTGTTCTTTCTAGACGTGGAATGTTTGTTGGAAAGGGCTATGCCCTTAATGGTATGTTTAAAATGTCTGTAATGGTTGTGAAAAACAATAAAAATATGAATGAAAATGCTTCTTCTACTTACATGATTGAGTCTTCAAATGTTTGGCATGGTAGACTAGGACATGTAAATTTTAATTCATTACGACGTTTAATTAAATTAAATTTGATACCAACATTCCATATCGAGTCCAATTACAAATGCGAGACATGTGTAGAATCCAAACATACGAGATCATCGTTTAAATCGGTTGAACGAATAACCAAACCCCTTGATTTAATTCATACCAATGTGTGTGATTTAAAAGCGGTTCCCACGTGTGGAGGAAATAAGCATTTCATCATGTTTATTGATGATTGTACTAAATATTGCTATGTGTATTTACTAAAGGGTAAAGACGAAGCAATAGAAAAGTTTATCTTGTACAAAAATGAAGTTGAGAATCAACTTAAAAAGAAGATAAAAGCTGTGAGAAGCGATCGAAGAGGTGAATATGTTGCACCTTTTGCAGATTTATGAGCAAAAAGTGGCATTATACATGAGTGTACACCTTCTTATTCTCCAAAACCAAATGGTGTGGCGGAACGAAAGAACCACACATTAAAAGAGATGATGAACGCCATGTTGATCAGTTCCGGAGTGAACCGAGAAATGTGGGGGGACGCTATTCTCTCAGCAAACTATCTTTTGAACAAGTTACCCTTGAAAAATAGGGACGAAACTCCATATGAGTAATGGAGAATAAGGAAGCCTTCATACAAATACTTGAAAGTGTGGGGGTAACTAGCAAAGGTGATTGTAACACCTCCTAAGGCTCTTAGGATAGGACCCAAAACTGTTGATTGCATTTTCATAGGATATGCATATCAAAGTAGTGCACATCGTTTTCTTGTGATGTCCACAAACACACTATCATAGAAGCAAATTCCAATATCGTCTCATATTTTGAGAATGTATTTCCTATGTTAGGACAGACACATGCGACTTCATCAACAGTGGCTGATGAAGCAGGTCCAAGTTCATCTACATGGTTAGATGAAGCAGGTCCGAGTTCATCTACGAGGTTAGAAGAAAATCATGAACGACCCGAGGTCGAGGAGGGTGAGCTTAGACGAAGTAAACGACAATGGGTTGAAAAATCCGTTGGTCCAGACTTCATGAGCTATATGGCTGAGGGTGAGCCCAATACCTACCGCGCAGCGGTTACCTCCACAGAAGGACCTCAATGGCAAGAAGTAATTAAGAATGAAATTGATTCTATATTGCAAAAGCATACTTGAAAGCCAGGTTTGACATGAAAGACATGGGTCTCGCGGATGTGATTCTTGGAGTAAAAATCACTAGAACCCAAAATGGTCTTCTGTTGAGTCAATCTCACTACGTGGACAAGATCCTTGGAAAATTCAGTTCGAACGATACGAGTATAGCTCGAACTCCAATTGATAATACCCAATGCCTAATGAAGAATAGAGGCGAGAGTGTTACTCAGTTAGAGTACTCAAGGATCATTGGTAGTCTCATGTATCTCATGACATGTACTAGACCCGACTTAGCATATGTTGTGAGCAAGCTAAGCAGATACACCAGTAATCCAAGCGCAGATCATTGGAAAGCTATCACGAGGGTGCTTAGATACATAAGATACACAAGAGACTATGGATTACATTATACCCGTGATCCAGCAGTGATCGAAGGATACACTGACGCGAACTGGATATCGGATATAAAAGATCATAGATCGACAAGTGGATATGTGTTTACACTTGCGAGAGCAGTTATAGCTTGGAAGTCTTCCAAGCAAACGGTTATAGCTAGATCCATGATGGAATCTAAATTCGTCGCTTTAGATAAAAGCGGGGAAGAGGCGGAGTGGCTACGTCAATTTGTGGAAGATATTCCAAGATGGCTAAAGCCGTTGAAGGCGATCTGCATACAATGTAACAATCAATCAGCGCTTGTTAGAGCACAAAGCGCGATGTACAATGGCAGATCAAGGCACATTTGATGTAGACACAACACGGTATGACAACTTATCTCAACGGGTGTTATCTCAGTTGACTATGTTAGGTCAAAGGAGAACATCGCGGACCCGTTAACAAAAGGCTTAAGCAAAGATAAGGTGTATAAGTCGAGAAGAGGAATGGGACTAAAGCCCATAAATGAAGGGAATACGAGGGAAACCTAACCTAGTTGACTGGAGATCCCAAGATCTAGGTTCAATAGGCAAACTTAATCATAAACCCAAAGGGAGTCACTGTGGGGTTGCCCCAAAATTAACAAAAGGGAGTGATATACTTCCTAGTCCATTCCAATCAGTGACATGAAGGAAAGGCTAAGCATGTTGAGGTTAAGGATTTTGAGGAAATCCAAAATTAACCATGATGCTTTTAATGATTCAGAGGAATCACCTATGTTAGAGAGAAGTGGGGTCGCTTCGAATGGATTTGTGGGGAGGCGCAAATCCTTGAGCTCTCGCAGAACCAGGAAAGTGTTCCATTACCGTAAACGGACACAACCATGAGGACTTGACTCAACTAAGGAGAGTATTGTGTGAATGTATATTGTCGCCTACATAAATGGGGGATTGTTCAGAGACACAGCGTCTACAAGACCCTAGGAGGCTAAGTATGCTTCACAAAAGAAGGTTCAAAGGTTACACCTACCTATCTTGCAATACTCAACTGTTGAACGTGTATCATTGAAACTTCATAGATCGATTTCTATTCATGTGGGGATTGTTGGAAATTTGTGAAAATAACATTTTTCACAAATATAGGAAAATGATTTTTTCCTATTTTGAAATAGAAATAAATATAAGAAAATGAGTGGGTTTTATATATTTATTTGTGGGTTTGTGTTCTATCTTGGAAGAGCTTCGCAACCAACTAAACCACGTCCTAAACGGAGCTAAGATGAATGAGATATCGATGCTCAAAGTTTGGTGTTTGAAACTTGAATGCTGAAAAAAGTGGGAAAGTGTCACCTTGTCCCACATAGGAGGAGAGATGAAACTTAAAGGGGTATTTAAGTGGGAACTCTCCAGCCTTATTGTTTCATGGAAGCACTCCCTAAGTGTACTCGCGAAGGGTGCGGAGCACAAGGGTTGCAAGGACCAAGTGGTTGGTGACGTGGCATGCAGGCGCATGACCCAAGAGGGTCCGCACGTAGTGGCGCATGACGTGGCAGTCATGCGCGTACGCGTGCGAGTACACGTGGCATGGTGGCGCGCACTCGCGCATGGAACATGGGCACTGAAGTGACGTGCGTGGCGCACCAAAGTGAGCCAAAACGGCGCGACTGTGTGACGTGCTCGTAGAGGCTCACAGGTGACGTGGCGCACGCGTGCAGGTGCGCATGCATTTGAGCCAGTGTGGCGCACGCGCGCATGAGTAGCACATGGAAGTGAGCCAAAATGGCGCACGCGCGCATGAGCATGCAGACTTGCGCGCGCAAGGGCGCGGGCGCAGAAGCTTCCAGCAGTTAATGCCAGTGCAGTTACATTTCAACATTCGAAACTGACGAAGTCAACGCTTTTGACTATGAATTAAATGACAAATTAAAGTGCATTGAACACGTTCATCAGGGTTGATGTGCAAAAAATGCAACATATAAATCATATCAAATATGGTATAAGAACAATCCTTTTTAGTACTAATGTTGTAAAAAGTGTGTTGCTTTGTTTACTTTTGATTTTCAGGAATAAAAGAGCTTAAACGGACAAAATGAACAAGTTAACGACAAAAACCAAAATAAATACGATGGAAAGGAAGTTGATACACTATACCGACCCTCCAAGCTTCTCCCCAAAGACAAAAAACAACAAACCAGAAACCAAGCACGGGGCCGTGCCAGCCGGGCATGAGCCGAGCCCCACTCAAGATTCCCAGAGGATAAAGACAAACAGAAAATGACAAGGGACATAGGGTCGTGTCTCCTAAGTACGGGCCATTGTCAACTCTCAGATTTGCAATTCTTGGGTTCGTACAGCAAGTGCAGGGTCCACGGGGCCATGCTGCTGACACACGGGGCTGTGTATGTAGAAGAGCTGACAACATCATTAAATGAAGACAGAGAAGGAGAAGGACATACGGCCTTGCCCACCAGGCACGCGGCCGTGTGAAGCAACTCTTTTCAACTATAAAAGGAAGTGCTTTGCTCACTAATAATTCATCCCTAGGCAAACCACTTCTATCACACCTAGCACAAATCCTCCACCACTACCACCATCATCCACCACTTTCACCCATCATCCATCCTTAGAGTGTGTGTAGTAGTCTTGGGATCCAAGATCAATAGTAAGAGTTTTTGTGAAACAAAGGCCATGCTTGGCTAATCTCTTACATCACTTGGTGAAGACAAGTTATTTATGTATTACTTTTGATTTCCTAGCTTTGGTAACTTTTTATTTGGGTTTGTATTAATGACTTTAATAACTAGTTTTTTATATTGAAAGTGAATTTTGTTTAATCATTTCTTCATGTTTTGTTGATTCACTCATTCATGTCTTTATGGTCTATATAAAGCGCGTTAACTGCCTGGAAGGGGCTTAGAAGGGTGGTTGCGTAAACTTCTTGCCTCGTTCAATGTATAGATCCTGCGAGGACTTGATCCAAGCTTATTAGGACTTCCCTTGAGGAAAATAACATCAAATCGGAGGAAGTAAGAACGACTTGTGATCCCTTATAAATTAACTACTATTAAAACTTTAAACCGGTCTTGCGAGACTGTATCCCTGCTGACTCAGACCAATATGGCTGAGGGTGGTGTTGCCTCCAAAAGAGGGACATGCCACATTTTGCATTAATAACTTAATTATCTTTCAATAATCCGGCCTTGTGGGATTGTATCCTTGCTGACTCAGACCAATATGGCTGAGGGTAGCGTTGCCTCCAAAAGAGGGACATGCCACTATAACTTAGATAATCTCTTAAAAACCCAAAGAGAGGAAATCATCAAATGATAAATAAATGACGAGTCGGATCCAATTGATTCTATCTTATCTATCTGTTTTATTTTATTTAGTTAGTTTCTTTATTTTTATTTATTAAAAACAACAATCTTTTCTCCAAAATTTGGTTAGATTAGACGTCGACGATATTCCGGTATTAAAAGCTCTTATGTCCTTGGATGACCTCGGCGTCTTACCATCACTATACTGCGCCAATGATGGGTGTTAGGGCTGTAAACGAACCAAACGTTCAGCGAATAGTTCATGAACTGTTCGGCGGAAAGTTTGTTTATGTTCGTTCGATTAGCTTAACGAACGAACACGAACAAAAAATTCCATTCGGTTAGCTTAATGAACGAACACGAACACAGGTCTCATTCGTTCGACTGTGTTCATGAACGTTCGGTAATATGTTCGGTTACGTTCGTTCGTGTTCGTTTGATTAAATTAAAAAATAATAAGTAAGAAACCTTTTATCTAGACATATTGAAAACTTGAAACCCTATTTTTTTAAGTTAGCTAAAATTTGGACATTCTAAGACATTTTTTTTGGGATAATTATGTCTAAGTTAGTTAAACTTTCGATAATTATGTCTAATTTAGTTAAACTTGATTCATCGTTTGGTGGTTGTAACAGACTTCTTATGTTTTGGTTTATCATTTGATAGTTATATTTAACTACTTATGTCCAATGTTTAATGATAACATTGTTTTTATTTTTATTTTCAAGCTAAATGTTCGTTTTTATTTGCTTGCGTTCGTTTGTGTTCTAGACCAGTGTTCACGAACTGTTCGTGAATAACTTAATTTTCTTAACGAACGAACACGAACATAAACTTATGTTCGGTATGCATTCGTGAACAGTTTGCGAACATGTTAATTTCCTTAACGAACGAACACAAACATGACCTTGTTCGTGTTCGTTCGGTTCGTTTACAGCCCTAATGGGTGCACTTGCCCTAGCGTGTTATAGAGTGTGATAGTTTTGTATCGTGTATTATAAATTTAAAGCTTGATAAAAAGAGTAAAAAGGTACTAAAAATATATTAAAAATTTGTACGCTCCGACTAACGTTATGTTTTTGGCGTCGTTGCCATGTACATAAGGATTTTAAGGAAGTTTAAAATCGACGGCCTAATCATTTTTAACTTTTCTAATTTTTCTTGTTAGGTTTTTCTTCTTTTCTCCTATTTTTTACATTCTGCAGGAACAACACGGGGCCGTGTTCGATCAACACGGGGCCATGTCAGACCAATAGTACCTGGGAAGAGCTGTTTTTTGGTTACTTGAACAATAACAAGGGGCCGTGTTACAGGGGCACTGGGCCGTGTCAACCTTCCAGTATCTGGGAACGTGAAAACATAAACTTTTTCTGTATAGCACAGGGTCGTGCCTACAGAGAGACGGGGCCATGACCCTTCTGATCAGACATTCTTTGTGTGTTTGTTCGCAGAAAGTCATATAACTCTGTATAATTCACAGGAAATACAACCTAGTGCATGACCTCCACCTCCGACAAAGACATAAAAGTGCCACCCGACGAATCTGAGCGCTTTTTGAGAAAAAGACTTCAAGCTAAAAACCGACAAAAAGCCTCAACCCAAAACCTCCCCATGGCGGATCAACGCACTCTAATGGATTACCTACGGCCTACGGTCGGTAATCTTGGAGCCGCTATTAACCCTGTCCCACGGAGTATCATATCCGATGTAATCTCGAGCTGTCGCCGCCTCGTCCACCTCATCCAGAGCCGTCCAAACGACGACCACATGGCCGCCGATCTACATACGCCGAAACTTTTCACATTTGTGAAAGGGCAGGACCCCTGTCGAACACTAGATAAGGATTATCTTGCAACGAGTCAACATCTGGGCCACCGTGCCCACACCCACTTCCATGCCCACCGACCACCACCGCCCCCACCCAACGCACGTCCTCCACCACCCCGGCCCCGCCCTCATCCTCTAGCTCTACCTCCACCTCCACCTCCACCTCTACCACATCCGCCACCTCCACTGCCACCAACCCGGCCCCGCCCTAGCCCAACAACATCAGCCATATCAATATAAAAAATATAACAGTTTTTAATATTTTTTATAATATTTTTAATTTAGTTTCTAGAAAATATAACAATTTTTAATATTAAATATAACCTTTTTATTATATTTAAAAAAATAAAACGATTTTTAATGTAACAATAATTTCTATTTAAATATATAACATTTTTAAGAAAAAACTAAGATTTAAAACATATTTTTATATTTTGTAAAACAGAAAAGAAAAAAATAAAACGTTTTTGGGCCTATATGCATCGTATTACCCCATAAAGTTAAAAAAAATGTTTTTTTTTTGAAAATTAATGGGGTAATATGCATCGTATAAGCCTATACGATGCGTATTACCCCCTGAATTTTCAAAAGACCCGCCTATTTTTTGAGAAATCGGGGGGGGGGGGGGGGTGGTAATACGCATCGTTTACGGCTATACGATGCCTATTAAAATAAGTGTAAAAGTGTGTGATGATGTGGCGTTTAAATAGGATGTAGTGGTGTGGAGTAATAAGTGTTTTTGAAGAATGTATAAAATCTAACTTGAGAGCTAAGATGGCATATTTGTGGATGTTTGAAATTCGTAGCATTGTGGGTATTCTTAGAGCATCTTCATTGCTGATGAGGTGTGCATGCCCAGATTTTCCAAACGAGAAGAAAACAGAGCTTCGGCGTCGTGGAGGTCGTCCGCATATCCAAACCATCACCGAAAGGGGCCCTAGTTTCACTTATCTCTCACACACGCACATTCATTTTTAATGGGCTATGATGGGTGTTTGAAGATTTATAACGTGGCGAGATAAATGAGTTATTTTAAAGAATCTTAATTGGAATCTAGTCTTGGTAGCTGAGGTGACGGTTTGTACAAGTTTAATGCTTTGAATGTTAGCTCTTTGCGTTTGTTTTAAAGATAATAACTTGCTTAAAGAATTTTGTTTTTTGAATTTTTTTCTAGGCAATTAGGGTGCTTTAGATGGAGGGTATTTTTTTGTTGTATTATAATTTATTTTCAAATTTAGTCATGATTTTGATATAGATTTTTCAAATATTTGAAGTCGGGTTTTAGAATTATTTTCTTGAGTTTTTAATTAAAAAGAAGTTACAATAGAAATTCATAGGTTGAATGGAAGTTTCTAACCATCGTAATCGTAAGATAGAGAAAAATCCATGATATTAATGCAAGTTTTGATTATAACCATTCACGGCGTAGACGAGTAGCTAGGTCTTTAGATTATTTCATAGTAAGTTCCTCAAATCATACTCACCAATCACCATTATATACATAAACACCGCACCCCCCTTACAGGCTCACCCATAAACCAGTAATCCTTTTTATTTACAAATATGAAGTTCTTTCAAGCTTACCTGCACTTACTCATTTTCCTTTCATTAGGAGCGACATCAACTGCAGATTATTTTAAGTACGCCAAGACAGGGTGCAATGGTACCTGCGGGGATGTCAGGATTCCATTCCCTTTTGGAATTGGTGCGGATTGTTCTGTCAATCATTGGTTCACTGTTATTTGCAACAACTCGACCCCATATCTCTCTGCACTTAACCAGGTGGAAGTCTTGAGTATAAACTTAAGGATTCAAACAGTCACTATAAATCTGCCAAAACACTCTGATTGCCAAAACCCTTTTCGGAATAGCAGTAAGGTCACCAGCTTCGATCTTGGTGATCAGAGCCCCTTCTTTTTTTCCAAATTCCAAAATATATTTGTTTTTGAGGGGTGCGGTATTGCTTCTATGATGGATCATGGAAGCGTGGTCACTAGGTGCTCAACAGCTTGTCTCAATGTTACACATAGCGATAGAAACAACTGCTTTGGAATCGGTTGTTGTCAAACCACAATTCCTAACTTTCTCAAGTCGTACAGCATTCACCTCACCGGTTCGGAAATGCAAGGGGCGGGTGGAGGTTGTGGGTCTGCCTTCTTGGCGGATGCAACTTCATATGACGCATTTATTTCCATGAATACCTCTTTTTCTCCTGTATCACTTCTATGGATTCTAACAGCCTCGGATCAAGTAACGTGTTGTTATGAACAAAACCCGGATACTCTTGAAGTGGATATGTTTAATGGTACTCTAGTGAATTCACCAAAATGCACCTGGGACCGTCAGGGGGCGAACCCTTATTTATCAGATGGATGCATTAATGGACTTGGTATGTAATTCAACTTGTAGTATTTATTTGGTACGCCAAGAAAGGGTGCCGGGATAAGTGCGGGGACGTGATGATTCCATACCCATTTGGAATCGGTGCAAGTTGTTCTATCAATAAATGGTTCAATGTAGATTGCAACTCCTCCACGCCATATCTACCTGCACTCAAGAACCTGGAAGTCTTGAAGGTATACATTGGAAATCAAACAGTCATTGTTCATACACAGAGGATATCTTCTTGCCAAATGCCAGTTCGGAATAGCAGCCAGACAATGAGCATCGATCTTGGCTGGAGCCCCTTTTTCTATTCCAAAGATAATAACAAATTAGTTTTCGACGGGTGTGGTACCGCTTCATTGATGGAAAATGGGAGTGTGCTTGCCGCGTGTTCAACAGCTTGTGGCAGCCTTCCGCTTAGCAATAGAAGCAACTGTTTAGGAATTGGTTGTTGTGAAACCGCAATTCCACATTATCTAAAGTCATACAACTTTAACATCACCGGCTTGGAAGAGGAAGATGGAAATTGTACAGGGTCTGCCTTCTTGGTGGATAAAACTTTATATGAACAAGGAAGGTTTTCTGACCCATTTATTCCCATATCACTTAAGTGGGCTCTAACAGACTCCAATCAAGTAACTTGTTGTAGGGACCATGCCCCGACAAGAAGTATAGTGGAGATGTCTAATGGTACTTCAGTGGATACTTGGTTATGTGATGGATTTGGAGACGGATCCCCTTATTTAATAGATGGATGTGCCATTACTAACAGTGGTATGTTTGTTATTCAATATATAGTATCTATTCTGGTTGGTAGCTTGTCTTGTTTTTTTGTTTGATTTCTGACATAGAACTTCCTCTTACAGATTTTGGTCCTGATACGGAAGAGTGTAGAAAGTGCACTAAGAGGGGTGGTTATTGTACTCCTAACGACAGCACATATGACGGTAAAGGTTCATTTCTCCGTCAAAACTACATTTGTGTGGAAGGAGAAAGAACACACCGTGGGGTAATCCTAGGTAATGTCTTTTCTTTATGCTTTATAAGGATATAACTAAAAAAATAATTTCCGCCAATCTATCAACATACTAGAATGAATTAAATAAAGAGTTAACTGCCATTTAAGTCTATGTGTTTGTCCAGTATTGTCATCTCCGGTCAAATGTTAAAATTGTACTATTATACCTTCTTAGGGGTGGAGTAGTCATCACTCATCACTCACAACACCCAATCAAGTTCCGCCATGTCATCAACTATTTTTCCATCACTCACAACCTTTTTTAGTGGCAATGATCATCACTCACAACACTCAACAATAAACCCTCACACCCCCTCACATCCATTTATCACTCAACTTCCATCACTCGTTGAATTTATCACGGACGTCAACCCATCACTCGTGGAATATGATGGTGGCGGTGGGAATTGGTGGACTTCCACGCGTGGTGGACTCCCTATCACACACCACCCCCACTGGCCTTAGGGTGAACGAAGTGGTTACTTATTTGGAATAGGTAAACTCCCCATTCACCCAATCAAACAATGCCACGATATTTTACCTATTTTGTTTACCTATTGCTTAAAAATGTTGACGGTGGTTTGCCTATCTTCGATTAGGTAAACTATTTTTTTTATTTTTTATTTTTTAAAATTATGTGTTTAGATAAAAAAATAAAACATCAAACTTTTATAAATAAAAAAACCATTACATTAAAATCTAAGTTAAAAAAATAATAATAAAACAACGCAACAACTAAAAAACTAAAAATTACAAAGCCAACCATATTTTTTTGCGATCTCGCGTTTTCTTGCGAGTGTGATTTCCAACATCGAATGGTGAACATTGTCGTGAGGCCGGTTTAACGTCTCCAAGTCCTTGTCGAACACAATTGCTCGCGTTGCCTCGTGTTGCTCTTCCGCCAACGACATGTATTTTTCCTCTCGTAACCTTTTAACATCCATCAATTCTTTCTTCATGGCCCTGTATTCTTCGAATTTACCGGTTATATCTCTTGGATCTTCGTTTGTTGAAGACGGTCCTTTGTCCTTTTTCTCCTTTCTCTTTTGTCTTCTTGGCAAGGGATCCACGTTCATGTCGGGAAGACCACTCGAGACTTCGGCACTAGGTGTATCCGCTTGATAATTTCCCGAATCCGATGACCTTCTTTTTTGACTCGAGTCAGAGCTATCTTCACCCAACAACGGTACCGGCGACCATTTTTGATTTGTTCTAACGACCTCACACGCCTCAACATGAGGAAAGTCATGTTTTTCTTTCTTTTTGTAACCCTTATGCGCTTGCTTCATTACAAAAGCATCGTCGCCCCCCTAGGACGTAAACGATCGTAAAATAATAAATTATGATAAAAAATATCCACATACTTAAGTAAAAAATAATCCGTATAAAAATAATATAGTTTACTGCTTGATGATAAAAACCATTGAATGTGTTCAACTTTGTTTGCATGGGCGTCCATTTCGATCGAACTTGATGGTGGTTTCGGTTGCTTCCTCCAACCGTTTGATTGAAATGCTTAAAAACTTGGTTCCAAAAACCATCCGACCTTTGTTGATTGCCTTTTCTTTTGTTTAAAGTGCAATGAACATAAGCCCTTACCAAAGCCTCTTCTTGTTTAGGCGTCCGATTTTCAACTTTCGCTTTAGTCTTCTTTCATTTCGGATCGTTTGCGGCTTCATTTTGGTTCACAAGATCGTCTTGTACGGCAACATCTTCGTCCTCATCATTATGTTGCTCTTAAGTATCGGGCACGAATTCTTCTTCGGAGTCATCTTCTATATATCTCAGTGATTGTGTGGGTGGGCTTTGAAAAGTAAACGGGTCAAAAGAGTTTTGGGCGTCGAGTGGATAATCATAAACACTGGGTCTAACCAATGTCGGACCGTGTAGCAACCAATTTTGGTGGGGTTGGGTATCGTAACCGAAATTCGGTTGCATGGTGTGGTTAAAAAAATGGAGGTTGGGTTTGTGTAGCAAAGCCATGTTGGGGATGAAACGGCGCACTTGAACCACCCGAACCACCATGTTTATTTTGCGTCCTCGCCTTCGAACCAGACCCTAAATATTTTTTCTTCCCTTCACCTTTGTTTGAGCCTTCCATTTGTTTGACAAGAGTTGAAATGAGGATGATGAAGAAGTGTGTAAAAAAATGGCAGTGGAGTTGAAATGAGGATGATGAAGGTGTATTGGTTTGTTTAAATATGAAAAATAGATTTTTTTTGATAATGTAATATAGCCGTTAGAAGTTCACAACGGTCGAAAAAAAAGCATCTTCCCTCATCGGTAAAGCTTCACCGATCAAACAACCTCATCGAGCGGTAAACACCATTGGCGGCGGTGTTACCGCTCGGTAAACACGTTTACTGCTCCAGTTTACCACCCACTCCGTTCACCTTTAACATTATTGAAACATGTTATTTGATAACTAACCTTGGTTTAAAACTCAAAGACGAAAGTGACATTTTACTCTAAATTTTTTACTTCTTTATTCTTTTTAACTTATTATTATTATTATTATTATTATTATTATTATTATTATTATTATTATTATTATTATTATCCATACAGAGTTTCTTTCACTCCCCCTCTCTCTGTGCCAGTTTTCTTCGTCTCTATCTCCCCCTCTCTTTGAAACTACATTATCACCGCCCCACATACCTCTAACAACCATCCCCATAATCGCCTACCACCCCACCATCTGCTGGGTCTACCACCAACACCGTACACCACCACTTGCCATCTGAGAACCGTTTGTAAGATCTGTTGCGGCTCCAAAGGTTTTGTAAATACATAAATCTTTATGATCTATTAGGATTGAGCATGGATTCATCTATTTCTATGGCGATGGTTGTTGTTTAGACGATTATTAAAGGTATTACACGCTGCCAAACGTCACGATTAACTTTGTATTGGCCTTTTTTTCCAGGTGTTGGCATAAGCATGGGCATACTTTTTCTGATTGCAACTAGCTCTGTATTGTACAAAGTGATTAAAAAAACCAAAGAAAGGAGACGAAGAAAAAGATTTTTCAAACGCAACGGTGGTCTACTTCTAAAACAACAAGAAGAAGCTGACCCGTCATTAGTCGATAAAACCATGCTTTTCACATCACGCGAGTTGGAGAAGGCCACTGACAACTTCAATGAGAATAGGATTCTTGGCCGAGGAGGTCAAGGTACTGTCTACAAAGGGATGTTGGAAGATGGAAGGATTGTGGCAGTCAAGAAATCGAAAATAGTTGATGAAAGCCAGTTAGAGCAGTTCATTAATGAGGTTGTTGTTCTTTCACAAATCAATCATAGAAATGTGGTCAAACTATTGGGATGTTGCTTAGAGACAGAGGTTCCTTTGCTTGTTTCTGAATTCATTTCAAATGGTACTTTATACGATCGGCTTCACGAAAAGAGTGAAGAGTTCCCACTCTCTCTAAATATGAGATTACAAATAGCTACAGAGGTTGCAGGAGCACTTGCTTACTTGCATTCAGCAACTTCCATTCCAATATACCATAGAGACATCAAAACCAATAACATACTCTTGGATGACAAATACAGAGCCAAAGTTTCTGATTTTGGGACTTCACGTTTGGTCTCAGTAGAGCAAACACATTTGACTACCTTAGTCAAAGGTACGTTCGGCTACCTTGATCCTGAGTATTTTCGATCTAGCCAATTCACTGAAAAGAGTGATGTTTATAGTTTTGGAGTTGTTTTGGTTGAATTATTAACCGGGGAAAAGCCGATTTCCCAAACCAGAATTGGTGAGAGGAAAAGTTTAGTTACACATTTTATGTTGGCTATGGAAGAAGAACAAGTTATGTCTATATTTGATGCAATCGCTATTAAAGAGGGTACTAGGGAGGAGCTGATGACTGCTGCTAACTTAGCCATGCGATGCTTAAATATGAAGGGAATGTATAGACCAACAATGAAAGAAGTGTCTGTAGAGTTAGAAACCATACGAACCTCGCACATGCCCCCTACAGTTCAATCGAATACTAGTCACATGATGTATGGGGATGACTTCTCAATGATAACTTATGGGGAATCATCATCAACATTCCCGAGTTTCAACGACAGCATTACTCATTGATACAGAAGGGTCGGTAATTGTTTATTTTAAAATACATTTATGCTGTTATATAGTTTTAGTGCATGTAATAGATTACCTCGTCGTAAGAAAAGGGTTATGTTTGGCAAGGCAAAGTACTTTTATTTTTCTATAAACACATACCTACTTTCATTTTTTGATGCGTGCAATATGTTTGGAGTCCGAGTCACACTTACACAAGTATTTAAGCAACTAAGTAGTCATTCATTTACAAGTTAATTAATAGAGGCGTGTAATCAAACTTGTTTTCATAAGAAACAGATTTATCTCTTATAAGTTGTAACTTAACTTTTCTGCTGGTCACTTATCTACTTGTAACTTTCGAATTAGAGATTCAGACAATCTATCTCCACAAATCGAATCCAAGTAAACACCCTCCTCTAAAAGAGATTCCGATTTTTCAATCTTGTCTCGCAAAAGCGTTCATGAAAAGCTTTTCAACTTGAACTCTCTAACTGTTCCACATTTTAATCTCACCTTATCATTTTTTAACTTTTCTTTAGTTTTCCAACAATTCTTTAAATCTTTCTGTCTCCACCCATACGTTGAAGAACTGACCAAAAATGGTCATCACCTCATGTAGAAGGATGGGTCAATGGTCTGAAATCTTTTCCTTGAAAATGACTCCTGCTAAGACCCCGGTAGTATTCCCAAAATCCATAGAAACCAAAATTCATAAATTCAAAAATGGTCATCGCCTCAGTACCCCTTTTTTCCAACGATCATAAATTTTGACACATAAAGAGGAACATCCACCAAGCGTGTCACACATGGAGTTTGTAAACCCAATTGCCTAGATATTTGACACGTTAGACTCTTTAACCTACAATCGCCAGTAAGAAAGAAGTACCGCATAGATTCAAAAATCACACACATATTATATTCGTTGTGAACAACTCTCAAAGTTGTTCCCACCAAAATTAGAGCTCAATCATACTCGTGCCAAATTCCAAGAAAAAAAGTGGCCTG
The DNA here is from genome assembly GCA_030545235.1 of Helianthus tuberosus. Classification (NCBI taxonomy): domain Eukaryota; kingdom Viridiplantae; phylum Streptophyta; class Magnoliopsida; order Asterales; family Asteraceae; genus Helianthus; species Helianthus tuberosus. The sequence continues at coordinate 11,271,819 of CM060381.1, forward strand.
TGACTATTGCTGCCGATGAACATTGTCTATGAACATTGTCTAGTGAATTAGAGTGCATAATTTTGATAGACGCTTCTTAATAATAAAAATATGCATGTGACTTTGTTGAGTAAACTCGAGTTTTAGTCCATGTGGTATACCGTTTCCATTTGATCATCTAATTCTTTCATACAACTCCAATTTTCATGTGGCCCACCACACCCTTCATAAGCCATTACCGAGACCGTTTTTCCCATTTCTAACTTTTTGATTTTTGAAGAAAGGGCCTCGATTTGGGCTTGCAAAGAAGTGCTTTCATCAACCTTATGGGCGCCCGGGGCAATAGATTTATTTCCTCGGGGAGTGTGCCACTGAAAATTGGTTTGAGCAATTTCCTCAATTTGATTATATATTTCATTTGGGCGACGATTACCTAAAAGTCCCCCGGAGCTAGAATCAAGTGTTTGTCTTGTGTGTGGCAACAACCCATTGTAGAAAGTGGATACTTGTTGCTATACCGCAAGACCGTGATGAGTACACTTTCTTAGTAGCTCCCTGAACCTTTCCCAAGTTTCATATAAGGATTCCCCATCCTCTTGTGAATACGTATTAATTTCAGTCATTAATTTAGCCGTTTTAGCAGGAGGGAAATACTTATATAGAAACTTTTGGGCTAGTTCATCCCAGGTGTTTACCGAACCAACTGGGAGGGTGTTAAGCCAAGCCTTAGCTCGGTCTTTTAGTGAGAATGGAAACATATGAAGGCGGATGGCTTCGTTTGATGCTCCATTGATCCAAAAGGTATCACATATTTCTAAGAAATTAGTAATATGCAGATGAGGATCCTCGTCCGCAAGCCCATGGAAGGTTGCAGAGTTTTGAAGCATTTGTATCAAATGTGGCCGAAGTTCAAAGTTGTTGGCTTCGACATTCGGTGCATTGATAGCGGCGCCGAGATTACCCACGGTGGGTCGTAGGTAATCCATGAGGGTACGTTGGTCCGCCATTGGAAGTGGGTCCCCCGAAACTTTCTCTTGGTTTTTGGCTTTAAGTCTTTTTCTGAGAAAGCGTTCGGGTTTTTCTAGAGGTTCTTTTATGTCTCTACTAGAACTGGAGCTCATACACTACGTAGAAAGTTCAGATGTGGCGTCTGGGTTCCTAGTCCTGCAATAAAAACAGAAAAGAACGTTGGTCAGAAGGTTCACCATGGCCTGGTGCTCAGGTGAACACGGCCCGTGGTCGGAGATACAGTGATTGTTTTCCGGATCCCTGTTACTGGGGAGTTGGACACGGCCCCGTGTTGCACCGACAGGGGCCCGTACTCAGCTCTCTATAACTCGGAAAATAAAAACTGCCAGTAACAATGTTGGGCACGACCCGTGTCCGACCAGGCACGGCCCGTGCTGAGCTCTGCAGAAACTGAAAAACTAAGAAAATCCTAAAAAAAACAGAAAAATTAGAAAAAAACGATTAGGCCGTTGATTCCTAACTTTCTTAAAATCCTTGTGTCCCCGGCAACGGCGCCAAAAACTTGATGTGCGTGAGTGTTATTAGTTTTTAATGTATATTTTAAGCCTTTTTAACACTTTTTAGCCAAGTTTTAAATTTATAAAACACGTTATTTTACTAACACCAAACACACATATGGGCAAGTGCACCCATCGTGAGCGTAGTATAGTGTTGGCAAGATACTGAGGTCGTCCAAGGACACAAGAGCATTTAATACCGGTTTATCCTCAACGTCAAATCAAAAAGTTAGAAAAAGGTTTTTAAACTAAAAAAAACTAACTAAAATGCTGAAAAATAAAATAAAAGTAAAAACAGATAGACAAGATGAATCACTTGGCTCCGACTCGTGTTTAGTGTAACCTTTGATTATTTCCGCACTTTTGCACTTTTTAAGAGATTATCTTAGTTAGTGTAGTAGGTCCCTCTTTTGAAGGTGACGTTACCCTCAACCCAGTAGTTTGAGTCAGTAAGAATACAATCCTAAAAGGGTCGGATTATTGAAAGATAAATAATTAAGTTATTAATGCATATTATGGCAGGCCCCTCTTTTGAAGGTGACGTTACCCTCGGCTAAGTAGTCTGAGTCAGCAAGGATACAGTCCTAAGTAGCCGGATTAAAGTATTAATAGTAGCTTACATATGAGGGGATCAAAGAGTTTGGACCCCCGCCATCCAATACCGGTGAGTATTGAAGGAGGTCCTACTAAATTTGACCCAGGTCCTTGCAGGATCTATACACTAAACAAGGCAAGACTCTTACCAAACCTTTCCCTTAACCCCCGGCCAGGTAGCCAACATACCTCCATATAGACCGTGGGGATATGAATGGTGAAAATATTTTATTTTATATAGACAGTAAAATAATGCCAAGACACCACGGACAAACGATAAGGAAGAATCACCTTCAACATAAGAAACTAGTTATTAAAGTCATTAATACATAACCAAGTAAAAAGTGTGAAAAGATTAAAAATAAAAAGTATTACACTAGACACTTGTCTTCACCAAATGATGTAAGAGACTTAGGCAAACATGGCCTTTGATTGTCAAGAACTCTTACGATCAATCTTGGATCCCGAGATGACTCACACACTCTATGATGGACAATGGATGATGGTGGTGGATGATGGTGTTGTGATGGTGGTGGGTGGTGGGTGGTGGGTGGTGGGTGGTGGGTGAAGTGTGAGAGAGGTGGTGTGCCAAGGGATGGTTTACAAATGAGCCAAGCACCCCTATTTATAGGCTGAACAGTAGCCCGGACACGGCCCCGTGTCCATTGGGCACGGCCCCGTGTCCATCCTCCTTCTCTGTCTTCATTAATTGCAGTTTGTCTGCATTAGTTGACCACGCCCCCGTGTTCCCTGGGCACGCCCCCGTGTGCAGAAGCATATCTTTACTATCAAGATTTGCCTGGATTCTGCGAATCTTATAGTTGACCACGACCCCCTGTCCGCTGAGCACGGCCCCTTGGTGGGCGATAGAAGCTTCTATAGCTTTGTCTTTTATGCTGGCACTTGGGCACGCCCCCGTGTTCACTGAGCACGGGGCGTGTTCAGCCTTCTGTCTTCTTGATTTTTTTTGGGAAGATGCTATCGGGGGGTCGGACATGCCACGTTTGTTCCTTTTCTTGTATTTATGTTAGATTTAGCTGCCTTTTTGCTTCTTTTGTTAATTTGAGCTCATTTAATCCTGAAAATACAAAAGGAAGACAAAAACACACTTTTTCCAACATTAGTACTAAAAAAGGGTTAGTTTTATGCCACAATTGATGTAATTTATATGTTGCATTTTGTGCACATCAGTGTGTTAGTGTGCAGGTATTTACAGGTGCATGCGTACTAGGAGCTCTCACAAGCTATCACCATTGGCATTTGATCAAGAAATTGAACGGACTTTGAGAGGAAACATAATTTTTCTAAGGGAAAACAAAATCAGCGGTTCAACAACAACACCAACTACACCACTTACACCACTTAGATACATGGATCCACCGCCACCAACTACTACGGGTGAGCTTACACCACCTTTCATACCATCATCAACACAACCTTCACCAAATACCACCATGTCTAACACCACTACTGATCCTACTCCATCACATGATGTTACACCAACCAACACTACATTACCTATTACTACCCAAGTTTAACCTACGCATACCTTTAACCCTTCTACTACAATTCCACCATTTCTTCCCAGCTTCGGGTCAATCATCTTCAACCTATACACTACCACAAAGTTCAACTGTCATTCATGCTACTTCTACATTTAGACCACCGAACCAATCGGGTTTTCAATATTCATCTTTTCCATTTGGGCAATCTTCGGGTATAGGAGGAGATGGATATGATGAAGGGTATGAAGAGTTTGAGGGTTATGAGGAAGAAGGATACGCGTATGGGGGTGATGGAGATCAAGGGGAGTTTACATATGTACAAGGTCAAACTCAAAGAATTTCAAGTGTTGGTGGGATTCCTCAACAACAAATTATACCACAACATATTCGGCCAAGGCCACAAGGGGTATAATTGCAACGTCCTACACCGTTACAACAAGTTCGTCCACAAAATGCACAACCTCAATTTCAAAGTCCAATTCAACAACAACCGATGCAACATCAATTTCAACCACCATTTGCACCTCAAGGGCCTATTCAAAGACCAATGGGTCCTATACGACCAAGAGTTCGGTTGGGTGTACGAAGAGGACATCTTCGAGAACATGCAAGAGGTATAGAAGCACATTTCAGGCCGGTAATCACTCATAATCCTTCACCAATAGTTATTTCTCACAATGATCAAGGGAGAACATTTGAAGTGAGAACCAATTCGTTACAAAGTTTGCCAAAGTATAAGGATCTAGCAACGGAGGAGCCTTATTTTCATTTCGAGGCTTATGATTCGATTTGCAACACTCTTGGGAGTCAAGGATTTTCGGCTGATGATGTCAAATTGGTGCTAATCCAATTTTCCCTAGAAGACAAGGCTAAGAAATGGTTTTATACCCTACCTTCAACATTTATTTATACATGGGCGGAAATGCAACAAATCTTCTTGGATGAATTTTATACCGCTCAAATGACAAATGATGCTAGAAAAGGGTTGAGAAGTTTTCAACAACAATCGGGTGAGATGTTTCATGAAGCCTTTGAGAGGTTTAACATGATGATCAAGAATTGCCCTCATCATGGGATAGAGTTATGGGAATTGATGAATGCTTTCCATGAGGGGTTATGTGTCGAAGATGCACGTGATTTGATCTCTATCGCGAATGGCACTTCTGGCACGAATTACGAGCATGACGATTGGGAATTTTTGGAGCAAATGGCGGTCACTTCAAAGAGAAAAACTCAAGCATCAAGGAGAGCACGACCGACCATTACCCGAACTCAAGTGCACGCGGTAGACGATGGTAATGTTCAAACTTCTAATCAAATTTATGATGTTTGTGCACTTTGTAATGAGATAGGGCATGCGGCTGAAAATTACCAAGGAGTGGAAGGGCAATATGAGGAGGTGAATGCATTGCAAGGGCAAGGAGGGGGTGGTGGAAATTACAACATGAACTCCAATACTTACCACCCTGGTTTGAGAAACCACCCGAATTTTAGATATGGAAATCCCTCAAACAAGCCAACCCGAATTTTCAAGGAAGTCAAGGTAACTTTGCTCCACGCCAACCATTCAATAATCAAAGTGGGTTTTCGGGTCAAAGTTCTTCTGGTGGAAATGAGATCATGGAGATGCTCAAGGCAATGCAACTAGAGATGCAGCGAAGAAATCAAATGGATGATGTTCGCATGCAAAAAGATGAAATCCGTGACAAAGCTATTCAATCGTTAACCACTCAAATGGGTCAACTTGCAAGTGACGTGGCATTATTGAAGAAAGCAAAAGGTCAATCACCAAGTGACACGGTGATAAATCCCAAGAACACAAAAAACATTAACATTAATGTGGTAAGCACCGTTCCAAATACTAAATTTAATGAAACATTGCTAACTTCTTCGTATCAAGTGAATTCAGGTTTGGAAAAAGATGCCGAAGTCGAGAATGATAAAGAGTATGGAGCGCCAATCGTGCCTATCCGAGTGGGGAAACTAAAAATTCCTCATAAATTATTAGATTATGGGGCGAGCATGAGTGTGTTACCAGGTGATCTATACGACATGTATGATTTTGGTCCGCTTTAGGATGTAGACACCATGGTGAGTTTGGCGGATGAAAGTTGGAGGCGTCCACGGGGAATGGTTAAGAATGTTATGATTCGGTTGGGAGAATTCGAATACTCGGTGGATTTTCTGGTTTTAGATTATGCTACTACCATGATGGCGTCACAACAAAGGGTGATTTTGGGTCGACCGTTTCTCTATACGGCAAATGCTCAAATCGATTGTAGAGAAGGAATCATTACCATGACCGAAAAGAACCGTAAGTTGTCATTTGATGTTCAGACTAAGATGATTAGTTACGATTTTGTTGAGGCGAAGGATAGCGGGTTTAGTGAAAAGGTGTTTCAAAGAATGAGAAGAAATCACCCACCAGATCATGAAGAAAAGCATATGGGTTCAAGCAAGAGTGTATTTTATTACCCACCGAGTTGAAACGAGACGGATGCATTTTGCTCAATGGCATGAGGAAGTGATGGAGATGGCAGGACCCGCTTCTTTGAGCCACCTTAAATGGGGGTGGCACGGTCTGGCTGAAGACCTGAAAACTTAGCGCTGCTCGGGAGGCAACCCGAGGTTTTTCACTGATCTTGTTATTTCTTTAGTTTTCTATGTTTCAGGGCTATGGAAACACTCAAGTGTGGGGAAGATGCGCGGATATTTGTGTGAAGGTGGTGATAGGAAATTGGACCATTTACAATATCTGTTGTGTCAAGCTTCACCAGGTTAATGTACTCTTCCCTTAATCTTGTTATGTTCTTTAGTTTTGAAATGTTTGTAGTTAGTTGGTGTGATTTTGTTGTTAAAAAAAAAAGAAGTATAAAAGGAGAAAAAAAAAACAAAAAGAAATTTGGGGTCTGAGTGTTAAAGCTTAAGTTGATGTTAAAGTGATTTTTAGCGATCATTTCCTTCCAAAGCCATACATTGGGGGCATTGTATCCCAAGTGTGGGGATGAGGGGAAATTTTGAAAAATTTGTGAAAATTGTAAATTTTTAAAAATCAAGTGACAATGGTCCGAATTGAACATTTGAGTACAAAACCGCATGATACACCGGCATCCCATATTCCCTTGTTCTTTCTTGGTGAGAGTTGAGCCATCTCTTTAAATTTATTAGAAATATTTTTCTTTGATGAGAGTGGCAATGGGTGGGGGTACATTAGAACTTGTGCTTAGATGCGGTTTGAGGCCTTAGCTTTGCATGAATGTGAAAATGATAAAGGCATTTAGGTAGGCTCGTCATGGTGAGTGCGAGTGTGGGATTTAGGGGTTTGGACCTTATAAATTATATATATGAGCATGGTAGTGAGAGGGGCGGGGGTTTGGACTTTAGTAGCCCATTTGAGCTTGAAGCCGATCATTTGTAACCCATGCCTAGTTCCTCTAAATTTAACCCGTATTTGACCCGGTCTATTAGTGTTGCATCTCGTATTAGTATGTTTATCTTGTTATGTTTGAAAAGAAAAAAAATATAGAAAAAAGAGATATGAAAGGAAAAAGGAAAAAAAAGAGAAAAAGTAATGAAAAATGAAAAAAAAATGAATGAGATATGTTGTACATAGTTGTTTATGTTTTGCTTAGTTAGAAATAAAAGACCGGGTTGAATTGTTAGCTACTTTGCATATATATTTCCATTTCCTACCCATTTGCCTAGCCACGTTACAACCTCTAAGTCCCTTTGATTCACGTGCATGTTTAGCAAATTATTTAGGCGAAGGACCGATTTGAGTACAAGCATATTATTGTTCAACTACCAGTTTGCCTTGAGTGTGATCTAGCGTATCTTTGCTAGTTATTACTTGCCACCGAGAAGAGAGTTATTGTGAGGGGTGTGTTATGTGCGGGTTTAAGAAAAAGTTAGTAAATGAGGACAATTATTGCTTGGTTTGTACTTGATCGCTTGAATAAATTGTGTTTTGTTGAACGGGTTGCTTGGGACAAGCAACGGTTAAGTGTGGGGATCTGACGGGTAGTCCATAGGATAACCCTTAAGTGTTATAAATGATAATTTAACCCCGCATTTATCCAAAAAAGTTATGCTGAAAACAAAATTTCATGCTGAAGCCCACCGTAGCCTACGATGGAGGGCGTAGCTTACGGTGGTCCCTGACATAAATTGTCACCGTATGACAGTTTAAAGCCACCGTAAGCCATTCCAAGCCACCGTAAGCTACGGTGGACACCGTAGCTTACGGCGCTGACCTACGTAAATGTGTAACTTCCACCTTTTAATGCGGATTTATGATGCCCTTTCAAGTCCAATCATTCCCATTCGGTTACCAGCAGTCTAGGGGCGATTTTTGGGTGTTCTTGAGAGCTTGAAACAATTTCTAAACATCTTGTTAGTGTTTTTAATTTCTATGAACATTGATATGTATGTGATGATGATTGTCCAAGTCATGAGTGGCTAAACTTATGGTGATCATCCTAGGTTGAAGGTTTGTCTAAGACATTTGTGTTTTTATTCTTATTTCTAGAATAATAGACTTGCTATGATGGTTTGTTTATTATGGTGTGTTGTTTGCTTGTTCGTAAATTGTTAATTTGTATGTTAATCTTAGTCTAAACCATACGTTCTTGGTGCCGTTGGCAATCGAGATATCATGGGCGGGATTAGGATTGGGTAATGATTAATTGGTCATTGGGTAACAACCTCGCATTCTAGGAATCCGAGTACTTAGTTCCCTTTCATCACGACAAGTAATAACACATGAACCATGTCTATGTGGTTCTTTCTAGTTGAATATTAGCATGAATGTCAAAGCAAACCTGAAACTTAGGATGGTCATTTGTCTCTAAATTGTTTACAAAACCAAATTCTCATTTTGCAATTAGACTAGTAATCTTAGTATAAAAAAAAACAAACAATCCAAATCAGTGAAATTACTATTCTTGCAATTTAGTTTAACTTAGTTAATTTAGATACACTTTTAAATAACACATATTCCACAAACTCCCTGTGTTCGATACCCACTTACCGCTAGCTATTTAGTAGTATTTGGATTAAATTTGATTGTGACCACGACATCACGTCAATCCTTCACTTCTTCAACTGTACAAAGATAAAGATTTTTTTGCTGAAAGAGCTATATTGGCACCAACAAACGAAGTTGTTCAAGAAACTAATGAAAGATTGCTTGCTTCGTTTCCTGGCGATGAAGTGGAGTATCCGAGTTTTGATAGTATTTGTCAAACTGATAAAGGAAAGAATGAAGCACATGCGAGACTATATTCTCCCGATGTTCTGAATGGTCTTAAAATTTCTGGTCTGCCCAATCATCGATTAGTCCTTAAAGTTGGTGTACCTGTAATGTTGCTTCGTAATATTGATCAACAAAATGGTTTATGCAACGGTACGAGACTACGGATTACTAAACTTTATAAACATGTTATAGAGGCTGAGATTATATCCGGCGGAAACATAGGGACCAGAACGTTTATTCCACGAATCAGTTTGACACCGTCGGATAAAAGAATTCCTATCAAGTTTCAACAACGACAATTCCCCTTAAATGTATGTTTTGCAATGACTATAAATAAAAGTCAAGGACAATCTCTATCAAGGGTTGGATTGTATTTGAAATATCCAGTTTTCTCACATGGTCAGCTTTATGTTGCGTTATCAAGAGTTAAAAGCAGAGCCGGTGTGAAGTTGCTTATACTAGACAAAGATGGTAATGTAACGAGTAAAACAACAAATGTAGTCTACAAGGAAGTTTTTTCTGGCATTTGAATAGTTTTCTGTTTTGTCTTCCAATGTATGTATTTATACACAATATTTCATTTCAAAGTAAATAGTATGGTTTTGGTTGAAGCCCGCGTATTACGCGGGCATTAACCTAGTTATATACATCAATCGAATAATGATATATAATTGTCCATTCAATGTCCTCAATTCGGTTACTATCCCTCATGGTCATTCAATCGAAGAATGCCGTATTCATTCAATTAATCGTCCTCAATTCTATTATCCCTGCTATATTCATTCAATCGGCCATTCAATTTTTCCAATGAATTTCAGATCAGTTACAAATCTCGTTAGTTTATATTCGCCAATTTCCCACTGCGCTACCCTAATTTTAGAAGAGACATTGCTGCGCCGGACCAGGTATGCCTTCTCACTCAAACACATTCTAATTAGATGATTATGATTATCTGACTTGTTAGTTAAAGAAAAGCGAAATTGTCTTTAGATTTATGTCTTTTGCAACCTAATACTTACTTACTTGTTTGAGCTGTAGGTTAGTCCTCCTGAATTTTTGCAAGTGGTTACAAAGCGAGTAAAAACTGTTTCGTATAGACCTTAAAAGTTCAAAGAAAAAGATATGCAGGCATTATCCATAAGTGTTTTCAGGCATCACTTCTTTTTATTGCCCCTTTCCTATATTTCTATCACTAATTCATTTATAATTTCAGTGGAAATCTAGGCAGAACTGGAGGCTGTGAAAGAGATTAAACTCGGTCACAGACTACCAAGTCACATGGAGACCAAGACCGGTTCGACTGACCCGTTAATACGTACCGATTATCTAACCCATCACACGTGACCCCCCAACCTCCTAACATGTGACCCGGGTAACCCGCAAGCTATTGAAGTGTTTCTTTTTGTCCCATTGACCAGTGAACTAACCCGTCAACATAAATTAACCCAACCCAATAATAGATTGATTTCTAAATTAATGTATGTATGGGGAGCTCATTATTGTTTCTTAGATGCTATCATCTTGTGTTTATTTCTTGCAATAGATATATAGTCATTTGTTTGGTGGGTGCTTCACTTGTTTGGTGGGTGCTGAGTTTTGTCAATCAGTTTTTAGGGAGATGGTACATTGGTTTAGACTTTGTGTTATGCAAAATATACATGTATTCATCAACTTCTCAACTCTTGACCGACAACCTTTTTTAGGTAAGTAGTAGTGTTTTAAAAAGATAGGGCGAGTAGTGTTAGGACCTGAACACGAATCACACGAACACTAGAACAATCTGCAGCAAGCACTCACACTCACACACTCTAAATCACAAGAACAAGAACACAAGATTTATAGTGGTTCGGTCTAATCTGACCTACATCCACTCTCCACAACTAGTTCTTCTTTGTATTAGGTGCTCAAAAGGTTTACAAACATGAATGAGAAGTATATATAGGGGTTACAATTAGGGTTGTTGACTTTAAACTATACTAACAGAGAATACTCCTGCTAGCTGCAGAAGGAGTATAACACAGAACACCCCTGCTAGATGCAGAAGGAGTGTAACTAAAAACACCCCTGCTAGTCAAATCCTCCACAACCCAACAATCTCCCACTTGGAGGCTTTGACAACTTCAAACTGCACTCCATGCAACTTCATATTCATAAGTACCTCTGTAAACTCTTCATCTTCACTAGTTGTGGGCGGCCTTCTCATCGGTTAACCTGAAGGCCCGTTGAAGCTCCCACTAAGCTTCAACTCATCAGTCACTGCTCGTGACTCGTTCTCCATCCCTATCGGCTCCCACTAACACGAACTGCCCGATCCTGGAACATCCTGAGAACAAACACTCTCCGAATAAAGCAGATAATCAACTGGAGAGACTTTGACAACTGGAATACTGGTTCTCTTAACCCACTGTCGTCTGGTAAATTTGACTGAAGCACGACCCGTGCTCCCACTGCCACGAATGCCCCTGACTGGTTTTTATAACACCCGTCTTATTATTTTAATCTTTTAAACTAAAATCACGCATTAGTATTTTTTTTTTCAAAATGCATCATTTCAAAACTTAGTTTACATGGTTATGGTATTCTAGTTTACAAACTAACTAGTTTAAACATTCAACATTAAGTTTAGTGTTTACAAAATAAACATTGTATAAAACAAGATTAGATTAACGCGGAAGCTTTCAACTTTGTGTTCGGTTCTTGAATTCTTGCTTGATCGGCATCCGGAATGAGACGAACATCACCTAAGGTCAAAACCACATCAATTGTTCATTTTGACAACTTTATAACATGTATAAACAAGTTCCGGTATCATACAAATAACAAAAGAATAAAATTTCAGATTTTTGATCCGTCGCGCCAAGCGACAGATTCCTTTCAATCCTTCGCGGGCCGCGAGCGCGCCTGCGTGTCGCGCCAGAACAAGTGACTCCCTTCGCGTGCCGTGGGGGAGACCGTTTTCCAGCGGGTGCAGGTTAAAATCCTGCACTTTTGCCCAACACCATTTTCTTTCAATTTTTCAACTTCTAAGGTGCATAACTTTTTATCTACTTATCCGATTTGCGCGATTCTTTTTTTCCTATGCGTTCGTAATTTGATTCCCCATCATATGGAGTTAAAATCCAACATCCGGATTTACAATTTTCTAGGTTTTAGGCCTTCGGCTTAATTTTAATTATTAATTTTTTAACAAAGCTTTTGACCCGTTTATACTATCATCAGACCAACTTGTTTATTACACCCTAAATTCTCGTGGATATCATATTTTAAGGCTTCCTATCACACGAGGTTCAAATCACGGGTTATTATACATCATTAACCCGTTTATACTTATGCACTTGTTTTTACCCGTTAAGGGTATTTAAGCGCTTTTACGCACAAGCCATATTCATTTATTTCTAACTTCATATTCCCATATTTTAATATCTACTTATATTCCGCCACCACTATTTTTGTGGTGGATTTAACATATTGAACCCATTATCCTAAGTTTTACCATTCGGTTAGTCATTTTACGCTAATGACCCATTTTTTTTTACTATAAACTTATTTATGCGTACCTGGCTCAGATCAACATATTGACCCGTTTTAATACCTTGTCTCAATAATTGCTAATTCATAGCATCTCTAATTCATAAGTCTATTTATCTTGTGTGCATAAAACTCCACAAACACTTATTAGTCGTTAATTGTCAAATGGTATCAACATTACCATTTGACCTGTTTGGTCTAAACGACCAAACATTTTGCGCTTATATTTGCCTAGATCACCATTTTACCCTTTTTTTATTCGCTTAGGCTTACTTAGAAAGTAGCCATTCAAAAACTCATTTTTATTTATGTCATCCCATGACCAAATTACCATTTCACCCATTTTACCATTAAACATGGTTTTTCGTCTTTTGATACGTTCTGACCCGTATCTTTTCGTGTCAAAATCATATTTTGAATATAACCTTGTCGTATTTATAATCTATAAATAAATACATATCTTACGATAAAGGTGTAAGCTTTACTTACCTCGCGTCCGGCAAACATCCTTCGCATCCATCATCCGTTGACCCGTTCCTTTCCAAGCTCCCACCTAGCTTGTTTAGAGTCAAACTATATCATAACATCCATAAGATGGTTAGATTGGTCATTCTTTACAATGGCCATCACCCTATGGTCTTCTTCTTCTTTTTTTTTACACACTTATCAATCAAAACATGTCATATATTCAACAACTAGTTTTATATCATAATTCTTTTCATTCACTAACCGTTTGACCCGTTAGCGACGTTACTTATATAAACTAGTTAGTAAGTGATTTTAAACACTTTAAGCACGTCACATAAAGTGTTATTTGTTCCCAACAATCAATACTTCATGCCTAAAGCAAGTATTTACAATCCTATGCCTTTTTCTTGGTTAATAAGAACATTATTAATGTGCAGCGATTTTGTATTCAGCTGCTGTAATTGACCATTTTGACCCATTTAAAAGCTGAATTAGATCAACATGTTCAAAGATGGATCGTAGAACTCTCAAATAGCTTTCTAGGCATATATGGTACGTCTTCTAACGATTTTTCTATGATTTTATATGATTTTTACAAAATCAGGACAGCAGCTTATTTTTAGCCCAAACAACATGCTGTCTTTTCGAAATAGCCACTGAATTCGACGTTTTTGACCTATTTAACATCTGAACCAATTCATCATGTTAACTAACGAAATGCAAATTACTCCGAGACCTTTCTAGGCATATAAAGTACACACCCATACGATTTTTCTGTCATTTATTGTGAATTTTTAAAATTCAGGTCTGCACTATATTATTTAAGCATTTCATCGAACACTTTGCGGGTTTCGTATTCAAGATTAGTCTCTAACCTATCTCTTGAACACCTTACCCCAAATTTTATCAACATATCATTACAAATACACATATGTCACTAAGTTTTAGCATCAAAATCAAGCCCCTATGTCTAGTGTACATGAGCTACATCTAGAACTAGCATCACATCATCAATGTTCATCCATTTAACACTTTAATTCAAGTGTTCATCTTTTTATCATAAAACCCATTTAGCACCTACATAATTAGTTGACCGAAACACAAATTTATGGAGCTAAATCAACAAGTTTACATCTAGGGTTTGTTCCTAGACACTATTTCATTCTAAATTTCATCCAAACAACATTCATGCAATACTAATTTCGGATTATAATTGTTCATCCAGAATTTTGAATGGAATCAAACAAGGAATTTTGACATACCTTGTGATCCCCTAGGCTTGGTGATCACTAATTTCAGCTTGGTTTTCCATTTAGACTTGATTTGCCCCATGAATTTGGCTGATTTTTGGTGATTTGGGGTTCAAAAGAAGAACCCTTTCTTGGCTCCTGTGTAAATCACGACCAGAACACACACATGAGTGTGTGTTTTGGTGTTTTGATTTTTTATTAAATTAAAACTATTTTCTCAATTAACCCATTTAGTCCCTCAAGTTTTTAAAGTTACCAAAAGGATTATAAACCAAGTTTTCTTTATTGTTTTCAAAGCACATAATTAACTAGGTTGATATTCCTAGTTACTTAGTGGGTTCCGAGAGTTATAACCCGTTTTATTTTAAGTCCCGTTAACTCGGGCTTCATATAAACTTACTTTTCTCAAAGCATTTATTCTCCTTTTAATTAATATTAGGTTTATTTACTTAAATCCTAATATTTACCGGGTAAATTTTCACCACTAACGGTATTTTACCCGTCATTAATATTAACGTGGCTTGATTACCAAACCCGTTTTTGGGGTGTTACAGTTTTACTGAACCTTTTCTAGCACGTTCAACCTAAATCTGACCTGTGACTCTGGGTTTGCCATCTGCAAAGCAAACCTTCTTCTGCCCATGAGATTCTGTGAACCAGATCTTGGTCTTCTTCTGAACTGGGATAACCTCTCCCTCAGGCAGTACACTGACCATGTACAATGAGCTCCTCTTCTTGCCACATGCAACTACTAAATTTCCCTTAGTTACCTTCCATTATCCACTACCGAACTTAACCTCGTGACCCTGATCATCCAGCTGCCCGACTGAAATAAGCATTTTCTTCAAGCCTGGAATGACTCTCACGACTCTCAAAGTTCAGGTAGATCCGACTGAAGTAACTAAGTCAATATCACCCATGCCTGTGACATCTAGGACTTCATCATTTGCAAGTCGTACCTTACCAAAATCCCCAATTTTAAGATTCCGTAGTGCTTCACTGCTGTGGGTAGCGTGAAATGAAGCACCCGAATCCATAACCCAGGAATCTACACTGCTCTCCACATTACAGATCAAAACTTCATCATATGAATGGTCTACTGCAACATTAACTTCTTTCTTGTCATTTGGACATTGATTCCTGAAATGTCCAACCTCTTTACAGTTCCAACAGGTCACATCATTTCGAGCCCTTGACTGACTCCTCTTTTTGTTCTTACTGCCACTACATCTGTTATTCTTCCTTCCTCTGCCAACATGCATTAAATCACCCGATGATCCACCTGAATTTCTTCTTCTGACATCTTCGCCTAGAATAAGATCCTGCATCTTCACAAACGTAAACTTGCTCGTATCTGAAGAGCTCGTAACAGCAGTTACGGTTCCGGACCAACTATCGGGTAATGAGGACAATAACAATAGGGATTGAACCTCATCATCAAACTTGATGTTCACAGACACCAATCGAGACAATATCGAGTTTAAGTTATTGATGTGCGCTGTAACTGAATCACCTTCCCTCATCCTGGTGTTCACAAGCTCTCGAATAAGATAAACCTTGTTCGCTGCAGAAGGCTTCTCATACATATTCGATAATGCTGCCATTATTCCTCTAGCTGAGGTCTCCTTCTGGATATTGAATGCTACATTCTCCGATAGAGAAAGCGTTATCACTGCCCTGGCTTTCTTATCCATCCTATCCCAATCTACTTGTGGCATTTTTTCTAGCCTTTCATCCTCGAGCACTACATCTAAGTCTTTCTGACAAAGTAATGCTTCAATTTGCATCTTCCATCAACCAAACTTTTTTCCGTCAAACTTTTTGATTTGCACCTTCCCGTCTTCTGCCATGATAACAAATAACATGACTAAACGAAACTAAAATCGATATAAGCTGTAATCAACACTGAAACAAATAGAAACAGAAAACACCTGATTCACGTTTCTTTGATCTTCAAACAGACGGACTAAACACCTGCTGGTTCACTAGTAGAAAAAAAAATGTTCTTGACAAAGGTTGAGGGGTCTTTTTGCAAATAAGGAAAACTTAATTCTCTTAAAAAAGGAACACAAAAAAAGAACGCCTGTTCTTCTTCTTCCCCTGGACGCACCCTGCTCCACACCTTCACAAAATTCAGTCACCAATGTGCAAAATCAAAGGCCCTAATCTTCGATTTTGGAACCCTAGATGTGATATCTAGCAACAATGGTCTTCAATTTTGTAACCCTAGGCGGCGGCTACTGGGTTATCGAAACCCTAGTCGCAATTTGCAGCAGAGTCTTCAATCGGAGCCATAATCGGAGTTAGAAACTGACGGTGGTGGTGGCGGCTGTGCTAGCAACGGCTGTTTCAGAAACCCTAGACGCTATGTCTGCGACTGTGACTGAAACCCGAGACCACAACTTGTTCTTCTACAGGTAAGTGTTCTTCTTCACCTCTTACCTAGTTTGTGTGAATCGATCAAGAGCCTGAGCTCTAATACCAGTTGTTAGGACCTGAACACGAATCACACGAACACTAGAACAATCTGCAGCAAGCACACACACTCACACACTCTAAATCACAAGAACAAGAACACAAGATTTATAGTTGTTCGGTCTAATCTGACCTACATCCACTCTCCACAACTAGTTCTTCTTTGTATTAGGTGCTCAAAAGGTTTACAGACATGAATGAGAAGTATATATAGGGGTTACAATTAGGGTTGTTGACTTTAAACTATACTAACAGAGAATACTCCTGCTAGCTGCAGAAGGAGTATAACACAGAACACCCCTGCTAGATGCAGAAGGAGTGTAACTAAGAACACCCCTACTAGTCAAATCCTCCACAACCCAACAAGTAGAACTCACGTTATATTATATAGTCCTCGTGTCTTGGAAACTAGAGGGTTGTTAGAAAGTGAAGTTCCCCGAGCACTCAATAACGTAAATAACATCCCGCTACAATAACCATCAATCAAAGATTAGCCAATGGGTCAAAGGAAACTTGGTCCACTGTGAAATTTGACTTAAGTCAATTAACAAACCCGTTCCACAAAAATATAAAATTTGAGTGATAAAGGTAAACAATATAAGATTGCATATAAGCTAAGATGTATCTAATTAAAAAAGGAAAAGGAAAAATAATTAGCTTAGGATCTACATCATGGCTGAACAAAAGGAAACAAGATCAAATCATACAAAATGAAATGAAATTAGTCAACAGGAATCAAAGAGACTTACTAAGTTACTATCTACATCAATTTTATAACTTGTAGGGTCATGTTGAGTCATTGACACTTGACCTTCCATCATATTTTATAACTTATATATATTTACTGTATGTATGTATGTATTGAATATGTTTCAAATAGCTAGTAAGGTCGATATAAGAGGTTGTGAGGATTTATATACCTGTTGGTCAACTTACAACATTTGAGAACCCTTCAACCCATTTCAGTTTTAGATAAACATTTGAAAAAAGTACACATTTGACCCGCTGAAGAATAACATATACTTGTCCATTTCTCAGTTAATGGGTTAAAACCGTCACATCTTAGCCCAGCATAAACAATAGTCACAAATTAAATAAAAGGTAAAACCAAGTAGTGGCATGATAAAGAGAAAAAACTCTGATTCATAAAGGGTACAGGATAAAAGAAATCAAACTCATTTCAAATGACCATCTAAAAGATGAGCAGTCCAGGTGGATGCCAAACTATCTAACAGAAAAACACACTCATCTAGCCTAACAATTCAATGAAATCTCAAACGGGTCAAATGGATTGAGCGTGAAGTTACCATCATCTTGTTACTCTACAAGCACATACACTATTACAAATTCTTTCTCAATTATATATTATGCATTTAATAAGTTCAAAGCAAAAGATATAAAACATAAAATTTTGGTTCTTTAGTTTTGGTTGTAAAAATTTGATGAAAATGCCAATTTCTCCTTCTCCAAGATATCATATATGGGCTCCAAACTGCTTGCATCTTAATCTTTTTTGTTATCTTAATCTTTTTTGTTATAAGATGGTTCAGATATCAAATAATAGCCCAAGCTCCCGCAATGCTAACATCATCATCATTAGTTTCTTTTAGAATTGATACCATGCATGACCACAGTTGACTTTCCAAAGTTTGTATGACTTATTTTTATTGCATTTTTAGGTCTGCTTAAGCAACTTACTCTCACTTTTTTTATCAATAGTTTATCTTATCATTTTTGTTTGACACTTCCATTTGTAAAAGAAGGCGTAAAAGATAGATTCCATCTTCTCATATAAAATTCCATTCTTTTGTGCATCATAACAAGTAACCCAGAAGTTATAAATAAATATAAAAATACAAAATAAAAATATCCATTAAAACCAATAGTCTTATAAGCATAAAGAAAAAATATATGTTTAACATATAAAATATAAATTGGTTAGTAATACCATACTTCTGCTGTTATTTTTAACAAAATATAGTTACGGTGTACTGCAGTACTGACATTCTGTTAAACGAGCAGGTTCGGGAAACATGAGAAAGGCAACCTTTAAGAGCAACCTGATCTTCAATGATGACGATCCAAACCAGGAGGACAATGCTAAAGGAGAGATAGAAGATGGAGATACTCAATGCCAGTGCTATTAGGGTGCACCATTACATACTTGATTCACACGGGCAGTTTTTTGGTGGTCTCAGATTATGGAGATACTCATGAAATAGGTACCGCTGAAAATGGTGACACATGCTACTATCCTTTGGTTTATTATCATGGCTTACCAGGAGCTTTTTATACAAAGAGACTAGCGTCGTCATAAAACAACACTAAACGCCCATACTTTGTTACAATAATTGTAATTTGTTGCAATAATTGCAAGGTGGCCATTTTTAGTTTTGAAACCCTAAATTACTAAAGTCTAATTGCTTTACTTTTTTTAATGGCAAATGTTACTCCTAATATAAATTACACATTTGCCTAGGTTTGAACCTAGGACCTTACCTCTAAGAGATATAAGCATCTACCAAGTGGGCCGCTATCGTCTAATTACTTTACTACTCATCAAAACTTCATGCTCATTATGTCCATACTAGAAATACATGTATATCCGGAATACAAACTTAGGCTATTTTTGGTTTAAAGGAACGAAGTGTTACAAACCCAGAATGGGTTGTGATTTGTGATAGACATCATAACTGAATCTAATATGAGTCGGGACACCCGTCGCAACGCGCGGGCATTCATACTAGTATAGATATATAGATAAAGTCATTCACCATAGTCCATATAATTAAACGTTAAAACTTTTTTTGGTCGCCTTTGGGATGACTAGATCAACCTGTGATTGTTAACCTGTTAGCTTGTTTTATTTTTACCTATTGGATCGGTATAACAATTCCTCCTTAGATTAATTACCCGTTCTTGGACTCTTAGACTTAACAACTTTTTTTGGTCGCATTTGGGATGACTAGCCCCATTGAAGTAGCCTCGCTTCTTCCAATACCGTCACATCATTTCTACCCTAAACTAGATACCACCAAGCCACTAAAACACCTGCAACACTCCTCTCAACTACCCTATTTTTATTTTTATTTTAAGTAAAAAAGAATTTCAACAAATTTAGATAACTAAATTATAATTTCATTAAGAAAATAACACATAATTCAACCTAAAAAAATAAACAAAATAAATTAATTTAATTATAAAATAATTTCATTCATCTATCTCATCTGTCGGCCACCCATATGTTTCCGCTATTTCACGTTGATGTTGTATAGCAATTTCTCTTAGCCGACTACGGAGATGATCTTGGGGCTTAGTAAACGTCTCAAAGCCCCAGTCAAAAGTTATTCTCCTTACACTCTAGCGTTGAGCATGCATCAACGCAATAGACTTGTCAACTTGTTTCTTTTTAGCATCCATCAAGTCCTTAATCGCTGCCTCCTTTGACGTATACGACTCTATTTTTTTCGTCCACAACACTTTGTTTGACGACTTGACGAATGTCTTTTCTTTCTGCTTCGGTCGAGTAGGCTCGATTTCTTGGTTCACATCTAAATTCGGCCTACTACTTGGGAAAATATCGTCGGATTAACCCACATAGTAGCTGCCGGCTACCAATGACTTTCTTCTCTTCTCGAAACTACCACCGGAGTCCTCACCCATCAAAGGGATTTTGCTCCATTTTGCATGCTCTTTTACAATCCCCCAAGCCTCAACACGCTTAAAACCGCCTTTGGATTTAGTCCGGAAATCACTTAGGGCATTACTCATAACATTAATATTGTCGCAACCACTCTCTCGTATACGGTCCTATTGGGTTATACCACCCACTCGGGATTTGGTAGTTTCTTTTGCTTGAACCGACTCCTCTTTGTTTGTCCATTGATGACAATATTTGTGTGTTAATTATTTTGTAGTTGTGTGGTGCTAAATGGTTTAAATAGGTTGGTGTTTATAGGTTATTTATATATAAATTAATTTTTTTAATCCCAAGTGGTCATTTTTGACAAAAAACGAGTGTTCAACAACGGGCTTCAATACCCTCTTTGGCTACCCGCAACGATGGCGACGATGTAGCCGAGACGGGTTCGAACCCTCGCAAGATGACTCGTATGCGTTCAGAGCCGTATCTGAGAACTCTTAAAAAAATTAGGCATCGGGCGAAAAAAAAAAAACTGGACCCAAAATTATGGATAAGGGGAAATGAATTAAAAAAATAAAACTTTGGTGGCGGAACCAAGAATTGAACTTGAGATCTTTACTTTATCTTGAGATGGTTTATCCACTTAACCACCAACACTTTTTGTGTAATAAGATGATGCATATATTAAATATATAATTTAGTATATATATATATATATATATATATATATATATATATAAAGCTTATAGACACCTTTCGGACCCTTTGAAAATTTGGGCCTCAAGCGACAGCAGGGGTTAACCGGCCCAAGAGCCGGCCCTGTATGCGCCCCCTCCACCCTTACAAATAATTGCCACTTTTAAACTCATTGTTTTTTTTTAATTCTTTTTCAAGCTTGTAACTAATTTATTTTTTAGCTTCTATAAGAATTGTTACTTGTTTAATTTTGTATTAGTTTTAGTTTTATTATTTTATCTAAAAGTTCATCTTCTAACCAATCTAATAATCATAGTCTTCACTAAGGCCGGTCGGGGTGCTACGTGATGGGACGGTGACCATGTGTGGAACCCCGTGGAACACCGCCGCCACCCAACTTCATCACGCGTGAACATGAAAACGCGTTGTAGCCATAACGCGTGAAAATCTTTGAAAGTTGTTGAGGTGACCGTTAGATGATGAGGAAGAAGATGATACAGGCACCCCACTAAAATCCATCACTAATGATGGAATGAAGTTTGATGATGAGACGAAAGCTGATTGGGTGTGATGAGTGATGAAAAGTGAAACACCGCGTCTCCCCTAAAACTACAACAAGATTCATCATCCAACTTCACTCATCAAGTGAACCAAAATGTCAACACAACACACCAAAAACAAACTTCAAGGTAAAAAGTTAAAAAACAAAAAAAGATTAGACTATAGTAGCCAAAGTGCCAAACAACAAACCGACATAAATTCCCACACTTCCATAAGACTAGAGGGTATGGAGAGTCCCATCCTCAAGAGGATGGGCCGCCACGTTACCGCCACGTAGGAAGGGCTTGAGGGTGATGGACCTAGGGGGTGGGGGATGAACCTCTTTATATATATATATATATGTATGTATAGGTATATGTGAGAGAAGGAGAGAGGAGGTGGGGGCGTCGAGTTCGGCTGGTGGGAGCCGAAGTTGCCAGGCTTGGGGCGGCGACAGGCATGGGGGTGGGGAGTTTGGGGCGGCGACGGGCCTCCATACCACTTAGTCTAATATAAAACACAAGTTGGGCCCTACAAACATGATGCCATCACATGGAGGTGCATACTCACTGTTACAAGATCAAGAAAAACTAACCAACCCTCTACCCACTTCCCAGATTCAAATCAAACTAATAAAAAACAAAAAATCAAACACAATTCTAGAGAGAGAAAAGTTGGTGGTGGGGAGAGAGAGAGAGAGAGAGAAAAGTTAAAAAAGTCAGATGGAAAAGTGGGTTGAAGAAGAGAAGAATCCACCACCCAAAAAGCAGCAAACTTTGGTGAAAAAGATAGCAGCATACCAAAGGGGTGGTGAACAATTCACACCTGTTTTGCCTTACCCTCTTCAGATTACCAACAGTTGTGCGCAAGATAGCAACGGTGGTGCGCAAGATAGTCACTTTATTAACAACCCTGATTTGTATTTGACAGTTGCTTTGCCTCTTCATGTTTCTGCAAGAAAGTTAGCTGCCACTGTTTGGGAGCTTCATCAGTATAACCTGCCTTTTGCTAACATGCACCAGGGTGGTGGCAGCAGGCGGAGCCACCGTTATCTGCAGCCCAACCACCACCACCACCACCACCACCATCTTCTTGAGGATAACCCTGAGCTGGTAAAATAATACTGCTATAAAGTGCTATTGTGTTTATGGATCTGATCATATGCATATTGATATTTTTTTATTTTTTTAATTTAAATTTTAATTGGTTTTTGTGGATTTTTTATCCATTAATGTGGTTTATGAATTGTTGATTATGGTGGGTAAGGGTTGCTTTTTATGATAGTTCAAGTGTCTTTTGCTTATTTAAGAGTGTTGTCTAGATCACTTTTGTTCACATTTGAATCATGAAGTTTGCCATTTAGGACATAAATTAAAGTTGAAGCATTTATGATGGTTTAACATGTGTGGAAAAGATGGAAGATTTTTGCAGCATTATATGTGCAACATGTTAAGTGAAAATCTCTATTTTCTTGTATATGTGTGGGAAGCCTAAGTTCAAAAACAGATTACAATCTTGGTTTAAAAA
Source organism: Helianthus tuberosus (assembly GCA_030545235.1). Lineage (NCBI taxonomy): Eukaryota > Viridiplantae > Streptophyta > Magnoliopsida > Asterales > Asteraceae > Helianthus > Helianthus tuberosus. The sequence goes on from CM060381.1 coordinate 11,294,804, forward strand.
AGCATTAGGCGTTTTGGTCCCAAAAGGGGAGGCGCTCGGCGCTCATCATGTATGTGTTGGAAACCTAAGCTCAAAAAAAGATTACCATCTTGGTTTGAAAAAAGCTATGAGGTATTTTGGTCTCAATAGGCAAGTCACTCGCGCTCATCATATGTATGTGAGACGCGTGTCTAGGTACAACCAAAAAAGTTTTATTTACAAGCAGAAGCTACATATCTCTCATATGTTTTGCATATAAACCGATTTGTCAAGTAAACTTTACATAACCTTTTCACCCGGCCCTTAGGTTGTTCTTACATATATAAACCTCCTACGGACCCTAGTTCTGATCCAGAACTACATGGGGCATGCCATTTTGCCCCTGATGCGTTATCCTCAACGCCTTGCGCCTAAGGTGCGTCTTCCAAACCAGAACCTGCATCACGGGGAATCAAACAGTAGATAAACAAAATAATTGGCCAAACACTTAAAACAGATTTTGTGTCTGCTTCACATGGTACAACAAAAGTATTACCGGAGATGACTAAATTAATATGCAATCGCACCAATAATTCTATGTTTTCTCACAACTTAGCAAGCTGTAGCATCGAGTTCTCTCTATTTTTGTGTACCTTTGTTGCTTTCTTGTGCCGGATAGGAAATTAATGAACCATACGTTCCTTCAATATTAAGTCCAAGAGTCTTGAAAGGTTTTCAGTTTGCATTTGACAAGATTTGATGGTGCTACTAAAAGTGACCATGACAAAACATGAAACCGACTTAGGTTTGTGACCTTCAGATGTTCAAAATCTATGATTACTTTCACCCTTTTAAATTCAGTATCAAACACTCTGTTTTGAGCATTAATATTTCATTATCCATGGCTACAATCTGAACACATCGTTTTTAAAACTCTCATAGAATGCAAACCCGTATATTATTTATTATGTATCTCATATATGATACATGTAAAATATTATACAAGCCCAAAAGTAGTGAAAAATCAACTAATATTCCAACACAACATAAACCACTAAACCATAGTGCCTAACATGTGGAATTTCAGGATAAAGTTGTAAACTTCAATTTAGTTTATGTCGTCTAGATTAATGTTTAACCAAGGTTATAAAACCTTCACATTTGGCTTCTGTGCAGCACCCAAAATAGAAATAATGTAAATTCAATTTATGATAATTGTAGGGGAATGCTGGCAGTTTGAGAAGGCATGTTGCAGCATCATTGATGCAACATCACCGTGCAATTCAAAGGACACATAACACTGTACAAGCAGTGTCACCTTCAAGTTATGGTAGTAGTTCCATGGAGGTACAAATATACCCTTTAATCTTGTTACAGTTGTTTGTAAACTAAAAATGTTTTGACTTCTTTGGTCATTTTATCAATCCATTACCGTTGCAGAACCGTAAGGATCTAGAGGAAAACAATAACCGACGTGTTGACTTTATATCGTTGTTTGACATGTTTTTTATTGATAGGTAGCACCTTATAACCCTGCTGTTACGTCTACAAGTTCTGTAGAGTTTTGGGCAGGAAACGGTGAGACGAGTTACACTCTCAAAACATCTACAGAGCTACTCAAAGTTTTGAACAGAATTTGGAGCCTCGAAGAGCAACACGCAGCCAATATAACCTTGGTTAAGGCTTTGAAACGTGAGCTAGACCTGGCCCGATCAAAGATCAAAGAACTGGCCCGTGACCGCCAATCTGACCGCCATGAGATGGAACACTTGATGAAGAAAATAAACGAAGACAAACAAGGTCATACTACTGCAACCATTCACTCTGTGAGAGACGAGCTTGAAGGCGAGAGGAAATTACGAAAACGGTCAGAGACACTTCACCGGAAACTGGCTCAGGAGCTTTACGAGACGAAAACGTCCCTCACGAATGCTTTAAAAGACTTGGAAAAAGAGAAGAAATCAAGGGTACTTTTGGAAGATCTTTGTGATGAGTTTGCCTGGGGGATTAAAAACTATGAACAAGAATTGCACGCGTTGAAGCATATAAATCCGGATAGAGGTAAAGGATCGAACTTTAGATCTACCCGTGATGGAATGATTCTCCATATATCCGAATCTTGGCTCGATCAGCGAATGCAAATGAAACAAGAAACGACACTTACTAAGAAATCTGTAGTGGAACAATTAAGCTTGGAAATCGAGGCTTTTATTGAAGCGAAACGGAAGGGTGCGCAAAAAGCCGGGTCAGGGTCAGTGTCGGTGGTGGGACCCACGGCCCGAAGACGACATTCTCTCGAGTCCATTCCTACAAATTTGGCTGCTAGTGCCCCACCTAATGATGAAGATGATGATGATAATGATGACGATGTTTCTTCTAATGATGGCGATTCACCTTGTTTTGAGCTAGATAAACCTGTTGCGCTTGGCAAGGACGATATCGTAAATACAACAACGAAGGCGATATTAAGTGAAGAACAGGGGAAAGCAGAAGAAAATCACACAAAAGTAAAAGAAGATGAGGTTGGTTTAAACTCCAAATACTTGGATAATTTACTAAAAAACCATTTCCTGCTAACTGCAAAGGAATTCGACGATTCTAATAATAAACCGGTTTGGAAAAGTCATCCAAGTCCTGTTCGGGGATGGACCACAACGCTACCAAATGAAGATATTGAATCGTCATCAAAAGTTCAAACCGAGTCAAAGGAGCAAGTTACATTGAAGTCAAAGCTACATGAAGCAAGAACACGGGGTCATAGATTGGGCTCTCGTGCAACAAAGTAACAAGATATGGTTCGTTACTTCACATTTGATCTGTTTTCTGTGTGCATATGTATATGTTATCATTTCATTTCTTTTGGTTTCCAAGTTCCAACGCATATATATCTTGTATCGGTTTTACACGGGCTTTTAAAATACCAAATACACATAAAGTTTGTTGTATATATCGTGAAAACATAAGATACTTCGCCACTTCGGGTTTTCTTGGATTAGCTTCAGTTATTGCTAGTGTAGTTTCATCCATATCAGTCACAGTATAGTAACAGAAGATGGTGTTTATTTGGTTCCACAATTTGCCTACAGTTATTATAGTTGCCTACAGTTATTATTAGTTTGTAATCGTATTGAGTTTGTTTTATAGACAATTTGAAATAGTAATAGATTTATAAAAACAAAACAACTGTCATTCTAACTGTCATAACCGTTACTATGAAACCTGGGCAACTTCCAGATAAATATACATAATGTCATGAAAGAAAGGGGTTGACCCGACTTCCTGAACTGAAACACGTCGGCTTGATGCTGTCTCGGCAATCAGGATCTTGCATAAGTTTATATTAAACAGATCATAGCCGTGCGTGACTAACACCAATCCTTGGCCTAAACTGATGAAGAAAGTAATATGAATCTTACAGGTTCGGTCCAGTAACTTGGGAAGTTAGTGCTGGTGTTGTGGTTAGTGTTCACATTTTCCTGTCTGGACTCTGCCCAAACAGAGTGACCGACCTTAACCCAAACATGGACAGAACCGACTAACGGGTTGTTGGCTGGTTCTTGGTTTAGATGTCTAGCTATTGGTTTCGGTCTAGTATTTGGACCAATAGAAAAAAACTGCAGACCAAGCCCCCAAATAGATTGTTGCTTAGCCCATTATCCATGCAAACCTGTTAATATAGCCCGAACCCCACGAACAATTTCTAGTTACGATTAGTGTTAAAACTAACTTGTTATTTACGGATTCACAAGATCAACGTAGTTAGTTAATTGAATGAACTTAACATAAACAATGGTTGCGCTCCTTGCTAGTCGGATTTAATTGAACTCATTACAATTGGTTGAACCAACTTAAATCAGAAGTAACCAAGCAGTCTCAACAACAAGATTGAAAAGAATAAAAGAAACCAAGCAGGCTAGCTAGCACGTTAAGTCAACGTCTTCATGCGGACAAGTGAACATTGAAGCGGTCTCTTGTGGTTTGTGTGACTGGCTTGAAGAGTCTAGCAAACACCTCTTTACTTCCTCTGCCAGTTCGCGTCGCGTCTGAGATATGACAGAGTAAGTGCCAACCGATTTTCGCCTTCACGGTTTGGTGCCTATTTTTGGTGCATAAACATTCTAACTTGGATCGGCAAAAGAGTAAAGTCTTGCAAGGTATCATCCTCGCTTCTTGTTGGAGCATATGGAAGGCAAGGAACGACTATGTCTTTAACGGCACGAGGGCAACTGTGGCTAAGACGATGGTAGAGATAAAGTCGCTTGGGTTCTTGTGGATTAAGAATAGATCTCTGTTTAAAGCCCTTTATTGGGTTAATTGGTGTAGTTTTGTGTTGTAATTCTTCTTCTTGTTGCCTTCTACCGGCTCGCTAGTTGTTTTAGTGAAATTCGCCGTTCCCAAAAAAAAAAAAAAAAGCTAGCACGTTAAGCTAGTGTGAGCATAAAGATGGTTACATGGAATAGTAGGTAGTAACTTTTGGGTTCAAAACTATCCGTATCCGAAAATCCGAAATATCCGAAAATTCGGATATCCGAAATATCCGAAAATATAATTTTTGTTTTTTTTGGATATCCGAATATACGAAAATATCCGAAGTATCCGAAAAGTATACGAAATATCCTACAAGTATCCAAAAATATCCGAAATATCCAAAAAATATCCGAAAACTTATATTCGGATATCCAAATATCCGAAGTATCCGAAAATATCCAAAAAGTATCCGAAAAATAACCGAAACATCCGAAAAATATCCGAAATATACGACAAGTATCCAAAAATATCCGAAATATCCAAAAAATATCCGAAAACTTATATTCGGATATCCGAAACTATCCGAAACATCCGGTTCGGAATATAAAAAAATAATAAAAAATAAATATTAAATAAAAAATTGGATATTCGGATATCTGGTTCACTATTCGATCGGATATCCGAAATTTCGGATACGGATTCGGAGAGTGAAATCTGGTATCCGAAAATTTCGGATATCCGAAATTCGGATATCCGCGGTTTTGAACACCCCTCTATCCAAATGACCGAAGACCATATCAGACACCACAATATACATATCATCGTCGTTTTCAAGTTAAAAAAATGAACATTTCTGTGGTTTTCATTCGATTAGACCTACACATCACGGTTCTATGTAGTTGTACAATAAAACCTTGCACCAGATAAGGGGTGTAGTCAACATTCAGTTGGTCTAAACTAGGAAGCATCTCACATGTTGTACAATATATCATACACCAACTACTTTGCTATGTTCTTGACCAAATGGTTCATTATTATGCATCACGATATTAGCCAAAGATTGGTCAACTTTTCAGAAATAGCCATTGAAAACCTCTCAACAAGCCGTTTCAGAATAGCCATTGGAAACCTCTCAACAAGCCGTTTCAAGAAAGCTGAAACGGCTTAAAAAATCCTTTCAGTTTAACCAACCGATGATTGCCACGTGTCCATTTGAGATCTTTCAACATGGCTTAAGCCTTTTCAACACGGCTTGAGATCTTTCAGTGTAGCGGCTTGGCATGGCTTAAGATATTTTAACACGGCTTCAGAACTTTTAACACGGCTTGAGATCCTTCAACATAGTCTAAATATAAACGAATAATTAAAAATATAAACGAATAATTAAAAAAATCTCAATTAAATGTGAGAACTTGAAAATCGCAATTAAAAAAATCTGAAAGTTTTAACTTGAAAATAAAAAATATTTAACTTGAAAATAAAAAATTACTAGGTTAGAACCATGTGTATTACACGTGTTAAATAAATGTAATTTTTATACTAAATAATAAAAATATAACTTTAAAAACCTCGTGTATTGTACGAGTTAAATATGTGTATTACACGGGTACAATACACGAGTTTTTTAAAAATATTATATTTTTATTATTTAGTATACAAAATTACATTTATTTAACCCGTGTAACACACATAGTTTTAAAGGTATAACTTTTTTAATTATTTGGTATATACAATTACATTTATTCAACTCGTACAATACACGAGATTCTTAAATACATAACTTTTTTATTACTTAATATATAAAATTACATTTATTCAACTCGTTCAATACACGAGGTTTTTAAAGTTATATTTTTTATTATTTAGTAAAAAAATTATATTTATTTAACCCGTGTATTACACGGGGTTCTAACCTAGTATTTTTTATTTTCAAGTTAAATATTTTTTTATTTTCAAGTTAAAACTTTCAGATTTTTTTTAATTGAGATTTTCAAGTTCTCACATTTAATTGAGATTTTTTTAATTATTCGTTTATATTTAAACTATGTTGAAGGATCTCAAGCCATGTTGAAAGTTTTCAAGCCGTGTTGAAAGATCTTAAGCCATGCCAAGCCGCTAAACTAAAAGATCTCAAGCCGTGTTGAAAAGGGTTAAGCCATGTTGAAAGATCTCAAGCCGTGTTGAAAAGGCTTAAGCCGTGTTGAAAAGGCTTAAGCCATGTTGAAAAGGCTTAAGCCATGTTGAAAGATCTAAAGCCGTGTTGAAAAGGCTTAAGCCATGCTGAAAGATCTCAAATGGACACGTGGCAATCATCGATTGGTTGAACTGAAAGGATTTTTTAAGCCGTTTCAGCTTTGTTGAAACGACTCGTTGAGGCGTTTCCAATGGCTATTTTTTAAAAGTTGACCAATCTTTGGCTAATATCGTGATTTTTAATTTCTGCTTGTTAGTCTATCAACAAATGGTTAGAAAGATATGGTATGATTTGTATATTTTGGGAGAGTACTCGTGATATTGAAGTTTGATTTGATTAGGGTGAACGGGGCACCATGCGGGGAGGCATGTGGTGACCCAAGTCCCCTAGCGGGAACACCGCCGCCATCAACGCGGGGAGGGGGAGCGGGGAGGGGGAGCGGTGAGAGGTTACCGCATGAAGGAGGGAGGGAGATGGTGGGCCACCCTCTTTTCAACCAATCAAAACATTTTCCTATTTTTTTTCTTTTTTTTCTTTTTGAATAAAAAAACAAGTCCCCCAAGAGAGAAGTGCCGCCATCAAATTGAGGGTATGAGGGGAGTTAAGAGGGGAGTTGACGTGGCGCGTGCTGATTGGTAATGCGTAAGAGAGGGGACTCCCCTAAGAGGGGAGTGCCCCCCTCACCCTTATGTAATGTTTTATTTTTACTGTATTTTGGGACTTCCAGTGTCTAACTGGCCTGGCAATAAAATGTTATCGTTGTTGGTTGTTAAAAAAAAAAACATATGTTTGATTCATCAAATGTGCAAAAAAAGAAGACACAATCATGTCACCAGAAATCAAGTAAAAAAAACCCCTCTATAATTGATGGATGCAGTGACAATTATTTTACACAATTTCTGAGAAAGTTCTGTAAAAGTTCATATGATAGTTTTTCTCCCTATTACTCTTAGGGTATCCGGGGCACCAGCGGGGAGTGGCCTCGGTGACCCTATTCCCCCAGCGGGAACACCGCCGCCATCCCTGCGGTGACCCAAATCGGGGACCCAAATCGGTGTGAGTTCACCGAAGAAGAAAGGGGGAGAGTGTGGGGCCAGCCTCAGTTTCAACCAATGAAATATTTTCCTTTTTTTTTTTAATAAAAAAATAAGTCACCTAAGAGGGGAGTGCCGCCATCAAATTGGGGTGTTAGGGGAGTTGACGTGGCACACGAGGATTGGTTATGCGTAAGAGAGGGGACTCCCCTCTTAGGGGAGTGCCCCGGATACCCTTATATTTGTACCATTAAACATGAGTAGTTAAAAATATTTTAAGAAACCTGCAATTTAAATAATTGCTACAAAGTTTTCTACTTTAGAGACAAAAACAATTTACAGTTCAAAAATGGCAGAATATAATGGAAAACAGAAGCACACTTGAGTAATCAAATCAAACCAAAGAAAAGACAAATGGATCTTGGAAAAGTTTGATGGATGTGAAAAGGAAAAATAGATTTGAACTTTAATTAAGGATGTATATTAAAATTAAAAAAAAATATTTACCAACATAAATTTATATTTTGAACACATCAAATGCATAATTTACATGTAGCTTAATACAATTGAAAAAAAAGACCAACTTTTGATGATAGGTTGAAGGAATGAATAATTTGATGAAGCAAATTATCCCCGTTTTTTTAATAACGAATCATGTTAAATAAGTTAATATATAAAAAAGAATATGATGTATTTGATAGATGTAATTAAATAGTATTAAGCCACCTCTTGCGATGTGGAGCGACTATCAAAACTGAAGTTGTGTCGTGTTAATGCGAAGATATTAGAACGAAACGTAAAACATAAAAAAAAATAACTAAGTTGATTTAGAACCTACGTGTTGCAACGACCTCGTTAAATGTGAAAAAAATAGACAATGTAAAAACGTTGAAGCACACACGAAAAAAACAACTAAGTTGATTTACAACCTTTGTGTTGTTTGCAAATTTCTTATAACTTTTCTTGAAAAGGTTGATATATATTTATTTGATCTGATCTAAACAATGTAATTATTTTAAAATTTTAATAAAATATTTAGCGTAGAGAGAGTGAAAAACAGATGGGGCATTACACATTTGACTTGTCACCCCCGTCACTTCAAAGGTGGAAAGAAATCAATCTCTTTAAGTACTTACGGTTATATTTTTTTTTGAACGGCGATTGACTCCAACAGTCGAGATGATCACACCCACATTGCATGGGTCCCTAGTCCCCCTCGGGCGAGGCATCCGAGGTTGACCATAGGCGCTCCACGAGAAAATTTCCAGCCGACAGCCACTTGACTGCCGTTGCAGCCTCCGCACTCAAGAGCCGGAGTAACCGCACTGTAATAGAAAACTCGTGTGCGGCTCAAGACTCGAACTCGGGCTATAACGCACTCAAGGCTCTTATCCATCATTGCCATGACCCCTCAACCAAGGTTGGGGTCATTTTCCCCCAAATGCAACAGGTGGGGATCGAACCCGGGTCTCTAAGGAAACCCAAAGTTCTTTCCACCACTCCACTACAAGTGGGGGATAGTACTTACGGTTATATGCTTGTATTTTTTAGGCAAAAAGTAATATAGTCGCAGAAAATCTAAGAAGATGTGTATGAACTTCTAGGCCCCCATCTTAAAATTTTCTAATGCACTATTTGCTATATACTATTTTATACGTTATTCTAAATGATTGAGTTCTTTTTCCTAGACTCTTTTTGGGTCTAATAATTTTACCTAACTAATTCCCTATTTCATCTATCTATTTTAGTTTAAAATCGTTTTAAAACAAATAGTTAAAATGATTTTTATTTTGATACAAAGGATATTTACTTTTCTCGTAATAAGGCAATTTATTGCGTTTTGTGACGCTAAGACCACACAGAGTGGGTATGGAAAAGTGATGTGGTGTCTCCTTCACGACAGGAACACTGCCCCGTGGGGTGGCGTGGTGGCAGTGGTGTTCTTCACTGGCATGGGGTAATTTTGTTGGTGATGTGACGTGAGTTGATTGTTGGTTTGTGGTAGGAGATTTGTGTTCGATAAGGTTTTTTTTAACACTAACAAAAAAGGTGGGACCCTTTTCATGCCCAACACCACGCCGTGATTTTCTTATCACCCCTTTGTTGACGTGGCTATCACATAGCACTTAATGTCCCTTTTCATGCCCACCTACTTGGTATAGTCTAAGTCATTTGGTAACGAGATCACTTTGTGGGCAAAAAGCCTTATAACTTAGCAGTGGCGGACTCACCTTATGGGGTGGGTGGGCGGCCGCACTCCTTGAAAAAAAAAATTAGTGGTATTTTTCTCGAAAAATCCCAACCGCACCCCTTGGAAATTTTCGTCCGCACACCTTGGAAAAGTCCGACCGCACCCCTTGGAAATTTTCATCCACACCCCTTAGAAAAAAATGTTAGAAATTTATATAAAAAAATTGTGAACACGGATTGAAACCCGATCAAATTATGTAAACATACCCCTTTAATAAAACTTACATTCAATCCATCAAGCCCAATAACTTAATACCCATTCAAGCCCAACCCAACTACTAGTTTTGTTAAACAAAATCAGTCCACATAATAAAAAGACCCAAATCGCTGCCACTTGCCAGCGACTACCGCCCCCCACCCCCTGCCGCACTTCAGCGCCTAGCGACATTATAATTCTAGCCGGCGACTACAGAATTCCAGCTGCAAACTTGTTAATTCAGGCCGCCCCTGACAGGTACATGTTTTGTTTTGTTTTTATTTTGATGTTTATGCGATTTTGTTTAAGAGTCATGAGATAATATGATTTTAGGATGGGCTAAAAAAGTTTAAACTTTTATGTGTTTTGAGGTAATTTGGGGTTGTTCTAGTCTTTATAGGATGGGTTTGTTGTTTCTTAATTTCTTATTGATTATATGATTCTAGTACTAGTATAGGGTTTGAAAAGATGAAATTCAAAAATTGAACTTAAATAGGTAATTCGATTTGTTTTGATGTTTTATTGGGTTTTTTCAATAGAAACAGATATATATATATATATAGGGGATGGATCTTGAGAAAACTAGTTTAAATGAAAAAACAAAAAAACTAACTAAAAAAACCTAAAAAACATACCAATTTTTTTTTATTTTTTAAAAATATTTATAAAAAAATCGCAGGTTTTTATGCATGGAAAAAAAATTCAAAAAAAAAAAAACTAAATTTTTTTTGTTGTATTGCACTATAAAAAAATCGCAGTTTTTATGCATGGAAAAAAAAATTTCAAAAAAAAATAATTTTTTTTTGTTGTATTGCACATGTGCACTATTACGGATATAGTGCACATGTGTTGTACACATATAATGCACATGTGCAGTACAATAAAAAATAATTTTTTTTTTTGAATTTTTTTTTATATATAAAAACTAGCGATTTTTTTATAAAAAAATTGTAAAAAAAAATTTGGTATGTTTTTTAGCTTTTTTTTAGGTTTTTTTAGTTAGTTTTCTAGTTTTCTCATTTATATTTAGTTTTCTCATGATCCTCTCCCTATATATATATATATATATATATATATATATAGGGTAATGCTAGGGAGAAAACCCTCCATTTTGAGAAAACCCTAGAAAACCCAACCTCCCGACTTTTTTTTTTGAAAAAAAATAACACATGTAATATACGTGTTTTTAAGAGTTTTGAGCCAAAAAAATTAAAAAAGCGCCGAGTGGTTTTTTTTTTTTTTTTAAATAAACAAATTTCAGCAACTTTTTCACTAACAAAATAAACAAGTTTCAGCAACTTTTTGTCTAACACATGTTAGTGAAAAAGTTGCTGAAATTTGTTTATTTTGTTAAAAAAAAACCTCTCGGCGCTTTTTTGATTTTTTTGGCCCAAAACTCTTAAAAACATATATATTACATGTGTTATTTTTTTCAAAAAAAAAAAAAGTCGGAAGGTTGGGTTTTCTAGGGTTTTCTCAAATTTTTAGGGTTTTCTATCTAACCCTACCCTACCCTATATATATATATATATATTTGTTAAAAAGGTTTAAAATTTTATATGTTTTTATATATTTTTGGGTTGTTCTAGTATTTAGTTGGGTGGTTTTGTTGATTATATGATTGTTGGTTGTTAAATAACAATTACTAGGGCTTGAAATTCAAAATTTTAAATTGAAAATTAAGAAACATAGGCTATGGTTGAACACTTGAAGATCCTTGTTTATTTTGTATGTGATAAGATTAGAAAGGAACAATGAGTAGGGAAGTTATGCCGCGATTTCACAAGAGGAAAGAGGTTGTACCACTTTTTTTTCGCCGAATTCTTCTAATTAAAGACCAAGGTATGTTTTAGATAAGTTTTTTTGTTCTTTTATTTAAAAAAAAAGGGTAATTGCACGGTACCCCTGACCGCGGAAGGGATCTCCCTTCCCAGTTCACCACCCGACAAGGATCCCTGGCGGTAAATACCCATAGCCATCAAAGAGGGGTAAGAAACATGTTTCGAACCCGAGACCTCGAGTGTCCTCGGTCCGGCTTTAAAGCGGGTGTCGGTGGCCACCAAAGTGGCACTAATGGGAATTGAACTTGGGTCTCCATTGGAGAACCCAAGTCACTCCACCACTAGGCCACTTGTGGTGGTTTTGTTCTTTTATTTAATGATTAAGAGAAATAGAAGTAGGGATGGTTTGAACTTTGATGCTTTTTTGTTTGTTAATGTGATAGCAAGTTAAGAACTAGGGTTTGATTGTTTGAAAATTGAAATGGACCCGACCCGATCTGATTCGACCAGCTATGAAACTTTGTTTGTTTGCGTTTACTTGTTTTACATGACCCGACCAGATCCGACCCGCTATGAACCGATTTTTTTATATAGCTAAGGGTCTAAAATCATTAAAAAATTTCGGCACCTCTAGGAAAAAAATCCTAGGTCCGCCACTATAACTTCGTGGTATCAAATGCTTATAATGGAAACGTGTTCCTCTCAGGAATGTTAAGGGTTCTAGTACTACGATAGTAAAAACAATATAAATTTGGGAGTAGAATCACTGGATGTGCGGGTTAGTTATTATAAAAAAGAAAAAAAACAACATTATCAACACATACAATTTCAAGATGCTGACGTCATTTTTCAATAGTTCTTGCCAGCAATTGACTGAAATGGGCGGCCGGCCTCCCCCTATTGGACCAACCATTTTATTATTTTATATCCACTTTAAAATTACGTTTTTGCCCCCAGTTTAAAATTACGCTTTTCTCCCAACTAAAAAAATATAATAACCCTTTTGCCAGCAGCTCAACTTTACGATTTTGCCATCGGTAAAAAAATAAGATTTTCCCCTCAGCTTTATATTTTATACCCGCTTTAAAATTACGGTTTTGTCTCCAGTTGAAAATTACGTCTTCGCCCCCAGTTCAAAATAAAATTATGCTTTTGCCCCCAGCTAAAAATTATGATTTTTCACTCGGTTCAAAATTGCGATTTCACCCTCAGTTTAAAATTCCTTTTCCGCCCTAAAATTATGGTTTTCCCCTACCTCAAATTACGATTTTACTCTCGGTTCAAAATTATGATTTTCCCACGGTTCAAAATAAAAATATGACTTTACACCTAGCTAAACTGAAAATACGGTTTCGCCCTCGGTAAAAAAATTACGCTTTTACCCTCAGCCGAAATTACGTTTTCGCCCCAGTTCAAAATAAAATTTTCTTTTTCCCCCGGCTCAAAATTACGATTTTACACCAGTTTATTATTTTATACCCACTTTAAAATTACGGTTTTTCCCCCAGTTTAAAATTACGTCTTTATCCCCAGTTCAAAATAAAATTATGCTTTTGCCGCTAGCTAAAAATTAGGATTTTACCATCGGGAAAAAAATTGACTTTCCCCCAAGTAAAAATAAAAATATGACTTTGCCCCCAGCTAAAAATCGTGTCAAGAAGTTGCCTAACATTTTTTTTTACTTTTTCTTTCTAGCAAAACTATGGTACTGTTTTTTTAATTTGTTAAGAATTATTCGGTCATCGCTCCGCAACGCGGGCGGGGCAACACCTAGTTCCCTACATATACAAAAACCAAATGGGGGAATAGTGCCAGGTAGCTGCCTGTCACTCCCCCATTGGACCAACAAGGTTTTTGTTTTATATTCATTTTAAACTTACGTTTTTGCCCCTAGCTCAAAATAAAATTACGTTTTTGCCCCCAGCTCAAAATAAAATTACGCTTTTTGTCCCCATCTCAAAATTACGATCTTGCCCTCAATTTAAAATTACGACTTTGCCTGGCACTCTCCCATTGGACCAACCAGTTTATTATTTTATACCCATTCTAAAATCACGTTTTTGTCCCTCTCTAAAATTATGGTTTTGCACCCAGCTCAAAATAAAATTACGCTTTTGTCCCTAGCTCAAAATTACGATTTTCCCTCCATTCAAAATAAAATTGTGGTTTTGCCCTCAGCTCAGAATTACCTTTTCGCCCCCAGTTCAAAATAAAATTTTGTTTTTGCCCCCACTTAAAAATTACGATTTTGCCCTCTGGTAAAAAATGTGATTTTTTCCCGTTTAAAAATTGTGATTTCTCTCTCAATTCAAAATTACGTTTTTCCCCAGTTCAAAATAAAATTATGATTTTGCCCCCAGCTCAAAATTACGATTTTTCCCTCGATTCAAAATAAAATTGTGTTTTTGCCTCAAGCTTAAAATTATGATTGTGCCCTTAGTTCAAATTTATATTACGTTGTTACCCCAAGTTAAAAATTACGAATTTGCCCCTATGAAAATTTACAATTTTGCCCCAGGTTCAAATTTACAGTACTGCCATTACTTTAGCTTTTGTCAAATTACGATTTTACCCCAGTCAAAAAATACAACTTTCCCTCAGTTAAAAATTACAATACTGCCATTGTTTTAGTTTTTTTTTTTTTATCAAAACTATAAAAATGTTTTGTTTTAATTGGTTGACTCGATTTAATTGTTTTCCGTGTCAATGAGCTGACTAACACTCGCTCATTATTCGGTCATCGCCCCGCAACGCGGGCGGGGCACCAACTAGTTGTAGTTACATATTGATACATCATATTCTCTGATAAATTTAAGTAAAATAATAAAAACATGACAAAATTCAAACTACATATTTCCACATTATAAATTTCCAACATTGTTATGCTTAAAGTAGTTCTATTAGAGGCTTAGGGGAGTTTTCAAAATAATTTTGATATTATACTAATATATATATCTACTGTAATAAAAGAAACCAATTTTTAGACACATGTCATTCATTGAAGGCATTCTTAAATATATACTTATCTTATATTAACTAACAAATAAATAATAAATTAATATTAAATCTTATCATACTTTAATAAAATATTATACTTTAATAAAATATTATTCTCAAATCTAAATTGTTAATTAATATATTTTTAAAACAAATACCTCTCTTTCTTACTTATCTTATATTAAAGAGTTAATTACATAGTTAGTCCCTGTGGTTTGCACAAAATAACATACTTAGGTACTAATAATTTAAAATCACCTTCTAGGGTATTAACTTTTCATTTTGTAACGTTTGGAGGTATTAACTTCTAAGGTAATAACATAGGTAGTCCCTGTGGTTTGCACAAAATAACATACTTAGGTACTAACAGAATGTGATTTTAAGCCTACAAATAAGCTTAATACCCCCAAACGTTACAAAATGAAAAGTTAATACCCTAGAATGTTATTTTAAACTATTAGTACCTAAGTATGTTACTTTGTGCAAACCACAGGGACTAACTATGTAATTAACTCTATATTAAATATATTAATTATAAATTAATATTAAATGTTATCCTAATTTGTTAAAAATATAACTTTTTATTATTATTTGGTATACAAAATTATATTTATTCAACTCGTGTAAAATGCGGGGTTTTTAAAAATTTAACTTTTTTTATTATTTACTATAAAAAGTTACATTTATATAACCCGTGTAATACATGAAGTTTTTAAAAATATAACTTTTTATCATTTGTTATGTAAAATTAGATTTATTCAACACGTTTAATACATTAGGTTTTTAAGGATATAATTTTTATTATTAGTTGGTAGATTTTTCAACCCAACTCTACACGGGCTTTTTAAAGATACGACGTTTTTAATATTTAATATACAAAATTACATTTATTTAATATGTGTAATACACATGGTTTTTAAAGATATAACTCTTTTTTAGATCTATTCAACACGTGTAATATACGGGGTTTTAAGGATTTAATTTTTTTTTTCATTCGGTAGATTTATTCAACCCGATTATACACGGGTTTTTTAAAGATACGATGTTTTTAGTATTTAGTATACAAAATTACATTTATTTAATCTGTGTAATCATGGTTTTTAAAGATATAACTTTTTTTTTATTATTTGATATATAAAATTACATTTATTTAACCCGTACAATATACGAGTTTCATAAAAATATAACTTTTTATTATTTAATATATAAAATTAAATTTATTCAACCCGTGTAATACACGGGGTTCTAACCTAGTTGTTATATAAAAGAGTTGTACTAGAGGCTCAAGGGAGTTTTCAAAATAAATATGATATTATACTTTTAGCTAAAAAGTATTTGTTTTTTTTTTTACTTTTAATCCAACAGTATTCATCTTTTGCAAATTTAACCTCATAACGTTTTTACTTTCAACTTTGGCCTTCTACTTTTCATGTTTTGCAAATTTTTTGTTTATGTTTCGCTCGAAGTTTTGCGAGTTCACACGGCGCAACGTACGTATATGGTTCAACGTTTTTATGTTTTTTTTTCTTCTAAATTTTGCGACTTAACACGACGCAACGTGCGTGCGTGTGTGGTTCAACGTTTTTACGTCGTCTATTTTTCTTGTTTGACAAGTTCATCGCAATGCGCGGGTTCTAAATTGACTTAGTTATTACTTTCCATACTTTACATTTCGGTTTAATTTCTTCACATTAACACGCCACAACTTCAGTATTGGTGGTCGTTGTCGGTGGTGTGGCATTGGTGCTATTTCTCACGGTTTTACACCCTCATCGCAACGCG
The DNA here is from genome assembly GCA_030545235.1 of Helianthus tuberosus. NCBI lineage: Eukaryota > Viridiplantae > Streptophyta > Magnoliopsida > Asterales > Asteraceae > Helianthus > Helianthus tuberosus. The sequence goes on from CM060381.1 coordinate 11,311,244, forward strand.
GGTTGCTTAATACTAGTTAAATTCAGTTTTTATAAGATTTATCATTTTTGAATCAGATATGTTATGCTAGTTTAAATATAATAGTCTAGAAGAATCTATGTGCAATGAATGCTATGCTATATATAGAGCCTCCATATACGTAATTAGTTTAAACACATGATCAATATGCAAGCGTCTTCCTGATTTAACTTAATATCATAGTCAAGTTGCTACTACATTCTAGTCACCACCACATGTTGTGTCTCACCAACACTGATGAGACACACCATAAACTTTTAAACCCTAGTCATTGCATATAATTTCAGATACAACAACTGTTGGAAACAATAGCCATCACCAGAGGCCGCTCCAAAAAACATTCCCCAGTAATCGTTGGAAACCATAAAAACTACCACATGTATACTCTTGGTTTAACTTAAAATCATAGCCAAGTTGCTACTACATTCTAGTCACCACTACATGTCGTGTCTCACCAACACTGATGAGATGCAACACACACTTTTAAACCCTAGTCGTTGCATATAATTTTAGTTACAATAGATGTTGGAAACCACAACCATCACAAGAGGCCGCTCCAACAACAATCCCCAAGACCATTGGAAACCATAGCAACTACCACATGTATAATCATGTGAACCATAATTGCTTCATAAGATTTGTCATCGCCCACAAAAGTCACTCATTATAGTCTCTAGATGCCTAGCCGCAACTATGGGTTGCATCCAACCCCGTAACCCCTGGAACAAACAACATATTCACAAAAGCCTTAGAAACTATAAGTCAATACCATGTACACTTCTCTTCAGACATGTCCGCCACTGTTATCATCCTAAACCTAGTCACTACCAAACACTAGATAATAAACACTACAAAATAAAGGCCTTTCAACGACGGACTAATCCATCGGAAGTCCGTCAGTGAAAACTGAAACCGCCTATAATCAGACAACGACACCATTTAGACCAATTGGAGTGGAGAGGCTTGAAAAGGGGGCGTTATTCGATATGTAGCAGCCACGTCAGCACACGTCAGAAAAATGGTGTGGTGCAAAAAAGGGAGGAGTGGGACGAGATGTGAAAGAGTGGCGTTATTCGACACGTGACACATACTTTTTGTATTTATTTTATATTTAAAAAATAAAAGAAATCTATTAAATTAAAAAAAACATTAATATAATGCCAAAGCCAATCAACATCCACCACGTCAGACCCATAAACCCTTCAACATCGGTGAAAAACCTCTCGCCCCTCCCCCACTCCCTCATCCACGCCACCCATAGGTTAGTTTACCTGGTGTGGAGTGGTTTCCACGCCATTCCTCCACGCCCACTCTGTATAGTCTTAGAACATGGCGTGAGTAAAAAAAGTATACGCTAAAAAATCACTAACAACTTCGTTGACGTTGAAATTAAGGTGGTTTTACCTACAAATTATGGATGACCTGGTTACCAATGGATCATTGACAAGCTGTTAGCATCAAATAAAAGGTGTGATTTAGCGTTACATTATCGACGACTATTTTATTAACGGATTACCAATCACAACATCCCTGATAGGTTACAGTCGGCCTTTTGGGCATACATCGATGGACTTTCCCATCATAAAACCATGGGTAGATTTAATTTTTTTCGTTAAAAAACTACTAGTAAACTTGTTTAAATTTCATGGAGCTAAAAAATATTAATGTGTTGTTTTTCCTAATAACAAGTCACATTAGGTTATAACAAATCATTTAGATGTTAACTATATATATATATATATATATAGGGTAAGGATAGTGTAAAAAGGGCCTAAAGTGTGAGAAGTGTATTATAACACTATATATAATATATATAATACTATATAACACCATATAAACACCGTATAACAATATGTAACACCATATGATACCATATAACACTATGTAACACTATATATCATTATATAACAAATATAACACTATACATCTATCATAGACATGCTATTAGACAACCTATAGTGTTATATTTGTTATATAATGATATATAGTGTTACAAAGTGTTATATGGTATTATATGGTGTTACATATTGTTATACGGTGTTTATATGGTGTTATATAGTATTATATATAGTGTTATAATACACTTCTCACACTTTGAGCACTTTTTACAGGATCCTCTACCTATATATATATATAGTGGAGGGTTCAAATGAGAAGAAATTCTTTGTAAGAAGAAAAAAGAAGAAATTTCAACCAATAGGAATGCTTCATTAGACTTCATTTAATATTTGTACTTAATGTAACTATAAGGGTATATTAGTAAACTTACATACATCATTAATTGGTAGTTTAATCTTTAATAACTAACTATATTAAATTTGTAACTTATTTTTAAGATATATATTTTTCACAAAAAATAAAAATAAAAATTCATTTAAAGTGTAGGATAAATACGAGGCGTGTAGGATAAATTACGAGTTGTGTAGGATAAATTTCAATATGTGTAGGATAAATTTCGAGATGTGTAGGATAACTTTTGATGTGTGTAGGCAAAAATATTTAGTGTGGAGGATTATAGTCTTAATGACTAATTAATTAGTCAAACATCATAATAAATGAGATGAGAAAAAAAATTATTTAATGTTTTACAATTATACCCTTTTATTCTTTTTCTTCTCGATAAAATTTTCTTCTCAAATGAACCTTCCCTATATATATATATATATAGGGCAAGGATAAATCGAAAACCCACTCCAGTTGACTAAACCCTGAAAACCCAAGATCTACCATTGATTAAAAAAGATGGATGGTTGTGATGTCTTTTAGTGTAATATATATTACTTTTTAATATTCTAATTAGTAATAGTACACATAAGGGTAAAATGGGAATAATGTGTGACAATTTTCTTCTTTGAAGAATGGAACTTTTGTCAGTTGTCTGCATGATCATTATTACATCCATTTTTTAACAATCTCTCTCTCTCTCTCTCTCTTCATCCCATCATTCAAGCAACACACAAGGATACAAAAATCAAATCTAGTTCACATTTCCCTCATTTTTTTTAACGATCGCTGCAGATCTTCAAAAATCACCGGACAAAATCAAGGATCGCTCCGTTCAGGTGCGTCGCTCCATTCCTTTAATCAGAATCAGAAACTTTCATCCTCCATCTCTCAAAATTCTTTAAAATTTTTTTACAGAAAATAAAGCAGCAGATTCTTGGTCAATTGGGTCATTATCACAAATTTAATATTGTTGAAACCCAAAAGTCGTTTATTCAATCTGTTATTTTTTTTATCTATATATACACCTTGTTCTGTCATCCATTTGATCACATACCAGCTTCATTTCATTCGTGTATTCTGGGTTTTTGATTGCGGATTCTGGATATTATCATCGCTGGTTAGTTTCTTTTATTCAATTCTTGTTTTATTTTTTTTATTTTTATTTTTGTTTTAGATCTTTAAGCGAATTGAGTTTTTTTTTTTTGAGGAATATGATTATAGATGGTGATTTGGGTATTAATTATTGATGTTCGATCTATTGGTTTTATACGGTTTTATTCAGTTGATTGGAATTTTTTCCTTTAATCAGTTAAGTTAGGGTTTTTACTTTCTTTTGAATAATCTCAAAATAGTTAGTTTTGAATAATGTGAACAAGTTCTTGGAAACGGTCTCGGATTCTCTTGCATTCAATATCAATGACAAGAAATCTTTTGACCCTCTTTGTTCCTCTTTACTTTCTTTTGAATAATCTCACTTCTTAATCGCTTGGATACAACAGTTTTTTGGGTGAATACATGATCAAAAATTGTTCTATTGGGAAGAAAAGATTACATTTATGTTTGACAATTAATTTGAAATAAAGAAACTAATTGGTATGTAACATTAAATTGTTAGATGGTTTGTTACATTTATGTTTGACAATTTATTTTGTAACAGTGTTGGAAGGCAGTGAATCGGACACACTAGCAAAGGATTTGAAAGAAAAGAAAAAAGTATTTTTGTAACTTAAGTATTTTGTTTTTTAGGGAACAAGTGTGTTGTATGCGTTGTTAGGTTATATAATAATGTTGCACCTTAACATTTGTGGGGGCAAAATTTTGTAACTTAAGTATTTTATTCATAAAGTTGTTTTACGATACTTTTTTTTTAATTTATCGGTGTTTGGGCCACCGGTGTTGTATATAACAAATAAATGTAAAAGCATTAGGTGAAAAACTGGATATACACGTTGAATAAGGTTACATTATATGTTACTTTATATGTACCATCTTATTAAGGTTACATTCTACAAATGAGCAATAAATATTACATTATATGTAACATTTTACAAAAAAAAAATGTAACCAATGAGGAAAAATGTTACTTTATATGTACCATCTTATTAAGGTTACATTCTATAAAATGAGCAATAAGTATTACATTATATGTAACATTTTACAAAAAAAAAAAAGTACAAAAAATAACGTTACATTTTCTGTATAATTTCAAAAAATGTAAACACCCAGTATACAAGAAAAAATGCTTGTTTTTTTACCATTTAAAGGATATCCACATACATAAGAGTGTAACGCGTTTTGTTTTCTTTCTCCTCCGACACTAAGTGTTATATTACATCACATTGTTACAAAAGTCGTCTTCCTAGAAAAAGATGTTACATGTTCGTACGTACACTACAAAAAAAGATGTTACATACACATATATTATACATATATATGAAGTTACACTACGTGTAAACATACATTTTCTGTATAATTTCAAAAAATGTAAACACCCAGTAAACAAAAAAAATGAGCAATAAGTATTACATTATGTGTAACGTCCTTCTACGTTTCATATACATAACCAACAACAGGCTTTAAAACAATAGGAACATTAGGACACCACATTCTAGTGCCATTGGGTGTGTGGTGAATCATAAAATTCCTCGTCCGCATGAATACCTACAAAAAAGGTCACGAGTCTTTTAGAAAACATTGTATTGTTAATAAATTTTAACACGTATAAGTTAAAAAAAAATTACTTGTAACATGAAACCTAATAAACTGATGCATTTTACTGTATTGTCAATACAAGTTTAACACGTTTTGCTACAATGCAAACAAAACATGGTGGTACATTTTTTTGGTGTCACCAAAAAGTGTAGATGCTGGTGCATTTTTTTTATGTGATCCAAAAATGTAATCTCGAATGTTTTTCCCTTCCAAAAAATATAAAAACTTAATACAAGTGTAACCACACATGTTTTTTTTCCTCCTATACCAACAAAAAAAATAATAATAATAACAAACTACAAACATTAAAACTAGGGGTGTTACAATAATCCTATAGAAAAAAATTCATGCTTTCACATAAACAATGACCTGTGGATAGCAGCTCTGTAAAAGTAATTCTGAACACCATCCTCATCATCATTTGTGCCATTTTGATGTAGATCTGAGGCTACACATAAAAAAATACAAAAAACCCAAAAAAAAAAAAAAATCAAGAAGAATCCAATCAAAATCTAAACAAGAAAACCTTAATTTACACAGCTACTCGTATGCATTTAAAGCTGTACATTTAATAAAACTGAAAAAAAAAAAGTATCACTCACCTAGAAACTCTGAAGAAATAGGTTCAGGATCTTCAACAACTCTACTCTCACCCAATGCATCTTCATCTTCATTAAATGCAAAATCAAGTAAAAGATTATGTGGGACAACATTTAAGGGTGAACCCGAATGATCATTGAGTGTCGCCGTACCACCGGCAACAGTCCGAGGTTTTTGGCTGTTCAACTCAGCCATGTTTGATTTTGTCCGGTGATTTTTGAAGATCTGCAGCGATCGTCTTTTTTGTGTGGCGATTGTCTGAATATTGAGAGGGTATGATGAAGATTATGAGAGAGAGTGAGTGTTTGGTGACTTTTGAAGATCTCCAGTTGATGAAGATTATGTGAGAGAGGAGAGAGATACATCAAGTACAAAGCTATTAAATGAAACTAATGAAAAGAAGAAAAGAAGTCTGCACCATCAAGTCTCTTACACACTTACACATTCATCAGTCAAAATGTTTAAAGGAAAATGTCAAAAATGCCCTTGTCTCCTCTCAACTAACAAGCAACGTGGATCAATCTTAGCCACATGTGAGAGTTTTCAGGGTTTAGTCAACTGGAGTGGGTTTTCTCCTTATAATTAACCTATATATATATATAGAGAAAGGTTAACATACTTCACGGCTTATCATACTTCACGTAGGAGACAATGGTAACCGTTGGATCAGGGGTATAATCACGCATGGAACATATAATCACGCATGGGACCACATAATCACGCATGGGATCCAAAATCATGCACGTTATTTTGGTCAAAAAAATAATTACGCATGTTATATATTTCGTGAACTACGTTAATGTACGTTAAGGCGTGAAGTACATTATACTTTCTCTATATATATATATATATGTGTGTGTGTGTGTGTGTGTGTGTGTGTGTTAGATGACAAGTTCATTAATTAGGCCTTCATGGACCTACTCCCGTGTTAATGTATTGTATTACCATATAACAAGTTAGATATCCATGACCTAGTGGTATGGTGTCCCATCTTATATATATGAGTTTGTGGGTTTGCAACAGCATTCGGGTGGTTCCGACTTCAGGATTGTCTGGAGATGCATAGGACCTGGATTCATGATTTTGTGATCATAGGAAGTTTAGACTCTAAAGATCAGGGTCAGATTGACGTTTTAGGGTTTGAGTCCCGGGTCTTCGTCAAGCTGGTCAGCAGGATTAGTATCAGGAGATGCATCTATATTGTGGATACTTATAAGATATCACAGACATGTGATAGTCTAAAGTGTCAGAATGGTTAATCTTCGAACAGATGAATTGTTTTTCGGACTAACCGCCGGAGAATGATGATATTTGTTGGTTAAGTTGCTGCCGGAACTAGCGGAGAAGACTATACATCTGTTATTGTGACTGAAGAGAAAGAATGTGAATCTGATCGTGGATAAAGGTTTCCATAATTTGAATGTGTTACAAGATGATTCGTTATCCAATGAAGATTTGTTGATTGTGGAGATACTGTTTATACCGAACGGGATTTTCAGATTTTCGTGAGTATTCATAAATGTGAAGTTATCGTGGCAGTGTTCGAAGTTTCTATTAATTGCCGGTTGGGTTTTTGGAGATAAGATGATAGAGCAGGCGGAATGCTTGATGGTGCTTAACTATTAAGTCAAAAACCGAACGCGGATTTGGTTAAAGTCGAAACAGAGATGCTGTAATGATCAATTTCAAGTTGGTGACTATTCGTGAAGATTGCAGAACAGTAAATCAGAGGAGGTCGGAAACCGTGAAAACAAAGACCTGAAGATTCATTTCGTGGGGAATTTGTGCGTAACAAACTCGGATCATCAATCAAGGGGAAATCTTTTGAAGATTTCGAGATGCTTAATTGAGGTTGCAGAATATTCAAACACGGCTCTAAATTTTCAATGAGACGATTCGACAGTGACGACCAAGGGGGAATCAGTTGGTGCATGTTTCGTATGTCCGCCACTGTGCGAATAGGCTAGATAGAGCGTGTGTTGAATATTGTATAGAATAGTGTGAATAACGGATAAGGTTGTGAATTGTCAAGGTCCATTCGAACAGATGGAGTCCATACGGACGAATGGACAACAAGTCCATCCGTTAATAACCCATTCGGCCATATAGGATCATGCATTGTTAGAGTCCATCCAGACGGATGGAGTCCATCCGGACGGATGGACAGTGGTTATTTCAGATGGTTAGCCATTATCTATATATAGGGCTGAGGGGTTCCCATTTGGACAAGTTTTGGCTCCCAGAGGGGACATGCTGTCCAGTTGGTTTTGCGGGTATGTACGGTCAGACTATCAATAGAAACCAGTTTAAATTAACTTGTTCGGTGTCATTTCTTCTTCTACTCCTTTCTTGTCAATAATATCTCACCAGACCGGTTATCTCGGGACCGAAACTCCGTCAATCATCACCGGATCCTGGAATCTCAGGAGTCTCGAATGGGGTTCCAAGGGGGCAACGTTCCCTTGGGAGGGATGTGCCCCTGTGATTAGGGTCCAAGTGGGGTCGAGCTTGTGATATCGGTGGAGTTTGTGAGAGCTCAACAGAATCTAGTTGACCATTTAACCAAAGAGTTATGTAAAGATATTGTGCACAAGGCGGCTGTAGGGATGTGATTAAAGTCCACATGAAATTTCTCGTGTTAAAATACCCAATTCACACCTAATATGACGTTAGGTGTTGAATTCAATGTGGAAAGCTTAACATCTAGAAATTGGAACACATTAGTAGCATCATCCCAAGGTATGTGTTCAGACCTGCAAGTTAAAGGAGGTTGAAGGCTTTCTTCTTAATAATTCTTTGAAAAATTGCATATGCATGTGCAAGAATAAAGAGCTACCTATATGAGCATGAAGTTTAGCCCCTTCAAGAAGCTAGGACTTGGTTTTGATATGTTCATTGAAGGATATGACACATGGTAGTAAAAATAGTGTCAATAAAGAACATAAGAGTATGTAAACTTGTGTGTATATTATCTTTATGTATTTACTATGAATAGAAAGGGTTCAATCCTTAGTGACACCCCTATATTTGAATATTTGGAATGTGTAATATACTAATATGAAATTCAATCATCGTGATATTTCATTTATGCATAAGTTTGATTGTTGTAATTGTGTTTAAGTTAATCAATGATTACGCTAAAATGGGGGATGATTGTTAGATATTTTAGTGTAATCGGGATTAACTTGGTGAACAAAGATAATTATAATATACATCGAACAAGTTAGGAGATGCGAGAGTGCACGCTTGTTCGAGTTGTTATATATAATTCAAAGTATACAGGCGGAGTCCCGAATGCGGTTCCAAGGGGCCAATGCCCCCTTAGCGGGGGTCCAGGGGTTGTGCCCCTCGGAGCAGGGTCCAAGGGGCGGCAACACCTGGCGGGGTCGAGCTTGTGATACCAATGGAGTTTGTGAAAACTCTATAGAATCTAGCCAACCATTTAGATTCCCTATAATTTTTGGAAAATGCCTTAGAAAATTGCTTTATGAAAAATGCCTTAGAAAAGTAATTTTCTAGAAATTCGTTACAGTTTTTAGACGAAAAATAGAGGTAGTTTGAGGCAGTTTAATTTAAAGTTTGAATTATAACTACTTAGAGGCAGTTATCTGCAAAACACTCCCCAAATTCGTATCTTTTTCTTTGTTGACATTACTAGTTCATTCATGAATTTGCAATACACACATATTGTTTTTGATTTTTCAACCAGAGTTGTATCCAATTTGATTATTCGAGAGAACCGCCGAAATAATTTGATCTAAGAATGACTACACGCCTCTCTGATTATCCGTATTTACAAAATTCCCCATCAAAGAAGCTACAAAGAACAAATACAAAAAGAAAATTGTACTAATTACATTATAAACATTAAAACACCATGTTTGTTCTTTTTTTTTACATTATGGGTTTTTTCAGTTATTACCGTATTTTCATTATTATAATTATTTTTAAGAATGTTATGTTTTTCGCTTATAGTTTTTAAGATACGATGTGTTATAAAATTCTGGATATATCGTTGTGACATGGTTATTTTTATACACATCTTAAATATAAATTTTACTCAAAACAAATATGTTTACATATAAGTGTTATTTAACTAAAAAAGAGAAACGTGTGCATGCAAGTGAACAAAGCACGTAAGGGAAACCATCTATTTAAATAAGCCTCATTGTCAATCAAGAGTTGGAGAAGCCTATTAACTCATTAGATATTGTTGGTGTGGTGTAAACACATCACCTTTAAATTGATTTCACCACAGCTTCAAACATTATCTATACTAGTGTGTAATTATGTTTTGCTCAAGGTACTTATCAACAAAAGATTTCATGCAGAGCTAGATTGAAAAGTATGTGAATTCGCGCCCTACTATTCTCGGAGATGTTAAAAACGACATATGTTACCGTATATGATTTAATTTCAAGACTATTAGTTTCAACAAACCAACAAACACCGTATTAGCTTGGATGACATATTCAACTTCGCATTTGCCATATCTAACTTCTAAACCACCAATTCCAACAATAACTATGGCAGGTGGAGTATGTGTTGGCATTCAACGATGAATGCGTACCAAGTATTCGTACATTTGAAAACAATGCAATGCATATGAAACTAGCGGACTCATATGATGTTTATAATAATTATCGCTGAGAGATGACCAACACAAATTCTGCCTTAAATTTTATAAGAATATATATGACACACGGAGTGGCCGACCAATTTTTTTTTTCCAACAGGGTCCACTTTTTCCGATGCTAAGATTTTTCACAACCATATGTTAGAATTTTCGGGTCGGTGTTGATACATATTTTGTGGACACGACTCGGCTCGGTTCAACTCAGCTCAGTTCGACTTGGTTTCGACTTGAAGACACGAAGATCAAGACAAAGCGACTTGTGTCTGTACTTTGTCTGTATTGTGTCATGATACCGAACGATGTCTTGTATTAGGTTTGTTTATATGTGCGGTCGATGTAAGTTTGACCAAGTCAACCATCCTCCGGTTTGACTTGGGCAAACAGTTAGCACATTGGTTGAAACATGCTTGTGTCGAAGGATGTCATCGAAGGATGAATTGTATCCTTCGATGACCTCGAAAGATAATGTCTTTCGATAGATACAGATGGACCTCGAAGGATATCATCCTTCGAGGTATGTGTGGATCTTTCGGTAGAATTTCTGGTCGATAGTTGATCCTTCGACCAGACTACCTGATCCTTCGAGCATGTTAGCTGTTGGGGTATAAATACCCATGTGTTGTGTTCATTTCAGTTTAGAGACAAGAGTTAGACATTTGAGACACATAGAGAGCATTCTGTCCAGGAACACACACACACTTTAGAGAGTTTGCAATACAGATTTGTAAACCTTGCGCTTGTAACCGGAACCTTTCATACGCATTAATACAAGTGGTGTTAATCGTTGAACCTTGTGTGTTTTGTGTTTTATACTTGTCTCAACTCGGTTTGCATGCTAGCTTGGATTCCGCACTCGCTAGTGTGTTAATATAACAAGGATAAGGTTTGACTTCATCCGGGAGGGACCTACAAGTGGTATCAGAGCCTTGGCTCTTTCCTTGTTAAAACTGAGTGTGTTCTTGGTTTGTTTTTCGGGTGTTAAAGTTCATATTTTTCTGGAAAACAACTTAAAATCTGATTAAACCCTGTTATTTTTCATGTTTACATGTTAGTTATGGGCTTGTGTTAAACATTTTAGCAAAAACGGGTTTTGGAAAGTTGGCGGTTTACCGGAAAATTCAAAATTTCTGGGTTGTTCTTCATATTCTCATCATAATATTCAAATGTTCTTCAAAGTGTTACATCTTTTGATCTTGTTTACTTATTTTCGAAAGTTGTTTGTGTATTGGGAAGGGATATTTGGTTAAAATAATCAAACCAAATCTGGTTTTGGCAGAAAGTACGGTCTGATCATACTCTTTTGCCGAAAGTTGACTTTACCAACCCATCACCTTTTCACCAACCTATCATTTCAGGGTCAGTTGTGTCAGAAGCGATCGAAGGATATCTTTCGATATCGAACGATCATCTTTCGATCAAGGAAGGCTCGATAGATAATCATCTTTCGACCCATCCTTCGAAGTTCAAGGGAATCTATTCGGAGGATACATTTTCGAAAGATAAGGATCTTTCATTGTGAATCTTTCGAGATAGTTATTCGAAAGATAAGGATCTTTCATTGTGAATCTTTCGAGACAGTGTTTGAAAGATAAGGATCTCTCATTGTGAATCTTTCGAAGTCTTTGTTCAAAACTCAACAGTGATCTTTCGAACACTGTTGATCTTTCGAACAAGTCTTGGTCTTTCGAACAAGGCTGTATCTTTCAATTCGTGTCTGTTTGAACTTAACAGTTTGTGTTTGTGTAGGTTGTCTATTAGTATTTCATCAAAATGAGTTGTACAAGTCCTTGGGACTGGAGTATTGACTCACAATCTAGTCAAGAGCTAACCTCTGCTGCAGCTTGGGCGAAAAGTATGTTTCCCCCGCCATCAATCAGTCCAAGTCAATGGGCTTTGGTATCCAATCAAAGTCAAAGCATTCAAAATCTTTTGATTAGTGAAAGCGAAACGGGCAGCAACAATCGTCCACCAAAGTTAAACCATATGAACGATTTTCCATCATGGAAAGGCCGTTTTCACACATATGTGCAAGGTCAAAGCACCGAGCTTTGGACGTGTTTCATCAATGCATTCAACCCCAATCTTGAAGTTGCAGCATCCACTTCAGCGGGTTATGCTAACATGTTGGAAGATGACAAGAAAGCCTATAATTTGGAGAAAAAGGCTTTTGCTACACTTACACAAGCACTTAACAAAGATATCTATCATCAGTTTTCCTACTGTAAAGACACGAAAACATTGTGGGATGCCTTGGTTGCGAGAGGAGAAGGCAATGCAGCTACACGAAAGTCTCGTCATGATCTGTTGAAGAAAGAGTTTGAATCGTTTCAGTTTTTGGAAAACGAAACTCTAAATGATATGACCACACGATTCTATCATTTGATTAGTGAAATGTATGCTTATGGGGTTGTATCTACTCAACAAGACATGGTGAATAGGTTTGCTGACGCATTACCTCCAAAATGGAGTTCGTATATTGAGTTGTTGAAGCATACTGGAACTCTAGACACGGTTAACATCTATGAGTTTATTCAAAAACTGGAACATAAAAATGATGAAGAAATCAGGAAAGCAAAGCGAGCTCCCGCTTCTCAGAATACAGAAATGTATCTTCCAGGCTTCGATGCCTTGGCCAGGTCTAATGCAGCTCAGCAACCAAAACTGCAAACTGCATTTGTGTCCAACACAAGTTCCTTTCCGTTTCCTCAGTCAGCTCCTACTCCGGCTTTCGATCCAAGGGCTTATATTCCAACACCTCAACCTTCACCTCAAGTCAATCCGGCACAACCTCAATTCGATCCGAGGGCTTACATTCCTGTTCCATCACAACCACAAACCCAACCACAACAAGCCTTCTATGGCAACAAACCTGATACTTCAAATCTTTCTAAAGTGAGTATAGAAGCTGCACGGGATCACATTGAAATTCTTACCACTATGGTTAATGCCTACAGCGGATTAGTCGCAAGTCAAATTGGCAACATTAATTTGACAAACGAAGATTATCAGCAGATAGACAGGGATGAAATGGAGTTGATGGATATCAAGTGGGCGTTTGCAAGTGCATTTAGAAGGGCAAAGGATTTCATGACTCGAACTGGAAGAACTTCGTTGGAAGGCAAAAATGATACGAAGTACGGGTTCAATAAAGATGCTGTCACATGCTTTAATTGCGGTGAAAAGGGTCACTTCAAACGTGAATGCACGCGACCGAGCAAACAAGGCAACCAACAAGGCAACCAAAATCCCTTCCAAAATCAAACAAGTACTTCAAATCAAGCTAACAACGAAAGAGGGATAGTAGCTGCTAACAACCAAACCAACCAGTCAGGGCCTTCAAACCCCAACCGGGCATTGATAGTTCAAGCTGATGAAGGATGTGATTGGTCTGTACACTTGGGAGATAATCATCAAGGAGGTGGAACTGCATGCTATGCAAAAATTATCAATCACATCAAGCATGTTCACAAGGAAGAGTTTTCTGAAAGTGATGATAGCTCGGGTTTTAGTGGGAGTTCAGATGAAGAAAGCTCGAATGCGGGAGATTATTATTCTGAAGATGGATCTTTCTCTTCCCAGACTGCCTTCATGGCTAATGTCACGGCCTCTTCGAGTCAGGTAAATTCTGAAACTCCTAGCATATGTAGTGATTGTGCTGATTTAAAACATGAATGTGCTAATGCTAAACATGCTTTTGAAGAATTAAAACATGAATGTGCTGAATTGAAACGTGAAGTTGAAACGGTTCAAAGTCACAATCAGAGTTTAGTTGTTGAACTGTCAAAGTGCCAGGAGGCAAACATGGCTTTAACTCGGAACGAAAAAGATTTTAAATCTGTAATAGAAACATTAAAGAAAAGCGTGTCCGAAGTTAACAAAGTGGTTTACCATAAACAAGTAAGTATAAATGAGTACATAAATATTGTTGAGGAAACCAAGAAGCAACTAGCCATTGCCCAATGCGAGCATGATGTTCAACAACTGAAGGGAAATCAAAAAGGCATAGGATATAAGAAATGTCCGCCTCCTTTGATGAATAACTATACCAAGATGCCCGATGAAGAGGATATGCCTCGTTTTGAACCATCTGTACCTCTCGATTATGAGGATGTTACAACTGGTTTAGGTTTCAAAACGGACAATTCATCGGAGGGCTCATCTGATAACAAAGAAAAGTCATCATTTGCTTCAAATCAAAGTCCTCCAACCATTGAGGACTATGATTCTTCAGATGATGAATCAGATGTGAATAACCAGGATAAATCACTTGATGAGACGAAAGGAGTAGAAATTCCAATTGAGAATCATATTCTTTGTGATCCTCCTACTCCTGTCATGCAACCTGTTGCCAAGCAAGTGATAGATCCTGTCAAGAATGTCAAGGATGACAAAGAATGTGTGTCTGCTGTTAAGAGCAATAACGTGTTGTATACTTTGGTCGGTGATGCTAAAATTTATTCGGACAATGATTTTCCAATCAAAAATGTCAATCCCTCGTCGATTGATAAAGTTTTTGAAGATAATACAAACAAGTTTTTGGGAAAGACAATTCCAGGAGTCACTGTAACTCAATGTGACCCAATTCCAAAAGCTCAAATCAGGAAACAATTTGGAAATAAAAAATCACCAACAAAGCAACAACCTGTCGCTTTTAAGGGTAAACAACAACAACAACGAGCTCCAAAGCCAAAGGCTAAGGTTGAATCAAAAGGAGCTCGTTACAAGAAGAAGGCAAAAGATATTAAATTTGTGGCCTCCAAAGGTACTGATAAAATTGAGACTTTTAAAAATAAATCAAACACTGAATTTGTTCAACAAGTCAAAATTTTAAAACGTAACAGTCAAAACAATTACACCCAGCACACAAACGGGTGTGAAGCTAGTACCTCTGGGTCTACAGGTTCAACACGTGAAAGTCGAACCGGTTCTCCTAAATTTGTTGAAAGGAGAATTTGTTTCAAATGTGGGAAGGTTGGGCACATCATTAAAGACTGCAAAAACTCGCCCAAACCAAATTTTGTTGAAAGAGCCCCCTCTGAACAAGATCACTCACAACGTCGTCCTGTTTCTCCAAAACATGATAAAAGAACTGTTAAAGAACAGGAAACAAAACAACGACGTAAAAATGTGAAGGTGATTGAAAAGGCGTTAAAACCGGAGGTTGTCCAAAACAAGTCTGTTAAGTTAGAAATTAAAAATGAAAAACAAAAACAGATTTGGAAACCAAAATCGGTAACTGTTTCAGGGGGAGGAGCTGCGTTTGAAAATCATCAGGAAATCGAAGTCACAATCTTCGATGATGAAGGACGACCCAAGTCTGTTAAGGCTTGGGTCCCCCTCTCCAACTAATCTCTAAGTGAGTGTGCAGAATGTTCCAGGAGGAACTATTGATAGTCGTAAGATTGTTGATAGTGGAGCGTCCTTGCACAAGATAGGCGACAGAAGAAATTGTTGCCTTTGATGGAGAGAAAATGGAAAGGAAAACAGAAATGTCTGTTGTAAGAGATTGAAAAGCTTCGACAAAATGCAAATCATTTCAAAGTTTGATTGTTAAAGGCTTTGATCGGGTCCCCAGGATAGATTCAAATCAAAATGTATGCACCTGCAGCACGTTTGAGGTTCAAAATCAACAAGATGAACGTGCAGTGTACATTTCTTCTCGGTGTGATTGAAGAAAAAGTGTTTGTTGAACAAAACAACCGGGTGTGCGGATGCCTTGGCATGGGTTGAACAACCGCACACTACTTCTGAAAGAGAAAGACAAAGACCTTCGCTGGTGCAATGTGGAAGACCAGCCGGACCCAAAGGTTTATGATCTTGTTGCTGTCAAGAGACTTCTCAGTAGCTACAAAGAATCGACTTTGAAATCCACGCCGGGTGGATATCCAGTTTGGGAGGCACTCAGATTCCTTGCAATGCATGAAGCAGTTGCAGGATACGGTTTTAAAATTTCTAATCTCTCCTTTACTTGTCGATATTTAAGCTGCTTTGTGAATTACTATCTCGTACAACACTCTTTGGCCAGACAATGTCGTCATGGCCCGCACCGCAAACCGACGTGCCAACTGATTTTTCCAAAATTTGATAAATCTTTTCTGATTAAAAATTAATTTTGGTAAACGGCATTGAGGTAAAACATGAGTTAACCAACATCGGGAAATCGTTTTTGTATATACCTCTGTGTTTTTAAATTTTATCTTAGTTTGTTGATTTTAGGGGGAGTAAATCCAAATTTGAAAAATCCAAAAACATCGAAAAATTTCAAAAGCACAAAAACATTGAAAAACAAAAATGAGTTTCCTGGCGAGCAAAAGAGAAAATGATAGTACATCAGTGGTCTGTCTAAACCTCTTTAAACCTTAAATGAAAAACGATAAGCAGCTCTATATATGATGTATCGGTAGGCTCACAATCATTTTAAAGTGTGCAGGGTGATATAAACTTAATCCGACTGAAGACTGGGTGGGAACCATTCATTGGCATATGGTCTTGGTACCGAAATTTCGTTTGAGAGATTGCCGAGGTTCTGAGATATTCGGTCTTTATGCTGCTTATCATCTGGGTATCATGGTTGTTTCTTTTACCGAAAAATAACGGGGACGCAAGTCTAGATCTTCCATGATACCATACATACGTGTACATATTGCATACTGCATTCGACCTCAATAAGTGATAAACAATCACATGTCCCTCAAAATAAGTGATAATATATCACATTTATCCGGGAGTCAAGTTCGTCTCTCTGCTGTACGAAAGTACTGACCTGTTCACGGACTTGCTCCTGTGCCCTCATGCATCGAAAATCAAGTTCCTCATCAATAAGTGATTATATCACATAGGGCTTGTTTTCAATCAAAATAAGTGAGAATCTCACATCATATACGGTCAAACAGATGATAATCGGTATACTCACCTGTAAGATGAACCCTCGTGCATACATTGATACGGGAATGTGTCGTGATGTGGATGAACACCGGTCGGTAAGTATAAATCATACCTTAACGTATCCCCTCGCCATGATTACAAATGATAAGTTGAGTTTATGTGGACAACAATACCGATAATCGTTATAGGATGCTTATCTTAATGTTAACTAAAAGAACAACAAGAGCGTTTTGGCATGACCGTACACTGATATGATTCTCTTACCCTCGAAACTCACAAAAAGAATGTCTGTAGATATTTATTTACTGTTTTCAGTTTATGTATCTTTGTACATATTTATTTATTGTTTTCCGTCTTTACTTTTGAAAAATGAAAATTTTCAAAAAGATTTTAGGTGTGTTTTAATATAAACTTTATAAAATCCAAAAAGATTTTGTTTCTTGTTTATTTTTGATTGACTGATGTTGGAACTCGAGTCTATCCTACCCAAAATCCTGATCGTAAGCCGGAAAACAATTGCACCTTCATAATCTGTCGAAGTTAACAAGTTTTGAAAGTTAAAGGATTAAAATGTATATTTTCTAAACTTTCAAACTGTTGTCGGACGGTGTTTGATTGAGATTTGATCTCATATGTGTCGTTTGTTTAAATGTTTAACTATATTCCAAGCGGTTGTTCTCATTACGCGTTTAGATTTCTTGCATGTGCAGATTCTAAAGGCAAGGAGAACATGGTCGATGACAAGCTTTGGAATGAAGACACGAAGTGGAGGCACTCAAAGGATAAAATGATCGAGTTGCCGCTGACCCTTCATCAACACCACAAGGATCTGAAGAATTGACAAGTCAAAAGATTCACGAGCACGACTCAATGGAGAGTTCAATCTAAGGGGGAGTTTATTGACACACTTCCTAAATAAAAAGGGAAGTTTGTTGATACACTTTCTACTTACGACGCGTGAAGACTTTGAAGATCCTCCGACGTGGAAGACATCGAAGTTGAACCTCACGAGTAGCGTCCAAGGGGGAGTTTGTTGATACATATTTTGTGGACACGACTCGGCTCGGTTCAACTCAGCTCAGTTCGACTTGGTTTCGACTTGAAGACACGAAGATCAAGACAAAGCGACTTGTGTCTGTACTTTGTCTGTATTGTGTCATGATACCGAACGATGTCTTGTATTAGGTTTGTTTATATGTGCGGTCGATGTAAGTTTGACCAAGTCAACCATCCTCCGGTTTGACTTGGGCAAACAGTTAGCACATTGGTTGAAACATGCTTGTGTCGAAGGATGTCAGATAATGTCTTTCGATAGATACAGATGGACCTCGAAGGATATCATCCTTCGAGGTATGTGTGGATCTTTCGGTAGAATTTCTGGTCGATAGTTGATCCTTCGACCAGACTACCTGATCCTTCGAGCATGTTAGCTGTTCGGGTATAAATACCCATGTGTTGTGTTCATTTCAGTTTAGAGACAAGAGTTAGACATTTGAGACACATAGAGAGCATTCTGTCCAGGAACACACACACACTTTAGAGAGTTTGCAATACAGATTTGTAAACCTTGCGCTTGTAACCGGAACCTTTCATACGCATTAATACAAGTGGTGTTAATCGTTGAACCTTGTGTGTTTTGTGTTTTATACTTGTCTCAACTCGGTTTGCATGCTAGCTTGGATTCCGCACTCGCTAGTGTGTTAATATAACAAGGATAAGGTTTGACTTCATCCGGGAGGGACCTACAGTCGGTCACCGTTCGGGGAGGGGGGGGGGTGTTAGATAAGAACTGAGATGCAAAGAAAAAGAACAGAAAGCCAAAAGAATATCTCTTAATTCATTTGCATACCTTCCAAGTAGAGACACAAAACAGTTAAATACACACTTAATAACTGACCATTATCTAAACTACTAAATTACATACATTAACTTAAATGTGGACAAAAAACATCATGTAAGAAACTAAAACAAGTAAATGACAGATAAGCCCTCGAATTCTTATCATGCCAGAGGGGAATTTATAAAAAAAGACATATACATTGAGGATTGAACTTGTGACATTTTCAACATATACATTTTCATGTTGATTACGTCATCAGGGAATAGTGTTGGTAACTGGTTGGCCACTTTTGGGCGGCGACTTTTGTTTTTTTTTTTTTTTTCTTTTTTTAGTGATTTATATGTGATGCCAAATTACAATTTTATCTTAGGTGTAAAATTACGATTTTACCCTCGATTCAAAATAAAATTTTGCTTTTGTCCCTTGCTTAAATTTACGATTTTGCCCTCAGTGAAAAAATACAATTTTGCCCCCAGTTCAAAATAAAAATATGGTTATGCCCTCAGCTAGAGTCCTGCCAAATTACGATTTGGTTCCCAGTTTAAAATTACGATTTCGCCCCCAACTAAAAATTACGATTTTGCCCGCAGCTAAAATATTACGATTTTGCCCCCATTTCAAAATAAAAAAAATGTTTTTTCCCTCAGTTCAAAATATTATTTTACATCCATTTTAAAATTACGATTTTACCTCCGCTAAAAATTGCAATCTTGCCATGTTTTTTTTTTCTTTGGCAAAACCATGGTAGTATTTTATTTTACTTTGTTCACTTAATTTTGTTTTTATTCATGCCAAACAGCTGCCTAGCACTCGCTAATTGGTCCTGACAAATTATTGTCTGCCCCCAACTCTAAATTACATGTTTGTCATCGTTTTAGTTAATTTTTTTATCATAACTATAGTACTGTTTTCCTTTAATTGGTTAACTTGATGTATCTTTTTTGATATCGTGTTATAGGTAGCATGTATAACTAACCGACATAAAGACGTACATCTTATTAACCTAAGAAATACTCGGTTTAGCGCCCCGCAACGCGGGCGGCGCATAACTCTAGCTGTCTAACACTGGCTCATTAGTCCTGAAAAATTACACTTTTGCCCTGAGCCCAAAATTACGATCTTATCATCGTTTTTTTTTCATAGAAAAATTATAGTAGTCTTTTTTTAATTGATTGAGAATTATTCGGCCATTGCCCCGCAACGCGGGCGGGGCATCTACTAGTTTTATATAAAAGACAAGGGATTAACCATCACACCAAGCATTCTTTCATTAGTATGGGTCCCATTTATATATTCTTATGGGTTCCCTAAAAAACTTGATATAAGACCGTGGGGTGTGGGGTGTGGGTTGGGGCGGCGGTTGCCAAGCAACGCTGGCTAGACCACACCAGGTTAGCGTTGGCCATGGCGTTGCCTGGCTGGAGTGGGAATTGAGCCTGTCATGGGGCAAGGGGGGAGGTGACATGACTGGCTTTGGTTGGTGTGTTAATTTAATTAAATGAAATTTAAAATAGTTTAAATAAAAAAAATCCACATGGCTGGCCACGCCAGCCGAAGCCACGCCACACCACATCCCTTGATTTTGAATATTACCTTGTGGATACCACACTCGTCACGTGTCGAGCAACGCCCCCCCAACCGAAGCCCCTCCACGCCCCATAGTCTAACGTCTCTAGTATAATTTTAAAAAATATTAGGGTCCGTGAACCCCAACCTAGACACACGAGTATAATATACCTGCGCTAATTATCAGGGGTGATCATACCTTTGGTTGTATTGGTTGTTGGTGACGAAACTTTATAAAGATTGAAATCACACTAATTAAATTAATGTAAGAAAAAAACTATAATATGTGACATAACTGAATTTACTCAAAAATATCAAAGTTTATCATATATGATCCGTTCTTTATAATATTTGATAAATTAAAGCAAAATATTTGATAAATTAAATTAAAGCATAAATGAAATCAATAATGAACTGTTACAGAAATTATTATTATTAATGTAATGTAAATGTAATAAAAGAACAACTTATTTGTCTTATTTGGGTTAGAGTAAATAGCCAAAATCATCCCTCAGATTTGGCCGTATTTGCCAGTTTCATCCAAAACAATTTTTTTTTGTATCATATTGTCCTTCACCTTTAGGATTTTTTGTCATTTTCATCCAAATGTCTAATTTGGGTTTTTTGGGCAGATTTACGGATGAAAATGGCAAGAAATCCCAAACCTTAGGGACGATTTTGACAAAAAAGTTAGATGTTTGGATAAAAATAGCAAATTAGCCCAAAAATGAAAGACAATATGGTACAAAAAAGTTTTTTTGGATGAATTGGCAAACGTGCCTAAACCTCAGGTACGATTTTGACAATTTACTCTTTGGGTTATTATATTTAGTCTTGTCTTATTTGAATCATTATAGAAAATATAACCTGCCTAATTGAATTATTTTTATCACTACCCAAAAGAGACACATATCATCTTTGGTTGATCACACAATTATGATATAATATGACACGTTATCCCGTTTAAGATAACAATAGAATGAAAATCTTTAAAATACACAGACAGTTGACTTTTGAAGAATTTGTGTTCAATATCCCAAGGAATATAATAGTCGAACAACTAATAAACGTGAACTAAAAGAATTAAAATAAACTTTTTTAAACATATACCTATTATATCTTTAGTCGTCTCTTAATTAGAACTCCTGAATTTAAAAACCTATCGTGACCAAGGAAGACTTAAATGTTTATAGACAAGAGAATGACGGTTTAAAAATTTGTTTCAAAATTACCATTTTTTTAAAACCAACTAAGCTTATGAAATGGAGTTCAAACTCGATCTAACTCCATAGGAATTTTTCTAACTAAACATTTACTTTGACATTGCCTAACCATTTGATCTTTCTTTTTCTTTCTAAACCAAGAATCCAAATTTCAAGTTGAAAGTGCATATCATCTCTCCATTTAAAGGCTGCCAAGTTGTATGGATGACATATCTTCGTCATATATAAAATATTTTTGCCATAAGTGGTTTGATTGAGTTCTTTTAATTTATTTTGATTGTTTCTAGTTCGCTTATGCTTAATATAATAACCCTTGTGACTTTCCTTGGCAGCAGATGATTTCCATCCAGGATGATTTTGCATGTTGTCGAATGTAAATTTTTTTTACGGCAAATTTCTTTTATTTCTGTCGTTTATATAAGACTTAAACCCAAGACTTCCCCCTCCCAAGATGTTTAAAAGATGGTTCACCACCCCATCAGTGGCGGACCCAGGATTTTTTTCTTGGGGGTGCGGAAATTTTTTAAAGATTTTAGGCCCCTAGCTATATAAAAAAAATCGGTTTATAGCGGGTCGGGTCGGGTCATGTAAAACAAGTAAACACAAACAAACAAAGTTTCATAGCCAGTCAAATCAGATCAGGTCGGGTCCATTTCAATTTTCAAACAATCAAACCCTAGTTTCTAACTTCTTATCACATTAACAAACAAAAAAGCATCAAAGTTCAAACCATCTCTACTTCTATTTCTCTTAATCATTAAATAAGAGAACAAAAAAACTTATCTAAAACAAATATTGATCTTAAATTAGAAGAATCCGGAGAAAAAAAGTGGTTCAATCTGTTTCCTCTTGAGAAATCGCAGCACAACTTCCCTACTCATTGTTCCTTCCTAATCCTATCACATACAAAATAAACAAGGATCTTCAAGTGTTCAACCATAGCCCATGTTCCTTAATTTTCAATTTAAAATTTTGAATTTCAAGCCCTAGTAATTGTTATTTACCAACCAACAATCATATAATCAACAAAATCACCCAACTAAAGACTAGAACAACCCAAAAAAACATATAAAATTTTAAACTTTTTTAACATATATATCTGTTTCTAGAATCATATAATCAATAAGAGATTAAGAAACAACAAACCCATCCTATAAAGACTAGAACAACCCCAAATTACCTCAAAACATATAAAAGTTTAAACTTTTTTAACCTATCCGAAAATCCTATTATCTCATGACTCTTGAACAAAATCGTAAAAACATCAAAATAACATAAAAAAAAAAATATGCATCTGTCTGGGGCGGCCTGAATTATCCAGTTTGCAGCCGGAATTTTGCAGTCGCCAAACGGAATAATGCTGTCGCTCGGCGCTGAAGTGAGGCAGAGGGATGACGGGAGTCGCTGGCTAGTGGCAGCGATTTGGGTTTTTTTTATTATGTCGACTGATGTTGTTTAACAAAGCTAGTAGTTGGGTTAGGCTTGAATGGGTATTAAGTTATTGGGCTTGATGGATTGAATTTAAGTTTTATTAAAAGGGTTAATGGGCTAACTTGTGTACATAATTTGATCGGGTTTCAATCCGTGTTCATAATATTTTTATATAAATTCCTGACATTTTTTTCTAAGGGGTGCGGACGAAAATTTTCAAAGGGTGCAGTCTGAATTTTCCAAGGGGTGCGGTCGGAATTTTTCAAGGGGTGCGGATAAAAATTTCCAAGGGGTGCGGTCGGGATTTTTTGCGAAAAATACCACTAATTTTTTTTTTCAGGGGGTGCGGCCGCCCACCCACCTCATAAGGTGGGTACGCCCCTACACCCCATTGTTTGTCGAATGTTAACTAATCAAAGAAATTTCAATGCGTACGTTATTTTTTTTTAATGATACAATTATGTCTAAAAATTGGATTTTCACTGTATATATGGATCCATAATTGAAATGCCATTGAACAATCACAAAAAGTAATAACAATAATAATAAAAAAATTCTTATAATTTCAAATGATATACAAGTACTCATCAAACAAACAAGATGAACACCTGGGTTGGGTTTGAGATGGGAGGTCTTGGTTTCAAGTCTCGGGACAGAGATTAAAAAGAAATTTGCAGTTAAAAAAAAACAAGATGAACAAGGACTCAATAATTTGGAGAAAACTGCACGAACTAGAAAGATTAGGGTTTCAACCGTTGCTACAGAAAAAACTGAACCTAACAGTTGTATGCTGACAGAAGTTTGTAGCATTTTCATCCCCTAGCTATCAGTCTTCAACTTGATAGGTTAAGTACTAAAATCTTTCAGACAACTGAAAGAACTTCTCAAATTGCTTTTCAGCTTGAATCTGCCCAGAAAAAGTTAATGTCAAAAACTAAAATATCACAGGAGGTTTATACAAATGTACATTCTATATATATGACTCAAATTAGGCAGCATTAGTTTAACACAAAGAACAACAAGAAGCAGTTCGTCTGAACCACCATGCCATTAAATAAAAAAGGACTAAATTTGTTAATCTATATGCATATATGCACGATGAAACGTTATGCATGCAGATGAGTGAAAATTTGGTAAGTGAAAATATGAAGGGAGCTCCCTTCAGTCCAACCGCAAGGAGTTTAAGATCCAATTTGTCTCCCGCATCATTCACTCATTTACCGAGTTCCATGCTTTTGACTCGGTATTTGGATGAATGAGTCGGCAGCTAATTGAAATCTTACCACAACCCATGAATGGATTGAAGACAGCTCTCTTCTCTTTGAAATTGGTCCTAGCTAAATAGTACTCGTTGAACTACTATGTGGTAGTTCATACGAGGGACACATATGAACAAAAAGAAGAGAGCTAGCTATAAATATTTTAGATATAAATATGGAACATATATGTGGGTGTAGAGTTCAGGGGGGAAAAACAATGATTCTTAGGGTTTCTCAGATACTTTAATGGGAGAGAAAGAAATAATTCTCAAGAGTTTCATGTGTTCTTTTTGAAGGGAAGTGGCCATTATATATAGTCTGAAGACGGGACGATAACGTGATAAAACTTAAAATATTGATTTGGTAAAACGTCCCAAAAGATTTTGTATTTAAGGGAGAATAAACGATAAAAAAAAAAAGCCTGAAACCTTGATGTTTAATGGGAATTAAGGCCGAGTATCATCAGATTTTTTCTTTTAAAAAAAAACAATATTTTGTACTTAAATACCATATAACGTTACACCTATAAGAAATTGAACTCATGCTTACGAACCGAACGTTCAGCGAACAGTTCGTGAACCGTTCGACGGGAAGTTCGTTTATGTTCGTTCGTTTAATAAACGAACGAACATGAACAAGAAATTTCGTTCGGTGAGTTAAATGAAAGAACATGAACAGAGGTCTCGTTCGTTCGATTGTGTTCGTGAACGTTCGATAAGGTGTTCATGAACGTGTTCGTGAACATTCGTTGATTTGCGTTCGTTTATGTTCGTATGTTGTTTGTGTTTTAATTGAAGATCTTTGTACCTTCTTATATTTTATTTGTACTTTTTATATTATTAAACTTTTATTTATTTCTCATTATTTACATCGGCGAATATGATCGACCTTCATTCCACAATAAGGGATCCAAGTTCGAGTGCTACTCTCTGGGCCATCTATCTTTATCATTCGTCGGGTTCACCAAATTTATTTGTGTTCGTGAATCGTTCGCGAACACGCTCATTTCCTTAATGAACGAACACGAACATAAAATCTCGTTCAGTAAGTGTTCATGAACCGTTCGTGAACACATTTATTTCCTTAACGAATGAACACGAACAAGGCCTTGTTCGTGTTCGTTTGGTTCGTTTACATCCCTACACTCATGCTACTTTCATGAGTGAGAAACACCATACCGTTAGACCAGTATATCACACTACTCTCATCATGACATATATTTCGTATGCTTAATATGACATATGTTGGGAAACATGATCATTTGCAGCGGAAGATTGTGATTGATTCGAATCAATGTTCATGATTCTAAATATGGAAGTGTGCAGAATAGCAATAATAGAACAAGGGTATTCGAAAGGATAAGATTGAATGGACAATTCTTTGTGAGAGAATGTCTTGATACCGGAAACCGGTGCCGGAAATCGAGTATATATACATTACATTTTGGCGGTTCCATATGACGGGAATAACTGTCGGAACAGTTATTTGAAATCACCCGCTTATCACACCGAACATAAGTTATCATGCTCTGTTTTTCGTTTAAACCAAGTTCGTTTTCCTTGGTTAAACCACTTACATCATTCACGGTATTGATAACAGGGGCTGAAAACATTGGGAAAATCTTGCACGTGTCACCGGACTTTCAAACCGTAAAGCCTTGAAGTGTTAATTGATCAAGGCTTAAAACATTACGGTCCAATTCCGGTGAGTAGAACACGCTTTGTATCCTCAACATATCATTCCCAGATTTCATTTCCACTGCCCCAACCCCACGTATGAATAGAAAATTGTTCTCAACCGATTTTGTTTCGACACCCATCATGTGTTTAATACGTTTGAAAACGTTTAAATTTCCCGCAAAATGGTGATTAAAGGTCGGACTTACGTACCAGATGTCTCCCCATTGTCCACCCTCAGTACCGGTGACAATCATCTCGTTCTGGCAGTTAACTTCATCGTTCTGTCCTTTTATTCCGGTATTAATCGCCTGTCTTATCAGTTGTGTGGCTTCATCGTTTTCTTTCGCCTTACACATATAAATCTGGTGACCCGGTTGGTGGCAGTAGTAGCACAGCCTCACGCGTGGAATCCGTTTATCTTTTTCATTCTTCTCATCAACACAGTGTTGACAAGGCATGGTGGTGGAACTTGGTTTGATTTATGCACGCTTCCCAGAAGTGGCTCTGTTACCACTATGTTGGGAAACATGATCATTTGCAGCGGAAGATTGTGATTGATTCGAATCAATGTTCATGATTCTAAATATGGAAGTGTGTAGAATAGCAATAATAGAACAAGGGTATTCGGAAGGATAAGATTGAATGGACAATTCTTTGTGAGAGAATGTCTTGATACCGGTGCCGGAAATCGAGTATATATACATTACATTTTGTCGGTTCCATATGGCGGGAATAACTGCCGGAACAGTTATTTGAAATCACCCGCTTATCACACCGAACATAAGTTATCATGCTAACCGAATATAAATTGTCTACTACTTATACATAAAGCATAATTAAGTTTAATTATTGTTCTAACAACATACACAAATTAAAATAAAGCTGAAGGTAGTGACATTTTAGTTCACCATCAAATAATTTGCCTTTTTACATAAAACAATAAAACTTTCCGATATCCATTATCACATTAATTTTAAAAATATGCGTCTAAAATAAAGTGAGCTCCAGCTGCTCCATATATGTGGTAACAAAAGTCTTGTTTATGTTCGAAAATTCAAATATGTTTGTATGTTTATTTCTAATATCTGATAGAAAAAAATATTGTTAAGACTCATCATGATATACCTCATGCCCAAAGAGGAGTTCATAATGATTGTGATAACACTAAACTCATGCCCAAAGAGGAGTTCATAATGATTGTGATAACACTAAGTGTTTACATTCCCGTTAGAGAGAAGTACTTGTATATATGTCAATATGGTATAGCTCAGTTGGTCAGGGGGTCTTCCACTAAATAGTTTTTGTAGGTCCCTCGGAGGATGAGGTTAAACCTTATCCTTGTTATGTTTAACACACTAGCAAGTGCGGAATCCAAGCTAGAATGCAAACCGGTAGTTTATATGAGAACACAAGCTACAAAGAGAAAGGTAGACACACGAGATATCAAAGTTTTCTCTTGTATTTCAGTGGACACGGTTACAGCCCTTGACCAAACTGAAAATACGCTCTCTACAAGACTAAGTTCACTCACATCTCACCCACAATGAAGTGAACACATTACATGAGTATATATATCCATCACAGCTCGTCTGGTCGAAGGATCAGATAGCCTGATCGAAGGATCATTTATCGATCTGAAACCTATCGAAGGATCCACATATACCTCGAACGATGATATCCTTCGAGGTCCATCTATATCCATTGAAGGATTATCCTTCGAGCTCATCGAAGGATATAAACAATCCTTCGATGACTCATCCTTCGACACAAACATCTTACAAACAATGTGCTAACTGTTTGGCCAAGTCAAACCAGGAGGATGGTTGACTTGGTCAAACTTACATCGAACACACATATTAACAAACCTAAGACGTAAACCAGACTAACACAAGACATCGTTTTGTATCATGACAAAATACAGACAAAGTACAGACACAAGTGCACCAACAAACTCCCCCTTGGCTGTAGCTTTGTCTCGATCTTCGTGTCTTCAAGTCTTTGACGTCCTTTCAAGTCTTCAATGTCGGAGGATCTTTAAAGTCTTCACGTCTTGAAAGCAGAAAGTGTACCAACAAACTCCCCGTTTCATGTAGGAAGTGTGTTGACAAACTCCCCCTTAACACAAGCTCCCCCTTGATTTATACTAGTGAAATACTTGTTCTTTATGAATTGAGATCCTTGTGGTGTTGATGATGGTCAGTGGCAACTCGATCATCTTCATCACTTGAGTGCCTTCACGACGTGTCTTCATTCCGAAGCTTGTCATCGACCATGTTCTCCTTGCCTTTAGAATCTGCACATGCACGAAATCTAAACGCGTAATGAGAACAACTGCTTGGAATATAGTTAGCATAAACAAATGACACACGTATGACCATGTCATAATCAAACACCGTCCGACAGTTTGAAAGTTCAATAAAATTTATCAATTTCAGTTACTAACTCTCAAAACTTGCAAATTTCGACCGTTTATGAAGATATAGTCAATTCGGTTTTCGTTCAGGTTCCAGGTAACGAAGACTCGAGATCCAACATCGTACGATCGAAAATAAAATAGAAATAAAATCTTTTTGGCTTTTATAAAGTTTATATTAAAACACACCTAAAATCTTTTTGGTATTTTGAATATTTCAAATTTAAAGACTGAAAGCAGTAAATAAATATATACAAAGATGCAGAAACTGAAAGCATTAAATAAATATTTACAGACATTCTTTTTGCGAGTTTCGAGGGTAAGAGAATCATATCAGTGTACGGTCATGCCAAAACGCTCTTGTTGTGCAATTAGTTAACATTAAGATAAGCATCCTATAACAATTATCGGTATTGTTGTCCACTTAAGCTCAACTTATCAGATGTAATCATGGCGCGGGGATACGTTAAGGTATGATTTATACTTACCGACCGGTGTTCATCCATATCACGACACATTCCCGTATCAAGGTATGCACGAGGGTTCATCTTACCGGTGAGTATACCGATTATCATCTGTTTGACCGTATATGATGTGAGAAACTCACTTATTTTGAATTGAAAACAAGCCCTATGTGATAGAATCACTTATTGATGAGGAACTTGATTTTCGATGCATGAGGGCACATGAGCAAGTCCGTGAACAGGTCAGTACTTTCGTACAGCAGAGAGATGAACTTGACTCCCGGATAAATGTGATATATTATCACTTATTTTGTGGACATGTGATTGTTGATCACTTATTGAGGTCGTATGCAGTATGTACACGTATGTATGGTATCATGGAAGATCTAGACTTGCGTCCCCGTTATTTTTCGGTAAAAGATACAACCATGATACCCAGATGATAAGCAGCATAAAGACCGAATATCTCAGAACCTCGGCAATCTCTCAAACGAAATTTCGGTACTAAGACCATATGCCAATGAATGGTTCCCACCTGATCTTCAGTCGATTAAGGATTTATATCACCCTGCACACTTTAAAATGATTGTGAGCCTACCGATACATCTTATATAGAGCTGCTTATCGTTTTTCAGTTTAGGTTTAAAGAGGTTTGGACAGACCACTGATGTACTATCATTTTCTCTTTTTCTCGCCAGGAAACTCATTTTTGCTTTTCTATTGTTTTTGTGTTTTTGAAATTTTTCGATGTTTTTGGATTTTCAAATTTTGGATTTACTCCCCCTAAAATCAATAAACTAAGACAAATTTAAAACACAAAGGTATTTACAAAAATGATTTTCCGATGTTGGTTAACTCATGTTTTACCTCAATGCCGTTTACCAAAATTAAGTTAATCAGAAATGATTTATCGAATTTTGGAGAAAATGAGTTGGCACGTCGGTAAACGGTGCGGACCATGACAACATTGACGAGTTTCATAGTGAAACAATCACGTGTGAGGTGATATTCGAGATCAACGTGTCTGGCCAAAGAGTGCTGTATGAGATGATAAAAATTCATAAAGCAGCTTAAATATCGACAAGTATAGGAGAGATTAGAAATTCAAAACCGTATCCTGCAACTGCTTCATGCATTGCAAGGAATCTGAGCGCTCTCCTAAGCTGAATATCCACCAGGTGTGGATTTCAAAGTCGATTTTGTAGCTACTGAGAAGTCTCTTCACAGCAACAAGATCATAAACCTCTGGGTCCGGCTGGTCTTCTACATTGCACCAGCGAAGGTCTTTGTCTTTCTCTTGAGAAGTAGTGTGCGGTTGTTCAATCCACGCCAAGGCATCCGCACACCCGGTTGGTTTGATCAACAAACACATTCTCTTCAATCACACCGTGGAGAAAAGTACCCTACACGTTCATCTTATGGACTTTGAACTTCTTGTGGAAGAAAAAATCCATGAATCTTCGAAAAGCTTCAGACGTGCTACAGGCGCGTACTTTTCATTGGAATCTTTCATGTTGACCCGATCAAAAACCATAACAACCAAACTTTGGAACATATGTCATCTGGTCGAATTTTTTTTTTTTTTTTTAACTTCATTCAACCACATTCCTTCATCAAACATTTTTGTCTTCTTTTCTCCTCTCTCCATCAAAGGCAACAATATTCTCCTAAATGTAACAATATTTCGGAGCCTTATGTCGCCGATCTTGTGCATGGACGCTCCACTATTAACAATCCTAAGACTATCAATAGTTCCTCCTGGAACATCCTGCACACTCATTTAGAGATTAGTTGGAGAGGGGGACCCAAGCCTTCACAGACTTGGGTCGTCCGTCATCATCGAGGATTGTGACATCCATTTCCCGATGATTCGGAATTGTTGTAGCTCCCCCTGAAACAATTTCCGTTTTTGGTATCCAAATCTGTTTTTGTTTTTCATTTTTGACTTCTAACTTAACAGACTGTGTTTGGATAACCTCTGGTTTTAAAACCTTTTCAATTTCTTTTCTTTGTTTCCTTTTCTGTTTCATTTCCCGTTGTTTAACAAGACGGGGATCTGATTTTGTCGAAACAGATCGCTTGCGGTCAATTTGGTCACGGGGAGCATCAACCTTTGCTTTCAACTTATGAAGATATGGACAATTTCGAATTATATGTCCAATTGTACCACATTCAAAACATGATCTTCGTTCAACAAACCCCGAAGTATCATGTGATCGTCTTGCCGATGATGATGATGAACTTTGTGATCTCGAGGTACTAGGTTTCGAACAGTTTGGTTCATTTCTTTTCAACACTGTTGCTTGTTTAACAAAATCTAAGTTAGATTTGTTTTCAAACGTTTCAATTTTGTCCGTTCCCTTTGATTTCACAAAGTTCACATTCTTGTTCTTCTTCTGATTCGGCTTCCTTTGACTTTGAGTCGGTGTCTTTTCTTTTGGTTTGTTATGATTTTGCTTCCTTTTCACTGTTGGTAATTTTTGATTGCCATATTGTTTTCGAACTTCGGCCTTTGGAATAGGAGGGCGCTGTGTTACTGTAACATGTGATCCTGTCTTTCCCAAAAACTTACTTGTCGAATTTTCAAAAACTTTACTGATTAAAGATTGATTTACATTCTTAATCGGAAAATCTTTGTCAGAATAAATTTTATCATCACCAACAAGAGTGTACAGCAAATCCACACTTTCCGACTCTTTTGCAGACGTGGACTCGGTCGGAACAGTCTTAGCAGGTTTTGCGGGATGATCACATAGAATATGATTCTCAAGAGGTATGTCCTCTTCTTTGATTACCGCATCAGACTTTACTGAATCAGTATCATCAGATTCATCATCAGAAGAATCAGCATCCTCAATCACAACTGGAGGATCCTGATTCTGTTCAGCAGTTACAAATGTATCTGCTGACACATCTGAATCGGATGATACTTCCTTCTTGTATCCGAGTCCTATTGCAAATTCCTTGATGTCCAAAGGAACAGATGGTTCAAAGTGAGTTCTATACTCCTCATCGGGCAGGGCATCATAATTGTTTCTCACGGGTGGTGGACATTTCTTATATCCAATGCATGTGACATCCCGTTTCTCTTTCTGAACATCAATGATGTGATCCAACACATAGCTAAAGCTCAAATAACTGTCTAGCTTGAGTTGGATCGCCTCACTTTCAGTTTTAACACAAGCCATCTCTTTTTGCATTATCTCAAGCCTACTGATGTAAAGGTTTATTTCCGTTTGTTTTCTTGAAACCATTTTCGTTAGCTCAGTCTTATCTTTTCTTAAAGTTTCAATCATCGTTTTAAATTCCTTTTCATGGTTTTCATAAAACATGTTGGCTTCTGTGCACTTAGAAAGATCCACGGTCAACTTTTGATTGTGGATGAATGTCACATCATACTTGTCTTGCAAAGCCTCGTGTTTGCTTTGCAACTCACACCATTTAGCATTCAACGAAACATGTTTGTCTTGCAAGTCAAACAATTCAGCTTTTAAAGCATCATGTTTGCCTTGCAACTCAGACATATTTGCATCTAATCCAACACACCTATCACATCTATCACAACTATCAAATTTTGATTCATCGACACGTACCTGACTGGAATCACTTTCTGATGTTGACCTTTCTGCATCAGAATCAACAACCTCCCTTGATGATTCACATTCAGATCCATCCTCGCTTGAACTTGAACTTGAGGTTGTAACATCTTCAACTGAAGTTGAAACGTCTTCAACTGAACTACTGTGATGTTCAGAACTGTCATTATTTCCCGAGGATTCACCATTGCTGGCATCTTTGACAATTTCAGCATACAACGCCGTTTTTGTCTGACTACAGTTCCTTGTATCAAGAGATGATGGTGCTACCGTAGAAGGATGGCACTGTGAGGCAACTGGTGGTAGTGGATTTCCATACAAGTCTGTGGTCGGAGCTGGCTTTACAGGAACTTGTATTGGAGTGCCATACCAATTTGTGCTTGTGACAAACGCCGTTTGAAGTGGAGCGTGTGAAGCAAGTCTTGCATAAGTGCTAGGATTTCCATAATACATATATGTATTTACCGGAGTACCCCAAATCGGATTCATTTTTGATCAAGAAAAATGAATACCTGAAAATCACACCTCAAACAAACAGTTAAATACCTTCTGTTTAAAATTAAGTTTGTCGACGAAGCAGTTTCCACGAAACTGAAACTGTTTTGTTATCTTTTACGAAACAGATTTTATGAAAATGGGCTTGGCGAAACAATTTGGGCTATCAGCTTGACGAATCAAAGGTCCACCCAATGTCGACGAAATGGATTTTTGTTTTGAGATTTAAAATTGACGAAACTGGGTTTTGCCTATTTGCTTTCACTTTGGCGAAACAAGGAGGATCCTTTTTGGCTTCTTGGGCTTTGACTAAACACAAGTTCTATTTTGGGCTCCAAGTTCGGCGAAACAGACAGTTAAGGTGAAGCCTAAAAGTGTAAAGCCCAATTACTATATGAGGCCCAAATTTATGTTGTGCGAGTGAATGAATGTTGTGCGATTGAATAAGCTGTGACCACCACCGAAATCCAATAACCTTGTGCGACTGAATTATGTTGACTTTCTATCAACCTGACACAAATCAGATTCCTTTTTCAATCACTTTCGGCTACACTCTTTCCCAATTTACCAACCATGATAATGATGATGTCCTTTGTACTATTATAATCCTTTAACAAATTCAAAATACAAACAACTTTAATATACAAATTTCAAAGGATTAAAAAGTGAAAAATACCAAAGAACACTTTAAAGGTTTCTTGAATATGTGAAGAACACAACCCAGAAATATGAATTTTCCGGCAAACCGACAACTTTCCGAAACCCGTTTTTGCCCGAAACTTCACTAAAAATCAAGGTTTAACATGTGAAAATGAAAAATAAGATGGTTTTTGTAAGAACTTTCAGCAAAACACCAGAAATTTCGAAGTTTTGAACTGATTTTCAGAAAAATATAAACTTTAAAAATCCGAAAAACAACCCGAAAACACTCGGTTTTAACAAGGAGAAGAGCTAAGGCTCTGATACCACTTGTAGGTCCCTCGGAGGATGAGGTTAAACCTTATCCTTGTTATGTTTAACACACTAGCAAGTGCGGAATCCAAGCTAGAATGCAAACCGGTAGTTTATATGAGAACACAAGCTACAAAGAGAAAGGTAGACACACGAGATATCAAAGTTTTCTCTTGTATTTCAGTGGACACGGTTACAGCCCTTGACCAAACTGAAAATACGCTCTCTACAAGACTAAGTTCACTCACATCTCACCCACAATGAAGTGAACACATTACATGAGTATATATATCCATCACAGCTCGTCTGGTCGAAGGATCAGATAGCCTGATCGAAGGATCATCTATCGATCTGAAACCTATCGAAGGATCCACATATACCTCGAAGGATGATATCCTTCGAGGTCCATCTATATCCATTGAAGGATTATCCTTCGAGCTCATCGAAGGATATAAACAATCCTTCGATGACTCATCCTTCGACACAAACATCTTACAAACAATGTGCTAACTGTTTGGCCAAGTCAAACCAGGAGGATGGTTGACTTGGTCAAACTTACATCGAACACACATATTAACAAACCTAAGACGTAAACCAGACTAACACAAGACATCGTTTTGTATCATGACAAAATACAGACAAAGTACAGACACAAGTGCACCAACAGTTTTCTTTTAGGGAGGTCTCAGGTTCG
The DNA here is from genome assembly GCA_030545235.1 of Helianthus tuberosus. Lineage (NCBI taxonomy): Eukaryota > Viridiplantae > Streptophyta > Magnoliopsida > Asterales > Asteraceae > Helianthus > Helianthus tuberosus. Next base: position 11,345,932 of record CM060381.1, read on the forward strand.
ATTCATACTAAGTACAAATTATTTAAATATGGGAGAACACCTCTAGGATGGATTCGAACTTTGAGTGGGGTTTAAACAACATATCTTGGCCTTTTGGAGTAAGTTAGAAATTCAGTTGATTAGTCGTTAAAAAAAACTTGTATATATGCCAATGATGTAGAGTTGTTCCGATATTCTTTCCCTTTAATGTGTTTAGTGTATCACCGACAATGGCATTCATATATTTTCTCGAGCAAACATGTTACCCCATAATGGTACACTCTTTACATGCCAGTGATTGGAAACTAATACATCATCGCAATACAATGCTATGCTACCTTTTCTCAAACAAACACACTACTCCCGTTAAGAGTTAATTTTAAGTTTGACATGAGTATGTATTTTTTTTGTTCTTTTGAATCCCGTTCATATATAGGTGTTGTGGTATAAGATAGCTAATGTGGTTGGGCATGGATTTGGCGAGCATGTGACCCACTAAGAGCTAAGGATGTTAATAAAACGGTTTAAGACAAATGTTGGTAACTCGAGTCACATATCCAATTGTAAAACTTGTCCTCAGCCTAATCCGGCCGGTACCTGTTAGGTACTGGGCATACACACTGAATAATGTTAATTCCGATAGAAATTACTGTGGGATCACCTACAAGATTATCATCAATGATTTGCCGACGAATTATAGGGACAACTACCATTACAGTTTTATCGATGAACAAGCAATTGAATTTTTATCAAGGGATTAGCGACAAATTATGTATATTTTGTTCTTTTAAATCTCGTTCGATCATGCATAGTTGTGGAAAGATCGGTCTGTAAGATTGTCTATTAACCTCATTATCCATTTTTCCACTTGTTTTTTAAATATGTGACTTATAATATATAATTTAAATTATTAATATAGAACAACTCATTTCACCTAGATAATTATATATATAAAAAGTTTGTTATGTTATATTAAAGGAAAAAATAATAAGCAGATAATTAAACAAATTTTATTTTGTAAATCACGACACCCCCTTGTACCGACTACCGATGTCTCTACAGGTGAAATGCAAATGGTGAAAACAATATAAGTTTATATAATTCTTCAATCTACAATTATTGGTCTAGAATTGCTTATTTAAACCATAAAGTCACATATATCATCCCTAATTTCCTGAAAGGAAATAGTACCAAGTGCCCTCAAGTCTTTACAACAAAACGTTTGAACAGAAACCTAAAGATTCCATTCCATATGAATTAACCTACCTGTTTTTAGGGTTTCCATATTCGCCAATGACCTTTCTTTTCACCTGTATGACCTTTGCCTGTTCGTTTCCATCAACCTTTTCGGTGTGAGCCACTGAGCCCCCACTACTACGAAATATACCAGGCTAATGGCGTTAATAAAAATATAATAATAATAATTCAATTTACTGAAGTATAAATCTTTATATATGTATTTTAAATTAAGATGATGCAAGTGTGACAGATGAATGAATTATTATTTTTAGAGTAAACTGTCAAAATGATCATTGAGGTTTGGTCAGTTTTACCATTTTAGTCCAAAACCATGGTTGTAAAAGTCGCTATGCGCTTCCTAGTCGGTTCCTAGTCGGATTCGAAAATAACCGGGAAGTATTCGGCCTAGGCGGAGATTACTCTGGGAGTAATTGGTCTAGACGAACAGTACTCGGGCCTCGGCAGCATACCTTGTAAAAAGTACTCGGGGAGTATTTAGAGCCTAGGCGGGACTTTTACAACCATGTATAAAACTCAAAACTTTTAAATTTTGGTCCTTGTGGCTTTCATTTTGTTGTCATTTTCATTCAAAATCAAAATCAAAATCTTGTCAGATTTTTCAGTTAACATCAAGTTCTTTTTGTCTTTTTCCTCCCTTTTAATGAAGGGCAAAATGGTCTTTTAATGTTTTATTATAACTGTGACAACTCTCAAATTTACATGTATTCCGTACAATTTATTAATAATAATTAATGTGGTTGACGACTGTATGGCATCACTTAACTGCTTTCTGATATCTGTGTTATGCGTACACGTATTTTTATATACTAATAGTGTACAGAAAGGTCACTAAATAGTCCGTTATATTTTCCTGAGTGTTAGAAAGTAAAAACGTTACAAAATATATAAATAGGACACCTTTCGGATTAATTAAGCGCTTTAACGGAACAGTGTCGAACCGAACAACCGGACTTTACCCGGAACATAAAAATATTGCCAAACACAATGTTTTCACTTTTCTGAGCCAGTTAGGGTCCTCGAATACCCTAACACCCGTTATATTACACTACACACTAATAACCAATCTAAACCTCTAACCAAACTCCCTAATCACCTAACTAGATGGTTAGAATCCAACTAAATACCCCCCCCCCCTTCCAACCAATCGGTCCCCTTAGGGGACACATCTCTTACAACATGGATTATTTTATTTGTCTATGTTTAGTATCAAGAGAACACAATATCCCTTGGATAATAATCCTATCATTTGCCTATAAGTAACTAAGCTTGGACCATCATTCATTTCCCACACTTAAACAAAAATCAAACTCTCTCTTCCTCTCTAGAAAGCTCACGGCCAAACACCCCATATCATCCATCATATTTTCGATTTTGATCTTCATATTCCAAGTCCATACAAGTGTCGAGGATCGCGTATTAGGAAGCTTGGTGCAAACGGAACGCGAAGGACCTCATTCTATTGCTTTTATCCACTCGATTTTCGACTAGAATCTTCCCTAGCCTCGAGCTAGTAGTAAGTGACTCTAAACCTCTTCTTGATCTTGTCTAGAGTGGTTAATAAAAGTTTCGTCGGTTAAAAATTTCGAACATATAAGATCAAAGTCTAAAAGTTTACTAAAGTGATGAACAAGGTGGTTAATGGATGAATATGTGTGTAAATCATGTAGATCTTGTGTGGTTATGATGATTGGGTGATTATCTGATGCTTTACTGAATGATATTAGTATATGATGTTGTTGTGGTCACTAAACTCGTTAACGGAATCGATCGAACATGATTTAGATGGTTAAACACTTGAAATCAGAATCTGTCCAACTTTTACAGCCCACTTCTGTTGGCTGTAAACAGGTCTTAACCTCAACGAAAAATCGATATTTTGAATCTAAAATATGTTATTATGAAATACGGTTCTAATGGCACCGGAATCGTAATTTTTGGACTCCGTTTACTATTTTTAAAGTGTTAATTTGTAACAGCTACTTAAGCTGAATTTTGACAGCAATAAATGGGTGTCGTACTTTCAGTCATAACCTGAGTTTTGTGATGAATCGGACCATGAAAATTCTACTGTAGATGATAACTGAAGTATTTGTAATTACCCCACTGGAATTTCGCAAATCGGACTTACGACGAATTTTTAATAAATTGTTTCGTGGACTGTGGTCAGAAATACATAAATCTGAGTTCAGTCCCGAATATGAATTTTTATAAAATATTGGTGATGAACCGGACCCCGATATTTTTACACAATAAAATATGGAACGTTTAAGACATTCTGTAAAAAAATTGGGAATTTTTGGAACATGTTAACTATTTTATTAAAATCCCCGAAAACAGCCCAGTTTTGAGTATTAATGTTGAATTGACATAAGTTGTGACTTGCGTGTCTAAATGTCGAGTATGCTATCTGTGAATGATCTGACATGTTATATATGTTATGTGCATTATCGTATGTTTGATTTTGAGTGGGGAATGGACGGGAAACTTAGATGGGCATAAACCGTTACAGTGATGCATGTTGTGTGATAGATACGTGTAGGAACTTTGTGTTCTATTTGAAAGCCACTAAATGACTAACTGGTAAATCATACTAGGACGTGATTGACCGACCTTGACTGTTAGCTATATTGAGAATCTAACCGAGCAAACCGAGGTGAGTTCACACACTTTCTAAGGCATGGGATTCCCGGTGGTTTGGGAATGGGTTAAGAAATTAAAATTGGAATCTACATATCCTCCTTGGGTAGGATATGTACGGCCATCCTCCATAGGTAGGATGCCATTATTAAACCTACGAATTCTCCTGGTGCAGAATACGTACGTTCGTCCTCCTTGGGTAGGACAACAACCTTAAAACTAGCTAGACAAAACTCTATCATGAAGTCCCTCAATTTATATCGACTTAATCGCCGAGGCCAATGGCGAGCGGGTCATTAGTTAATAGCGCTATTAGGTTTAACAAACCTCACACCGTGCCGTTCGGACGGGCGTGTACTAATGGACTATGGCAGATTGTCAGTGATGATAGACACTGATACAGGGCACAACTTATTTGCGTAGCAGTCGATATCATTCCGTCTAGTAGTTCAAACGGGGAAAACCCCCACTGATCATGGTTATGGATTGGGTAAAGAAAAAGAGAAATGGTTAAACATACTTTCAACTACGGGGTAACCCCCACGGCAAATAAGCCAACGAAAGTCAAACCACGTTTTCAGAAACAACTTAAAACTAAACAACCAAACGTGAACTCACTTAACTTTGTTGTTGACTCGTTGTTACATGCCTTACAGGTCGCTAAACACTCGGAGCTTGCACGAGGAAGGAGTCGTTGTGGTGTACGGACGGTTATGTCCAGTGTTTAATTTTTAAAACATTATGAACTTATTAAACCTAAGTGTTGGACTTTAAACTTATGAACTGTGAACTTATGCTTTTGAACTCACGTTTATGCTTCCGCTGTTTAAACTAAACAAACTTAACTAGCTTTGGTCACCAATCGTATTATGTTTGGTTTTATTTTCTTAATTGAGTTGTTCAATATGATTGGTGGCTCGATCCTGGTCACGTCACGCCTCCAAGCGGTGGTACTCCGCATGGTGGATTTTGGGGGTGTGACAGATTGGTATCAGAGCCATTGGTTATAGAGAACTCGGTTTTAATAAGGGAAAAGTTTTCATTAAAACCAGACTATAACCTGTACAGTGCTCAACGATCCACAACGACGCTTCGCTCCACGTGCAAGACTCGACACCATAAGTGGTATGATTTATGTTATATTGTCGGTTAGATAGTTCTCACTGTGCATAAGATAATGTGATAATTGCTATTAGAACCTTGTGTGCTTACTCTCTAATGTCGTCCCACACACTTACACACTTTCGCGACACTTTCCTCACTTACGTTGCTTCATTATGAAGATCATGAGCGGACGCGAAGGACGTATCAACCTCACTCAAGCCCAGTTGACGGCTTTGATCAACGAACGAGTTGCGGAGGCACTCGCAGCTAACCCTGCAGGAGGTATAACCTGCCATACCAACTCACCATAGGACATTTAGATCCTACCTTCGCAAACCAACCCTCGTGCTTAATCTTGTCTTTTATTCTCGCGCAACAGGTCAACATGCTCAACCTCCTGTGTGCACGTTCAAGACGTTCATGGACTGTCGACCTACCACTTTCAGTGGCACCGAAGGAGCAGTGGGCCTTCTTCACTGGTTTGAAAAGCTTGAGACAGTTTTCGAGATGTGCGAATGCCCCGAAGACCGTAGGGTGAAATATGCTACCGGAACACTTGAAGGAGCTGCGTTAACCTGGTGGAAGGCACAGGTTCAACTACTAGGACTGGCAGTTGCTAATGCCACGCCCTGGAATGGTTTCAAAGAGCTGATCAAAGAGGAGTACTGTAGTCGGGATGACATCCACAAGCTAGAAGTGGAATTTTACAATCTGAGGATGACAGGATCTGAGATTGAGGCGTATACCAAGAGGTCGAACGAACTGGCCATCCTGTGCCCAACTATGGTGGACCCTCCCATCAAACGTATTGAGCTTTACCTCAAGGGCCTTGCACCAGCGATTCAAAGTCACGTAACTTCAGCCAACCTGGGTACCATTCAGCAAATTATCAAGTTGGCTCATCGTCTCACCGACCAGGCGGTGGAGCAAAATAGGCTACCCAAACGTATCAGTGCCACAGCTACTTCTGATGCACCTACCGACAACAAGCGAAAATGGGATGGGAACTCCGGAAGGGGGTCTACTTCAGTTCAGTCCCAACAGCGAAAGAGTGATGACTACCAGAGTCCCGGTCAGCAATCTTCTGGTAATCAAGGACAGGGTGGATACCGAGGAAACCACCCCAAGTGCAACCGGTGCAACAAGCATCACAGCGGGCAGTGCAACAAAGGTCGATGTCAGAGATGTCACAGGCTGGGCCATGAAGCCAAAGATTGCAGGAGCCCACGTCCTGCGAATCAGAATCGCCAACAACAACAACAAGCCCCACAGAACCACCAGCAACAGCATCAGCAGGGAAATAAAGGATGCTTTCAGTGTGGCGCTGAAGGCCACTTTAAGAGGAACTGCCCCCAGCTAAACCAAAACCAGAACAATAACCAAGCAAATGGGAACCACAATGGGAACAACAATGGAGGCGGAAATGGGGGAGACAACAATGGCAACGGGGCAAGGGGCCGTGTGTTCGTGATTGGTCAGGGAGAAGCAAGGAACGATCCCAACGTTGTGATGGGTAAGTTTCTTCTTGACGACTTCTTCGTTACTGTTTTATTCGATTCGGGTGCCGATACTAGTTATGTGTCCGTGAAAGTTAGCCAAATTCTTAAGCGCACCCCAACACTCCTGAACACCAAACACACGGTAGAACTAGCTAACGGTAAAAGTCTTGAAGCCACACACGTAGTTAAAGGTTGTAACCTCGTCTTAGCTGGTCAGACTTTCCCTATCGATCTTGTTCCTATCACACTTGGTAGTTTCGACGTCGTTATTGGGATGGATTGGCTATCTCATCATCAAGCCGAGATTGTTTGCAAGGAGAAAATCATCCGCATTCCTCGTTCTGATAAAGAACCCCTCGTGATTCATGGCGACAAGAGTGGTGCTGTCGAAGGCATCATCTCTTTCCTTAAGGCCCAGAAGTGTTTGCGAAAGGGCCACACTGCCATTTTAGCACTCGTTACTGACACATCCACGGAAGAGAAGAGAATTGAAGACATCCCTATTGTGCGCGAACTTCCCGAGGTATTTCCTGAGGAATTACCTGGTCTTCCTCCTCATCGCCAAGTTGAGTTTCAAATCGAGCTAGCTCCTGGAGCAGCGCTAGTAGCTCGAGCACCATATCGTCTAGCCCCATCAGAACTCGAAGAACTGTCCACACAACTACAAGAACTCTTGGAAAAAGGGTTTTATACGTCCTAGCTCTTCACCCTGGGGAGCTCCAGTCTTGTTCGTGAAAAAGAAAGACGGTACCTTCAGGATGTGTATTGACTATCGCGAACTTAACAAGGTGACTGTGAAGAATCGTTATCCTCTTCCACGTATTGACGACTTGTTTGACCAGTTGCAAGGGTCGAGCTATTACTCCAAGATTGATTTGAGATCGGGATACCATCAGCTGAGAGTCCGAGATGAGGACGTCTCCAAAACAGCATTCAGAACTCGTTACGGCCATTACGAGTTTCTGGTTATGCCATTCGGGCTGACGAATGCACCAGCGGTCTTCATGGATCTCATGAACCGAGTGTGCAAGCCTTACCTGGATAAGTTCGTTATTGTGTTCATCGACGATATCCTGATCTATTCTAAGAGTCAGGAGGAACACGAGCAGCATCTACGACTTATGCTGGAACTTCTTCGAAAAGAACGGTTGTATGCCAAGTTTTCGAAATGTGATTTCTGGCTTCGCGAAGTCCACTTTCTAGGCCACGTGGTAAACAAGGATGGAATTCATGTGGATCCATCTAAGGTTGAATCGATCAAGAACTGGCCCGCACCCCGCACACCAACAGAAATCCGCCAATTCTTGGGTTTGGCCGGATATTACAGAAGGTTTATAAAAGATTTCTCCAAGATTGCGCAACCTCTCACTTCACTGACTCAGAAGGGCGTCATCTATCGTTGGGGTGATGCACAGGAGTCCGCGTTTCAACATCTAAAGGATAGACTTTGTAGCGCGCCTATCCTCTCATTGCCAGAAGGCACCGATGATTTCGTGGTTTATTGCGACGCTTCCATCCAAGGACTTGGTTGCGTATTGATGCAACGTAACAAGGTCATTGCCTACGCATCGCGCCAACTTAAAGTTCACGAAAGAAACTACACTACTCACGATCTGGAGCTGGGAGCAGTTGTATTCGCACTTAAGATATGGAGACATTACCTGTACGGTACAAAGTGCACCATTTACACCGACCACAGGAGTCTCGAACATATCTTCAAGCAAAAAGAGTTAAACATGCGACAACGCCGATGGGTCGAACTCTTGAATGATTACGAATGCGCTATCAAGTATCATCCGGGCAAAAGCCAATGTTGTGGCTGACGCCCTCAGTCGAAAGGATACTTTACCTAAGCGTGTACGAGCATTACAGCTTACCATCCAGTCTAACCTTCCTGCTCAGATTCGAGATGCCCAGGTCGAAGCATTCAAAGCATAGAACATCAGGGCTGAGTCCCTACGAGGATCGAGGCAGCGGCTAGAACAAAAGGAAGACGGCGCTTACTATGTAAACGGACGCATCTGGGTTCCAATTTATGGAAACTTACGCGAGCTTGTGATGGACGAAGCGCACAAGTCTCGTTATTCGGTACATCCTGGTTCGGATAAAATGTACCACGACCTCAAGACTACGTATTGGTGGCCTGGCATGAAAGCCCACATAGCAACCTACGTCAGTAAGTGCTTGACTTGTGCGAGAGTCAAGTCTGAATATCAGAAACCATCAGGCCTACTTCAACAACCGGAGATCCCGAAATGGAAATGGGAGCAAATTTCCATGGATTTCGTTACCGGCCTGCCCAGATCTCAACGCGGAAACGATACCATTTGGGTGATCGTAGATCGACTAACCAAGTCTGCACATTTTCTGGCTATCAAAGAAACGGACAAGTTCTCTACTCTTGCAGACATTTACCTAAAGGAAGTGGTATCAAGGCACGGAGTGCCAATCTCTATTATATCTGATCGTGACGCACGTTTTACTTCTGAACTGTGGCAAGCAATGCACAAGTCCTTTGGCTCACGTTTAGATATGAGCACCGCTTATCACCCGCAGACGGATGGGAAATCTGAACGCACCATCCAAACCCTTGAAGACATGCTTAGGGCATGTGTAATCGATTTTGGTAACGGCTGGGAAAAGCACCTCCCGCTAGTGGAGTTCTCATATAACAACAGCTACCACACCAGCATCCAAGCCGCTCCGTTTGAGGCATTGTACGGACGCAAATGCCGATCGCCTCTCTGTTGGGCAGAAGTTGGTGACAGCCAAGTCACTGGCCCAGAACATGTGGTAGATACCACCGAGAAAATTGCTCAGATACGACAGCGAATGGCGGCAGCTCGTGACCGTCAGAAAAGCTATGCTGATAAGGGAAGAAAACCACTCGAGCTCCAGGTTGGGGATCGAGCGCTACTCAAAGTCTCACCATGGAAAGGTGTAGTCCGCTTTGGCAAACGAGGAAAACTCAATCCACGTTATATCGGACCGTTCAAAGTCATTGAGAAAATTGGCCAAGTCGCCTACAGGTTGGATCTACCTGAAGAACTCAGCGGAGTTCACAACGTATTCCACGTATCAAATCTGAAGAAGTGTCTGTCAGATGAGCCCTTTATAGTTCCTCTCAAGGAACTCACAATCGACGACCAGCTGCGGTTCGTCGAGGAACCAGTAGAGATTACTGATCGAGATGTTAAGATTCTCAAGCACACAAGAATACCTCTCGTTCGAGTTCGTTGGAATGCTCGTCGTGGCCCAGAGTATACCTGGGAACGAGAAGACCAAATGAAACTTAAGTATCCCCAACTGTTTAAGAAAAACGCAACCACTACTGAGGCTGAAGCTACCGCAGAATTTCGGGACGAAATTCCAAGTCAACGGGGGGATGATGTGACACCCCAGGAAAATCTGGAAAACAACGCAACTTAACTAGCTTCCTCAGTAACCACGCGCTAAATTTCGGGACGAAATTCTCTTAACAGGGGGAGAATGTGACAACTCTCAAATTTACATGTATTCCGTACAATTTATTAATAATAATTAATGTGGTTGACGACTGTATGGCATCACTTAACTGCTTTCTGATATATGTGTTATGCGTACACGTATTTTTATATACTAATAGTGTACAGAAAGGTCACTAAATAGTCCGTTATATTTTCCTGAGTGTTAGAAAGTAAAAACGTTACAAAATATATAAATAGGACACCTTTCGGATTAATTAAGCGCTTTAACGGAACAGTGTCGAACCGAACAACCGGACTTTACCCGGAACATAAAAATATTGCCAAACACAATGTTTTCACTTTTCTGAGCCAGTTAGGGTCCTCGAATACCCTAACACCCGTTATATTACACTACACACTAATAACCAATCTAAACCTCTAACCAAACTCCCTAATCACCTAACTAGATGGTTAGAATCCAACTAAATACCCCCCCCCCCCCCTTCCAACCAATCGGTCCCCTTAGGGGACACATCTCTTACAACATGGATTATTTTATTTGTCTATGTTTAGTATCAAGAGAACACAATATCCCTTGGATAATAATCCTATCATTTGCCTATAAGTAACTAAGCTTGGACCATCATTCATTTCCCACACTTAAACAAAAATCAAACTCTCTCTTCCTCTCTAGAAAGCTCACGGCCAAACACCCCATATCATCCATCATATTTTCGATTTTGATCTTCATATTCCAAGTCCATACAAGTGTCGAGGATCGCGTATTAGGAAGCTTGGTGCAAACGGAACGCGAAGGACCTCATTCTATTGCTTTTATCCACTCGATTTTCGACTAGAATCTTCCCTAGCCTCGAGCTAGTAGTAAGTGACTCTAAACCTCTTCTTGATCTTGTCTAGAGTGGTTAATAAAAGTTTCGTCGGTTAAAAATTTCGAACATATAAGATCAAAGTCTAAAAGTTTACTAAAGTGATGAACAAGGTGGTTAATGGATGAATATGTGTGTAAATCATGTAGATCTTGTGTGGTTATGATGATTGGGTGATTATCTGATGCTTTACTGAATGATATTAGTATATGATGTTGTTGTGGTCACTAAACTCGTTAACGGAATCGATCGAACATGATTTAGATGGTTAAACACTTGAAATCAGAATCTGTCCAACTTTTACAGCCCACTTCTGTTGGCTGTAAACAGGTCTTAACCTCAACGAAAAATCGATATTTTGAATCTAAAATATGTTATTATGAAATACGGTTCTAATGGCACCGGAATCGTAATTTTTGGACTCCGTTTACTATTTTTAAAGTGTTAATTTGTAACAGCTACTTAAGCTGAATTTTGACAGCAATAAATGGGTGTCGTACTTTCAGTCATAACCTGAGTTTTGTGATGAATCGGACCATGAAAATTCTACTGTAGATGATAACTGAAGTATTTGTAATTACCCCACTGGAATTTCGCAAATCGGACTTACGACGAATTTTTAATAAATTGTTTCGTGGACTGTGGTCAGAAATACATAAATCTGAGTTCAGTCCCGAATATGAATTTTTATAAAATATTGGTGATGAACCGGACCCCGATATTTTTACACAATAAAATATGGAACGTTTAAGACATTCTGTAAAAAAATTGGGAATTTTTGGAACATGTTAACTATTTTATTAAAATCCCCGAAAACAGCCCAGTTTTGAGTATTAATGTTGAATTGACATAAGTTGTGACTTGCGTGTCTAAATGTCGAGTATGCTATCTGTGAATGATCTGACATGTTATATATGTTATGTGCATTATCGTATGTTTGATTTTGAGTGGGGAATGGACGGGAAACTTAGATGGGCATAAACCGTTACAGTGATGCATGTTGTGTGATAGATACGTGTAGGAACTTTGTGTTCTATTTGAAAGCCACTAAATGACTAACTGGTAAATCATACTAGGACGTGATTGACCGACCTTGACTGTTAGCTATATTGAGAATCTAACCGAGCAAACCGAGGTGAGTTCACACACTTTCTAAGGCATGGGATTCCCGGTGGTTTGGGAATGGGTTAAGAAATTAAAATTGGAATCTACATATCCTCCTTGGGTAGGATATGTACGGCCATCCTCCATAGGTAGGATGCCATTATTAAACCTACGAATTCTCCTGGTGCAGAATACGTACGTTCGTCCTCCTTGGGTAGGACAACAACCTTAAAACTAGCTAGACAAAACTCTATCATGAAGTCCCTCAATTTATATCGACTTAATCGCCGAGGCCAATGGCGAGCGGGTCATTAGTTAATAGCGCTATTAGGTTTAACAAACCTCACACCGTGCCGTTCGGACGGGCGTGTACTAATGGACTATGGCAGATTGTCAGTGATGATAGACACTGATATAGGGCACAACTTATTTGCGTAGCAGTCGATATCATTCCGTCTAGTAGTTCAAACGGGGAAAACCCCCACTGATCATGGTTATGGATTGGGTAAAGAAAAAGAGAAATGGTTAAACATACTTTCAACTACGGGGTAACCCCCACGGCAAATAAGCCAACGAAAGTCAAACCACGTTTTCAGAAACAACTTAAAACTAAACAACCAAACGTGAACTCACTCAACTTTGTTGTTGACTCGTTGTTACATGCCTTACAGGTCGCTAAACACTCGGAGCTTGCACGAGGAAGGAGTCGTTGTGGTGTACGGACGGTTATGTCCAGTGTTTAATTTTTAAAACATTATGAACTTATTAAACCTAAGTGTTGGACTTTAAACTTATGAACTGTGAACTTATGCTTTTGAACTCATGTTTATGCTTCCGCTGTTTAAACTAAACAAACTTAACTAGCTTTGGTCACCAATCGTATTATGTTTGGTTTTATTTTCTTAATTGAGTTGTTCAATATGATTGGTGGCTCGATCCTGGTCACGTCACGCCTCCAAGCGGTGGTACTCCGCATGGTGGATTTTGGGGGTGTGACAATAACAATCAAAAAAATTTGACCATTTTGCCCTACATTAAAAAGGAGGGAAAAAAACTTGATGTTAATTGAAAAATTTGATCATATTTTGCTTTTATATGAAAATGACAATAAAATTGAAACACAGGGATCCAAAAAATTTGATCATATTTTGCTTTTGTATGAAAATGACAATAAAATTGAAACACAGGGATCCAGATTCAAAAAATTTGAGTTTTGGAATAAAGTGATAAAAGTGAACAAACCTTAGGTATCATTTTGACAGTTTACTCTTATTTTTATAATTATAATTATAAAATATAATAAATGAGAATATTATGGTTGAAGACTTATCGTGAAATTTTGAAAAAATTAAAAGAGTACTTATTAAACTTTTTTAATGTATTAAACAGAAGGAGTTATAAAATAACGTAATTATAGTTTGACCTAAAATATTCAGATTTTAACTATTTATTTGGTTTAATTTTATATGCATTATAAAAAAATTACATCTAAAAGATCATTTTTTATCATTGTTTAAAAAAGTGAAATATAAAATCAATTGAGTTTTATTGCTGAGGAGGTAAAAGAAACTAATTGGAAAGTTAACCTATATAAATATTATCTAATTAATTAAATTATTCGTATCATAATTCAAATTAAGTTAAGTGAGGAGAGGCTGTAATCGCAGGTTCAATCGGGTGGTCATGGTTTTGCCGTAGGGCTTTCTTCACGGAGATTCCTCTGTTCAATTCCAACAAGGGAGAACACGACTTTTGTAGGAATCAAACTTGGGTAAGGAGAGGTTGGTAAGTGTTATGATTTTTTGGGAGAGACACCGCTATCACCGAGCTAACGTCGTTGAAAAAAGTGGGGAGAGGCTAAGTCCTCTTATGATGGACGACATGAATTTAGAAAGGTGTATTAAAAAGACTAATAAATTGGGATTGCAAGTCTTAGTTGAAATATCTTGACCTATGTGACAAGGTTAAGGTATAGTTTCCTTCTCATAATGGTTATACTGATATTAAGATGTGAAATGACAAGGGATGCTAGTTATATCGAACTTTAGTTTATAATGTTCATATTTTTTATGTAATTGTTTTAATAAAATTCTTTTGTTTTAATGTTTTATTATGAGGTATTTTGGTCTTGGGCTTCTAAAGGCAATAGGCATGTTGCTGAGGAAGACTTGAAGTGTTCGTGGGCTTGGATCTATTTAGTGGGCTAGGCTTGGAGCGTGGGCTTTGACCAGCTATATAAATGATGTTCGGGTACTGTTGGCGTTAGGGGTGTTCAGAATTCGTTTTGAATTCGAAAAATTCGAAATTCGTTTAAATTCGATTCGATTATCAAGAATTCGTTTCGATTATAAGAATTCGAATTCGATTCAATTCGAGTCAAGTAAATCGAATACGAATCGAATACGAATTTACAATTTCAAATTTGATTCGATTCGAAATTCGAATAAAAATTATATATTTTTATTTATTATTTTTATATACAATACATATATAACTTTTATTAGGCTATACTATAAATTATTTTCAAGATTTATTCCATGTATTAAAATTACCCATTACCAAACCAACTATATGTCCCATAACTAAAACCTAAGTAACAAATCTATCAACAGATTTCTAACCCTAAAAATATTAACTTGTAATGTGGAGTGGTTATTCCTGACTTCTCGTTTTGAATTTTAGATTTATGATACTTTATTTGGAACTGTTTTAATATGATTTCGTGCTTTATGGTTGCTTTAAAATTTCTGTTTCATTTTGATAGTTTTTTTACATGTTTTTAAAGAATCTAAATCAAATCGAATTTATTCGAATTCGATTCGAATTCGAATTTTTAATCGAATACACGAATTGGGTTTTTTTTATTCGAATACGAATTCAAAACGAATTTGGTAGATTTTAATCGTATTCGAATCGAATACGAATTCAAGGGAAAATAAAAATTACTCGAATAATTCGAAAATTCGATATTCGATTCGATGAACACCCCTACTTGGCGTTAGATTGCAACATTCTCACACACACTACAACATGTATTTTCTATCTCTCATGTTATTTGAGATCTAGGGTTTCTGTACTTTATCTTGTTGGTTTGAGATAATTGTTTTGATGATTTTCAGTTGTTTATACTTCTTTGTTTTGTTGTTAAATAATATACTTTGTTCTTGACGTCTTTCTAAGTTTATCAATAAAAGTTTGGATTCAATATGTGTTATATTTCTGACATGGTATCAAAGCTCAAAGGTTGAATAAGGTGATTCTGGTGTTATTTTCGTTGCGGTTAGGGTTGATTAACAGTCTCTATTAATCAATTCTTCTGAGCTCTTTTGGTTGTTACTTTTAGATTTGATTCAGATCTAGGGTTTTTTTTTTTTTTTTTGTGTTTTTGATTCAGATCCAAAGCAAGAAAAAGGTTCTACATCTGTTGGAGCTTTGATCTTGTATTTTCTTTGCCTCACATTTTGTAACCCTAATTCAAGGTTATAGATTGTGGGTTTTTTTTTTGGCAAACCCTAACTTGGGAACCCTATTTGGTAAGATCTGTCCTTTTCTTGTGTCCTAGTTTAGTTGGCTCCTACACTAAGACTTGCACTGGCACCTTTTGAGTGAGGATCCAATGATCTGGAAAACTTGTGTAGCTTTGCCATGTGTGCCTTCTTTCTATTTAGTAGATCTTTGATTGTTCTTGATTATTAGGTTTTTTTGATTATTGGTTCATATTGCTTGTTTACTATTTGTTCTTGTATCTTGTGTGATACTTGTCTGATAAGTATTGGTTGATATTTGTTCTGTGTTATTTGATGATTATTCTATATGGGTGATATAGTTTATCATCCTAGTCTTTCTGAGACTTTGATTAGTAAATTGGATGCAGGTAATCCTTTTTACTTACATGTTAGTGATTCCAACAGTCTTACCGTGGTGAGTGTTTTTCTTAAGGTTACTGTTATGGTGTTTGGAGTAACACTATGAAACTTGCTTTAAGGGCTAAAAATAAGATAGGTTTCATTGATAAGATTTGTGTTAAATCAACAACTAATGAAGTTTTAGCAAATCAATGGGAATGGTGTAATTTTGTGGTTTTGACTTGGATTTTAAATTTAATTTCTGATGAACTGTATGGCGTTAGTCCGTTAGATAACGGCATTCCCTCACACATTACAACACATACTTTCTCTCTCTTATGTTATTTGAGATCTAGGGTTTATGTAGTTTGTCTTGTCCGTTTAAGATCATTGCTTTGATGATTCTCAGTTGTTTATAGTTCTTTGTTTTACTGTTGAAGAATATAGTTTGTTCTGGATATATTTCTTGTGACAACCCATAACTTCGAGGTAAACCATTCGCCTGGCTTTACAAATTAATTGTATACTTATCGTATTCGACAAATTAAACTTATACTTATTTAATTTATACCGTGCTGAACCAACCCGAATCATTGAACCATAACTCGGTTGATACCTGTATATGTTATATTGGTAGGTGTTATAGTATCTCCTAATATTAGTTGTGTGGTTAAAAAAAATAACATAATACATAAGTATGTATATAAAGTCATCTGTGGCCCATGCCCCAAATACACTCCTTGTGCAATTTCGTTTGGCAGCAGATCCAAACACCTTTTAAGCCCAACTATCTCCTAGCCCACTCTCTCTAACCTCTCGGCCCATCCCCCACCTCAAACCGCCTCATTCAGGTCTGCATATTATGTACGCACGTATGTTGTGTGTTACGCTTAGAAACCCCAAAACCTTATTTCACTCCTTCTCATCTCGACGCACAACAGCAAGAGACCCCCCTGTCGTGATCTCCTCCACTCCGTGCTATCTCTTACTCTACATCGATCGGTTAGTATGTTGTCTATTATTTGATTGAGTTTTGATTTGAATTTCTTGAATTCATGCGGCTGTGATTCTTGTTTGTCGAGTTGTATGAACTACCATGAGATGTTATAAATTAGGGTAATATGCATGATAGAGCTTGATGATAATCGATGATGTTAATGTCCAGAATTGGTTATATGAAAACTGTGGTTTGTAAGATGAAGGTATTGATGATTTTGTCTATCTTGATCTCACTGTTTTCGGTTGGATGGATGATCACTTATGTTAGTAGAATGATAGCTTTGATTGTATATAGTTAGTGTATGAGTAGGATGATGCGAATCGATGATATCTGATGTACGCTGAATATGGGCTGAATGGGATAAGTCGTTAGGTTGTATAATCATTATATTCGCTAAAAGAAGGGTTAGAATGCATACCTTAACTATTAGAACTGAAATAGAATATGTCCGGGATTCTGCAGCCAACTTCTGTTGGCTGTAACCGGGTCGTAATATAAATAAAAACTGAGTTTTCTTGAGTCCACAAAGTATAGTTTTGAAATACGGTTCAAACGGCGCTGGAATCATAATTTTCTGACGTCGTTTACTATTTTAAATGGAATTTTTTTGTTACAGTGCGCTGGGCTGTCCATTTTCTGAAGAAATTGCAGGTCACGATTTCAGTCATATCTAAGGGTATATTGGGACATAAATTATGAAATTTAAACTGTAGAAAATATGCGAGTAAACTGAAGTTCTCCAACTAGAATCACCTCGTTTGAAGTCTCAGTGATTTTTAAATAAAATAAATCGTAGGCAGGGGTAGAAATCGTAACAAATCAGACCACTGCCCATTGCTCGAATTTTTACGAAAAATCTGTAAACAATTAAACTTTGAAAATTTTACAGAAACACATCGAGACCTTTTTACATGTCATATATTTTTTTTGGGGAATTTATCCTGACGTGTAACTATTTTATAAAAATACCCGAAAACAGCCCAGTTTTGAGTATTAAAGCTGAAACGTATTAAGTCGCAATGTGTGCATCTGATTGTTAGTTGTGTTATCTGAGAATGATCGAACAGGTTTAGTGTCAACATTAAGTGTTGTTTAAGTTGTTGTATGCTACGCTCATCTATATATTCATATACATATACGGTTTGAACGAAAATATATATGTGGGATATATATGTAAGTTGTCAACGTGATTGCATGATACGTGTTAGATACGTGTAAGGATTTCGTGTCTTTCATGAGCACACTAATAAACTAAATGGTAACCATAATAGGACGTGGTTGACCACATTAGCTCAAGTGACCATTATCTGCCGATCTAATCTAAGGTGAGTTCACACTTTTCTTAAAAGCATGTAATTCCCGTTGGTTTGGGAATGCAACCTGTATATTCTCCTTGGGTAGAATACGTACAACCCGTCCTCCTGGTGAAGGACGATAACCGTTATAATACATGTCTTAAGCATACTAGACAACACTCTATCTGAAAGTCCCCACTCATTTTTATACCGACTTAATCATCGGGCCAATGGCGAACGGGTTATTAGTTAAATAGAGCTATTAGGTTTGACAAGCCTCACACCGTGCCGCAGAGGACGGTAGTGGACTAATATACTTGGGCACTTAGTCAATGATGATAGACATTGACTCGAGGCTGTAACGCCCTGCGTTTTCATACTTTCCATATTTAGAAACCATTGCTTGAAATTCTATTTTTTTTTTGGAAATCTTGTATTCCTTGTAATCGTATTTCGTTGTATCGTTGTAAAATCCGAGACTTTGATCGTAATGAAATGAATCTTT
Organism: Helianthus tuberosus; assembly: GCA_030545235.1. NCBI lineage: Eukaryota > Viridiplantae > Streptophyta > Magnoliopsida > Asterales > Asteraceae > Helianthus > Helianthus tuberosus. The sequence goes on from CM060381.1 coordinate 11,364,493, forward strand.
TATACATCGTTTATACATGTTTATACATTGATACGTGCACTCGTTTGATACATGGTTCGTAATTCGTATAAACGTAAGCTTAACTCGTAAACAATGATCGTGTATTCGTAATCCTTAAATCTTCATACATTAAAACACTTAGTTATTCGTATAAGATTAAGTTGTATGTTTTTTTTTCACTTGATCATACCAAACTATAAACCATACATACTTGTTACATTTCATGTGTTATACACACCTATGTTATCACACTTTTTGCTAAATTAAAACATGTCATTTATGCATTTTGGATCTTGTTACAAGTTACATACATACTAGACACCATGTAACACTTTATTAAACATCAAACATATACCTTCTAATGTCAAAAAAATTAAATAAAATAAAAATTATAGGGCTGTTAACAGCCTTGCATCAGCCGACTTAATTTCCTTGTTTTGAGTTATTTAGCCCACTAAACACTTACAAAGCCCAACCCAATGAAACCCTAATCCATCCCCTATATAACCCAAGCCTCCTCCAAGAATTTTTCACTTTCTAAACACTCTCCATTCACTCTCAAACACTCCAAACCGTAGCTGATTGCAGAAGTTCGAGCAGATTTATACCACTTCACTAAAGTGAGCATAACTCACTCAATTTTTATCCGATTCACTTGATTCTTTTTCCTACTACTTTGTATTGACCTTAGCTACGTTTCCATGGGTTTTCCATGGAAAACCAGAGCCTGGAATCATGCCAAAAGGGCTCCAAAGTGGACTGATTTTTCTGTTCTTGTTTCAAACTTTGATAAACTTGTTTAAACTTGAGGAAACTCATCTCAAACCTATGTCCTTATGCTTATAACCACTTCTGTGGTTAGTTAGGCTTAAGAACAAGGTTGAGACATTCAAAATCAGAGGTATAAACCTCACAAACTTTCTGTTTTGTTCAAGGGTTTTAACCCACAAGTGATGTTCAAGTTCAAGACTTGATGATTGTGTGATTTAGAATTAGCTTGGGCTAACCTACTTGAAAATCCACACATTGTTTGATGTTTTCTCATAGATTAGTTGTTTATATTCTATTGTTTTTTGTAAGTTCATGACCCTCCTTGTTGTTCATAACAACAAGTGTAGTGGTGAACAATAGAGGTACCTAAATGGAAGCTTTGTTCTTCCTACCTCATGTATGAATTCCATGATACTTAGAGGTGCCTAAATGAAGACTTTAATCTTCTACCTCATGCTTGACTTATATGATGTAATATACACTATGTAATACTCATGTAACAACCAAATAATCGAACTCTTGGTGATGAACTAATGGACTCGTCAAGCTAGTAGATTGTATTATCTTAGGCCTTGACAACTTGTCACGATTCTAATGGAACTTTGTTCCATGAAAACATTTAAACTCTTTTAGAGTTTCATAGTGTTAAGAACAAGTGTCATAGGTGTTAGATGATTATTTTCATATGTTTATTTTTCATGTTATTTAAACTCTAAATCCCTAGAACCATATGTAAACACCTCTTAAACTCCAAATCGAACACATTTAACTTCCTAGTCTCAACAACTTCGTCACATGGGATAATCGGAAAGCATATGCAACTTTGTGAGTACACTTGACCCATTTTCCTTTTACTACACTTTGGGTGCAACAGGTTTTACTTGTTAAAATGCACGATTCACAAACATGCTTTTATTAGTTCAATCCTTATACATGCTTTGCTATGCTTAGGTTCATGCTAGAATACATACTACTTGTTAACTCGGCTTAACAATTATAGCGCTATAGGAGTAGCACACCACCCGACGGGGTTTTGTTGAGTCTTTATTCTATAACGGTCTCGTCACTTTTGTGTCGAGGGATGCTAAATAATAGTGGAAACTAGAGTTGACATATTGTTATGCATGATAGATTGACCTTGTATACCAATTGCTATGTTGGATTGAAAATACATTTTTATACATATACCACGAGTCTAAAACTAGTGTACTCGCCAATACCTTTGTATTGAACTATGCTTTTAAAACATGTTGCAGGTTTAGCGATGATGTTGATGATGCATGGAATCTAGTAGGATGCTTAGATACACACTTTAAATTTTGTATTTTATTTGTATTGTATTTCATTATTCATGTTGTATTTGTTTCAAATCCTTGTAATTGACTCTTTAGAAATGAAATGAAAATTTATCATTTAAATACTTGTCACAAATAGTGTTATTAAGTCTCTTGCAATCTATTTCGTCTCACTCCGATGTTTCCGCCATCGGTTGGGGTGTGACAGGGGCACTGAACATAACTACAGTCAGTAGTCGGTATGGTACGGGTCTAGTGGTTTAAAACAGTGGGGTAGCTCCCCATGGCATGTTTCTATAAAGAACAAAGGAACTTATCAACTTATGGTGTTTGGAACAACACTCAACAAACAACTGTGAACTCGCCAACTTTATGTTGACACACTAATGCATGCTTTGCAGGTCGTTAGGTACATAGCTGGAGTTTGCACGAGGAGTGGACATTGTGGCAAGGAACCAATTGTTGGGTTCCCAATAATAATCATTATGATTTTTAATTGCTTAATGGGTTTTAAACTTTATGCTTCCGCTAACATTTAAGCTTGTTTTGGGTTTTTGTTTTTCGTGAACACTAAACGTTTGGTCGTGATGGTTTTAATTTATTTTACTTATCGTTCAGTATGATTAGTGGTATGATCCTGGTTAGTCACACGCGTCGTGGTGATACTCTGCTTGTGGATTTTGAGGGTGTGACATTTCTGAGTTTATCAATAAAAGTTTGGATTCAGTTTGTGTTATATTGTGCTTCTGACATAAGATGAACTTGGATGTTAAATATGTATGGAAACCGACGTGTTGCATTGAGTGTTTGATCTTTGGACATATTGTTGACGTCTGTCGCACCATTCCACAGTTAGCGCATCCCTCTATTTTAATCTCAACTCCGATTATCCCTCTCGCATCAATTGCATATTCCACCATCTTAGATGATTTTTCAAGTTGTTAGCAAGAATAAAAGGCCAATAAGAAAGAAGAATGTTCTTATTACTGACCTATCGTGCTCGACCCAACAGATTCAAGTTCTACTATGTCTTTCTCTTAGTATAGAAATTTGCAAACCGAATATGCTATGTATGATGCTTCTTGCCACCAAAGATAAAGGAAAAGGTATCACCATTTCAAAGTATTTTTCCTTATTAGATGAGGATACTTCAGATGTTGATATGTCTCTGAAGCGTGGGTGGGATGAAGATTCTCCAGAATGACAAAAGCTCAAGGCTTATGTGAATTTCTATTTAGATGCAAGGAAGAACCCCCTCAACCCCCCCCCCCCCCCCGTGTGTGGCATATATTTATGATGTGGATCAACAAATAAAAGGAATACATCTTTAGTCAAAAAGGGAAACTTGATTCGCAAATCAAAGGAATACATCTTTAGTCAAAAATGGAAACTTGATTCGCTATGTGCTACCGAAGATGCTCAAGATGATGTCTCTTCGGATGATAATAACATGACCAAGTCTATGAAGACTTAGATCTTATAGTCCATTACGGTTGTTCTCGTTTAGTTTTCTTGGTATGATGTTTCTATTTTTTGTTTATCGACGTGGCGTCATCGTCATGTAATGATCCATAGGTTTTATGTTTTATTGTGCTTTGATTCTTCCCTCTCATTGAGCATGTCCTATGAGAGGGATAACGTGTTGTTTGTCATGTAATTATCTTATTAACTTTATTAATAAAATTTTCAATTTTCAAGGCTTCGTCCTTAACCCAAAATGTTGGCAAAGGCGGATTACTTTTCGACAACGACATCATATGTTTTGTTGGAGAATGAATAGGACTGAAACTGGAACAGTTCCCTGAAATTCCTTAAATAAAAGAATTTAACATTATTTTGTCGGAATTAAACTAAAGGAATTGTAATCTTCAAATCTTGTTCCACTGTTTTCACCACCATTACTATAGTTTCCTTTGCCACTGTCATTCTCAGCACCTCCGTCGTTGTCGCGACTGCCTCCACTACTAGGTTTCATACGAGAACCCTTCTCACTTGTGAGAACTTGAGAACCAATCTCAGCCAACCAGATTTTGACACCTCATTTTGACCATGTGATGAACCCAAGGGCGTTTTAGTCTTTATAATAACCTAAAAAGGGGAAATTTGGTAACTTTACCCCCGCAAATTCAGATCATTCCCTGATTTATAACCCTTTTTCTCTTTTGTTTTTCAAAACCCCAGATCTGAAATATCTTAACACATACACACACACTCTCTCTCTCTCTCTTTCTCTTGCTCACACTAGTGTTCCACACCTACAAACGAGGCGATGTTGGAGAAGGTGATGTACGACGACAATCAGGGGGATGCAATGATAATGTTTGGTGGTGACGATGATGGAGACGGTGATGTGCGGCGACGACGGTGACAAAGACGGTGATGTGCAGTGCAGTGCTGTGGTGGTGATATGCGGTGGCGGATCAGATTTTGTAGATGGTGGTTGTATAACCTAAATTAAGCTTTCACATCTCTGATTTCAACAATCGATTGTTCTTACTTCAATTTATGGACTAAACTTCGAGTGCATTAACGGCGTGGTGGTGATGTGCGGCGGCTTTTAATCCTGATTATTATTGGTTGGTTTCTTGAACCAGCTTTTTATCATTTTTGTTGTAGGGAAGAACTTGTGAATGAGAATGTTGGTGTAAAAGAACCTATGAATGAGTATGGTAATGCAGGTACAAAAGAACCTTTTTACCACTATTGTTGAGGACAACATACAAGAACGGTAAGTTTTTCCGATTCAAGGTCTCCATTTTTGTTTTAATCCTTTCTAGATTCATGAATAGCATTTAATGTAATGTTTGTAATTTTTTTATCTATCATCAGCCACCCAAATCTTGTTAGTATTGTGACTTGTTTGACTATTATGATTTATTCAACAACATTATTATATAAAATTAATTCAAGAAGCTATATTTGGTGTGTTGAAAAAGGGATTGAAGTAACTCGCCTGAGAGCTATGAAACTTCTAATAGGTTAGATGCCAAATGTGTTCAAACGCGTCTCATCCCGCCTTCGGGTGGGCCCTGGGGCGTACATGACGAATCATAACAATTACTTATGCAACAGGAATGATAAAGGTTTCATAATTATCTATATATTAATCCACATGGTTGTCCGTCCACCAACGAAGTATGCATTGAACGTGTTCATGTTCATAATACTGATTTCTATATAAACATTTAGCCATTGTTTAGTGTGTATTTCTAGAAGTTTCTGGTGCAGCGGCGTGGTGATGATGTGCGGCGGCTTCAAGGAAGAGCTGATCCGATACTATATGGTAATCGATTTAGTGGACAACTCTTGAAGGCGGTTTCAAGCACATGGGGTTTTGTTAGTTTTACATGACTTTTTGTTGGGTTTACATAGGGTTTTGTTTTGTTTACGGTTATGTAAAAATCAATTACATTTATGTAAAGTGGGGATTTGCTTATGTAAACTAGGGATTTGTTACATATGATGTTCAATTTTTTGAAAAGAAGAACTTTGCTTATGTAAATTGGGGGATTTGTTGCATACATTGTTTAAATTTACAAACCCTAGATTTTGGTTATATTTACCTGGGTGGGGTTTTTGAAGTTTCAAACAAAAATTCAAGTTTGAATGAAAAGAGAATTAAGAGGAAGAAATGATTTGTGTGGTGTGATGGCATGGTGTTTGTTTTAGCAGTTGAAATACAGGAGGTGCAAATTACCCTTCTACCCCTATGACAACTTTACATCCATTTTTAATACTAAAGTCCAAAAAGAAAAAGGCCAAGTTTTTATCTTAGCCTTTGACTTTGTGTTGATCAGTGGCCTAAATTGGTTCTCACAACTGACCTTGGTCCTCATTATATATAAATATAAGGGAATGTTAACGTACAATATTCCTTAACATGCGATGATACGATATGAAATTACGCATGTTATAAAACTTAGGTAGCGTTTGGTATGCAGGAATGAGAGGTGGAATGGATCATTGTGAGGGAATAAAGAAAAGAGTGTTTGGTTGGTTGGTCGATGGAATGGAATCGTCCATTCCAAAATGCATTCCATTCCCTCAAAATCATTCCATCCTCCCCCCTGTTTGTTTTCCATTCCATTCCCCCTTCACCCTTCATTAACAACACTACAACCCACCACCGTTGCTACCACACACACACCACCAGCACCACCACTACCGTCATCCGCCGCCGTCACCCACCTCCGCCGCCACCCGCCACTACCGCTGCCACCACCTACCACCGCCACCACCTACCACCGCCACCCACCTTCGTCCTCGCCGCCACCCACCGCGCCACTGCCACCTCCGATCATCGCTACCACCCACCTTTGATCATCGCCGCCACCATTGCCACTGCCACCTCCGATCACCGCCGCCACCCACCGCCGCCACCGCTGCCAACCGCCACCACCCACCGCCACCTTCGACCACCGTCACCGCTGCTACCACCTCTGACCACCCTTGCTACCACCATCGCCACCGCCGCCACCTACCTCCACTGTCATCCACCACCACCACTGTTGTCACCATCCGTCGTCGTCTCCACCCACCACCACCACCAACCGCCGCTGCTACAACTGACACCTAGCACCATGCCCCATAATCGCCCATCACTGACCACCGCCATCTGATTTTATTCCTTCGTCTTTTTTCGCATACCAAACAACAAAAAGTAATTGTTCATTCCATTCACACATGGTAACCAAACATGACATGGAATGATAATGATCAATTCCATTACCTCATCCATTCCATTACATCGTCCATTCCATTCCCCCGTCCATTCCATTACCCCATACCAAACAGACCCTTAAAACCTTAATCAAGCATGAACAAAACCATAAATCACGCATGAACAAAAATCATAACCATGCATGATTATGGTTTTTCGTCATGCGTGATTATGGTTTTTGTTATCACAAGTTAAGGAATACTATATTTTTATAACATGAAATTGATCATTCTGATGACATAAAAAGAAACATGTTTGGTTATCATGTGGTAATGGAAAGGAATGTAACTCCTTTCAAATATAACAATTTTTCATTCCTTGGTAAGAGGATATTTTTTTTCTCATTCCTTTAAGTAATGGAAAGAAATATTATTTATATTTATATTTATATTTATATTTATAGGGTTGGGCTCTATAGAAAACCCCATCTTTTTTAAAAAACCTTGGAAACCCAACCTCATCCATTGATTGTGTTTGATCAATGGCTCAACTTTTTTTTGGTAATTACTATATTTAAAATAATTCTTATATATTGTCTAGAACCACTGAAAGGGCAATTTGGGTAGTGAAAAAGTGGCTTTTTGACCATTGACAATAACCCACTCCACTTCCCCATGCATTACCATCAAATCACCAACTCTTTCTCTTTCTCTTACCTCTTTCTCTTTCCTCCCCACCCCACAAACGTGAAGAAGAACAAGAAGATGATGATCTCATTTAAGAATTCAAATATCTACCTTCAAGATTCCAAGAAACACTAATCCCAGATCTTTTAGAGAGAGAATGATGGTAGGACACAAGTTTTTAGAGAGATGAATTTTTTGTTTTAGAGAGAGAAACAACAATCTTCATCATGTTCACCTATAACACCAAGAACACACATACAAGTGTGTGAGAGAGAAGAAGTTTGAAGTATGTTGTTTTAGAGAGAGAACGATGACAAGATGAATGTTTTTAGAGAGAGAAAGTTGATGTTTAGATAGAGAAACAACAATCTTTATCACAAAGACACACGCACGAGTGTGTGTGTGTGTGAGAAGAAGGTTTGAAGATCTTCTTCATGTTCATCGGACGGGTATAGATCCGGTAAGTGTTCTTGAAATATCATTTCACACTTGATTTTTTGTTGAAATGGTTGTTAATATGTTTTTGTGTGCTAAAAGTGTTTTAGTAATGCTTAATATTCATGTATTTTAAATAAATCAAAAACTTTAGGACGTTATGCATGAACGGGTTTTTTGTTGGTTTGGTTGCTTGTTAGGGGCTTTTGATCTTAACAGTAGCTGTTTTTTTGTTGGTTTGGGTTGCTTGTTTGGGTTTTTGATCTGAACAGTAAGTGTTTTTTTGTTGGGTTGCTTGATTCACAGACTTAGGCCCATAACATGTGTTAAGCCCCCCTGTTAGAATGTTATATAACGTGTGTTGATTTACAGAAACAAACCCATAAAGATATTCAATTGACAAGCTGGATGGATGTAGGCGAAGTTAATGCGTGTTCTAGTAATGGTTAATGTTCATGTTTTTTAAATAAATCCAAAACTTTAGGATGAGATTTTGAACGAGTTTTTTTGTTGGTTTGGTTGCTTGTTTGGGGCTTTTGATCTTAACAATAATTGTTTTTTTGTTGGGTTGCTTGATTTACAGAGACAGGCCAATAACATGTGTTAAGCACCTGTTAGAATGATATATAACGCGTGTTAATCATAATATGTTGATTATGATAACAATTAGTCATTTTGTTCATTAGAGGCAAACTTACTTTTTCGGTAAACTGGGATTGCATATTCAACATATTAGTTTGTTGTGATGAGCAGGAGCATGAGAAACAGCTGAAAGAAGGAAACTAGGATTCTTCTCATGTGGAACTGGTAATCCCATTGATGACTGCTGGATGTGTGACCCGAACTGGCAAAAGAACCGCAAGCGCCTTGCAGACTGTGGTATCGGTTTTGGGCAGAATGCCATTGGAGGCCGTGATGGCCGGTTTTACATGGTCACGGATTCTGGAGACGAGCCATTTATAGTAACACATGTACCGGTAATGTGGATAGTATGTAACGTGTAATATGAAACGAGCCATTTATGGTAACACATGTACCGGTAATTTTGGAATATATAATATGAAACGGGTCATTTGTTTTGCACAATTTTGGACGTATAACATGTGTTAAGCCTCTGTTATAATCTTTTTGTAACCTGACATGTATTCATGTATAAGCTAGTGGTTTACAAAACACCATGATGTGTATATACTGATCTAACATGTGTTACAATTTGTCTGTTTGGAACATGTAATTGCTTAACATGTGACAAGGGTGAAAACAGTCAACGGGGGCGATGAGTTTAATGGTGAGCTTAGTTAATATCGTAATCTTGTTGTAACCCCACTTGTTGTAACGCTATATAACGTGTGTTAACCTTTTGTTAATTAAAAAAAAACAAGTAATATCTATTTTATTTTTGTTGATGTTTAAAATATCCGATAATGTGGATACTGAGCGTAAAACTTGTACAAGTAATAAATGTACAAATTAGTATGTAACGTGTAATATGAAACGAGCCATTTATGGTAATACATGTACCAGTAATTTTGGAATATATAATATGAAACGGGTAATTTGTTTTGCACATTTTGGAACGTATAACATGTGTTAAGCCTCTGTTATAATCTTTTTGTAACCTGACATGTATTCATGTATAAGCTAGTGGTTTACAAAACACCATGATGTGTATATACTGATCTAACATGTGTTACAATTTGTCTGTTTGGATCATGTAATTGCTTAACATGTGACAAGGGTGAAAACAGTCGACAGGGGCGATGAGTTTAATGGTGAGCTTAGTTAATATCGTAATCTTGTTGTACCCCACTTGTATACATATGATAACATGTAAGCATCCATTATAACCCGACTTGTATTCATGTATATGAAAGTGGTTTGCAAAACACCATGATGTGCATATACTGATCGTAACACGTGTACAAGTTAATATGGAATTATAATCTTGGTTTAACCCAACATGGTGTCATGTATAAGCTAGTGGTTTCCAAAACACCATGATTTGTATATACATACTATAACATGTGTTACGCGCCTGACATTGTGTTAAGCCTCTATTATAACGTGTGTTAAGACTTCCAGAATGGATGCATAAACTCCAATAGTAACTTAATAACAACATAGTATACCTGATATAACGTGTGTTAAGCCTCTTTTATAACGTGTGTTAAGACTTCCATAATGTGTTAAGTCCATACCGTTTTAACATCATGTACTAGACAAAACAAAATAAGAGTCTCACATTACATATTACTAGTAAACGAAAATACATAGCACTAAGAAAATGGTGGAGCTTCCTTTTACAGTCTGCCTTAGCTTTTCAGCGGCTACCCTTGCTTTATTGTTTGGGTCGGTCTTGAAATGGTTTGTAAACATGTGGGTGTGCTTATGCCAGCGAAGTTATAAAAATGTGTTTTCATGTCACACGTAACACGTGTTACGTTGTACATGGGTTTTCATGTCACATGTAACACATGCATGTCCGAGAAGTTCAACCTATAACACGTGTTAGTTGTGTTGTGCTGTAACATAAACATGGTCATGATCCTTGAGCAATCTGATCCACGTTTGACGAAACCAACGGTCCCGAGAATTGGATTTTATTTCCCTTGAATCCATCACCGTCCTAATAACAAAAAGATAAGATAACCGTTAAGTCGTTAACCAGACATAAATATTAACACATTCATAGCCAGAAGTTCAGGACTATAACATGTGTTACGTTGGTTGTGCTGTAAGGACAAACTTGGCTTAGCTGTGAAACAGGAGTTCAGACTATAACACGTGTTACGTTGGTTGTGCTGTAAGACAAACTTGGCTTTTTCGTTTCTAAAAACAGATGTGCCGATTATTAGACGTCTAAAAATAAAAAAAATCGGGCAAGTGTTAAACACGTCATAACTATAATAATTTAAACTGTATGGCTATGTCTAATATGATAAAGTGTAACATGTATTAGGGTATGACGATGTTCAAAATTGCAATCAGATCCACATTGCAATCTATCTTCTTCTTCTTCTCAAATATGTTCAAAATTTCTAACTTGGTCCTAAAAAATTGTATTTTATTACCTTGTTTCTTACTAACTTTCTTATACATTATATTGGAAGCAAAATGAAATAACCAATGTTGTTGGTCCAAAACATGCCAAGATTATAGGCAAAGGTCTACTGGTGTATGTAGAAGCAAAAAATAAAAACAAATTGACGTTAATAAACCAAGCATCAAACAAATTCATCTTCATCTATGTATGAATTTCAACTTAGGTTTTCTAAGATGATATAAAATAATCATATTGAACTAATCCACATAATAAATAAAGAAAACATCAAACAAAAATCTTGATGAGAGTATGGATACAATACACAAAGAAATCAAACCCTACAGTTGAACTTCAAAGCAAATTTGCTTGCTTGATATCAAAATCAAATATAGAAAATAAGGGTAATAACTTGATTAAAATAAATCCAACCTTCACATAAGAAGCCGGGTACGCACATCATCTTCATCCATCGCTTCCTACAATCGATTTCCCAAATCGTCGTCAACACAACCTGCAATTTGACACTTCTTCAATTAAAAACTTGAACCTCAAATCTCCACCTCTATCGTTTTATCCTTTTCCTCTTCTTCAATATGAACCGGCGACATTAACTCGTAGGTTGGTGGATTTGTCTCCATGGACATTAATGGAGAAAGGATGATATGCAGGAGAAGAGGGTAAAAGAAGATATGAGGGACATTAATGGAGAAGAGATCTTGAATTTTATCCTTTTAAAAATGAAATAATCTAAAATAAATAGGGGTTTGACAATGAGGTGATGGACATTAATGATAATGTCAAGATCAAGATGGGGGATGATATCTTGCTTGGGTGGGATAGATGTATAATTACATATTACCCTTATGGGCAAAAAGGATAATCAGATTACTATGCATACGTGGAAGGATGTTAGGCCATATGTTGAGTTTTCAAAGTTTTTCTAAAATAAAGGGTTTCTTGTGTAGCATTACCCTATATTTATATTTATATTTTTATATTTATTTATATTTATATTTTTATATTTATATCATTAATATTAATATTAATACTCATATAACTATAGATCAAAATTTTATTATTAACTTCTTTACCATTAATGTATTATTATTATTATTGAGACAGTTATATTTTTGTCGTTTTTAATACAATTATGTTTCTTGGCTTCGTCTTTTTTGTTTATCAAATTGTACAAAGCAATAATTCATTCAATTCACATATGAGGAACCAAACATTACAACGGAATGGAATGATTCATTTCATTGTGTTGTTCATTCCATCACCTCGTCTATTCCATTCCCCATCTATTCCATTACCCCATAACAAACAATGAATTGAAACAAGTTATTTATTCTTTAGCTAAAACATACCTAATTCACTCTACACTTATTAAACCTAGTTTAAGAATTTAAGAATAAGTGTAAACCCACTTAATAAGTAGATGGTTGCCCATTGCAATCAAGGATTGCAAAAATACCCGAGTCCAACGGGTATACCTGAAACACGAAGCATTTGGGACGGGTATACCCGATACCCGATGGGTAATTGGGCCGGGTATGGGTATGAAAAAAAAATATTTCGTGGGTATGGGACAAGTATGGGATTAGATGATACCCGACCGAATTACCCAAAACTATATACCCGTTTACCCGAAATGTATTCCCGAAAACTTTAAGATTTTATATTTATTTTCCTTATACTATTATTTAGTAATTTTTTCATTTTTTCTATGCTATGAAATACAAAATTACTTTTTAAATATATATTTTGATGGTGTTATTCATATTTATATGCTATGAAATACAAACTTACCTTTTAAGATTAATATTATAATATATTTACATTTTTAAATATATCAAATATTATTACGGTGATGATTATATCTATATTATTTATCACAATTTAATATATTATATAGGTTTTAAAACATAAAATTATACAGGAAAGTAAAATATATATACACATGAATATCCCAACGGGCATACACGATACCCATGGGTATGTCCGATATCCAACGGGTAAATACCCGTCCCATACCCGATGGGTAATGGGCCGGGTATGGGATAAGATTTTACAACCGGTTATGGGTATGGGATTGGCCATACCCGACCTATACCCGGCCCATTGCGATCCCTAATTGCATAATAGCTTATTGGTATATTTGGAGGTGAGATAAGACTTAGAGGACCATTGGATTCTAGGTTCAATTCTCACATAGAGAGTTTTTCCCATTTATTGCTGATGAACACGATGATCCAAAATTTGTCGTTAAAAAAAGTAGATGGAGCCCAGCTACAAAACCCAAACTGCCCAAACAGTATCCAGCCCACAAAAAAAACAAATGGCCCACAAAAAAAAAACAAATGAGAAACACAATGTCCGGCTAGAAAAAAGAAAGTTTTTTTTTGTTTTCGTTTTTTTTTTTCTTGATAAAGCGTCTCTTGATTCCTTCTGGACTTGCATGACGTTTGGTTTCCCAATGGATTCCCTCGATTTTCTATGTTTAGTTGTTCTCAACTTTCAGTCACTAGATGCATTCATCAGTTTGTTGTTCACTAATAGATCGTTAAAGTAAGAAAGTCAGAATCAAATCATATGTTCTCAATATCAGTTGGAAGGAATCTTATTAGCACTTAATTTTAATTGATTTTCAAGGTCGATTTTGTGTGATGAAAGTTGAATGAAAGGATTTTTTTTTTGAACGGCTGACAGAAATTTTATTCATTGTAGCAAGGTGCTACCACCATAATTACAACCAAGTTACATATACGCCAAGACATGTACCAACTCACCAGACAAACAAAATAAAATTACAAAAGATTTTAAACCAAAGCAACTAAAACGGCACCAATCTTCCCATGACAAATGCAACTCCTCTGAGCGATTTTTGACCCATAAGTATGCCGTTGCCTTAATTTCCTCCAAAACTTTAACGGATTCGGGGAGCCTTGTCTAAAAATGACCTCATTCCTCATTCTCCAAATTCCCCAACAGGTAACTAAAACAATCGCATATATGGCTTTTACCTTTTTCTTTGATGCTGAGCTAAACTTGTCTAAAACTTATGAAACGAACTTTTTACATGTGGTTTTTTAATTGATGCTCCTATTTTTCATCAATATTTGATATTTCTTCCATGAACACTACATTGTTGTTTGTTTGACAGCAAATCTATTGGAAAACTAATAGCATATAGTATATATATGTAAATTATATGTAAATAATTATCTCCATAATTGTAGGAGCTTTAGTTGGATTATCTTGTATATATATACCCTTTGTCAATTAATGAAATAATCAAGTTGAATCACATTCTTACATGGTATCATACCTACCCGATTCTCTCCTCTAAAAACCCTACCGCCGCCGCCGCCGCACTTCCTTCCGGCCGCCGGTTTCTTGCCCTCCGATCTTCTTTCTTTTTCCTCATCCCTCATGGAACCTAAACTTCATCCTGCCCCTCACTGCCTCTAACATCAAAACACATGTTCCGGTCATCTTGGAAAAAGATTCGACCCACTACACCACTTGGAAGACCCTCTTCAAAGTTCATTGTCAGATTTACGAGGTGCTCGATCACATTCTTACAGAAACCATCACTACTGCTCTAGTGGTGGCCACGGGTATTTAAGTTCCACTTATGGTGAGTCCAGATGAGTTTTCCCCTCCAGGTCTCAAGTTCGAGTCGAGTCTGAGTGATAGGGGTTTCTCATTGAGGGGTTTAAATTGGGGATCTATTGTGCGAGGGGGCTCTCTAGCGCGGACCCGGTTAAGACAACGTATGCTAGACCTCCCGACATTCGTGAATAATTCACACCTTTGAAAAAAAAACAAATCTATTGGAATCTAATGATGAAACAATACTAGTCACCATAGAACAATATATGCAATTATTGATTTATGATTGTCTTTCCAATTCAAGGAATGAAGTAAGAGTTTCTGTGTATTTGTCTTTAGTTCAGTCTTAATGTTACCAGGAACATTGATCAATGATTCAAAGTTTATGAATTGTTCCTTCAACCTTTTGGTTCTTAAAGTATATGGTTATGCATGCCACCTTAGCTTCAACTGATTTTTTTATGGTCTTTATACATCTTGCTAACTCTAACCATCTTTTTCCTAGTTCTCATAATCTTTAAAGGAAATTATTGGCTGTCTTATTGATATGAGAGAAGCTCACTGATAATGTAGGTTCTTAACTTGTTATACTACTACACATGTGAAGCAATTTGCTATTTTAATCGTTTGTATTAGTTTTATATAACCAATATTTCATATTACTTTTTCAGCCGTTACTCATTTTTCACACAACCACGGTTCAGTGGGCGGATCTAGGATTCCGACCAAGCGGTAACGTTTTATAAATAAGCGGTAATGAAATCGAAAAAAAACGTCAAAATTTTTCCAAATTTTACACTAATTTTTCCAATTTTTTTCCGATCAAGGGGTCGCGGACGCCACCCCTTAACTACCTATAGGTCCGCCCCTACCACGGTTCCTTCCGAATCTCTTGCATATAGTTGAGATTCGTAAGTTCTCGTCTCATAATTTTATATACAGCCTTATGCAGGATGTGAAAAAACATTGTGATCAAAAAAGGTACAAATGAACATTTCCCTTTCCGGTCCGCTGCCCATTTAATATGAATGATATATACATGTTCAAAAACATACAGGTTAAAACGACATTTTTTTAATTCCGCCAACTTAGAACTTTTAGTTATTATTGTCGGTCCTAAGACTGAACAAGAAGGTAGGTGGTAGCAATAGAATTCTATAATGACTAAATTCTGGAGTTCCCTTTGGGCTTCAAAAAGGTTGAGGGACCCCTTTCATTAAACTTTAGTGAACTAAGCATCCCCTTAGTTTCCTGCAGTTAATCTATTATTTAACCTCCATGTTATAAAATATTTAATTCCCTTATTTCGTCCTAATTTTGTATCTATATATACTTCTTGAAGAAAAATATCATATGCATTACAGTAAACCAAATTTGGAAAATTTATCAAGTTACTACCATGGAATCGACCTAACCAATCGACATCTACACCACTTCTAACGTATAAACTATGATTGGTGTTGAGAATAGTCACGAATATTACCTATTTACCTTCTATTGTAACAAGACTAGCAAACCACTTCTCATTCTTCCTTGTCACATTGCCTCCCTTCTCCTATCTATGTATTCTTTTTTTTTTTGGATTTACTAAACGAGATATGATCGAAGCTAATATAGATTGACGCAGGGGTGGGTTATTGCCAGCGTTCACGATAGCTACACCTTAATTCCCACTTCTTCAAAGAAATCAGTTTCTTATACATGATATTCCATGATGACACCTCGTCATCGATCTTTACCTAATTACTCCTTTAAGTTTAGGTAGTATTTTTCTTAAATTTAGCTAATATACTAGTTACTGTAACATTGACAAACCGAGTACTCTCAAACAACTAAAAGCTGAAATATAAATAAGCCCAACCATTGGCTCACTGGTTCGCACTTCGCTATGGGACAATGCGGTTGACGGTTTGAACCCCCCCCCCCCCCCATCCGGTTGTATTCCCTTGTGTTCATTTTTCCATCTACGGCTGATTAGTGCCTGTTGAAATTGGTACATGGTCTGAGTAATCTGATAAATCTTTGTTGCTATATTAAATTGTATAATATAAAATGTTTGATCAATTTAATTTACTATCTTCTGGTTTTGATATGCAAGTTTGGTATGGACAACATTGTTCAATTTTTAGCACGTGGGAAAAAGTCCAATCTAATTTGGATTTTGTTTTCAAGAAGTTATACATCTGTGTTATCACTGAAGCTGGAAAGTAGCTGTATGACATTGTCTATTTAGGATATTTAATGTTTATAGTTTGGTTAGTGTAACTATAACTGCATGATCTTTAATGTTCTCTGGTTCCATCTTGATAAGTTTATAGTTTAATTTCTGCAAATTATCTTTAATGCTAGTTGGTATCAGTGGGGAAGGTTGCAGTGGGTAGTAGCAAATTCTTGTGAAAAACTTCTATAGATAAGACTGACTATGTTATAAAGTTTTTTCTTGAAATAACAATCTCTAAACTTCTTTCATTGAATATTTATTCAACTTTGATCAAACTGAAACTTTCTCATACTGCAATTAAACATGAATTTGTAAAATATCCGGTAACGAATTCTCCCTCTAGAATTCCATTCGCTCTCATGTATTAAATGTTTCTAAGATAATTTAAATCTATTTTAACTTCCAGTTTCCTCAGGTCTACCTGTTAGCCTAAATTCAGAAGTTAAATGTCTCTAAAATATTAGTTTTTACTATTAGTAGTTATATCTTTCTCAGAGATATCCTAATTTGGAAAATGTTACTGGATACACTTTTCTCTGATCTTGTATTATCTTACTTGAGAACATATATTGTGAAACTGAAACACGGTTTAGTACTAATCTATGACAGTTTTATGGCGTATTGTATGTGCAGCGTTGATTTCTTTCGTGTAGTACCCGTGATGCATACATCGTTAACTATTTCTTTTTTGATTAAGCATTACGTATTTTATTTTATTAACGATGACGTTTTTTTAGTTTCTTTGTAATCTTGTGATGTAATTCAAAGTATCCTATGCTTATTTTAAACAATAAACACGTATAACAGTTATCAGATATGGTTGCTGTTTTTTTTATCATTTGATACTTTTTTTCAGAACTGTCATTTTCAACCCAAATTTTGGTCAAGCTAACCAACATGGTTCTAAAATTGACCCCTTTTGACCCAAACCCGTTACGACATGTTACCATCTCTGTAAGTAGAGTATTAAGAATTAATTCAAACAGAAAAAAAGGAGATAATTTTTACATATTATGAGATGAGGTTTGAAGCCATATTAACAGACCCTCAAATGCATATACTAGTTAAAGAGGCTTTGTTTAATTTGAATCCCCCGTTCGTGAACTTTTTGCTTGTCTTAAGATAGTTAATAATACAGCATCAGAAACGGATTTTAATGCATCTTTAACTTTTGAGCCAAAGGTCATGCTAAAGAAAAATGTAATTATATTTACCTATTGGATCAAATTCTGGGAATCTCCTTAAAGGGATTGCGCTCTCCCGGAATAAGCTAAATTAATATTATTTTCCGTTTCTAGAGTACAATCTTAAACAACTAGGCATTAGCGGTACCTAGATCAACCAACTTTGTTTTTGTTCTTGTGACAGTTACCATCTCTGTAACTAGAGTATTAAGAATTAATTCAAACATATTTGAGTCTTTGATTTGAGTAAGGCCCGTTGGTAAACGTTTGCTTTTTTAGTCCTGGTCATTAGCATAGGTTGTTTGGGTAAAAGTTTTGTTCATTCAGTTGTGAGGATGCAATTTCCAGAATAATTCAATAAAGCTTTTGAGCCCAGATACTTGTTAGTGATTTCTTATTCTTATTTGTTATTTGTGTGAGTGAATCAAACAACATAGAGAACTAGAATTTCCTCACCTGACAAAAGTTCCTCTCAGTATCCTTCAAACCATTGCACTTGCACCACCTCTAAGTAGCATCTATAAGAGCAATTTTAGTAATTGCAATATTTGAACTACCAACTTTGGTTGTTAAAAGGACCCACTACCTAGTTGCTAGTATTATTTGACTGGGCTCTTTGGAGCATGTACAATATTTTCAATACATAATTCACCTTCTCCGAATGCTTTTAGTGACGTCTTCCTAAAACGGCCAAAATGCTCTTTCAAGGGATCCAGATCAATATATATACAAACCCTCCACAAGTTATAACTCAAATTACACATTCTTTGGGACAAAACCGCAAACTTAAAATGTGTGCAGTTGTGAACATATATGGACAGATGTCGTGTGGCAGCATTTTTAATAATGTGGAGAACACAAATATAACTTCACATTCGGCATGGAAGAATTTACATAAATCTCTACATTTGTGTATAAAATAACTTGTTAAATCTCAAGGTTATCTTTTTATGTGTTTCTGAATGTCAAATGTATTTTCAATTCTGTACATGACTTATGAGTGCTTAGTGTTTCTTACCGTTTCCTATTACTTACAGACTTGAATGTTTTACGCTCTTATAATGCGACAAAATATCATTAGTTTTAACGTCTTCATAATTCCCCAAGTTTTCACATGTTTGTTGTAGTGTCAGTGTGAAATTGTCTTGGACTTTTGAGTTCCAATGGTATCAACCATTTTACTCAAAGCTCCAGATACCATGACAAATTAGACACATGCATATATAGATATAAAATATATGTGAAACATGAAATGATATGCAATAAAACCAAGATGCATAACTCACAAACTTGCCATGGGATGACAAAAATAAAAGGCAGAAAATGATAAACAGCATCTAGCTATATACCCTCTTTTGTGACTAAAGTTTGAGGTCTAATAAAATCAACATCTTCTGTCCGACTGTCCCAACCATCTGCTTGGGGAAGGTTAATTTGTGGATCATCGACACATCTCACCCTAAGTGTGGAATTGCCATGAGGTTTTGTACAATAACTCAATAATCTAAAGCCTGGTTTGGATCTCGATTAGTGATGGTGTTGATGAATGTATGTTTCTGGATCTGAATCTCTTTGACAATGGGAGATCCATGTATGAACAGCAAACTTTTGGTGCTGCTATGTTTGAACTACTAACTTTGGTTTTAGTTGCTAATATTAGTGTTTGCTGTAGTATTCCATTATCGGTTGGACAGACCAACGATTTGGGCTCTTTGGATACCAAATGTTTAACGCATAATTTGCCTCGTCAAATTGATTTTAGTGACGTCTGTTGGTTCAGGCCCCTCACAAACACACACAGTTGCAACGATTTTCTAAATATTAAACTGCAAAAGAGATTTACAAGTGATAAAATTGAAACTACCCTCTAATCTGCTTATATAGTAAATAAAACAAACACATTAAACAACCCACGTAAACTCCATGACTTATTCCTCCTGCATACTCGGTCAAGTCACATTCATTTTTCACGTGCGCTTCCTTGAAACTAGGTCAGCCGTAGACCAATTCCATACCTATTAACCGTTAGCTGTTTGGCAACCCATTTACAAAATCCGCGACCAGTTAATCATGCCGACCCATAACCGGCTTGACCCGTACACGACCCGTAACATCAAGATTAAACCCAACATTCACCCCCTTAATCTTGATGTCGGTTCTTTCTACTTGCTCATATCTTCGCATTCGTTCTTGATCTTCTTGCTACCCAAATCACAGAGATTCGATCTTGCTATTTCCTTCTTGTTATAAACCACACATGGTTCTAAACTTGCTCTTGCGAACCACACGGTCTGGTTTCTTGCTCTTGCTTAAACTTGCTTCTTGCTCTAATTGGTTCACAAAGATCCGACTTGACTCACTCTTGCTCGCTTCTTGGTAGCGTTCAATCTTGCTTTTCTTGCTATCCGAAACTTTCCTCGTGCTAATCTTGCTTGCACCTTTTTTCTATCGTGAAATACTTCACCAGACACAAAACTTGAATAAATACTTTCTTATATAAGTTTGACTTTTCTTTAAATACTCATAACTAAGCCCATACACCATCTAGGCCTTACGTCAGTGGCGGATCTAGAAAATCCGCCAAGCCGTAACGTTTTATAAATAAGCCGTAACGAAATCGAAAAAACCTCAAATTTTTCCAAAATTTACACTAATTTTTCCAAATTTTTCCGCGCCAAGCCGTAGCGGGCGTTGCCCCCCGCTACATGGTAGATCCGCCCCTGCCTTACGTAGTTATCACCATCATACCAGAAAACCCTAGCCTATGTAAGCCTATCATTCACTAGACAACACACTCCTTCTGTTCACACAAAACATCTTGATAGACATCAATAATCACACAGATGCTTTTGTTCCTTTAACCACAAAAAATAAACACATACAACCCACACACAGCAGGTTCGCTTCTAGATTACACAGCCCCAACGCAGGTCACACGCTTCTCGAATAGTTGTCTTCTCCGCAACCGCACCACATAAGACTTTCTCGACTCGAATCTGGCTAAACCACACAGGTTCTTATATACTCCCGTCTCTATCGCACAGATTTTTTTTCGATCACACAGATCGTCCCTTCGACTTAACTTCAATTTTGATCCGGTACACACAGTCCTGATCACGGCATGCTTTTCTCATGCCTCTTTTTCCGATTCATCTTGAATCACACAGATTCGTCTCTTCTTTTGTTCACGTAGAACCCTTCTTCTCTTGACTTCTTGTTCACACAGAACTTTGATCCGCACACAGCTTTTCTTTTGATTCTTTCTCTAAACAACACCACAAAGTTGTCTTCTTCACATGAAATTAGCTCACACAGAGCTCTACCGCGATAACTCAGATCATCTTCTTCCTTCTTTCCATCAGGCTCACTGAGAACCGTGTTCGGTTCACACAGATCGAACTTCTTTCTCGTCTCACCCGGCTCACGCAGAACCGCTTCGGGCTCACACAGAACCTCTCTTCTTTCTTACAGGTTTATTCTCCACTTCAACAATTAATCTCTACCTCTCATCTCAGCCCGGCAGTTTAAGACGGACTGCTCCCTTCCTCTCTAACACTCGACTCTCAAACCGGCAAACACCGTCTTCACCTTGCGCTCTGATACCAATTGTTGGTTCAGGCCCCTCACAAACACACACAGTTGCAACGATTTTCTAAATATTAAACTGCAAAAGAGATTTACAAGTGATAAAATTGAAACTACCCTCTAATCTGCTTATATAGTAAATAAAACAAACACATTAAACAACCCACGTAAACTCCATGACTTATTCCTCCTGCATACTCGGTCAAGTCACATTCATTTTTCACGTGCGCTTCCTTGAAACTAGGTCAGCCGTAGACCAATTCCATACCTATTAACCGTTAGCTGTTTGGCAACCCATTTACAAAATCCGCGACCAGTTAATCATGCCGACCCATAACCGGCTTGACCCGTACACGACCCGTAACATCAAGATTAAACCCAACAACGTCTTCCTAAAACGGAAAGGCCAAAAAGCTCTTTCAAGGGATCTAGATCACTCTATTCCTATGAGTTTAAAATGTAGGACTTCATATTATATATAAGATCACTAACCTGATAAGGATTATTACTTAATATTACTAGGACGGACATAAGTGGCATTCCAATTGTGAGGAAGACATCATCTTGTCACCCATCTTACTTTTACGGTGCAAGCATCTTGAAGAGAAAAAAGTGATACCCAAATAATTGAGTCTACTGATTTAAAAACAGGATCACGAACCACCTAATCATGATGGCAACACGTACGGTACTTGAACTTGAGAAAGAATTTAAATCGAGTATCAGAACTCTCTAATTTTTTGTTGTGAAAGAAATTAAGAGAGTATCAGAAGGTTGGTTGCAACATGGCTGTGATATCACAATCTAGAAAACTGACAAAGCTTGCCTTTTATAGGCTACCTAAGAATTGCAGGCTGAAAATTCCTACATACCAGGAAACAAATTTGTTGTTATGGTTCCAATTGGAATAAAATAATATAAAAATCTTCTATGATTCTAGCACCTAAGCTCAAATTATTACTTTACTTATTCATCAACAGTAGGTGCTTCAAGGGAAGCCTGGATCAGTAAATAAGAACAATGCACAATCATTCAAGTGACCTCAATTGTGTTTCAGACTCTTTTTCAGGATGACAGTTAATAACTAAAAGATGAACTAGTACTTGATTTAAAAGACTAGAAACACCTTAAAAGTTGAATTCAAAACCACTGAAGACAAATAACAGATTGCATAATCACCCCTTAAAAACATAGATATAAAGGACCTAGAAAAACATTTTGAAATTAAAGAACTATTATAGCTAAAACAAATTCAAATTTTATTCCAAAGAGGAGGATGATCCATCCCATAGTTTTCTCCATTTGCTTGATAGGTCACCCCACCCTCGATAAAAGATCACACGCACCACCACTTAAGATTCACCGTCACCATTTCCACCCTTGCCATCACTCTCCTCATCATCTTCTCCGCTGCCCATCCCTACGCGTGACAGAAGATCAATAGTACCATCACCCTCATCAAGTCCTCTCACATAACTTTCACCTTGAGAAACCCCATAGAAGTTTCTCACCACACCTCTACTAGTGTGTGTGCCTTCAAAGCCAACAGAAGGAAAACAACTGTTACCTCCTAGAGTTGGAAAATCTGGATTGGTGCAACCTCCTCCCCTTACACCACCTATCCCCATAGAGTTCAAACCACCCCCCATAGAATTGATATTGACATTTGGTGCTCCAGAACTTTCCAAAATGCCACTTTGACCACCAACCACTGTTGCCCCAAAGTTAAAATTTCCACTAGTGTAATTGGCATTAACATTATACACTGTGTTGGGCATGATCATCCTAGGCCTGCTAAAATCTGGCAATTGTCTACTGTTCAACAACATGTCAGAGGGTTGACCAGGGTGCTCTAAAGTCGACCTTGTGGTTGACTGCCAGTATTGTGTGGCAGGAAAACCATGCATAGCATTAGAGTACTGAAATTGTGGCCCTGGGAGGGTGGTAAAGTTCTTGGGATAATACATAGGAAGCCCCGGGTGTCGAAGGGATAATTTATTAGAATAACCATGGTATTTAGGGTAAAGAGGGCGCTCTTGCAATCTTTGTCTCTTGGCTAGCTCTCGCGCATACCTGTGAGTGTTCTGGTGGCCACCCAATCCTTGTGCAGTAGAGAACATCTTTTTGCAGTATGTGCATGTGTATGATGAACTTTTCTCTCCCAACGTCTCACCATCCTTTTCCACCCTCATGGATGCAGATCCATCCACGTCGTAGCCATCTGATGTAACTACAGCCACAGGAGAAGGTTGATTCTGCAGCTCGGTGTTATCTCCGGCGTAAGACGATGAATCCTCTACAGTTGATTCCTTTTCTGGATTTCCTTCCTCACAAATTTCAGCGTCCTCGTTAAAGCTAGGTGGTTGCTCTTGCATGTCTTCAGACATCACATTAGCAACCTTAGCCTTCCTTTTTTGTTCCATGTTGTTCAAGGAGCCTCCTTCCATTTGAGAGAGAGAGAGAGAGACACCTTGATGCTAGAAATCTGATTGAAATGAAAAGGAATTCACTTCATAACAGAATGAGGTAGAAGGAGCTAAGACATTCATGTATAAATAAGCAAGACAATGAGATGTCTTAATTCACTCAAGGCCAAAATCTCCAACACACTCCTAATGCTAACTAGATAATGTTATATTTTTAAGGTTTATATATAATCTAAAATAAATGTGTTCAACCGACATTAATGATAGACTTAAATGAATTTTTACAAGAAAATAGATAAAATGATCACCTGTGTCTCATGTTTCTTGTTTTTATATGTTTATATTAACAGGTAATTTTATCAAAAATATCTTAAATAATATCACTTTTGCAGTCATTATATCAGAAATGTTTTGTTTTATAATTGTATGCAATAACGTTACATCATTAATTTGTAAAAAACAAAGTATCTTGTATTTTAGTGCATAATGACATCAAAATTTAAGTATGTTACATACACTAAATAATATCAAATGTGTTGTATACAATAACAAAAAAAATACGACACATTTTCATGTAATTAATCCTTATATTATTTGCATTTTAAATCACATTTTGATCAGCTTAATTTCCTATAATCACTATAACTATTAACATGATCAATATTTCCTTCATCAAAATATTTGACCCTAGTGTTCTCTGTCCTAGCTACTTAAGCATTTACAATAGTTAATCAGTTAGGGATGGAAGGAAATAATGTAATTTTGCACTTTTGAGTATCAAAAAGCTTTGTAATCTACTGTCTTACCAAAAAAGAAAGTCTATTCGTCGTTAGTATCCGTTTTCTTTTAAAGCGAGTTATATTTGAGGGACAAATCCATGATTTTGTATTAGCCTAATCATGCAGAGAATTTTAATTTGCTCATCTTCAATTGCCTACTAAATTCTGCATTATATTTTGATAATGTGATTTAGTGATTGTTATACTATACTGCAATACTCCAATGAGAATGTCATAAATGTTTAGTTTGGATTTTACTTTTGACTTTCTAAACGAAGATACTGGAGCATTTGATTACCAACGAACTTGTAGTCTAGTGGTATCAAGGTATGTAGTAATTGTGTTCCTCCCTACATGGTTGAGAGTCCTAGTCGCATGGGGAACATTGGTGTAATTTTTTTTCTTTATTAATTATAGGCTCGTAACTTTAAACATAGCGATGTTCATTCGTGTTTTAAGTCGGAGATTTTGCTAGCTCATATATATTATATATCCCTTAGAGTATGCCAACTGCTCTTACTTCTTTAAGGCTCTTGCCTTAATCTTGCATAATATCAAATAGATTTAGAAATCTAAACTTTCTATTTTGTCAC
Source organism: Helianthus tuberosus (assembly GCA_030545235.1). Lineage (NCBI taxonomy): Eukaryota > Viridiplantae > Streptophyta > Magnoliopsida > Asterales > Asteraceae > Helianthus > Helianthus tuberosus. The sequence continues at coordinate 11,389,786 of CM060381.1, forward strand.
CTAACCGAGCCAAAGCCAACCAAAACCAAGTATGCTGGTCTAGATGCTTTTTTCTTACCACATTGTGGTTAAAACAAATACTAAACGAATTACAAAGTCAGTTTAATAGTCCAACCATTCTATATTGTGACAACAAATCTACAATTTGATTGGCTAAAGACCCTGTTTAGCATGGAAAGAGCAAACATATACGAGTGAAATCAAGTTGTTGATATTCTTAAGAAGGCATTACAAGTAAAGGACTTTACAATTCTCATGGATTTATTAAGAATACACCCAATCTAGCGTACGGGAGGATATTAGTTATAAGCTAAATTTATTTTTTTGTGTTATAATTATTATGTTTATTATGATCTTGAGTTACATTATAAAACCACATATAAGAGAGTGATTAATATGCATGCGGGGATTATACCGGTTCGATAGCAATGTGAACCAGGAACTGCAAATATATGTACAAACCATAGTTGTCAAAGGTGTTAATAATGAATATTTAAACTTTATTATGTTTATGTTATTTGTATTTTATGTAGTAAACCTTAAGTAGTATTCGGATATTATGTGACAAGTGTTGGTTCGGATCTTGAGCGGGTAATTTCAAACTGACTAATGACAATTATTGCCGCCAAGATTAACCGCCATAATCACACATATTTATATGTAATAACTGGTAACTTTTTCCGGTTACCAAGACAGGTTATTCCATAACATTTCTGTCCATTCGATTGTTCATTGTCTTTCACAATCATTCGTTCATTTCTGTGTTCTCAAAATCATTATTAAACATGACATCTGATGTGCCAAACCCTTGTTTATCCGCTGCAAACTCAACCGAAGTCCAACAATGTGGTATCAGAGCCACATCAAGAATCCCTGCAGAACTCAGAATTTCTTCCACAACATTATCATGCCAACACTGCTATGACGAACAACATGAAGGGGTGAAAAACAAACGAAGGGTGAAATTATGTTTCTATTGTCACCGGCCAGGGCATCAAATTTATTCATGCAAATCAAAAGAACATGACGAAGCAACACAACTAGTTAACCAAGCGGTTAATACCGGAATCCAGACACAAAGGATGGATGCAGGAGATCGGGGTGAAATGATAGTGACCGGCACGAAAGGCGGTCAATGGAATGACATATGGTATGTCAATAACTCGTTCTCTCATCATTACGCCGGTAATATAAATGTTTTTAAAAGAATTAAGCATTTGGTTGGTGTTGACACGAAAACTGGTGAAAATGATTTTTTGTTCATCCGGGGTATAGGAAATGTTGAAGTTAAGTCTAACAACGAAAAACTAAAGATACAAAGTGTCTTTTACACCCCTGAATTGGACAGGAATGTTCTAAGCATGAATCAGTTGACATTACAAGGTTTCACCGTCAAGAAAAGTGGTGATACTTGTAGGATTTACCCGATGTTTTCGTCACCCGCTTTTAACACTATAAACGAAGTTTCTGGTTTATCAAAAGAAGAAGAATTAGGGATGAGAGAGATACAGAAAGTCTTGAATTTGAATGATGTGAATGAAAAGTATAAACATGATTATTTAAATTCATACTTCGAAACGTTAAATGTTTCGAATGAACATGAATTTGATTGGAGTCTCATGATCATAAGGGCGTTAGAATTCAATGAATTCACTGACTGCAAAGCCTTGTTAGATATGATAGATGATCGAGACTTCGTATTCAAATACAAGCACGATCTTGAAATGAAATTCGAAATTATGGTGGGTTGATTTCTGAAAGAAAAAATGGGAATAACAACAAGATCAATACCCCCACTATTGGATGATGGAAGAAAGATTGATCTACTCGGCCTGTACATAATGGTTGAAAGAGATGGAGGCTATCAAAGTGTCACTGTTGACAATTTATGGCCGGCAATAGCGAAAGATCTCGGTTTCGAATATCAAGATGGTGATTTTATTAGAGTCATCTATGCAATGTATTTAGACGTTCTTGTATACTATTACAAGTTCAAATCTGTTCAAAAGAAAGTGCAAGATAAAGCAATGGTGGAACAAGAAGGAAGCTCCATGGCGGGAAATGAACGAGCAAGAAAATGCAAAAGTGCTGATGCTGATCCAATGCTGGAAGATGGGGCGACAGAGCATTATGCTTTGTATGCCGGGAATAGCTGGGAAGGGTCTTGGAATCTGCACAAGAAACGCCGCCGGTTCAATTTCAGTGAAGCACGTAAAGCGGTAGACGAAGCCAACAAGAGCGTGATGATGAAGATGAAGCCATAATTAAGTTTAAGGGAGGGTGTTAATAATGAATATTTAAACTTTATTATGTTTATGTTATTTGTATTTTATGTAGTAAACCTTAAGTAGTATTAGGATATTATGTGACAAGTGCTGGTTCGGATCTTGAGCGGGTAATTTCAAACTGACTAATGACAGTTATTGCCGCCAAGATTAACCGCCATAATCACACATATTTATATGTAATAACCGGTAACTTTTTCCGGTTACCAAGACAGATTATTCCATAACATTTCTGTCCATTCGATTGTTCATTGTCTTTCACAATCATTCGTTCATTTCTGTGTTCTCAAAATCATTCACAAACATGACATCTGATGTGCCAAACCCTTGTTTATCCGCTGCAAACTCAACCGAAGTCCAACAAAAGGCGCAAGGCGCACTCAAGGCGTAAAGGGTGAGCCTTGGGCCACAATGTAAGGCGCTTAAAAAGTGAGGGCTTTTTTAGGCGAGTTACTTAGTATAAGAATACAGCTTTTAGGGATTTTAGACATGTTTTAGGCTTCTTTATTAGGTCTAGTTTTAGGTTGTTTCTCCAGGCTTGTTTAGGGTTCTTATAATTGTTTCAAACATGTTCAAACCTGCTCAACGATTTTTCACCGGAATTTCATTGGAATTAGGACCAAAAATGTGTCTGCGGGCTTGAAAGTGAGGTTTATTAAGCGAAGCGAAAAGGCTGGGTTGGGCCTGGGGGCGCGTCTGGTAAGCCTTTACAACAAAGGTACTAACCCTAATCTCAATTGCAATCTATCGATCATTTTCTACATCACAATTTCCCTCTAATCTACAACTCACAATTTCTCTCTAATCTACAAGTACAACCCAACTAGCCAGCATCTTCGGTGTTAAAAGCTTTAAGATTCTGGTTTGTTTTTCATAGACTTTAAACACGAACAATTTACAAAAGCATAAAGTTGTTTTGCCACGTCAAAGGCATGTGGCACAAATAGCATGTGCTACCGTAATTTTAAGGTTTTTAGCTATTGGGAAAATATGATAACGATATGTACGTGATATCTTAAGGGAATTTAAGATCAGTCAATCTAGAGAGAAAAGTATATTTTGGTTTCTATATCATGAGAATTGGGAAAGAAAACGAGAAAACACTAGGTAAAAAGGGTAGCCTATCATCATTTATGTTTCCTAAAGCTTTATCTTGAAATAATCGTCAATTCGATCAAAATCAATTAAATCCATGGTTGTTTTAATTTCCATCATGAATTTTTGAGCTCCTTAGCTAATGCTAAAGTAGAGTACTTATTCACCATTACAGTGTTTTCAAACAGATAACCTAATGGCACAACACTCACCAGACATCAGCTTTGAAAGCAATTCTAACTAATGTGGAGGGATTACCAATGGGTTTTAGAAAGGGGTTTGATCATCCAAGTTTATCTCTTCGTCGTCCATAGGTTGTTTAGACTCTGGCTAGAAAACCAAAAGGGACTCAAGAACAATAACCAACTAATTACTAGATTTCAAATCCGCCATTAATGGATGCATGTCCCTAAACATCCCTTTTATATAAGGGTGTGCCTATTGGCACACCAAACCCTAGCAAAATTAGGGTTTCACAGCATATAGGTCAATACGCTGCGTAGATAAACCATAGATCTCAGTGCCTGATAACCAATCATTGCACAGAAAACAAGGTGTGTCTACGATGCGTATAGGTCAATACGCTGCGTATAGGGTTAACCCTATACGCTGCGTATTGAGCTATACGCAGCGTATATAAAACATCTGAAAATTTGGGGTCATTTTGGTAGGTTTGAAGCATCAGATTTTTACCAGGTTTATATACGCTGCGTATAGGCCAATACGCAACGTATATAACCTTCCAGAATTTTGTTTCAACATTCGGCCTACTTGTGGTATAAATTCTCACCCGGTTATAACGTTAACTCGCTTAAAATATATAACGAGTTAAAAATATATAATGTTTTTTTATTATTTAGTCGACGTCGTCGTTAATTTATTTAGTCGATGTCGTCGAAAAGCGTATAATGTTACAATTTTGAAAAGCGTATATACGGATAACTTTAAAATATTATAGCTTAAATAAGTGGAAATACCCGGGTACTGTTCGAATATGTTAAACCGTTTACAGCAAAAGTTTTATATGTACACCAAAAGTTTGATATATACAAGAAAAGTTTGTACATACATAACAAAATGATAAAATACTATGGCTGTTGCTCCTGCTGCTGCTGATCCCAATCCGCATCCGTAATGAAGGGTCGTGGAGGTAACCCGTCATGCTGTCGACGCTCCTGCAGCTCCGCAGACACCCACTCCAACAGATAGTTGTTCCTTTCAGCGTACCGAAGTAGCCGCTGATGTGATGGGTCAGGACCGGGCCAAGCATGGCGTGGGAACTGAGGCGGCCCGGGTGGTCCACGCGGATGTGGTGGTTCCGGAATGACGGCGGCCGGCTCTTGAGGCTTCGGCACCTCTGGATCGGGCAGGGGAAATACCGAAGGGAACTGTGCCGGCAGCTGTGTAAGCTGGTATTGCGTGCCGTTCAGATTCTTAAACCGCTTCCCGCATGGGAAGTCTTTGGTAACGTGCATTCCGGATAATGTGTTCCTCTCCATCCGCTTCGGCTGTGCCGCCGGGCCTACATGGTCGCGGTCATTCTCCGGATGATAGCCCAACGAAAGGGCTATCCTAGTCACGTAGGCGCCACCGAATAACTGTCCGCGCTCGGCGAAGTACTGCGCCAACCCGTAGGCGAGAGCGCACGGCCTCTTGTATAAGAGGCAATATAAGAAAAACAAGTCACCACTGGTGCACCACTCCCAGCTTTTGTTTCGAGCAGTGATCGAAGTGGAAATCATTTTGTGCAAATACCTGCACAAAAGGAAACCAGTCAGTAAATAATAATCAGACGACATCGACTAAGATCGTCGTTAAATTATATATTTTTTATTATTTAGTCTACGTCGTCCGTAAGGCGCGTACGGGCCTAACGAGCGTCGAAACTAAGTTCGTCGTTAAAATATATTTTTTTTATTTAGTCGAAGTCGAACCGTAAGGCACATAGGTCCCTAACGAGCGTCGAGACTAAGTTCGTCGTTAAAATATAAAACGACGATCTTAGTGTCGACGCTCGTTAGGGACCTACGCGCCTTACGGTTCGAACTCGACTAAATAATAAAAAAATATAAATTTTAACGACGAACTTAGTTTCGACGCTCGTTAGGACCGTACTCGCCTTACGAGCGTCAAAACTAAGATCGTCGTTAAATTATATTTTTTTATTATTTAGTCCATATCGAACCGTAAGTCGTGTAGGTCCCTAACGAGAGTCGAAATAAGTTCGTCGTTAAAATATAAAACGACGAACTTAATTTCGACGCTCGTTAGAGACCTACGCGTCTTACGGTTCGACTTCGACTAAATAATAAAAAAAAAAAATTAACGACGAACTTAGTTTCGACGCTCGTTAGGACCTTACGAGCGTCAAAACTAAGATCGTCGTTAAATTATATTTTTTTTATTATTTAGTCCATGTCGAACCGTAAGTCGCGAGGTCCCTAACGAGCGTCGAAATAAGTTCGTCGTTAAAATATAAAACGACGAACTTAGTTTGGACGCTCATTAGAGACCTAAGCGCCTTACGGTTCGACTTCGACTAAATAATTAAAAAAAATTATGTTTAAAAAAAATTATGTTTAAAAAGAATCTGTTTAAAAAAAATTGTTTAAAAAACAGTTTTCTGTTTAAAAAAAACAATTTAAGTTTAAAAAAAATATTTTCTATTTAAAAAAAAACAGTTTTCTGTTGACGCTCGTTAGAGACCTACGCGCCTTACGGTTCGACTAAATAATAAAAAAATATAAATTTTAACGACGAACTTAGTTTCGACGCTCGTTAGGACCGTACGCGCCTTACGAGCGTCAAAACTAAGATTGTCGTTAAATTATATTTTTTTATTATTTAGTCCATGTCAAACCGTAAGTCGTGTAGGTCCCTAACGAGCGTCGAAATAAGTTCGTCGTAGAGAGGTAACCCTATACGCTACGTATAGGTCTCTATGCAGCGTATATAAACCCTAAGTGTGTAGATAGCCTGTCAAGGTGTGCAAATAGTTAAAGCCTTATATAAAGGGCGCAAAGTGGTAAATAGTACAGTAGTGTGAAAGAAATCAAATATTGAAGCTAGGGGCATATGTTTTCGAGCTGCAAACAAAAAGCAAGATGTAAAGGGTTTACAACTTAACTCCATGAGATGCCATTATTTGAACAAAATACTATTATGTAGAAACATTGAGAATCAAAAGTGATTTAATACAACCATCTGAAGAACCACAGTGGTTCATGTAGAAAGTTGTTCATGCTTTGAACTTCCCCTCAAACCAATGCCAAACACATTTCCAGATGACAAGTTAATATTGGGTGTGAACAATACCACAATAAATAATTCAAAATACACATTATTCGGGCCAAAACCACTAACTGAAAGCTTGTGGAAATGTGAACATATTTGTAGTAAAAAGTGAGACATTTGTTGCAACACATCAAAGGAATGTCATAACAACATATCAAAGAAAAGTATTGTAGTACATAAAGCATTAATGGCATGTCTGAGGTAGGATATCCATACGAGATAATCTTACAAAGAAATTTGGATAAGTTAAGTACGTAATAAAAGGTAATAAGCATGTCACCCTGTAGAAAGTTACTAACTTAAAGATGGCTGGTGACAAAAGAACTAACTAAATAAAGGAATAGAACTTCATTTTCAAAAAGAAGGTAACAAATGAACACATTAGTACTAGGGCTGGAAATACATATTTATATAGAACTAGATTACAACAAGCCAAACCGCCATCCCCCAACATGTAAGTTAAACCTTCATCTTCACTTTACTCCTTACATAGACACAAATCCACCCCTAATGATCAAAGAATCATGACAAAACCCTGTTGCACTAACGAAAATTTTAAAAAAAGATGAAGCATGTGTACGTTTTGTATCTCTAGAATGATTAAAGAAGATCTTTAAAACCAGGAGCTAGAGTTTGCTAAGTGTTGGAAGATTTTGAAAGTGATGGATCAGGCTTCAATCATAACAGAAAATGAAAGGTTAGTTACAATAACAACAAGCTCCTCTATATATAGAGACTAACCGACTCAACTAACTCAAACCAATACATACAAACTCATATATATCTCTAATATGCCCCCTCAAGCTAAACGGGGGAATCCACGTGAAGCTTGGACCGAAGAGAACTAAACCGATCTGCTGAAAGACCCTTGGTCAAAACATCTGCAATCTGTGAAACAGTAGTCACATAGAAAATCCGTAATATCCGAGACAAAACCATATCTCTAACAAAGTGCAAATCAATCTCAAGATGTTTAGTCCGCTGATGAAATACCGGATTTGCAGCAAGATAAGTGGCCCCAATGTTGTCACACCAAACTGTCGGAGAACAACTCAAAACAACATGTAACTCCTGTAAAATAGACATAATCCACCTCAACTCAGCAGCTGTATGTGCAAGAGCACGATACTCAGCCTCAGTACTCGACCTAGCAACAGTATGTTGTTTCTTGGAACTCCAACTAATCAAGTTGGAACCAAGAAACACACAATAACCAGTAGTAGATCGTCGATCATCAGGGCATCCAGCCCAGTCTGCATCTGAATAAGCATGAATATCCATACTAGAAGATCGTCGAATACTCAAGCCACAAGTCAAGGTGCCATTAAGGTACCGTAAAATCCTCTTGACCGCCTCCCAATGTCTGTCAGTAGGTGTCTGAAGAAACTGAGATACCTTACTAACAGCATATGCAATCTCAGGACGAGTCAACACCAAATACTGAAGAGCACCAACAGTACTACGATACAAAGTGGCATCAGGTAAAGGTATATCTGTGTGCCTAGAAAGCTGTCTACCAGAAGCAACAGGAGTAGCCAAGGGACGGCACTGAGCAAGACCAGTGCGCTGAAGAAGATCAAGTAAATAACGATGCTGAGAAAGATGAAGAACATCATCAGAGAAGATAGCTTGAACTCCCAAGAAATAAGAAAGCTGACCAAGATCTTTGAGCGCAAACTGAGAATGTAAACGCTCAATCAAACGAGTAACAAAGTCAGGAGAGCTCCCAGTAATGATGATATCATCACCATAAACCAATACATAACACATCACTGAAGCTCGACTATATACAACTAGAGAAGCGTCAGAAACACACTGAGAAAAACCATCAACAATAAGAGCAGAAGAGAGCTTGGAAAACCAAGCTCTGGGAGCCTGCTTCAGGCCATAAAGAGCCTTCTGCAGAAGACAAACATTACGTGGTCTAGAAGCGTCAACAAAACCCTGAGGCTGAGCCATATACACCGTCTCAGATAGGTCACCATGAAGAAAGGCATTGTTGACATCAACCTTCCGAATAGACCACTCACGAGAGAAAGCAATAGAAAGAACAATCTGAATAGTGGTGGGTTTGACTACTGGACTAAAAGTCTCAGTATAGTCAATACCCTCAGTCTGGTGAAAACCCTTTGCTACAAGTCGTGCCTTGTATCGACTCACAGAACCATCAGGATTTCTCTTAATCCTGTATACCCACTTGCAACCAACAATGTTGGCACCAGTGGGAGCCGGAATCAAACGCCACATTTGGTTGGCATACAAAGCATCCATCTCAGCACGCATCGCATCCCACCAAACAGACCACTGCTGAGCCTGATGAAAAGAAGTAGGCTCTGTGGTGGGAGCAGTAGTGGCATGAAAAACCACATGATCAGGAAACTGTCTAGGCTGACGAGTATGGTCGCGATAACGAGTAACCATAGGATGCATAATAGGAGGAGGAGGAGGAGGAGGTGATGAACCATGAACAGAAGTCGAAGGAGAAGAAGAAGAGGACGTAGGAGAAGGAGTAAAAGATGAAGGACGAGGAATGAAAAACGGAAAAGAATCAGAAGGGATATCAGAAGTAGAAGATGAAGAAACAGATGAAGTACGAGGAATCTCAAAAATCGTCTCAAAGAATCGAACATGTGACGTGATGTCGTGGTCACAATCAAATTTAATCCAAATACTACTAATAGATAGCGGTAAGTGGGTATCGAACACAGGGAGTTTGTGGAATATGTGTTATTTGAAGTTTAACTATGTTAACTAAAATTAATCTAAATGCAAGTAAAAGTAAATTCAAGAATTGATTTGATTGAATTGGTTTTAAAACTAAAATTACTAATATAATTGCAAAGATGAAAGTTGTGGTTGTAAGCAAATTAGAGACAAATGATTATCTTCAGTTTCCGGTTCGCTTTGACATTTATGCTATCATTCCACTAGAAAGAACTACATAGACATAGTTCATGTATGATTAATTGCAGTGATGAAAGGGAACTAAGTACTCAGATTCCTAGAACGTGAGGTTGTTACCCGATGATCAATCAACCCTTACCCAAGCCTAACTATACCCATGATATCTCAATTGCCAACGGCACCAAGAACGTATGGTTTCTAATTAGTTCAACGCAAGAATTAACAAGTTACTAACAAACAATCACACACCATAGCAAGCAATTCAATAAAGATAGAGATTGTTATTCTAGAAATAAGGAATTCAAGCATAAAGTCTTACAAAACCTTCCACCAAAGATAATCACAAAGTGTTTAGCCACTCATGGCTTGAATCAACATCATCATACCAGTTTCAATGTTCAAAGGAATCACCAACATAAAAACCAGATTAAAGATTGTCTTTCCAAGCTCCCAATGTCTCCAAGTGCTCCCAAAATTCGTTTACAAGCAAAAGTAACCGAAAAACACATGATGAGACACCATAAAATCCCATGAAATGGCCATTTAATACGGAAGTTACAAGTTTGGTAAGGTCGGCGCCGTAAGCTACGGCAGCCGCCGTAGCTTACGGCGGTCAGCAGGTCAGCGCATCAGCATAAGGCGCCGTAGCCTATGGCTGGCGCTGTAGGTTACGGTGCCGAGTGGTTTCTTACGGTGGTGAGGGTCTGTCCTACGGCAGTGATATCTTGAAGAGTTTGAGGCCGTAACCTACGGTCAGCACCGTAGGTTACGGTGCTGTATGAAATGTTTTGCTTCCTCTAACGTTAAGCTTCAATATAACCTTCATAATACCCACTCCTTACGCACTTTAACACCTGCAAATCCAAACGACTCGTAGTTACCAAACTCAAGCAATTAACCGAATAAAGTATGAGATGTATGTATTTTTAGCTTGTTTAAGGGTTGTCCTACGGACCACCCGTCACATCCCCACACTTACACGTTGCTTGCCCCAAGCAACCCATTCAAAAATTATTTCATAACCAAACGCGATCATCATGCAAACCAAGCTAAGATGTGCCGTCCTTCTACTAACCTTCAATCATACCACAAGATACACCCCTCACAAAAGCTCTTGGTGACAAGAAATATTAGCACATAATGCTAAACCACTCAATGCGTGTGTGTGTTTGTACGACAATAAGCTTGTATAAAAATCAAGTTTCCTCCTAACAAATACCTAGCATGCTTATGAATCAAAGGAACTTACGGGTTGTAACGGGGCTAGGTGCAAAGGTAGGAAAATGGTGGAATACATATGAAAGAGCTAATTGATTTGACCCAGTTTTTTATTTCTACTACTAAACAACGCAAACATCATCTATATACACAACTCTTCAACATTGTCAACTACTATTGCAACTAATCACTTCTTTTTTTTTAACAAATAAAACTCAACAATATATACAAGAACATCAACAATCACAAACTAAATTCCTAAACCGGGTCATCTCAAAAGGTAAAATTTTGTAGGAAATAGGTTTGGGTCACAACCGAATGGTATAAGGCTCAAACATGGCTTTCTAAGGACCAAACCCCCACCCCTCACAATACCAAGCTCATATATGTAAAGTATGAGGTCCAACCCACCAATCCCGCACTCTCACACGTCTAGACGAAGCTACCTACAAGTCCCCTATCATTTTCAAAAGCATGCTAACTCTAGGATTTAACAAGAATTCGTACACAAGTTCTATAAACACAATACACACACCGCCACTCAAAACAAAGGAATATCTATAATAATCATATGTGGCTCAAATTCTCACCAAGAAAGGACTAGAAATGGGTGTCGGTGTGTCAAGTGGAACAATATCAAGCTTTCAAATTTTGACAATTTTCGCTTAGTTGCACAAAAATTTTAAAATTCTCAAAAATTCCACCCATCCCCACACTTGGGATACATTCTCAAAAATTCTCAAAAGTGGGTGGTCGCCTTTGTTCAATAATCTGGCCCATATTCCCCGAATGAGCCCAATAGGGATCATAGGCCTGTTGTGCATAGTCGAATGCACTACCCACATATCCTGACTGTACACCTGCTCCCTGAACTCCACCTGGGCCAGCGCCCCCTATCTGAGCATCAACCATGAATGTATCTTCACGGTAGTCGTCGTCGCCACTAACTTCTTCATCAGTCGTTTCGAGCTCATCAGCCTCGCCCGGTCGTAACGGTCTCGCATCCGCTTTCAACACTCTCCACCTTCGCCCATCGGTCTTCAATTTGCGACACCTTTCTATTTCCTTGTACTCCCATCCTGGTCCCAAATTCTTTAAGTCAAACGGCTTAAACCTCTTATAAGAACCTTTTTCATTGCCTTCAATTGCCCCATATTTCTTTAACAATGTCGTGATCAATCGGCAATGGGGTACAATTTTTCTTTCCCCGCTATTCCGGCTAAACCAAATGTTGTTCAACACTAAAAATCGGAAGGGAACCTTGGGAGAACCATGCATCAACATATACAAGATCGGCACCTCTTGAAACCGAACCTCCATCTTGTCACCCCGCCACGGAATGACATTGTATGTACACAATACCAACAACAACTTCGCCTCCATTCTCAAGTTTCGTCTGAACAATTTTCCGTGTGTAGTACCCGGAAGGAAAAGGTAATCCAACATGTTTTGCCATTGAGGATGCTTGTCAGGCTCATGGTAGAGATCTTTGAGGCTTGGGTAGATATATTGATTGGATGGTTGGTCGTCAAACTTCGCTATTCGGCGCAATGAATCATAAGACATTTCGACCTTTACCCTATTACACCATCCAACGAGCTTCATCTTTTGTGGGGCCTTAAACGGGGGACATTCGAGTGAGCCATCCACTCTTGAATCTGAGAGTCATACATCTTCTTTACCTCGTTATCGTAACACTTCAAAGCTGCCCCTAACCCAATTCTTTAAACTTTGCCGTTATCCTGAACGGCCCAAAATCAGCTTCCCGGATCTCCTTTTCACAAATAAATGCCTCAGCCCTTTGCTTCAACTTGTTCATTTGCTCGTGAAACAAGTCCTCTCTCCATTCCGCGGGTTGGTCTAGTAATGAACCGGATGTCCAATCCGGTTTTGGACCCCTTGGAGGCGCATCCTCCTCCGAGTCCGGGTCACCGACCCGTGTCAACCTCCTCCTCTTTGGTTGTTCTTCTTCCACTTGAGGTTGTTTAGACGAACTTGCACCCGCTTTATCCTTCGTTCGCACCATACCTGCACACATTCATAAACCACACAACAATTCAAGTTAGTTCAACTCCACAAACTTCCTCACACTTGTTTTATGTTATGGGTATAAATGTACAAAAACCAAAAGTTCATCTTTTCAAACAAAAATTCGGCATGATGTCTCTATAAATCAGAATTTTTCCAAAAATTTTCACTAGACATCAAATACATTTATACCCAAACACTCAATGGTTCACAAAAACCTATCATCTATCATATACAAGCAAGTGTGTAAGCAAAAACAATAATGGAAACTTACAAACCGCAATGTAATTCAAAGAATGAGAGGAAATCACATACCTTAGTCTTGTGGAAGATGAAAATAACAAGTATTTCACTTTTAAGCAAGAACCCGCAAGAACCCCCAAATTTTCGGACCTATAATGTGAATTTTCGACCAAGAAGACGTGGTTTTCTTCCAAATCTTTACCCAAAATCAGAATGCTCGTGAAATTTTAGTCAAAATCGACCCAAAAATCACTTGATTTGGTCTAGAATTGAAGAAGATATGGAGGTTTTGTGGTTATGGAGTTTAGGGTTATGTGAAGAAGAAAGTTGAAGAAGAAAGAAAGAATTGTGTGGATAGGGCGATCGATTGAAAGGTGTGGTTGGGGATGTAAGAAGTTGTTTATTAATTATATTATTATTATTATTTTATTACTTTTCGGTTTTCTTTTTTTTTTAATATACATACATAAAACGCCGAAAAGGGGGTCCCCCAAGTTCACTCGGTGCCGTAGCCTACGGCATACGCCGTAGGTTACGGCGATGTCTGGTAAAAAGTGGAACACCGTACGACAGTAGGTCACCGCCGTAAGACTCCTTTTTGTTTACAAACCGTCGTAAGCTACGCTCCCCCACCGTAGCTTACGGTGGGTACTGGGCGTTGGGGGGCCAAAAACCTTTATAACTTTTCATGTTTTATGTTTGTTTTTTTTTTTAGCTTTTATAAATTTTATACTTTTTATTGAGTTTATAAATTTTTGAAAGTTTAAAAATTTTAAAAAAACTTGAAATTTAAATCCCTACCCCCCGTTAAAAACCCGTGTTGTCCTCAACACTATGTTCGAGTAATTCGTAAGAATTTCCCCGCACTTGTTTCGAACACAAGTTTAAAACGAAACAGAATTTATTCAAAGCGAAACAAACCAAACTAAATATGTACAAACACCAAACCTGGGCCTCTTTCAAATTTCCTCGTCGTCCAATGGGCGTAAAATGTAACCCACTTTGTCAAGCTCAAGATTGTTGATGTCTTTGCCTTCCAAATACGGTTTGAGCCGATGCCCGTTCACCGTTTGTTACTTATTTGTTTGTTCGTCTTGTATATCAACATCTCCAAATCTTCCCACTCTTCGGATGACGTAAGGACCCATCCACTTGCTTTTGAGTTTTCCCGCGAACATTTTCAACCTCGAATTGTACAACCACACCTTTTGACCCACTTCGAAGTTCTTCTTCCTTAGCTTTGCATCATGAACTTTCTTTAGTTTGTCTTTATATGCGGATGCACATTCGTAGGCTTCATCTCTAATTTCCTCAATCTCATTCAATTGCAACTTCCGCACTCGACCCGCTTCGTCATAATCCGCATTAACAGTTTTGATGGCCCAATGCGCTCGATGTGCTAACTCCATTGGTAGATGGCACCCCTTCCCATACACCATTCGATAAGGGGTAGTACCAATTGGAGTTTTGTAGGCCGTCTGGTATGCCCACAACGCATCGTCAAGTTTACTTGACCAATCTTTTCTATCCGTTCTTACCGTCTTCATGAGAATCTCTTTAATTTGACGGTTGGACACTTTAACTTGTCCACTTGTTTGCGGATGGTACGGTGTAGCCACGCGGTGGTTCACATTGTATCTTTTTAACAATTTCCCGAAATTAAAGTTCTTGAAATGTGAACCGCCATCACTTATTATCACCCTTGGCACACCGAATCGAGCGAAAATGTTGGATTGCACAAACTTATATACAACAGAATGATCATTGGTCCTTGTAGCGATAGCTTCTATCCACTTCGTAACATAGTCAACCGCAACCAATATGTACAAGAACCCATTCGAGTTAGGAAACGGACCCATGAAATCTATTCCCCACACATCAAACACCTCAACCACCAAAATTGGTTGTAAAGGTATTTCATCTCGCTTCGATATGCTTCCAACTTTTTGACAATTTATACAATTCCGGGCGAACTCGCAAGAATCTTTGAAAATTGTGGGCCAATAAAACCCACATGATAACACCCGATAACCCGTCTTGTTCCCACTAAAATGCCCCCCACATGCCGATGAATGAGCATGGGTCAAAATCTCTAGTTCTTCAGTTTCGGGAACACACCTTCTTATCACTTGATCGGGTCCAATTTTGAACAAATCCGGTTCATCCCAAATATATTGTTTAACTTGACTTAAAAATTGTTGTCGTCTCGTCTTCGTCCAATGATTCGGAATTGCACCCTTGGCTAAATAATTCACGTAATGGGCATACCAAGGTGCAACGAAGGTAGAAACGGCTAACAATTGCTCGTCGGGAAACCGTTCATTAATTTCACTCGGGTCATCAACACCCTCCAACGGGATCCGAGATAAATGATCCGCAACAACATTTTCACACCCATTTTTTTCCCGAATCTCTAGATCGAACTCTTGCAACAAAAGCACCCAACGAATCAACCGGGGCTTTGCATCCTTCTTTTCCATTAAATATCAGACCGCGCTATGATCCGAATACACAATCACCTTGTTCCCCCAAATGTAGGATCTAAACTTGTCCAAGGCATACACCACCACTAATAATTCATTTTCGGTCGTGGTGTAATTCAGTTGCGCCTCGGACAAGGTTTTACTTGCATAATAAATTACCACCGGCTTCCTGTCAACTCTTTGACCCAAAACCGCTCCAATGGTCGTGTCGCTAGCATCACGCATAATCTCAAACGGCTTCGACCAATCTGGTGGTTGCAAGATAGGAGCTTTCACCAACTGTTCCTTCAAAACACGAAACGCTTGCAAACATTCGTCAGTAAAATCAAATGGGACATCTTTCAATAATAAATTACATAAAGGTTTTGTAATTACACTAAAACCTTTAATAAATCTTCTATAGAACCCCGCATGTCCCAAAAATGATCTCACCCCCTTAACATTCTTTGGTGGGGGTAGAGATGAAATTACCCGAATTTTTGCTTTGTCTACCTCCATTCCCCGGTCTGATATCACATGTCCCAACACAATACCCTCTTGAACCATAAAATGGCTCTTTTCCCAACTTAGCACCAAGTTTGTCTCAACACACCTTTTTAAAACTTTTTTTCTAATTCGTCAAGACAAGAATCGAAACTTGGGCCAAAGATGGAAAAATCATCCATAAACACTTCAAGAGATTCCCCGACCATGTCTGAAAATATACTCATCATACATCTTTGAAATGTGGCCGGGGCGTTACATAGTCCAAATGGCATTCGCCGAAAAGCAAATGTACCATATGGACATGTAAACGTGGTTTTATGTTGGTCGTCCGGGTGAATAGCAATTTGGTTATATCCCGAGTACCCATCCAAGAAACAATAGTATTTTTGACCCGAAAGTTTTTCAATTATTTGGTCAATGAAGGGTAACGGGAAATGGTCTTTGGAGGTAGCGGCGTTTAATTTTCTATAATCAATGCAAACTCGCCACCCGGTGACCGGTCGGGTGGCAATTTGCTCGCCTTGTTCATCCTTAATTACCTGAATACCGGCCTTTTTGGGCACTACCTGAGTCGGACTTACCCACGCACTGTCCGAAATGGGATAGATGATCCCCGGATCCAACCACTTGATAACTTCTTTCTTGACCACTTCTCTCAAATTCGGGTTCAACCTTCTTTGTGTTTCACGGGTTGGCTTCGCATCTTCGCTTGTAATGATTTTATGCATTACAATGGATGGACTAATACCTTTCAAGTCGGCTATCGTCCATCCAATTGCCGCCTTATTAGCCTTCAAAACCCGTATCAAATCCTCTTCTTGAGCTACCGCCAAATTAGAAGCAATGATCACCGGTAAGGTGTCATTCTCCCCTAAGAATGCATATTTTAGATGTTTCGGTAACTCTTTCAATTCCACATTTGGTGGACACTCCAATGAAGGTTTTGTACCCGAATCAATTCCCACCGGTAAAGTTTCCGTTTGGTGGGTCCATGGCGGTCTTCCTTCTTTCACCGCGAGAGCCTCTTGCTCCTTCTCTTCCATTTCCAACTCACATGCATGAACCTGCAAAGACACATCACAAACACACTAACCCAAAATCTCTTCCTCGAACTCCTTTGGGTCGTATCCATCTATGAAATCTGCTAGAAAACACTCATCACCATAAACATTAGTACCGTTAGTAAAAACATTTAATCTCATTTTCCTATTACCGAATGTCATGTCGACCGTCCCATATCGACAATCAATTACGGCATGTGCGGTGTTAAAAAATGGTCGACCCAAAATAACATTTTGTTGTTGGATTGGGTCCGCGGATGAGTAATCTAACACAAGAAAATCCACGGGATAATAAAATTCGTCAACTTTAACTATCACATCCCGCACAATACCCCGAGGAAGTTTATGAGACAAATCGGCTAATACCACCGTTGTCTCAACCCGTTTCAATGGACCAAAGTCAAATTGGTCATATAACCCCCCCCCCCCCCCGGTAAGATACTTACTCCGGCTCCAAGATCTAGTAACGCCCTTGCAGTTTGAAAATTTCCCACTTGAATGTTTATAAGAGGCGTTCCCGGATCTTGTAGCTTAGGAGGAAGATCTCCTTTCAAGACCGCGCTTACCCGCTCCGTCAAGTCAACCAATTTAGGCACTTTTTGTTGCCTCTTTTGGGTACACAATTCTTTCAAAAACTTGGCGTAAGCGGGTACCTGTTTTATTGCTTCAAGTAAAGGAAGATTGATTTTAACTTGTTTAAAAACCTCCCACATTTCTTCCTTTTGAGGACCACGTTTTGAAATAAAAATTTTCTTACCCGGATCTAATAAAGCCGAGGGAAATGGTACTTGACTAGATCCCCCGTCCTCATTTTTATTTTCTACTTCTTTATTAATAACCGGTTTTTCAAAATTGGGTTTTTTAGAAGAAATAATGGGTTTTTCATTTTCTTCCTCACTTTCTTGACCCGTTATGTCTTCAACCACCCCATCAACCAAATCCGGTGAAGGATTGGTTTTGTACTCTTTCCCACTTCTCAAAACACTTACATGATGAATGTTAACATTGTTACCTCTAGAAGTATTATGAGACGGGTTTACCTTAGTGTCGCTTGGTAATTGACCTTTAGTTTTCTTCAAGTCCGCCACTTCGGTTGCGAGTTGACCCATTTGGGTGGTCAAAGTTTGAATTGCTTTGTCACGGGCTTCATCCTTTTGTATACGCGCATCGTCCATTTGATTTCTCTTTTGCATCTCCGCTTGCATGCTTTTTAACATTTCCATCATCTCGTTTCCACCCGAAGACCCCCCTTGCTCTTGACCCGTTTGATATTGTCTTTGGTACCCTTTATTGTTCCCACCCCGATATCCACTTTGATTGTTATAAGGTTGGCGCGATCCAAAGTTACCATGACTTCCTTGAAAATTCGGGTTGGCTTGATTTGAGGGATTCCCGTATCGAAAATTTGGGTGGTTTCTCAACCCGGGGTGGTAAGTGTTAGAATTCATAATGAAGTTTCTACCACCTCCTCCTTGACCTTGCACCGCATGCACCTCTTCATATTGCCCCTCACCTCCTTGGCAATTTTCAGCCGCATGTCCTATTTCATTGCAAATAGCACAAACATCATAAATTTGGTTAGAGGTTTGAGTATTACCATCGTCTACCACATGCACTTGGGTTCGGGTGATGGCCGGTCGTGCTCTCCTTGATGCTTGAGCTTTTCTTTTTGATGTAATTGCCATTTGCTCCAAAAACTCCCAATCGTCTTGCTCATAATTCATACCAAAAGAGCCATTGGTAATAGACATTAAATCGCGAGCATCTTCGGCACTCAACCCCTCATGGAAAGCGTTCATCAATTCCCAAAGTTCAATCCCATGGTGAGGGAAATTTTTGATCATCATGTTGAAACGCTCAAAGGACTCATGAAACATTTCACCTTGTTGTTGTTGAAAGCTCCTCAACCCCTTCCTTGCATCATTGGTCTTCTGGGCAGTGTAAAATTCATCTAAAAATATTTGTTGCATCTCCGCCCATGTATAGATAGATGCCGAAGGTAGAGTGTAAAACTACTTCTTTGCCTTGTCTTCTAGAGAAAATTGGAATAAAACCAATTTGACATCGTCAGCCGAAAATCCTTGACTCCCAAGAGTGTTGCAAATCGAGTCATAAGCTTCCAAGTGAAAATAA
The DNA here is from genome assembly GCA_030545235.1 of Helianthus tuberosus. Taxonomy (NCBI): domain Eukaryota; kingdom Viridiplantae; phylum Streptophyta; class Magnoliopsida; order Asterales; family Asteraceae; genus Helianthus; species Helianthus tuberosus. Next base: position 11,409,016 of record CM060381.1, read on the forward strand.
GGCTCCTCCGTTGCTAGACCCTTATACTTCGGCAAACTTTGCAACGAATTGGTTCTCACTTCGAACGTCCTCCCTTGATTATTGTGAGGAATAACTACCGGTGAAGGATTGTGAGCAATTATCGGCCTAAAATGCGCTTCAATGCCCCTCGCATGTTCTCTAAGATGTCTTCTTGGTACACCCAACCGACCCATTGGACGAATAGGACCCATTGGCCTTTGCATAGGCCCTTGTGGTACATGTGGTTGAAATTGTCGTTGTGGCATCGGTGGGTGTTGAATCGGCCTTTGGAATTGTTGTTGTACGTTTTGTGGACGGACTTGTTGCAATGGTATAGGACGTTGCAATTGTGGCCCTTGTGGCCTTGGTCGAATGTGTTGTGGTATAATCTGTTGTTGTTGAAACCCACCAACACTTGGCATTCTTTGAGTTTGCCCTTGCACATAAGTAAGTTCTCCTTGTTCCCCATCACCCCCATAAGCATATCCTTCTTCCTCATATCCCTCAAAATCTTCATATCCATCTCCCCCTATACCCGAAGATTGCCCAAATGGAAAAGTCGAATATTGAAAACCCGACTGGTTCGATGGTCCAAATGTAGAAGTAGCATGAACAATGGTTGAGTTTGGTGCTATTGAGTAAGTTGAAGATGATTGACCCGCACCTGGAAAGAAATGGGAAAATGGTGGAATTGTAGTAGAAGGATTAAAAGTGAGTGTAGGTTCTTCTTGAGTGGTAATGGGTTGGGTGGTGTTAGTTGGTGTAACATCATGAGGTGGAGTAGGGTCGGTAGTGGTGTTTGGCATGGTCGTGTTTGGTGAAGGTTGAGTGGATGATGGTATGAAAGGTGGTATAAGTTCACCCGTAGTGGGTGGTGGTGGTGGATCCATGTATCGAAGTGGTGTGATTGGTGTAGTTGGTGTTGTTGGTGAACCGCTGATTCTGTTTTCCCTTAGTAAAATTATGTTCCCTCTTAAAGTCCGCTCAATTTCTGGATCAAATGCCAACGGTGATAGCTTGTGAGAGCTTCTAGTACGCATGCACCTGTAAATACCTGCACACTAATACACCCAGCGTAAACTAGAAAAATAACAAACCTAAGAAGATCAAAAATAACACACGTTGCGCACTACTCCCCGGCAACGGCGCCAAAATTTGACGTGATGTCGTGGTCACAATCAAATTTAATCCAAATACTACTAATAGATAGCGGTAAGTGGGTATTGAACACAGGGAGTTTGTGGAATATGTGTTATTTGAAGTTTAACTATGTTAACTAAAATTAATCTAAATGCAAGTAAAAGTAAATTCAAGAATTGATTTGATTGAATTGGTTTTAAAACTAAAATTACTAATATAATTGCAAAGATGAAAGTTGTGGTTGTAAGCAAATTAGAGACAAATGATTATCTTCAGTTTTCGGTTCGCTTTGACATTTATGCTATCATTCCACTAGAAAGAACTACATAGACATAGTTCATGTATGATTAATTGCAGTGATGAAAGGGAACTAAGTACTCAGATTCCTAGAATGTGAGGTTGTTACCCGATGATCAATCAACCCTTACCCAAGCCTAACTATACCCATGATATCTCGATTGCCAACGGCACCAAGAACGTATGGTTTCTAATTAGTTCAACGCAAGAATTAACAAGTTACTAACAAACAATCACACACCATAGCAAGCAATTTAATAAAGATAGAGATTGCTATTATAGATATAAGGAATTCAAGCATAAAGTCTTACAAAACCTTCCCTCAAAGATAATCACAAAGTGTTTAGCCACTCATGGCTTGAATCAACATCATCATACCAGTTTCAATGTTCAAAGGAATCACCAACATAAAAACTAGATTAAAGATTGTCTTTCCAAGCTCCCAATGTCTCCAAGTGCTCCCAAAATTCGTTTACAAGCAAAAGTAACCGAAAAACATATGATGAGACACCATAAAATCCCATGAAATGGCCATTTAATACGGAAGTTACAAGTTTGGTAAGGTCGGCGCCGTAAGCTACGGCAGCCGCCGTAGCTTACGGTGGTCAGCAGGTCAGCGCATCAGCATAAGGCGTCGTAGCCCACGGCTGGCGCCCTAGGTTACGGTGCCGAGTGGTTTCTTACGGTGGTGAGGGTCTGTCCTATGGCAGTGATATCTTGAAGAGTTTGAGGCCGTAACCTACGGTAAGCACCGTAGGTTACAGTGCTGTATGAAATGTTTTGCTTCCTCTAACGTCAAGCTTCAATTTAACCTTCATAATACCCACTCCTTACGCACTTTAACACCTGCAAATCCAAACGACTCGTAGTTACCAAACTCAAGCAATTAACCGAATAAAGTATGAGATGTATGTATTTAGCTTGTTTAAGGGTTGTCCTAGGGACCACCCGTCAACATGTCGAGACGTATAAGTGCGAGTAGTGTGAGGATCATAACAAAGATATCCAAGATGAGATGGAGCATAACCAAGAAAGATACAAGGAACGGATTTGGGTGAAAACTTATCCGTTCTAGTATCACCAAGAAACGGATAACACAAACACCCAAACGTGCAAAGAAGAGAATAATCAGGTGAAACACCAAACAATGTCTCAAAAGGAGAAGAATAGTGAATAACCGGTGAGGGCAACCGGTTAATGAGATAAGCAGCAGTAGCATAAGCATCATACCAAAATTTCTTTGGTAAATGAGAATGAAATAACAAAGCACGAGCAACCTCAGAAAGGTGACGATTTTTACGCTCGGCTACCCCATTTTGTGGGGGTGTGTAGGGACAAGAGATACGGTAAGCAATACCAGACTCGGAAAGCAATCGAGCCATCGGTCCGTGAATAAGCTCGAGAGCACCATCACACTGAAGGTGTTTGATGGTGCATGAGAAAAGGTTCTCGACAAGCGGTTTAAAGTGACGAAACGAATCAACCTCTTTAGAACGATGTGTAAGAGGATAAATCCATGTGAATCTACTAAAATCATCAATAAACGTAATGAAATATCGATAACCATCAGGAGACAAAATAGGAGAAGGTCCCCAAATATCACAATGAATCACATGTAATGGAACTATAGAATGTGATACAACATAATCAAATGGTAATCGTGTAGATTTTGATGTACTACAAGCAACACAATGAGAACACATGGATTTATCTAAACCACGTAAAAATGGAAAACGAGCCATAACTCCATCAGATGGATGTCCTAAACGTGAGTGCCACGTATCTTGAGAAACAGCTGCAACAGAAGTCAACGAATACAGCTGATAAGGACTACCACGCGTGTGGTGGAGGAGCTGTCCCGTGAGGCTCTGAATAATCAAACCAACATGAGAAAAAGTAATAGTAAGCGGATGATCAATCACAAGCTGAGTAATAGATAGTAAGTTCTTGGCTAGGCCAGGAACTACTAAAACATGTCTAAGTATGATGGTACTACTAGATAAACGCAAATGAGCAAAACCAATGTGAGATATGGCAAGAGATGTACCATCGCCAATAACAACCCGCTCAGTACCGGTATAAGGAACCGAATAAAAAACAAGAGATAGCTCACCAGTCATATGTGCGGAGGCTCCTGAATCCGGAATCCATGAATCAACCAAATCACATGCGAATGACAAGTCGGCTACAAGCCCAAAATGACCATCAACACCAGAATTCGCTGATCCAGTAGATACATTTGAATTCGCTAGTCCAGAATTCAAAACACTAGAAGGTCCAGCACCTGACCCAGTAGCAGAATGGGTCCAGTTTACAAAATGATTTGGGCCAAAACCTGATCCAATACCACTATCACTGTTGTTTGGGCCAGGAACACTAGTAACAGACGGACCCGGACCAAGAATACCACTACTGTTTGGATAACCCGGTAAAGATCCAGGGACATAAGACCCATATTCTCCAAATATGCGTGAATCAACTTGACCTGGAACATTTCCCCCAAAATTAGGAACCCTAACTCCAAAATTAGAGTCCCCAGAACCATAACAATCAGCAATATTCGCACTGTAGCCTCTAATACCTTCAGTCGACCACCGATTTGTTGATTGTTGATTGAAGCCTACTCGATGATTGCCATATCTACCACCACTTCGACCACCGCGTGGCCTCCAACGTCCACCACGTCCACCAGAGTTCGAATTAAATCAATGGTAACAATTATTAGCACGGTGTCCAGGTTTGACACAGATTTGACACACAACTGTTGTTTGAGAAGAAACATCAGTGTGTGGAGGTGGTCTTACAGTCATGGCTGCCATAGCAGCGATTGGAACAGAGTGTGAGCTTTGATCTTGTTTTAGACGAGATTCAAAGGTCAACAACTTAGCTCTGAGTTGAGAGAATGTAGGTTTTGAATCAGAATTTTCAATATTGGTAACAAACATTCGAAAATCAGAGTGTAAACCATTTAGGATTTGTAATATCAAACTTTGCTCTGTAATTGGATCACCCAGAGCAATCAACTGATCAAACAAATTCTTTGCCTCATCACAAAACTGAATCACTGATTTATCTCCTTGTTTTAAGCAATGAAATTGTGTTCGAATATAATTCTGATTAGTGAATACCTGTTGTGTAAACAGTTCTTCAAGCTTCTGCCACAACTCTGCAGATCTAGAAGTATCTCGAGCCAAATGAATCATTGATGAAGACAGATTTGTAGAGATAAATGCTGATACATATGCATCTGATTTGTCCCAAGCAGTTCTCGCTTCCTCAGACTCTGGTGGATTACAATTGATGTTAAGATGTTGAAGAAGCCCTAACGTCTTCAAAATCAGTGTTGTTTGGTGCTTCCAGTTCAGGTAATTCGTTTCATCAAGCTTAATTGGCATTAAATTCATAACATTCTGAAATGGATTAGGATTTGTTGTAGCAATCGTTGAAGATTGAGTTTGAGAAACCGACATAGTGAAAACAGATCAGAAGAGAAGAACAGAGAAATCGGAGAAGAAAGAGAATGAAAAATGGCCGGAAAAGTGATCGGAGTCTGATCGGAAAAGGGAATGAAGAAGGATCTGGAATCTAGAGCTCTGATACCATGAAAGTGATGGATCAGGCTTCAATCATAACAGAAAATAAAAGGTTAGTTACAATAACAACAAGCTCCTCTATATATAGAGACTAACCGACTCAACTAACTCTAGCCAACTCAACTAACTCAAACCAATACATACAAACTCATATATATCTCTAATAGATTTAGTGTAAGATATCTATTTTCAAAACTAAGAATGTTAAGTATTTTAGTCTCTGATCAGGTAAAAAAAAAGATTTCTAATTATTTTTTTGCTATTAAAGATTGCTCAGGGGAGAAAAGATGTATACTTAGGCTTAGGTATTTAGGCAATAACCTTGCATGCTAAATTTATGATTTTCTTAAAACTATTCCTTGAAATGTTGAAATGATATGTTTCAATAAATTGTGTTGGGTTGGTAGCCACTAGATGAGAACCAGTAGATTTTTTTTTTCAAAAGTATGTATCGACCCATGACTTACTTCACTTGGGGACTACCTTCTTGAAATCTTTCACAATAAGGGTTGCCACCCATGGTAAGGGGCATGTGTGTGTGTGTTTTGTTTTTTCTTTGGGTGGGGTTAGTAGATTTTGCATGGTTTTTGGGATTTTTTTTATAACTGTTTTTGCAATTGGGTGATCCACTATCTGAGATAGCCAATGTGGTGGGAATTTGGCGCGGATTCCAGATGGTAGTGAAATGGCTAGGATGATGTGGCGAAATCAAGAGATCTAATATCTCAATATTGGATGTGCATGTTGACATGGATCTAATCCTAGGAGGCATGTGCAGCATCGGTCCTAATAATTCAAGTGTCATGTATGAGTTGGAAAAAAGGTCATTAAGCCCTAATGAATTATATAAACTATTATTTTTTAAACATGGATTAACGTTATAGAAATAAACATACAAAATCATAGTTTTATAATGAAATACCGTAAACGCTTTTGTCGGTAACTTTTTGCTCACTATATTCACCAGTTTAATACTTGATACCGGATGACAATTTGATACAAAAAAAGGTCAAATTCACTGGCTTTTTACTGTAACTTTTTGCTCACTAGTGAATTTGCTTCACTTGCAATTGCAGCACCATTAGCTTTATCTCCAACGTAAAGCTTCTCGTACATCGACAATTTGCATTTACTATCCTGAACACTTTCGACATGACTTTCCCAACGAGTTTGAGACAATGACTTAAGACTTCAAGCTTAAATATTTCCTTTTAAAATTTGCCACAGATTAACTGAATTTATAAATTTATAAATATAGTATAAATACGTTGGATCTATCCTAAAAAACTCTTTTCTTTTACACAATTGTAGTCATATCACATAATGTAAGATTAAGAGAATGGCAACCACAAGGAGTATAAAATACTCTAAGATTCTCTTTTAAAAAACTTATATGTACTCATTGGCGTTTTCGTTGCATGTTTGCTCCATTGTTATAACCTTGACCACACAAATCATCAATTTTAGGACCAAGAGAATTTGACTCCTCAAATATAATATCAAGTAGTTCTTTTCCGGGGGTATCATTAACATTCAAACACCCTAGAAAGAACTCCTCGACAGTAACAGAATTAGATAAGAACTTTAATTACCTCACAATTATAATTATTTGTTCTTAGTGACGTGAATCGGGAGTAAAATTAAGTATAAGTGAGTAGTACTTTGCCTTTATCTCCTTGACGATTTCTTTTTTTAGTTTCTTGAGCTAGCATAAGTATTATTGCGTTTTGGATCTTATGTCCAAGATAATGCACATGAAGCTAATCATTTGTGATCCATCGCACATGCTCTTTAATAATCGGGTCAAACTCTCCTCAAATTTCAATGAGTCCCAAGAAATTTCCATTACCTTTAAATACAATTAACAAATAAAAAGTGGAATAAGTTATACAATTAAGTACACATAGGTATTTACAGATAAAAGTGAAATGTTTTTTTTTTGTCCTACTTCCATCAAATAGTTAAATACCTATGTGTACTTAACTGTTATAACTAATATCACTTCTTATTTATTGTATGTAAAAGGTAATGGAAATTTCTTGGGTCTCATTGAAATGTTGGAAGAGTTTGACCTAGTTATCAAAGAGCTTGTGCGGCAGATCACAAATGATTAGCTTCATGTGCATTATTTTGGACATAAGATCCAAAACACGGTAATACTTATGCTAGCTCGAGAAATTAAAAAAGAAATCACCAAGAAGATAAATGAAGCAAAGTACTACTCAGTCATTCTTGATTTTACTCTTGATTCAAGTCACCAAGAACAGATGACTATAATAGTGAGGTGTTTAAAGTTCTCGTCTAATTTTATTATTGTCGATGGGTCCTTCTTAGGGTTTTTGAATGTTAATGATACCACCAAAAAAGGGCTATTTGATATTACATATTAGGAGTTAAAGTCTCTTAGTCTTGAAATTGATGATATGCGTGGTCAAAGGCTAAAACAATGGGGCAAACATGAAAGGAGAACGCCAAGGAGTGTAAACGAGATTTTTAAAGGAGAATCCTAGAGCATTTTACATTGTTTGTGGTTGTCATTCTCTTAATCTTACATTATGTGATATCGCTAACAGTTGTGTTAAAGAAAAGAGATTTTTTGGACAGATCCAACGTATTAATACTATATTTGCAAATTCTGTTAATCGGTGGCAAATTTTAAAAGATAATGTTAAAGCTTCAAGTATTAAGTCATTGTCTCAAACTTGTTGGATAAGTAATGTTGAGAGTGTTAAGGCTATTAATGTTCAATTTGTCGATGTACGAGAAGCTTTACTTGAAGTTGAAGAAAAAGATAATTGATGCTGCAACCGCAAGTGAAGCAAATTCACTAGCAGAAAATAACTTGTTGAATTTGACTTTTTGGTTTCGTATGTATCTCGTATCAAGTATTAAACTAGGTGAATTGTAACACCCGTTCTTATAAATCAAGGTTTAACGTATATTTTGCGAAAACAATCATGTAATTAATGATTACATATACATCGGAAATACGGGATTATTAAAAAATTTTACAAATTAAAGTGATACCACATAATGTGGTTCAATTCGCCGTTTTAGAATAACGACGAAACAACTTGCGGAAGCTTTATTTAATGCGTGTTCGGTTCTTGCTCGACGCTTGATCTTCATCCGGGGCTCTCGACAATCATCTGTATTCAAAACCAACTCAAAAGTTGGTTTTGATAATTAAATATATATGGGTTGAATCATAGAATTAAAGAAAATCAGGAAAATCCCCTTTATAAATCCCTTGATCCTAGATGCAAGGAAGCAATTCTGGCCTCCACCGTAACTTACGGTGGTCACCGTAAGTTACGGTGGCCCCTGAATTAATAAGTTTCCACCGTAACACAGTAGAGAACTGGCGTAATGATATCAGCTCCACCGTAACTTACGGTGGGCACCGTAAGTTACGGTGGCCCCAGTATCAGCCCATTCCAATTTTGCCGTTTTTGACACGAAAACTTTCGTATCTTTCAATCCGCTTGTCCGTTTGACCTACCGTCTCTTCCTACGTGATTGTAATTTGATTCTCCACATTATAGAGTCAAAAGCCAACATCCGGTTTAACAAAATTTTAGACTTTTAAGTCTTCGGCTTATTACCCTTTTTACCAAATTTTGACCCGATCGATTTATATCAAACAAACATGTTTATTTGACCCCTAAACTCATGAGATTCATAATTTCCATATCTCTTATCATATTAATTTCAAATCACGGGATTCTTACATAATAAAAACCCGTTTACGCTCAAGTTCTTATTTTGACCCGTTTAGAGCGAATTGTGTACATTTAAGCATCAAACTCTCTCTTCTCTTTCTACACTTCGTATTCTTACTTCTAAATAGCCTCTTATATTCTACCACAACTATTTTTGTGGTGGAGTTAACATAATGAACCACATTCCTAATTTTTACCCTTAGCATAGTCATTTTACGTGATTTACCCGTTCATAGGCATTTGACCTCCAAAGTTGATGCCTACAACTCTTACATGTGTCTATGAGTTACATATTGATAAAACTAGTATCTAAACGACCTCTAAGGGTCGTTTGCCCGATTTACCTATCAAGGGCATTTTCGTCAACTTAATTCCTCCTTTTACAACATAGGTCCCTTTGCTAAGGTATTTGACCAACATTGCATTTTTAACCATGAATTTATATATATACGTACCTGGCTCGAGTCAACATATAGACCCGTTTTATACCTCGCGTTAATTAACCAATATACTATGGCGTTGCAATTATCCAATTTGCTATTCACTCCTGTTAACATACGACTTGACAACCTCATTAGTCAATATTGTCAAATGGTATTATCATCACCATTTGACCCGTTTGGACTATAAGACCAAACATTTACATAATTTAGAATAAAAGCATGATTTTGAATTTCCAAATTGCCCCATTTACCATAAACCATGGTTTTTATCATTTATACTTGTTCCGACTTGTGTCAATCGTGTCGGAACCCTTATTTCGGATATTACATTATTCGCATTCATAGTTTATAAAACAAACACGCGTTCTACAAAAAGGGTATAAGTTTTACTTACCTCGTATCCAAGCTACACTTGTCTTTTCCTTCTTGATTCGTTTGACCCGCTTTCTCCCCAAGCTTCACCTAGCTTGTTAAGCGCCAACTATTATTCATCATTCACAAGGTGGTTAGTTTAATCATGACTTAATACGATTATTCCACCTTACGCATTTCAATATTGAAACTACCGTTCGACCTTATTGTTTATTAATTCAACTTATCAAAAGTTAACTACTTTTGATCACATGATTTACACAATTAAGTCTAGATCAACTTTATGCTTTGAACCCTTATCGGTTCATACTTCGCACAATTTGTCATATTATTCAATTACACGTTTCTTTCAAAATTTCAACATAATAGTGTTCGTTTAGACATTTTAGCAAACACCTTGTGGGCATGATTCCATACAATTTAAAAATCACGTTCTTGACTAACTATTTAACCAAGATTTAAACATCATTTCACATATTCATGACAAATCTTCATATCAACAATTCTGGATTTGCTTCATAGAGCTCAAGTACACTAAGTTAACAAAGATAATCCTAGTGTTTAACCTAATTCTACAAAACCCACTTGACACATGAGTGTATGATCATGAATTCACAACCATGAACATCAATTCAACAAATATATGACTAGGGTTTACTCCTAGACATAGTTTCATCCCTAATTTCATCCAAACAACGAACATGCAAGCTCAGATTCGAATCTCACAAGTTCATCTAAAATTTAAGATAGAACCAAATAACAAAATTTTGCATACCTTATGATCCCTTCGCTGAGGTGATCACTAATCTATGCTTGGATTTCGATTTGAGCTTGATTTGCCCCTTCAATTTAGTGAATTCTTGTGTTTTAGGGTTTGAGCTTGAGAGCTCCCTTTGTGGCTCTGATGAAATCGCAGACACCACACACGTATGTGTGGTTTGTGTTTTAAATTTTTTTTTAATTAAACTTCATTACATTTGCCCATGTTTAGTCCCTCAATTTTACACAAGTTATTTAAAGGGTATTTTAACCATATTTGTTCTATTATGTCAAGACACCAGCTAACTAGGTTAATATTCCTAGTTACTTGGTGGGTCCCGGGAGTTATAACCCGTTTTTTATTTTAAGTTCCGCTAACTCGGGCTCTTATAAACTCAATTCCTTAAAACTTTGATTCGCTTGTATTTAATATTAGGATTTCTTATTTAAATCCAAATATTTATCGGGTTATTTTTACTACTAACGGTACTTCACCTGTCTTTTAGTATTAACGGAGTTTGATTACCAAACCCGTTTTCGGGGTGTTACATGAATGTAGTGAGCAAAAAAGTTAGAATCAAAGGATATTCGTCTAGAAACTGCTATTAAAGATATAAACATATTGATTGAGTACTTTAAGGATTATAGAGAAACTGGTTTTTCAAAAGCGATTGATGAAGCTAAGGAGATTGCTATTGAAATGGGTATTGATCCAATATTTCAACAAAAGCGTTTGATTCAAAGGAAAGATAACAATTGGTGTGAGTTCAAGTAGCCAAAAAGTTTCATTTACACCTTAATGGAATCTTAGAGTAAATTATTTCTTATATTATATTTTGTTGATCAAGCTATTGCTTATCTTGAGACAAGATTTGATCAATTCAAAATCTATGAGAAATTATTTGGTTTTTTGTGCCCACATAAGTTGAGGGGAATTGAAGATAAAGATCTTAGGTTGCCTTATCATCTTCTTGAAAATGCATTCAAGTCTGAAAGAAGATTGGATATGGATATGGATATTGATGATGATGAACTGTATATGGAGTTGAAGTTATTTGACACATTAGAACACAATGCATTTAGCAACCCTATAGATGTTTTGAAGCATTTGAAAGACCTCGATTATCTCTCAAAAGCAAGGATGCATATAGAATATTATTGACTATTCTAGTCACGATGGCATCCGCAGAAAAGAAGTTTTTCCAAATTGAAGTCATTAAAATCTTACTTACGATCCACAATGTCCCAATAAAGACTTAGGATTGGCGATGATAGCTATCAAGGACGAAATCTTAAAGAGTATAAACTATAAAGTGGTGATCAAATAATTTGTTATCAAGAATGGTAGGAGTGCTTCACGAGTCATCGGTTAGCTAATACGGTACGTCATTCTAATACTATGATTTTGCTTTGTTTATTGTTATATCATTAATCATCATTTAAAACTTAGTTTATATAATTCTTTAGAGCCTAAGGGTCGTTTTTCAGCTCATACAGGATACTTGAATCCTCAGGAGCAACTCGTGCTCCTGACAACCAACATGAACTAATTATTAAAAAGGAAGTTGTGCTTACCTATGATGGCACCCCAATCCAAATATGCATACTGCCTTTCTTCAGTCAAAATTTCCCAAATTGCAATGCCAAATGAGAATACACTACCTGCCATGCCATTATCAACTAAGACATATTTTAATTAAAACTGATTATTATTGCCTTCTGGTTCGGCATCAAGTTGTTTTCAATTGCGGTGTGCTAATTGGGACACCTAAAGTTGCTTATATTAAAAAAAACATGCAAGTAAATGGTTTATTTAAGCAATCCCAAATACCCCCTATTGACAAGCCCACAATTCTAATCAAATGCAATAATAATACCACATAATATCATTTATCCTTGCTTTTTCGAAACCCGAGTATAGTTACCATTTAGGAACTCTGGAGCCATCCATGGAAGTGTGCCCCTTTGATGCAGAGCGTGTTACGAAAAAATGAAGATCAAACACGTTGATTCTACGAATACCCGTGTAGTTCTTCCCAACCCCCAAATTGCAACCCAAAGGGCACAGAATTTGAAGTGAAAAAAGAGTTAATCCAAAATTCAAGTCTGCCTTTTCCAATTACTAGAGAAACATATAAATAGGAACACAAATTCGAAATGGGCCTCAAAAAGACAACGGGCCAAACACAAGCCCACAAACAAAATGCCCAAAATACTTAAAAAAACATAAAAATGTAAATAACTAATAGAAATAAGTGTTTTTTGGCCCGGACGATGACCCAAACCGCCGTAGGCGTTTGCAGCAAGATGGAGCTCATTCTCACGTTCTTTTCGTCTGGTCACACGCCTAAAACGGACCCCCGTAGCCCAAGTTAGAGCCACTTTAGTGAGGCCCCTTTTGTTACACGATCTTGGACCTCCAAATACATGATGGCCCACTCCTCCACACTTGGACCCGCATCATTCCCTCCTGGATAGACAAAATTCGCCCTCGAATTACCACAAGGTTCATCATCAGAAGAATAACCATAATAAGGCAACATATGCTTCACATTAAACACATCAGAACATCGAATGTGACTGGGCAGCTTCAGAAGATAAGCATTCGGATTGATCTTCTCCACGATTTCAACTCGGCCAATCTTCTTGGCTGACAACTTGTTTTATTCCCCAACTGTAAAATGATCTTTAGTCAAAACAGCCCAAACAAAATCACCTTCCTCGAACTCAACATGCCTACTCTTCTGATCAGCAGCTTGCTTATACTTTAGATTAGCTTGGGTCAAATGGTCATACACAGCATTATGAACCTCATGTAAACCCTCCACAAAATCTTGAAATTTCTTTGGAACAGATCCAGAAACAGGAAGAGACATCAAATCAAGTGGTCCCCGAGGCTGAGATGAGTAAACTATCTGAAATGGGCTATATCCGGTGCTCCGATTAACAGCATGATTATGAGCAAACTCAGCTTGGCATAATTTTTGATCCCACGCCTTCACATGATCACCAACCAAACACCTCAACAAATTCCCAAGTGACTGATTAACAACTTCAGTTTGCCCATCAGTTTGTGGGTGATAAGCACTACTAAAGTTGAGTTGAGTATTCACCATCTTCCACAAGCTACGCCAAAAATGACTCAGAAATCGGGTATCCCGATCAGACACAATAGAAGAAGGTAGCCCATGCAAACGGTACACGTCACGAAAAAAAAGTTGGGCTACATTAACAGCATCAGTCGTCTTCTTGTAGGGAATAAAATGGACCATCTTAGAAAACTGATCCACAACAACAAAGATAGAATCGTTACCTCTCTGAGTACGAGGTAACCCCAACACGAAATCCATACTAATATCAACCCATGGCTGTGAGGGGACTGGCAAAGGCATATAGAGACCCGCATTGGTAGCCGTGCCCTTTGAAACCTGACAGATACGGCACCTCTTCACATAACGATCCACCTCCTTCCTCATAGTAGGACAATAATAAGAAGCTTGCACCAACTGTAAAGTACGGTCACGACCAACATGCCCTTCACCATGTAACTCCATAATAATCTTTAAGCGAAGACTAGAATCAGGAATACATAGCTGATTTCCCTTGAACAAAAAACCATCATGCAAAAGAAAGTCTAACTTTTTCCCAGTTTCCACTTCCTACAAAATAACTGAGAAATAAGGGTCAATGGCTAACTGCTCACGAATGACCTCCAGACCCGGCACATCAACCCTCATAGATACAAGCAGATTACTCCTCCTGCTTAAGGCATCAGCAACCCAATTTGAAACACCAGTTTTGTGTTTGACCACAAAAGTAAACTTCTCAAGAAAGGCCAACCATCTCCCATGCTTATGAGATACCTTGTCTTGAGTACGAATATGCCTTAGGGAATCATGATCAGTGAATAAAACAAACTCCTTTTGAAACAAGTAATGACACCAATGCTTTACAGCTTGGACCACTGCATAAAACTCTAGATCATAAGTATTGTACCTCAACTTAGGCCCAGTTAACTTCTCACTAAAATAAGCAACAGGTCGACCACCCTGACTAAGGACCCCACCAATTCCAACCTTTGAGGCATCAGTATGAAGTTCAAAAACTTGAGAAAAATCAGGCAATACCAGAATTGGTGCTGTAGTGAGCTTGTCTTTCACAACTTGAAAAGCCAACTATGCCGCCTCTGTCCATACAAATGTCTTCCCCTTCATACAATCTGTCACTGGGGCCATAATAGAACTGAAGTGTGGAATAAACCGTCTATAAAAAGAAGCAAGCCCATGGAAACTACGAACTTCAGTAATGGTAGTAGGAGTTTGCCAATTTTGAACAGCCGCCACCTTAGATTCATCCACCTGTATCCCATCACCAGAAATAACATACCCCAAGAACAACACTTTAGGGGTCATGAACACACACTTCTTTGTGGCTGCATAAAAATGGTCCCTGCGAAGTAAGGCCAAAACCTGCCTTACATGCACAACATGGTCGCTGAAAGAAGCACTATAAATAAGAATGTCATCAAAATACACAACCACGAACTTCCCAATAAAAGGTCTAAGCAACTGATTCATCACACACATAAAAGTACTAGGTGCGTTTGATAAACCAAATGGCATCACCAACCATTCATACAACCCTTCACGAGTCTTGAAGGCGGTCTTCCACTCGTCACCCGGCCTAAGACGAATCTGGTAATACCTACTCTTCAAATCTAACTTCGTAAAAATAGTAGCACCACTAATTTGATCAAGTAAATCATCAAGTCGAGGAATAGGAAACCTGTACCTCACAGTAATCTTGTTGATTGCTCGACTGTCAACACACATACACCAAGTGCCATCTTTCTTTGGAGTCAATAAAGCCGGAACAGCACAAGGGCTCATACTTTCACGAACGTGGCCCTTAGAAATCAACTCCTCAACCTGTCTTCGCAACTCTTCATGCTCAGCAGGGCTCATCCTGTTATGTGGTCTATTGGGTAACTGTGACCCAGGCTCCAAATCAATATGATGTTGGATGTCACACAAAGGTGGTAATCCATCAGGCAACTCAACAGGAAACACATCAGAAAATTCCTCAAGCAAAGGAACCATAGCATCAGGAATTTCAACTTCCTCGGGCACTGCCTTCCCTACCAAAATAAAAACATTGTCGGCGTCCTCCAACTCATCTTGAAACTGACTGATGGTCAGCAACGTACCTGACTGTTTTGTGGCTAACTGCTTAGGCTTGCTAGGAACAAGAGTTATCTTCACACCACCAAACAAAAAGCTATAAGTATTGGACCGCCCGTTATGCTCTATATTACGTTCATACTCCCAAGGTCTACCCAACAATAAGTGACACGCGTCCATAGGGACCACATCACACACAACATCATCTTTATATGTAGACCCAATAGAAATAGAAACAAGGGCTCTTTTAGATACCATCACTTCACCTCCCTTTTTAAGCCATTGAAGCATATAAGGCTTGGGGTGACTCTCCGTCTTCAAGGCCAACTTCTGGACCGCCTCTTCAGATATCAAATTATCACAACTCCCTGAATCAATAACAAACGTGCAAACCTTTCCCAAAATGGTAGATGTTGAGTGGAAGATGTTATGCTTAAGCCAGTCATCCCCATCTGCCTTTGGTGTATAACAAGAGCGTCTGACTACCAAGTTCACTCCAACATCACCGGTCACAACCTCTTCTTCATACTCAGTTTCTTCATCGTACACTGGGTTATTTTCATATTCTTCATACTGATCATCCTCAGACTCAGCAAACAAGTGTCTTTTACCAGCCTTCTTACACTCAGCTTGACGATGGCCCGTCTCACCACAATTGAAACATCTCGGACCACTACTACTAGCCCCCTTAGAGGTAGACCCGGTATTGTTAACCCCCGGCCTTTGCTGACTAGGCCCGCCACGAGGTGCCCCACTGCCCGACCCAACGTTTCCTCCACCAGGGGTAAATGAACCGCCCACCCGACGGTTTTGTTTCTCAAAGGCCAACGCCCGTTGGTGTGCCTCTGGAATGGTTAACGAGTCAAAAAGATTCACGGACTCCATGATTTGAACCCTCAGACCCCCAATATACCGAGAAACAAGTTGTTCCTCCGGTTCTTGAATATCATTCCTAGCAATCAACTGGTAAAACTCTGTGGTATAATCATCAACCGATTTAGCCCCCTGTTTTAAATTTTGCAGACGTTGGTACATCAACCTTTGAAAGTTATGAGGAAAAAATTTGGACCGCAAGCACTTCTTCATCTTGGTCCATGTCACGATCCTTGACTTTCCGAGCCTATTTCGTGTTAACTTCTATTGTTGCCACCACGTAACCTGGTAGCGATCAAGGCCACTCGCTTGTTTTCAGGCACTTCCTTGTATTCAAACACTTCCTCCACGATAGCCAACCAATCGATGAACCCCTCCGGATTCAAACTAGTCCCATCAAATTCTGGAATATCAACCCTAATCCCAGAATCCCAACGCCTGTTCCCCCCTCCATGTTCACCCCTTGGTCACCCTTCCTGTTCGTCTTCGGAAGTTGAACCATCACCAAATGGGTTACTAAAATCAAAACCATACCCGTCATTGGGTCTCTGCCTCCTACGATTGATCAAGTCGGCCATCCGGTCAGTCAACTGATCGACCACTTGATCCAATCGTTGATCCACTCTCGCCATAAGTCGCTGCTCCAACTCGCGTTCATACACTTCATCGAGAGGCCTAGTGTTGTTTCTCCTCGGAGGCATTTTGAGCCAGGAATTCGGCTCTGATACCAACTGATGCAGAGCGTGTTACGAAAATATGAAGATCAAACACGTTGATTCTACGAATACCCGTGTAGTTCTTCCCAACCCCCAAATTGCAACCCAAAGGGCACAGAATTTGAAGTGAAAAAAGAGTTAATCCAAAATTCAAGTCAGCCTTTTCCAATTACTAGAGAAACATATAAATAGGAACA
This sequence comes from Helianthus tuberosus, assembly GCA_030545235.1. Classification (NCBI taxonomy): domain Eukaryota; kingdom Viridiplantae; phylum Streptophyta; class Magnoliopsida; order Asterales; family Asteraceae; genus Helianthus; species Helianthus tuberosus. Next base: position 11,426,308 of record CM060381.1, read on the forward strand.
CAAATTCGAAACGGGCCTCAAAAAGACAACGGGCCAAACACAAGCCCACAAACAAAATGCCCAAAATACTTAAAAAAAACATAAAAATATAAATAACTAATAGAAATAAGCGTTTTTTGGCCCGGACGATGACCCAAACCGCTGTAGGCGTTTGCAGCGAGATGGAGCTCGTTCTCACGTTCGTTTCGCCTGGTCGCACGCCCCCGTAGCCCAAGTTAGAGCCACTTTAGTGAGGCCCCTTTTGTTACACGATCTTGGGCCTCCAAATACATGATGGCCCGCTCCTCCACACTTGGACCCGCATCACCCTTACACCACCAGAAACAAATGTGACATGTTTAATTCTTGATAAATCAAAATCACTGTCACGGCCCCCTACCCGGTTTGACCCGTTTCAGGAGCCATGGGACAGAAATCCCATGGTATTTTATTTAATTGAATTTAACAGCGGAAGTTTATCATCAGGATCGTTTTAAAGCTAAAATTTTCCCGATTATTTTATTTCACAATTCTAGATAAAACCCCGGTAATTTTACAATACTATGATTTCACGGAGAAATCTTTATTTTACAAAACATATTTCTTTATTTTATAATGAGCCACTTTCTTAAGCTTGTAGTGCTCCACAACACCTTTCCTGAATCACAACAGATCACCTGAAACATGTTTGAAAAAGGTTTTGTCAGCAGGAAATACTGAGTGAATTATTCTATTTATTAAAATAATATGTTTGTTATAATTTACAGTTATTAAGAGCGATTACAATGTTTCTATCTTTTGAATTAACTGACCCAGTTGTCACTTGACCGGATTAGTGACTGTGGACATATCACTTGCTGGGTCCTTTCACCCACAAGTGATAAATAATTAGTAGCTATGTGCACATCCCCCCACATACTGGCAGTAATTTCAGATAACAAGACTTAATCCCTGTAATTATAACTTTTGAAATAAATAGGGTTTTGTAAAGTAATTTAATAAAAAGAGAATAACTCACATTGTAGATTTAACACGGATAGAGTCTAGTCTATGGCTTAGCCTTGTTAACCTAATTTAAATAACAACGCACACAAAACTGGGTTAGTAATCAATACAGCATTTACGATAACTCACGAGATCAAACCCTCACAACGAATGACAAAGTGCGATACTTAAACATCCATCGAATTAACGACGAATGACAAAGCATAACCCTAATGTGGGCAGCACTTAAACATCCATTGGATATATTGATCGATCGGACAATGAATCGTAATAGCGATCGAGTTATTACCCTGTTTTGTGGCAGCACTTCGTGAATCGTGTGTGTTTTGTAGTAATTAAGCAATATCTCAACGTACGTATGGAATTTTTACGTCGAACTGACACTCAATTGCATGAAACAGACTGTTCTATTTATACTTGAAAATTGTTTCCCCCGCGTGTCGCGAAGGATGTCCCTGTTTCTGTCGCGTGTCGCGGGAGGTAACAATCTACCCTAGGGTAGCCTTGTGTCCCAGTAGGCTTGCTGAGTTGGTTTCGCGTTATTTTGAATTCTTGACAACAAACTGTGTTGATAATACTAATTAGGGTTTTACCCCCCCCCCCCCCCCCCTGAGTTTTAGGGGCCCTAATCCTGATTCCGATTGTTCTGAAAATTTTAGGGATTATGCAGAATTACTTGGGTGTCTCAATTAGGGTTTCCTTTTTGGATAAACTAATACAATAAATAAGAATTTTGATATGAGTTGTCACATTCTCCCTACCTTAATAAAATCTCGTCCTCGAGATTTACTGGAATAAATGAGGATACTTTTGCTTCATTTCTGATTCCAGCTCCCAAGTGTATTCAGCTCCTCTCTTTGAATCCCACTTAACTTTAACTAGAACTAATCGCTTGTGCTTAAGAAATTTCACCTTCCGATCTTCTATCTGAAGAGGTTTCTCAACAAATTTTAACTTTTCGTTTACCTTTATATCTTGAAGATGTACTACCAGAGATTCATCTGATAGACATTTCTTGAGATTGGAAACATGAAATACATCATGTACTCCAGCTAGTTCTTCGGGTAGTTGTAAACGATAAGCAACTGGTCCTATACGTTGGATCACTGGAAATGGTCCTACATATCTGGGACTTAGTTTTCCTTTCTTACCGAATCTAACAACTCCTTTCCAAGGAGAAACTTTTAACAATACTCTGTCTCCAACTTGGAATTCTAACGGCTTGCATCTATTGTCTGCATAACTTTTCTGGTGATCTCGAGCCGTCTTCAGCCTTTCTTTGATTTGAGTAATCTTGTCGGTTGTCTCTTGCACTATTTCAGGACCTGACAATTGACTTTCTCCTATTTCTGCCCAACAAACTGGAGTTCTGCATTTTCTTCCATACAGTGCTTCAAATGGGGCAGTTTCAATACTTGAATGATAACTATTGTTATAGGAGAATTCGATCAGAGGTAAGTGATCATCTCAATTTCCACCAAAATCTATTACACATGCTCGGAGCATGTCTTCTAGAGTTTGGATTGTCCTTTCACTTTGTCCGTCTGTTTGAGGATGATATGCAGTGCTTAGGTTTAGTCGAGTTCCCATTGCTTCTTGGAAACTTTTCCAGAAATGAGAAGTGAAACGACTATCCCTATCTGATACAATGGAGAGTGGAACTCCATTTAGAGATACGACTTCATCTACATATAACTTTGCTAGTCTTTCCATGCTAAAGGTTTCTTTCATAGGCAGGAAGTGAGCAGATTTGGTTAATCGATCCACAATTACCCAAATCACGTCGTTACCTTTTCTGGTTTTGGGTAACTTAGTAACAAAATCCATTGTTATAAGTTCCCATTTCCATACTGGCATCTCTAATTGTTGTAGTAGACCTGAGGGTTTCTGATGTTCTGCCTTAACTTGTGAACAAGTAAGACACTTAGAAACATATCTAGCTATATCCTTTTTCATGCCTATCCAGCAGAAATTCTTTCTTAAATCCTGGTACATCTTATTGTTTCCTGGATGAATTGTATACCTTGACTTATGGGCTTCTTCTAAAATCTTATTTCTTAATTCTCCTTGCTTAGGTACCCAAATTCTGCTTTTGTGGAATTTCCAAATTCCATCAGCTCCTTGTTCTAATTCTTTAATCCGTCCCTTCATTCCTTCAGCAACATCTTCTATTGCTGTTTCTTGAAAATGCTTTAGTTGTTCCATTAAATCTAATTGTAGATTTAATCTGAGAGCACGAACCCGTCGTTGTTTCTCATGGTACTTACGACTTAAGGCATCTGCAACTACATTTGCCTTTCCTTCGTGATACTGAATATCACAGTCGTAATCACTTAGGATTTCCATCCATCTTCTTTGTCTCATGTTTAACTCTTTTTGCCCAAAAATATATTTTAAACTTTTATGGTCTGTATAGACAGTAAATTTACTTCCGTAAAGATAATGTCTCCAAATCTTAAGGGCAAAAATTACAGCTCCTAATTCTAAATCATGAGTTGTATAATTTTCTTCGTGCTTTTTCAATTGCCTTGAAGCATACGCAATTACTTTCTTGCGTTGCATTAGCACACATCCTAATCCTAGTTTTGAAGCATCACAGTAAACTTCAAAATCTTTAGTCCCTTCCGGTAAAGCTAGGATTGGAGCATTTGTTAATTTCTGCTTCAATATTCTAAAGGCTTCTTCTTGTTGAGGTCCCCATTCAAACTTAATGGCTTTACAGGTTAGCTTAGTTAATGGTACAGCTATTTTGGAAAAATCCTTAATAAACCGTCTATAATACCCAGCTAAACCTATAAAACTTCTAATTTCCATTGCGGTTTGCGGAACCTTCCAATTGGTAATTGCCTCTATCTTAACAGGATCTACATGAATACCTTCATGATTCACCATGTGTCCTAAAAATTGTACTTCTTGTAGCCAAAATTCACACTTCGAGAATTTGGCATACAACTTTTATTTTCTTAACAAAGTTAAGAGTATATGCAAGTGTTGACAATGTTCGTCCTGACTTTTGGAATAAATAAGTATATCATCTATAAAGACAATTACAAATTTATCCAAATACGGTTTACAGATTCTATTCATCATGTCCATGAATGCTGCAGGTGCATTTGTTAACCCGAAGGGCATGACTGTAAACTCGTAATGACCATACCTAGTTCTGAAAGCAGTTTTAGGTATGTCTTCTTCTTGTACCTTTAATTGATGATATTCGGAGCGTAAATCAATCTTAGAAAAATATCTAGCTCCCTGGAGTTGATCAAAAAGATCATCAATTCTAGGTAATGGGTATCGATTCTTAATTGTAACCTTATTCAATTCTCTATAATCAATACACATTCTCATCGAACCATCTTTCTTCTTTACAAACAACACTGGAGCTCCCCAAGGGGATGAGCTAGGTTGTATGAATCCTTTACTTAATAATTCATCTAATTGTGTTTTCAGTTCTAACATTTCGGTAGGAGCTAACCGATAAGGTGCTTTAGCTATCGGTGTAGTTCCAGGAATTAGATGAATCCTAAATTCTACCTCCCTATCTGGTGGTAACCCTGGTAACTCTTCTGGGAATATATCTGAGTATTCTGAGACTACAGGAATCTCCTTAAGTTCTTTGTTCTTAGTATTAATGATTACTGAAATCATATATACTATTCCTTGCTTTCGTTCATAACTAGCAACTTTCATTACTGATATGAACTTCATGGGTTTACGTGGTTTATCTCCTGTAATCGTGATTACTTTTCCAGTAGGTGCCTGAATTTCTATAGAATTCTTATCACAAAGGATTCGAGCATGGTTGGCTATTAACCAATCCATTCCTAACACAACATCGAATTCAGCTAATTTCATAGGTAACAGATTTGCAGAAAATTTATGACCTGAAAGTTCTATTTCTACTTTTTGCAAAACCTGATCTATTTTAACTGAATTCCCATCTGCGGTTTCGACTGTAAAAATCTGCCTAATGTTGGTTAAAGGTAACTTAAGAGCTTGACAGAATAAAGTATTTATAAAACTTTGGTTTGCACCAGAGTCAAATAATACTTTTGCGTATACGTTGTGAACTAAGAACGTACCAGCTATCACATCTGGAATGAGTTCTGCATCTTGAGTGGTTAGCTGGAATGCTCTGACATTCTTCTTAGTAGCTCCGTCGGTCGTCTTGGTTTTGTTGTCTGCAGGTTTGACCAATTTAGGACATTCTGTTTTGAAATGTCCGGCTTCTCCACAATTGTAACAAATTATGGATTTCTTCCTGCAATTTTCTTCACGATGTCCTACAATTTTGCAAAAATTGCAATATACCTTGCATCTTCCAGAATGTTTCTTTTTGCAATTTTGACAGAACGGCAAAGTTGCAGATTGTCTTGTTCCTCTTTTCTTAAAGCTGTTATTATTACCCATACGAAATCCTTGGGTAATTTTCTGAGCCAGTTCATTCTTCCTGTTTTCATCTTGCGTGCGTACCAGTTCGTCAGTTAAGGTATTGGCTAATTCCACAGCATCGTCAATCGTACGAGGTCTCGCAGCCTTAACAATGTTGTGGATTTCGCTAATTAATCCCCAAATGTAGCGAGAAATGAGTACCGGTTCTGGCGAAGCCAGTGTTGGTACCACTCTAGCATATTCGAAGAATGTCGAAGTATACCCTCGACAGTCCACATTCACCATCCTATGGTTTAGGAACTTGTTTGCCATTTGATCTTTTTCATACTCGGGGCAGAATTTTCTTTCTACAAGATTCTTAAATTCTTCCCATTTCATGGCATATGCCTCAATCCTTCTTTTAGCTTGTATCACAGTGTTCCACCATTCTAACGCCCCTTCTTTAAAAAGATTGGAAGCATACATAACTTGGTCTTCCTCAACACATTTACTTATAGCAATTACTGCCTCAGTTTTCTCTAACCAACGTAATGCTGCAATAGCCCCTTCGTTACCTGCAAACTCAGTTCGTTTACAGGCAAGGAATTCTTTGTAAGTGCAACCAGGTGTTGCAGCTTTCATTTTCTTGAAAATTGGAGCTTGCAGATCATTATTGTTATTAACATGATTTCCGCCTCCGTTTATACTGTTACTAAAATTGTCGCCTTGAGTACGTTTACTAGGAATGATTGATTGAGGTTTAACAGGTTTTTGAACAGCAGCAACAATTGCTGGAATAGCATTGGCTATTCCTTGTGCAACAATATCCTCTATATATTGCCTATTTAACAATTGTTCTTCCTGAATTGGCTCAGATTGATTTACTTCATTTACTGGTTCATTATCAATGTTTGCCATCTGATAATTAATTTATAAATAAATAATTAGTATAAAAGAATTAATCCAATGTCACAATTAACTGCACATAATCATGGAAACGAATATACAAACAAAATTGTAAATTTTCCAAAAATTCCATTTGTTTTATAGATTCTATCATGCTTCTATATACAACCGTTTTATGGGTTATTTCACACATACTGATTAGTATTACTGTTATTATACAAATACAGACTCATGACCCACTTCTCTCTCGTCATTTGTTTTCCTAAAAAACGAAGCTCCCTTTCATCATATTTCCAGGCAATTTGTCCTCCTATCTCCCGGATTCTATTTCCCGCATCCATTAACTCTTCACCAAAATGGCGAAGTTCAGCCATATTCTCGTTACTCATCGGGGGATTTGGTAGGGGTTCCGGATCAAATTGCGGAAGAAAGGAATAAGGACTGTTGACAATGTTTTGGAATTGCCAATCATTTGTCCACCATTCGTCCATTCCCAGGGGTTGGGTATGGATTATTGGTTCTGGGATTGCTGGTGCAAGATTTATAGGGATTTGGGTTTCAATAGGACTATTAAAAACATTTGTATTGACAGGCTAAATAGTATCACAGCTTGCCAATATAAAATCTAATTCTTCCTGAAATGTCATTTCTTGGTTTCGTTTAGAACTTTCTCCAATTTCCATCTGAGTTTGTCTAATACCTTTTCCAACCTCCGTTTATATTTCCTTAGAATATTCCTCAAATTGTATTCCCATTTGCCTAGATTCTTTCCTGACTTCAGTCTCCAATTCCTGCTGTCTAGAACTTTCCCCGGTTTCAATTTCTTTTCCTGTTTCTAAGGGATTATTTATTTTAGGAAGTCTCTTAACTGGCTTTTTCCTACGTATACGACTCCCCCACACGTATCTCCTTCTTTTCTTTGGTTTTGGCTTTTCCAAAGGTGGAGCGTTGAATTCTATTGGTTGTTCCACATCAGGAAAGTATCCAGTAAATTCTTTGGAAACTTCTATATTTACAGGGTAAAGGTTGAGATTCTCTAGGGCTCCAGATAAATCATTCATGCTGTTTAAAATAAATTAAAAATTTTATAATAACTTTCAAAATAACCTTCACATATTATTGCATATTATATTATTACAAAACAACTGAAATTTAAAACACACTTATGTTTTACTGTAAATTTATTTAGTTACTGGATGGATTTTCTAGCTTGTAGGTGATAGGGTTTGCTAGTCAATTTATTTAGAGATCTGCATTTACTGCTACTGTAGCTAACATATAAAGATCTGCCCATTTTTCGTCTAACTTGTCTTCCCAGGGTGATTTACTGATTAATTCCTGGGTTTCCTTTTTAACTTTCTTTTCTCAGGATTTCCTTAATTTCTCCTGACTTTTTCTAATAATTAAACTTCTTTTATCAGGAGAAAGTGGTTCCTCGTATTGGGCTTTTCGAACGAATATTCCTTCTTCAGGAGTTTGGGATGAACTTCCTTTTTCATTTGATGACCTATCTAATTTAAGATAGATATTTGAAAGCGTTTGCTTACCCATACTGTAACTAACAAATAGTCAGTTAATAAAACACATAATCACATAATAGTAATCAGGAAAAATTAAGTATTTCTAAATACTTAATTAGCTTAACTCAGTGGCTCTGATACCACCTTATTTCTGTCACGGCCCCCGACCCGGTTTGACCCGTTTCAGGAGCCGTGGGACAGAAATCCCGTGGTATTTTATTTAATTGAATTTAACAGCGGAAGTTTATCATCAGGATCGTTTTAAAGCTAAAATTTTCCCGATTATTTTATTTCACAATTCTAGATAAAACCCCGGTAATTTTACAATACTATGATTTCACGGAGAAATCTTTATTTTACAAAACATATTTCTTTATTTTATAATGAGCCACTTTCTTAAGCTTGTAGTGCTCCACAACACCTTTCCTGAATCACAACAGATCACCTGAAACATGTTTGAAAAAGGTTTTGTCAGCAGGAAATACTGAGTGAATTATTCTATTTATTAAAATAATATGTTTGTTATAATTTACAGTTATTAAGAGCGATTACAATGTTTCTATCTTTTGAATTAACTGACCCAGTTGTCACTTGACCGGATTAGTGACTGTGGACATATCACTTGCTGGGTCCTTTCACCCACAAGTGATAAATAATTAGTAGCTATGTGCACATCCCCCCACATACTGGCAGTAATTTCAGATAACAAGACTTAATCCCTGTAATTATAACTTTTGAAATAAATAGGGTTTTGTAAAGTAATTTAATAAAAAGAGAATAACTCACATTGTAGATTTAACACGGATAGAGTCTAGTCTATGGCTTAGCCTTGTTAACCTAATTTAAATAACAACGCACACAAAACTGGGTTAGTAATCAATACAGCATTTACGATAACTCACGAGATCAAACCCTCACAACGAATGACAAAGTGCGATACTTAAACATCCATCGAATTAACGACGAATGACAAAGCATAACCCTAATGTGGGCAGCACTTAAACATCCATTGGATATATTGATCGATCGGACAATGAATCGTAATAGCGATCGAGTTATTACCCTGTTTTGTGGCAGCACTTCGTGAATCGTGTGTGTTTTGTAGTAATTAAGCAATATCTCAACGTACGTATGGAATTTTTACGTCGAACTGACACTCAATTGCATGAAACAGACTGTTCTATTTATACTTGAAAATTGTTTCCCCCGCGTGTCGCGAAGGATGTCCCTGTTTCTGTCGCGTGTCGCGGGAGGTAACAATCTACCCTAGGGTAGCCTTGTGTCCCAGTATGCTTGCTGAGTTGGTTTCGCGTTATTACGAATTCTTGACAACAAACTGTGTTGATAATACTAATTAGGGTTTTACCCCCCCTGAGTTTTAGGGGCCCTGGTCCTGATTCCGATTGTTCTGAAAATGTTAGGGATTATGCAGAATTACTTGGGTGTCTCAATTAGGGTTTCCTTTTTGGATAAACTAATACAATAAATAAGAATTTTGATATGAGTTGTCACAATCACCAACCTGAAATCGAATATTTAACAAAAATAAAATGCATTCATACAGTATACAATAACTAAATAACAAGCCTTTTCTGTATATTCTAACGAAACCGACCACTAGAACTCCCGCTATCTCATATAGCGAAATCTGAGATAGCGGATCTCTTGATTTTGCCACATCATTCCTAGCCACCTCACTACCATCTGGATCCTCGCCAAATCACCACCGCCAGTGGTGAAGTTTGAGATTTCTGATTGGGGGTCGAAAATGTATATACCTAAAAAAGTTATAAATCGAAAACGTATTTACCTAAAAAATTCTATACGAAAACTACATACCGGGTACTAAAGTTCATAAATAACAGCATTACTATAAACCATAATATAACAGCATGATGTTTAACGATTCTGGACCGATAAACGACAAATGCTGATATGAGATCATAAATAATGTCTTGTAACACATAAACATACTCAAATCATTCGCCTGAGAAAAAAAATAATATGAACATACATGTCTAGCAAAGTTTATAAATTAACCTGAATATATACATGCTTAACCAAACCTTAGATTGCCGAATGCCGTTTTTCCTTTTATTCTCATTCATGGGCCGCCACTAATTCTTTGTTACTTGTTAGTCCATTGTTCGTTTGGGCCTTGCCAAATTGATTTACGCATTATGAAAATCAAATTAAATTAAATTCCTTCTTTGTGTTTGATGCCAACCCATTTGACATTTAGATGTGAGAACTCCAAGCCCATAAATTAGTAGACCTTGTTCATATATATTAATTCATCATAAAGTAACCAACTAAAGTTTCAATATATTGAAGTTTTGGCCACATGATTTTCTTTTATTTTATAATTTTAGTCCTTACAGACAGACATATGTGTAATGTGTTTTTAACCATCATTATTATTCATTTTAAATGTTAAAAAAACTATTGCAGGTTATATAAGACTGTGGGGTGTGGGCTTGGGTTTGGGGCGTGGGAACTAAACCAACGTCGCTTTAGCCACACCGGGCTAGCTTGGGTAGCGGCGTTGCCCCTCTGGCTGTAACACCCCTAAATTTATTTAACTATATATGTTATTATACATGTATAAGTTATATAATAATTATCAAACAATGAAAATAGAAACTAGGAAAATATTAATAAAAAGGATGGGGAAATCAAAGTATTTTAACCTTTCTTATAAAAACTTGGAAAGTGAGGGACCAAAAGTGCAAATGTTGAAAGTTGTTGTTTAAAATCTGGATAAACATCAAATTCACACACTTTGTGTGTGTCTTGGTCAAACCAGAATCCCCAGGAACGAACCCCTCTCTTCCAAAACCCTAATTTCACAATTTCACTCAAAACTCAAGAATCAAAACCAAATTGAAGTTGATTCAAGGCTAAATAAGTGATCTTCATACTTAATCCAGCAAAAGGTATGCTTAATTTTGATATATGAAGATGTTTTGATAATTCTTGAATTCTAGTAACAAAGAATTTTAGTGAATAGATGAAAGTTATGGCTGAGTTATGATTAATACAAGTCTAAGATTGAGTATTAGATTATGGGGTGATTCATTCATACCATAATTTAGAGGTTTAGTAATTTTCATATAAGGGTATATGGGTTTTGTGAAGAATTCATGTAGTCTTGTGATATTGATTGTTGATTAATGGTTATAATGTAAATTATAGAGTGATTTAAGTGTTCTTGATATATGAATTGAATAACTATGCTTAAACATGGTTAAGGTTACTAATCATTAATCAAGAACATGATAGTGTTAGAGTGCTAAATATGCACACTAGATGTTTGATGAAATGCTTGATTGAATGGGAATGTTTGAAATATATGAAGTAACCGTTTAATTGATTAATCAAGTGAATGAAATATCGAATATTGAACTATGAGTTCTAAACCATATATTCGGATCAGAATATATAGGTGATTTGGGTGGATCATCAAGTGGGCAAGGCGGAACGGATACTCGCCTAAAAGGAAAGCTTTGAAAGGTACGCGGCTACTCGCTTCGTAATATCTTGTTTTAGCACTTTTATGCTTAATGGTTGAATGATGATCAAATCTTTATAATGTTGGATAATACTAACACGAAGGATGTCGTTTGTAATATCCAACAAGAAAAGGTATAAATTTCGCGAAATTAGAAAATGAGGAAAGTGGTGGATTCCACTTGAAAGTTAAACGAGTCAAGTTGACTCGACTATTACATGGTTGATTTCAAGAAGGCGATGGAATTCGCTAGAGAAATCAAACGGGTCGAAAATCACCAAGGCATTAAGCTTGGGATAAGTTAAATCGATGAATGTAGTTAATTGAAATAAACGGGTTGATTAATACGTATATATCTCGTTAATGACGCTTGAGTTTTAATAAAAATTGTCATAAAAATATGAATAGGTTGATATGCAAGCTCCTATAGAGGTTTTGGAACTTATAAGTGAAGTCTATGGGTCATAATTTGGAATGGGTCGAATAATCATGAAAATATTAATATTCCGAGTGTTCAAATGAAAGAAATTTGTTCATGTGAATGTAGTATTTTCATTCTATTGTATAGATTATCGAATTACGGTCACGTAGGAAGAAACGGGACCTAATTCGGATCAATAACAGACAAGTTATGTCCATTTTAGTAACTATTAGTGAAGCTGGGAATATGCAGGATGTTTAAACAACAATTCTGTCAAAAAGACATGCTCGCGCCACGTCACGACCAACGTTTATGGCCGTCGCGGCCCGCGACCTTGGTCACGTCACACGACACTCATCAGCTCCACCCGTCGCGTCACGCGACGGGGTTAAAATCACTGAATTTGTTGCTGTTATGCATTCTAACCTCCTGAACCCATTAAACCAAGTATTAACTATCGTAACTAATCAATTTGGGTGTTTTTGATTGTAGGTAATCGTATGATGTAAAACGGATGGCGATCAAGTGTAGAATTGAACCGAATACGTGCTTAACTCAAAGCTTCCGCGACTAAATCAAGACTTTTGTCACACAACTTTAGAGTTGTGTTACCATACTTATGTAAATATAGTTGTAAGGTTTAAAGTGAAGTATGTTGTGTTTTTAACGATATGTTTTGAAACGACGGGTAACGTTCTTTTGAAGATTATGAAAACTTATATAAATGTCGTTTTGTGAATTCGGCACTTAATATATTATAAATTTTAAAAAGTTATAAATGGGTCTTACACTGGCGTGGCTATGAAGCCTGGTGTGGGGCGGGTTGGGGCGTCGATGTGGCTAGCTGGGATTGGCTAGGAAAATCGGACCGTTACCCATAGCCGTTGGCCATGGCGGTTACCGCTATGTAAATCAATTTTTTTTAAATTTACTACTTTTTACCTATAAATACTCACCCCAAACATCAATATTTTTCACATCTACTTTCTTCAAACACAAATCTTCATCCAAAACCAACCCAAAAACCAAAAATGGTTCATTGGACCGAGGAGGAGGAGCTAGCGCTAGCTGGATCGGTTTAAAGCATGCTTCGACCGTATGCCTGCGGGCGACCTAAGCTACGACGATCGGGTGAAGATCGCCAAAATCGAGTATAGGCATGATGGGAACCCGGAATTTCGTTGGGTTCCCCACTTTAATATTTATCGTACTTCGTAATTTTTTTTAGAATTTATTATGAAGTTTTTTTTTTTGTTTTTTTAGGAGTAATTAAGTTGTTTTTTTAATTTTTAGGATTTATTAAGTTGTTTTTTTAATTTATTAGGATTTTATGTAACTTTTTTTAGAGTAAATTAGGGGTGTGTTTTATTTTATAAATGTCAAAATATAAAAAAAAAATATATATATATATATATATATATATATATAAATTTCCACATGTCCACCCATGCCAGCTAGCCCACGCCGCTAGCACACCCCACTTTTTTTGGGGTGGCCTGGTGAAGCCCATCTCCGCACCCAAGCCCCCAACCTAAGACCATGGGGTATGGTGGGCGTGGGTTTGGGGGCATGATTTGACACGTGGAAAACAAACCCAAACCCACGCCCATGGGGTATGGTGGGGCTTGGGTTGGGGGCATGAGTTGATACATAGGGGCATGTGAAATGGCTAGTTTGGTTTGGCCATTGAGAGCCCGCCATGTCACCTTGCTAGCCCGCCCCACGCTCGGCTTCAAACCCAAGCCCCAAGGGCCACGCCCAAACTCACGCCCCTACCCAAGCCCCCGGGGTGGTGGCTTGGGCGTTTTCAGCCAACCCAAGCCCCATACCCCATAGTCTAATTCTCAAACCCAAACCCCACTCCTATCAGTCTAAGACTTGAAGGATTTACGATGAACATCTTTTTGGAAATTACTCAATAAAACGATTTTTCTATTTTAAACTATACGATTTTAATAATTAGTTTAGTTATAACTTTTTTTAATGCTTTCTTAGACTAAAACTGTATCCTTTAGTTATAGTTATAACTTTTTTTAATGCTTTCTTATTAGTTTTTTTTTTACTTCTAGAAAGTGTAACCTTTTGTAGTTATTATTTTGAACTAGAAAAGTGACCCGCACGTTGCGCCGGGGGCAACGACATTGGCGTGCAATCGATCAGATTTACACCAGTTATGTTTAAGCTTATCATACTTCTTTCGTCATCAAAATCCAAGTAACAACTATAAGTACAACGTTATATAAATAATTGTGTACACTAATAAACACGTTGAACCTCGAGTCTTAACATCTCAACACATAAACTTCTTAGCAATCCACGTACTATCTCCTAATGACAAACAACGTCAATTTGTAAACTTCCTATGTGACTATTTGGTAAAGAGAGAACACCCTATACATCGATAAAACAACAAAAAAGGATAAAACACCTTTAAAACGTAACAAAAGAAAAGTAATCAATCTGCCAATATATCTCCTTTCCAGAATTGTATATGTGCGGAGTGCAGAATCGTGTTTCCATCTATAGTAGACACCACTTCATTTGTCTTTTTGTGCAGGCTTTCGTGTCTGTAGACAAAAGCAAGGAGTGACCACTTCAATTCAATTTAGAAGACACTTGAATTATGGCTTGCTTATTGAATATAAAGCTATAATTAAAATATGTTTCATATATTCAATTTAGAAGACATATATTTTTTTTCAATTAATTCGATATCATTCTACACGAAAAAGGGCAATTACAACGTGAACACTAAATTGAATTATGTATTTGAATAGGATTAGTGTGTACCTTGTCAAACTCTTGCTCTTGACCATCAATCTTTTGCCCAGCAAAAAGGTCACCATTTTGAGTAACCTGTATACATGGAAGCACTTGTTAACCTCAAACCTATTAATGTAAACTAAATAAATGCATCCTAACTTTTAACGGCAAAACACATAATTTTTCTCGGTACGGCGCACCATATGCCAATATTCAATATCCAACGTGAACACTCCATTTGGTCAATGTATAATAGAAAGGATGCAACGTATATGAGCTGCAGTCAACATATGCTATCCTGCTTGGCGTAGCTTCCGTTCAAGTCTTGACCCGTTTGCAAAATTTATATATTTTTTCAGTGTACTTCATTTCTACAAATGATTAGTGATCCATTAGTCCATAGTTGCATATAATCTAGTTATATTAAATAATTATGTTACACCAAATCACCAATAATGTAAGGGTGAACTAATTTTTACCTTTACTCCTTACCTGAACACAACTTGATTCATCACCAATAATATGGGTAGTCAACATCAGTTTATCTAATAAACAAACTAAGATGTTTATTTCTCATCTATATACTTGAGTTCACCACTTCTAATCTATCGTTTGTTATCTATATTATGTCACTATTAAGCAAGTATATCATTCTATACAAGAATGAATTTGTTATACATACAATCTACTGGAAATCAAACTCAAAATTTATCATTTATTATAGCAGCGTTAAGAACAACAATTCAGCAAACTTGTAGTGGCAACTTAGCATAAGAAATCAACATCTTGTAGCTGTAATTTAGTATAATCAATCAAAAACTATATACGAAAGATTTGGGTATGAAGTAAAAAAACAACAGGACACAGCAAAAATCACATACTGCAAAAATACAATACATTATCTTACACAATAACATAAAGATAGCCAATTCTGTATTTGCTACACACTTAACATTCGATTTGCTAATCCTACTCTATATTCAAATGCTTATTAGATATTAGGTATTTTGAACATAAAAAAGAAAAAAGTAAAAAAGATTTGAAGGTGTACCATGTTGAAGGAGCCACCGGAGCCAGTGACGTAAGCACACGTATGGATTTCTTAAGGGCTTGAAAGACACAATGGATGAAGACAGCTTCTCCTTTGTTGAAACGACCTTTGGTGAATGTCTGACATGCTGGAGAACAGTGGTGGTTGCAATGTCAACGATTGATACCTCGGAGATGTCGTCTTCGTTGATAAGGTCCTTAATTAGGGTTCGGGAACGGAGAAATTGAGCAAGAACGAAGCAGCCATCATCGCTACAAACACCACCACCATCCTCTGTTTTTGTCACCGCCATCGTCGTTGTCTCAACGGAGCAGTTGACGGGAGGTCGCTAAACCCACGACACCACTACCATCCCATCACAAGAATAATCATGGTCTGATAGTCACAACTCACAAGTAAACCAATTGTGTTTTTTTTTCTAATAAACTTCCAGCCTAAACTAAAAAACTCATAATTCATCACTGTCATACACAAAATCAGCTTCAATCAACCTCAAAATTAGTACAATCAACAGACTAATCGTATCTCACTTGTCAATTTCATCCTAATTCAACAATTTGAAACCCTAATTTCCCCAAATTTTACCCCAATTTCACTCTATATGCTCCATAGATAAGAAAATCAAACTCTGAAACTCCTATTTTCCCCAAATCTTCTTTCTTTCTTCCTTCAATCCTCCAGACGATACTATCAAACCCATGCAACAGAATAGAGCACAATCAATATCAAAAAAGGGAAAAAATAATACCTGAGAGGAGAGTTGAGTTTCGCAGTGCACCCTAATAGGCGGCGTTCCTGTTCGTATGAAGGGACGAAAACGAAGCAGATGAAAGAGGATTGAACCTTCCCGCGAGGAAGACGATAGGAATCCTAAGAATAAAAGCTATATTTTTGAAATTAATACATATATATGAATATGAACTTTTTAATTAGCTTTTTTTTATTCAGAAACTATAAACTATTTTTTCTTTGTTTTTTTTAATATTAATATCTCGCTATAAATTTATCTTAAAACCACTTCGATATTAACTGGTACTCGTATTAACTTTTTGTATAGCGAGTGCAGTATGGCAATAAACTGAATTGAAACCGATCGAATTCCTTCACGCATAGCGCAAGGTAACCTACTAGTTTTAATTCATTTAAATCAATTTCAATTTTAGCATAGCAATTAAACTAAAGCCAAGTTGTACATGTAACTTGAAGACTAATCTTTTTTTTTTTTTTTTTTACTTTCAATTTATCATTTAAGCTCATTATATATGTTGAAACATATACAATATAAACATGCTATAAAGTAATATATTTTGTAATATTATTAACATATGCAATGCCTAATTAACATGCCAATACATCTTAGTATAAACACATTTGACTGCTTTATCGCTTTAACCATAAGGATGTAATGATGTATGCCGCAACCTGATACATGATATTCCCTTGCTCTCATCACCATGTCTTCATGCCATGCGCACCCTATTGCGCAACATGGGTTCTTTTACTGACAAGGGTCTCTATATCCTTTGCTTATGTATGTTGTTATAAGTAGTTAATTTCCTAAGTGTCTTGTTACAGTGGGTCTAGTGGATTAGTGGTAGTCTACTTGTCTCTATTTACCTTCCTTTGATTGTAAGCCTATAAACGAGCCAAGTAGGTTAACGTTTTAAAAATATAGCTTTGAAAGTTCGCATTAGACTCATTTTCTAGTGGTGATTTCCGTCTTCATTTGTAGGTGGTATTCAGAACTAAGGTTTTGCATCCAAATATCGCCAGCGACGTCTGCATATGTCTTAATGTGCAAGATGGACTAATTTACTTCCCTGAAAACATCTAATGTCAAACTTTGGTTACACCTAACAGGTTTGGACTATACTTGTGACATGTCTGAAAATGTTTTTTCTGTAATGAAAACATAAGATATATATAGCACTAACATAAGATATTCTTAATATATATGATCAGGCTCTCTAGCTTAATTTGTGTGTTCTATTAATGTGTAGCTTGTAACTCGAGGGGTTGTTCACCGGTATCTAGCTTGGTGATTGGCCATAACGAACGTCCAGTTAAGAATACATGGTCACCCCTTCTTCTTAACCACTGATTTTGGCGTGATCAGTTGTCCAGATTCTTTTTCATCATTTTTCGGACTTTAAACATTTTTACTTTATCCTCCCTATATACACACAAATATATGGCAATTCAACAAAAAAAAATGAAGAAATTAGTTTGATCTATCGTTTATGTATATAATATACTCGTATGTAGATCATGTGTATGTTAATTTACAAGTGTGTAGGATATATTACCTACATATGTACAGGTAAACAAACAAATATCTGACCCATGGTCTCTATAACTAACCATTTTGTCTACTTGCGCCACATGTGTATGTTGAGTTTAATTGTTTTATATGTATAACTTACGTAATGTTTAAGTAAGAAGTAAAAATTTCAGAAATATAATCCATCGATGAAAAGATTAGATTAGATGAATTATATTTGTTTTGCATGTTATTGCAAAAAAAAAAATAGTGTTTTGTGATATCCATGATGTATATGCGTTATAAATAATAAGTATGGATGTATTAAGCATATAAAAATAAGACAACTTTATATATCAAAAGATATTAAGAGGAACAGAAGGAAAATTTCCTATATGAATTTGAAAACAAAAGTTGGTATATAAAGCCATAAAGGCATGTGTTTGGGCCAAAGGTTATTCGCGGGCCTAATTTAAACTCTATTACCGTATCACAAATTGGGCTCCACTTTTTATATTTTTTTGTTAACACTCAAAAAGGATTCATTCATTAGGTCTTGGAAAGTCAGATACGTTACTCTAGTGGTGCACAAAAAACCCGAACCCGGACCCGGAAAAAAAAACCGGAACCGGGTATTATAAAAACCGGGTTTTCTATACCCGAACCCGACCCTACTCATAGGGTAGGGACCGGGTATTCATATTTGATCTAAAACCCGGAACCGGGTTTTTTTATACCTGGTTTATACCCGAAACCCGGTTTTTATAAATACCCGGAACCGGTTTTTATAAATACCCGGAACCGGGTTTTATAAATACCCGAAACTGAGTTTTTTTATACCCGGTTATATAGCAAGTTTTAACAAACAATTTGAAAAGTTGTTTGATGTTTATTATGCAAAATATGGTCAATTAAGTTCACAAGTTCATCAAGCTTATGAAAATGCGGGTTCTTCTAGTGGTAGTTCAACAAGCCGTAATAGAAATTTAAAAATTTGTTTGTTTAATACTTTGCGAAGTGACAATGCTAAACGAGCTCGTGGTAACACCCCAAGTATACTTTACAATAACCCTACACGATGTTTATACCCTTAAACGAATGAATCATGGATCATACGAACCTAATTGTGTATGAAAGTGAGAGATTTCAAAATACAGGGGTTAAATGTGTCAACATGTTTAAAGTATACCTCTGAGTGACCTTTTAGCAAACCCGAAGCATTGTAACGATTAATTATGCTCACTAGAATACATGATAAAAATTTCACCAAGTTTCGTTATCGTATGAGAAAGTTATGATAAAATTCGTATACGAGAGGTTAAAAGCGTCAACGATGAAGTTTATGACTTTTCGGGAGATGACAAAGTTAAACAAGGGCTTCACAAGGAATGGTTATGTCTTGGAGTCCCTAGAAATCGATTTAGAGGGCTCATAGTGCAAAAATAAATGTCGAAACAACTTTATATGGACCAAGGACCAAAACAGCAAAATCTAAAAATTTGATTTGGATCAGAGGGGGCGTCGCGCGACGCGTAGGACAAGACCCCTAGGGAACCTACGCGTGACGCGAGGGGCCTTCTGATACCGAAAAATGTGGCTGGTGTCTGCTATGTCCATTGTAACCGACTTAAAAAGATATTTTCACTTCCTTGGGCGACCCCTAATAGTTCCTAGACCCTAGGGACACTTGTGGATGATCCATGATCAGTTGTAGCATGATTTGTCATGATCACAAGCCATCAAATTCACTATAAAAGGCCCCTCATGTTGCAACTTTGTGATCATGCTTTCCATCTGCATTTGTGGAACTTCCTGGAGCATAAGATCAGTCCCCAAGCATCTCTAATCGTGCATTAGACCTTGGTAAGTACCCTTGACCTTCCTTGATTGAGTTTTGCTTAGTTATTAGCTTAAAAGTCAAACCGTCGTAATTAAGGATTGACTTATTGATTAATAACTAATGGTTCAGTGATTAGTCAAACTTAAGGTAGTTATAAGTTGGTATTTATGTGGGCAATAAACCCTTAAAAGGGCACCCGCTGATTCCCGCTCTAACTAGATCAAATGTCGGGTCAAAGTTGTTTATAAAAAGTCAACAGAAACTTAATTTGCGAATTAACATGTAATTAGCAATGTAGAAGGCATGTAACCTATTTTATCACTCAAATAACTTGGTAATAAGTATAAGAACTGGTCTAAGCTTGTTTGATCCGACAATTTTCTGTTTAGACCCGGTTCGGAACCGAAAGTCGTAAAACTTTGACTTTTGCTTTGACTTCAGTTCTGGCCCGATTTGGTATGAATTGGAAATGCCTTAGAGCTTCCTTAGGACCAGGTTACATGATAGTATAACCCTCTGTGGTTGGTTCGTTGATTGTCCGTTTCGTTTACACGTTTCCGTTAATTGCCTAATGTTGACCAATATGCCCTTTTGACAATAAAACGAGAATTTTGGAAATGTGAGAGGACAATAATCTTTTTACTGATTTATAAACATGTCCCTAAAGTTTCATATCAGTTCGAGGTCCAGAATAGGAGTTATGCTAAATAGCGCATTTAAGAAGCTTTTTGTTAATTAAACGGCGCAATTAGCATAAAACCTATCTAAACCCAACTTTGACACCAAACCTTTTACCCACTGATGTAATATAATATTTTGGGATTTTTAAATATTTTTAATTATTTTTAACCTGCTCATAACCTAAGGTTATGGCCTTGATTCGGTAAATACCGATTATACCCTTTTTGTGTATAAAATGAGTTTTACATAATATTTTGACACCAATCCAATTGGTACTGATTTAAAATAATAAATGAAGTATTTTGAACATTATAACCTGATCAGAAAACTCAGATTTCCTGTATAACCCGGAAATCGCTTAAAATGGCTTTTTACGCGTATTAAACACCTAGTATGGGTTTAAAACCATTTTGGCATATAAGACTTATCACCAATTGATACAACCTATTAAAATAAGTTATTTTACTGATGTATTCAGACCCGAATCTCAGAATCTCATTTAATCTCTTTTATAACCTTTAAAATGACCAAAATACCCCTACGGTGCTTAAATTGAGATTAAACTCGTTTTGGGCTTAATGGAAGGTATCCTACTGATATCACAACCTATTTAAGGCATATTAACTTAGGAAACCTGTAAATGACTCTCATGGTTACCCGTTACGCCTCTTGCGCGTTCGGTTCGGTTTATGTAACTAGTTTGCATAAATTAGCCGAAACGGGTCGAACCTTATCATTTTTTTCTCAGAATCCAGAATGTGTTTAGATTACCCATATTATACAAGTATTCAAACTTGTCGGGTCTAAATCACATTCTATTCCGGTCTTCGCTTAATCGTGCGTTTGAACCGTATCTTTCCTTAAAACTAACCGGTCTAAGTTTAGGCTTAAATTAAAGACTCGTTAGGATTCTAATAGGTTATCATAAACCTTCGTTCCAGAATAGGAGACCCGGTAAAAGCTACACGCACTTACTATTTGTGATTGATACTTGCAAAGGTAAATACTTTTAACTTATTTTCCCTATACGGGCTTGGGGTATGGTATATAAAATACCGCTTGGTCGGGCATTGAATCTTTAATCAGATAGAGGTTAAACCATTGATATGCTCCGTTTGGAAATGTTTTGTTTGCTTAAAGCCTTTGGGGGGTTGATGACCATGTCCCGAATATCCTTGGCATCATCTTACGAGATGGCCACGACCTGAGCACGGGGTGTAGGCGTACACCCGTCAGTGCATAAATAAATAATGTGGTGTGTCTATTAATCTTTAACCCGGTCTACGGATTGGGCTACTGGACGCATAAGGAACATGTAATTCTTTTACAAGATTATATTCAAATAATTATCCCAAGTTATAAAAAGTTTGTGCCACGTGCATTCAAATCAATTTTATTAAACCTTTTCTAAATGAGTCAGTTAATTGTATTTACCAGTGTAAACTAACGTATTTCCCCCAAAAGGTTAAGTGCAGGTACTACGCGAACTAGGCTGGCTTTCTCCTAGTGTCCACAATAAGTCTCGCAAGCTTGGATGTCAAAACTGTTGAACAATGTTTCCATTTTATTTTGATCCACCTGTGGATTAATTTCAACTATTTGTGATACTTGATATTACAATATTATTCGGTTGAAATATATCTATCTTTTGCTTCTGCTGTGCATTTAAATATTGTGTTGTTTGACTATAACGATATCAACTACGTCACGATACTCCCCACCGGGCCCACCGGTAATACGTGGAAATATCGGGGTGTGACAGGTTGGTATCAGAGCCAACGCTGAGTGAATTAAACACTAGCCTTTTGTGTTTAATCTCAGTTACACAATTTGCACATTCCTAAATTTTCGAGTCTAGACAAAGAACATAGGAATAATCCAAATTTGTTTTTAATTTTAACTTTGTTTTATATATATTCTCGTTGTTATCTTTGGTTATATTGACAGGTTTAACAATGCCGCCAAGATTCCGAAGAGGATGAAGAGGTAAAGGGCCAATCAGTGCCCCCAACGATCACGAAGCCGGGCCTTCTCACCGGCGAGCTCCTTCTACTACAATGAGTGCCGATCCTCAGGGAAACTGGAGGAACCATTTGGAGCCCGCTGGACGGTCAGTCTCGCACAGCTCAATACCTCCCTATCGTCATTCCTTTGGGCCGCATTCGGAAAACGAGCCCGATAACCCACAACCTTCATATATACCTCTCCAGCGATCCCTTTCGCACCATTCTTTCGGCGACCCCACTCCTGTCTTTCAGGGCCAGTTCAACCCAGCAAACTATATTCAAGAACCAGTGGGTTTTAACCCATTGGGACCAGAGGACCACTTCTCAGGAGACAATGCAATGGACATGGACGAGGACACGGATCCCGTCGAACCTGCAAGCGGTACCCCCAACCATCCCATCGAGATCTCTGATGGATCTTCCTTCCACGGATCACCCTACGGTGGTCCACACAGTTATCAAGCGAGGTTTAACCAACATGAATGGTACTTCACACCTTCTCACCATTCATCGCCTCACCAGCAACAGCAGCAGCAGGATCCCTCCAGGGATTCGCGTTTCGTGGCAGTCACGCCACCGCCTCCGCCACCGCCAGTTCATCAAGCACCTCCAGAACCACCAAGGCGTAGGAGAACAGGCGCACGAATATACGCACGAGGATGGGATTTTCACTTTAGCACCCCTCGACACTCAAGTGGCAGTCATTACCCGCCACTGCATGAAGACCCACAAATGGGTGGGCCCTCAAACCCAATTCCAGAGGTGAATTCTGCACCAGTTGCACCACCACCACCACCGATGGGTTTTGATAACCCGATTCCTGCATACGCCGGTTCAATGGCGTATAATCCGGTTGAGCAGCCGGCTCACACTCATTATAACTATGCTGAAGCCGACCCGTACCTGGTCGCGGCAAACTACAACGCCCTACATCCGGAAGGACCGTATGGAGCTCCTTGGGGAGTGGGATATCCAACTCATGGATATCAAGTACCTGCTCGACCACTGATTCGACAGCAGTCGCAGCCACCACGATTTTCCCCACCGGAACAGGAGGAGATCCTCCAAAGACTAAGTCGGGTGGAGCATGAATTTCAAGAAGAACGTAGGAACAACAGAGGATTCCTCAAGGGCCTAGCGAGCTTGTTAAAGGGGAAGAAGAAGAGGGATCATTAAATCCCTATATGTATTGTTGTATTTCCTATTTAAATCAAGTCCCTGCGTGGACATTTATCTATGTAATCAAGTCCCTGCGTGGACATTCATCTTTGTACTTAGTCCCTGCATGGACTTGTCTTTTTAGTCCCTGCGAGGACATCTATTTTATTAATCGGTCCCTGCGTGGACTTGTATTATCGGTCTAGCCCCTGCGTGGGCAAGTTGTTTCTGTTAAAAGTCCCGTTTAGGGCAATGTGTAATCCTTTTAATAATTAATGGAATGTTAAGTTTATAAATTTCACTTTTGTCATTATATGCATAAATTTATGAAATAAATAAATCAAAATCATTCCTTTTATAATTAATCTGCCTATTAAATATTAAATAAGAATCTTAAAGGTATAACCTAGCCTGCATGTCATTATAAGACTTGGCCAAGATGGTAAGACATGTTTAAAAGATTCGGATCCCTGTTAACATCTGAAAACATGTTAGCGCTCCTGGCAAACGTGATTCGTTAAAATCACACACGTCATTCTTATATTAGGATTCTTCAAAAGATTCCTATCCTAACCTGATAATCAATAAATCATGGGTTTAAATCATCAATTAAGATGATCATATATTAAACATCCATAGGTGATGTAGTGCCTACGGGCCATACTCATTGTCATATAAGACCAAAGACAGTAGTAGTCTACAACTCCCTGTCAGAAAAAGGTAAAGAACCATGTTCAAACCTTAATGCTTTGATTATCTGAAATCATGGCTTATGATTTAAAATTGTCCTTGTGACTAGGCCTTTTG
Source organism: Helianthus tuberosus (assembly GCA_030545235.1). NCBI lineage: Eukaryota > Viridiplantae > Streptophyta > Magnoliopsida > Asterales > Asteraceae > Helianthus > Helianthus tuberosus. The sequence continues at coordinate 11,450,587 of CM060381.1, forward strand.
TGCCACTAATAAAATTGTTATTGTTTTATAATTAGGACAAATTATAATAAAAATCCTAAATAAATATGATTAACAAATTAACCAAATATGGTCTATGTTTACCATGGTTAATGAATTGCCATAAAAGACAATTTCATAATAAACTATTGTCAATATCTTATGTAACAGTTCAACTACATGGCTGACTCGGATGAGATCAACAGTCACCCAAAGGAGGACCATGATAATACCCGAACTAATATAGCGGGTGCAGAGCTCCAAGCGTTAATTAACAATGCTGTTGCAAAAGCCTTGGATAGGCAGTATAGTGAGTCGAGCGGTACTCGAAGCAGGACCCAATCAGTACCCCACTCCAAGCCTAAGACTCATTCAGAGGCTCACAGCAAGCCACCCTCCAAGAAGGATGAGCCAAAGAAAGATGATGAATGACACTCATCAAACCAAAGGAGTGTTCCCTCTCAAAGGACCGAATTGAACCAAGGACCCCGTGATAAGGGTTGCTCCTACAAGTATTTTGTTTCATGCAAACCCAGGGATTTCACTGGGGAGAAAGGAGCTATAGACTGCATGACATGGTTGGACGAGATGGACACCGTAGTTGATATCAGCGGGTGCGCTGATAAGGATGTGGTAAAGTTCGTGTCTCAGTCATTCAAGGGGGAGGCATTAGCTTGGTGGAGATCTTTGATCCAGGCTACGGGAAAAATCCCATTGTACAATCTGACATGGGATCAGTTCATGGCATTGATTAGAGAAAACTAATGCCCTCAGCATGAGGTAGAAAAGATTGAGTCAGATTTTCTATCATTGGTAATGAAAAATCTGGATTGCCAAGCTTACCTCATGAGCTTTAATACAATGTCAAGGTTGGTTCCTTACCTGGTGACCCCGGAACCCAAAAGAATATCTCGTTTCATTGGGGGTTTAGCCCCAGAGATAAAGGCAAGTGTAAAAGCCTCTCGGCCAGCTACATTCAGGTCTGCAGCTGATATATCCTTGTCCCTCACATTGGACGCGGTCAGGCAGAGATCGCTGAGGAACACGGATGCCGAGAAAAGGAAGCGTGATGATGACAATTCACGAAGGTCAGACAAGAAGCACCGGGGAAACAATGACCACAATAAGGGGTCTGGTTCTAAGAAGGATGGGCATCAATTTGGAGATAAGCCCAAGTGTAAGGTTTGTAAGAAGCACCACTTTGGGAGGTGCAGACTTGACTCAAAATCCCAATCTCAGCCGAGGCCTTGTGGGATTTTCAAATCTTCGGAACATAAGACCCTAGAATGCAAGAAGCTGAAGGACGCAACGTGCTACAGTTGCAACGAAAAAGGGCACATTAAGACAAATTGCCCAAAATATGCAAAGAAAGCTGATGAAGGAAAGAAGACCAATGCTAGGGTCTTCCGGATGGATGCAAAGGAAGCCGTCCAGGACGACAATGTGATCACAGGTACCTTCCTCATAAATGATGTCTATGCAAGAGTACTTTTTGATTCAGGCGCTAATAAGTCTTTTGTAGATAATAAGTTTTGCAAATTGCTGAATTTACCTGTTAAGACCTTAAGTGTGAAATATGAGGTGGAATTAGCAGATGGCACCTTAGAAACCGCCTCAACCATATTAGATGGATGTTTCATATCCATTAAGAACCATTCTTTTCCTTTGTCCATACTTCCTTTGAAATTAGCCAGTTTCGACATAGTTTTGGGTATGGACTGGTTATCTCATAACCAGGCCCAGATTGTCTGCAATAAGAAGCAGGTGGTAATCAGGACTCCGGGGCTGTTTGGTAGCCTCTTAATGACCATTCAGATGCTACCTCTTAATAGTTTAAAACCTCTGAATGAATAAGAGGTAACCTCAAGTCTGAATGGTTAAGAGGTAACCTCTGAATGGTAAATCATCACATGTCACATTCTTCTACCTTCTCATTAGTAAAATTCTTAATGGTTCCATTAAGAGGTAGCCTCTTAATAACCATTCAGAGGCTACCAAACAGCCCCTCCGTCTGGTGAATCACTTACCATTCAGGGAGATACCCAGTATGGACTGCCTGAGCAAGTGACTATGCTCAAGGCCTCTAAGTGTTTGAAGAAGGGTTGTGTCATCTACATGGCACAAGTGACTATTAATTATGCTCACTAGAATACATGATAAAAATTTCATCAAGTTTCGTTATCGTATGAGAAAGTTATGATAAAATTCGCATACGAGGGGTTAAAAGCGTCAACGATGAAGTTTATGACTTTTCGGGAGATAACAAAGTTAAACAAGGGCTTCACAAGGATTGGTTATGTCTTGGAGTCCCTAGAAATTAATTTAGAGGGCTCATAGTGCAAAAATAAATGTTGAAACAACTTTATACGGACCAAGGACCAAAACAGCAAAATCTAAAAATTTGATTTGGATCAGAGGGGGCGTCGCGTGACGCGTAGGACAAGACCCCTAGGGAACCTACACGTGACGCGAGGGGCCTTCTGATACCGAAAAATGTGGCTGGTGTCTGCTATGTCCATTGTAACCGACTTAAAAAGATATTTTCACTTCCTTGGGCGACCCCTAATAGTTCCTAGACCCTAGGGACACTTGTGGATGATCCATGATCAGTTGTAGCATGATTTTTCATGATCACAAGCCATCAAATTCACTATAAAAGCTTGTTTGATCGGACAATTTTCTGTTTAGACCCGGTTCGGAACCGAAAGTCGCAAAACTTTGACTTTTGCTTTGACTTCAGTTCTGACCCGATTTGGTATGAATTGGAAATTCCTTAGAGCTTCCTTAGGACCAGGTTACATGATAGTATAACCCTCTGTGGTTGGTTCATTGATTGTCCGTTTCGTTTACACGTTTCCGTTAATTGCCTAATGTTAACCAATATGCCCTTTTGACCATAAAACGAGAATTTTGGAAATGTGAGAGGACAATAATCTTTTCACTGATTTATAAGCATGTCCCTAAAGTTTCATATCAGTTCGAGGTCCAGAATAGGAGTTATGCTAAATAGCGCATTTAAGAAGTTTTTTTGTTAATTAAACGACGCAAATAGCATAAAGCCTATCTAAACCCAATTTTGACACCAAACCTTTTACCCACTGATATAATATAATATTTTGGGATTTTTAAAGATTTTTAATTATTTTTAACCTGCTCATAACCTAAGGTTATGGCCTTGATTCGGTAAATACCGATTATACCCTTTTTGTGTATAAAATGAGTTTTACATAATATTTTGACACCAATCCAATTGCTACTGATTTAAAATAATAAATGAAGTATTTTGAACATTATAACCTGATCAGAAAACTCAGATTTCCTGTATAACCCGGAAATCGCTTAAAATGGCTTTTTACGCGTATTAAACACCTAGTATGGGTTTAAAACCATTTTGGCATATAAGACTTATCACCAATTTATATAACCTATTAAAATAAGTTATTTTACTGATGTATTCAGACCCGAATCTCAGAATCTCATTTAATCTCTTTTATAACCTTTAAAATGACCAAAATACCCCTACGGGGCTTAAATTGAGATTAAACTCGTTTTGGGCATAATGGAAGGTATCCTACTGATATCACAACCTATTTAAGGCATATTAACTTAGGAAACCTGTAAATGACTCTCATGGTTACCCGTTACGCCTCTTGCGCGTTCGGTTCGGTTTATGTAACTAGTTTGCATAAATTAGCCGAAACGGGTCGAACCTTATCATTTTTATCTCAGAATCCAGAATGTGTTTAGATTACCCATATTATACAAGTCTTCAAACTTGTCGGGTCTAAATCACATTCTATTCCGGTCTTCGCTTAATCGTGCGTTTGAACCGTATCTTTCCTTAAAACTAACCGGTCTAAGTTTAGGCTTAAATTAAAGACCCGTTAGGATTCTAATAGGTTATCATAAACCTTCGTTCCAGAAGAGGAGACCCGGTAAAAGCTACACGCACTTGCTATTTGTGATTGATACTTGCAAAGGTAAATACTTTTAACTTATTTTCCCTATACGGGCTTGGGGTATGGTATATAAAATACCGCTTCGTCGGGCATTGAATCTTTAATCGGATAGAGGTTAAACCATTGATATGCACCGTTTGGAAATGTTTTGTTTGCTTAAAGCCTTTGGGGGGTTGATGACCATGTCCCGGATATCCTTGGCATCATCTTACGAGATGGCCACGACCTGAGCACGGGGTGTAACAACCCTCGGTAAAACCACAACCCTCATAATATTCCGACTCTCTAAATATACTATAAAATGTCTCAATATGTTTTATATTATACCCCGTATGTGAAAACCGAACCCTAGTTATGTTATATATATAAAATAAAATTAAAAATCTGAAAAGTTAAGTTGAGGCGGGCCGCTTCAACTTAAGCTTACATTAAAGCGGGTTGTGCGGGCTCGTGATACGCGGATGCATCCGGTGCTGACACGTGTCGCAATCGTGTCAAGCCTAGTGATGACCCAGCTAAGCTACTGCGTTGACCAAGGTTGACGCGGGCCGCTTCAATGTTCCCTGTCTTTGACGCGGGCCGCGTGAGGATCAGATTTCACAACTATAAATAGCAGACATCAGTTTTCGATTTCCGTCGCTCACATTTCATTCTCAATCTCGAATTCTGAAGTTATAAGCATAATATTTTGGGTATTATACCCCTAATTAGCGAAGTTCTGCTCCATTGTAAGTATTATAACCCCGGTTTCATAATAGTTACGCTGCCCGATTGATTTAGGGTTCCGTAACAACTGTCGTGGTTCTGCCCGACGTAGTTGTTGGAATGCCGTCTCGGGGAGGGTATTATTAATAATTTCAAAGGGTTATGGTACTAACCAATGTACATTTGTATAAATTATAGATTATACCCAGGAAACCCTTACGAAAAGCCTAAGACAGCAATGTGAGTAATCTTCTTTTTGTTAAACAGTTTTTACAAAACCTTAAATGCTTTACAATGCGATTAAGCAGTATGTGAGTCTTTGTAGTTCTTCCATTACTGCCGGTATTTGGGGTTTTGTATACAAAATTATTACTTGCGAGTAATAAGTCGGGAAGACAGTACGTTACCATTGGACAACGAGTTAGCCAATGCGTAATATGACCCACAAGTCAAGGATTGACAGTACTGATTGAGTATTTTGGGTAGAAATAAACAATGTGATCGCCCTCAATATTGTGTTAATTGATAAAATGTTTCTTGATTAAACTGGGATTCACTCACCAGTATTTCCCGCTGACAAAATATTTTTAAAACATGTTTCAGGTAACACAATGTGAAAGCCAACTGGGATAAAGCCAGCTCGAGAGCACTGACGGCTTGGAAAATAAGTGACTATAAAAGTTATCTAAGAAACAATGTTTTAAATTAAATAAAATAGTGTTTGTCCCTATAAATGTATTGTAATAAGAAACTTGGGTTTTGCCCATGTATTTATTAATATCAAGCATGGTGGTTTTACTCTGATAATCATTTCCTAACTACGGTCCTGATGTAAATTCCGCTGCGAGACTAAATAAAACTGATACCACCAAACTCTGTGATCACGTCCGCCCGTTCCCGGGGAACAGGGATCGGGGGTTGTGACAGAAGGTGGTATCAGAGCCTAGCCACTGGTCTAAGCCAAAGAAGTGTTCTGCTAACACTTAAATTTTGAATTAATGTTAGGAAATAAAATAAGGAAATATATGCATAACTGTAATTATGTGTTATGTGTTATTTTACTATCTGTTAGTTTTCAGTATGAGTGATCAAGGGCCATCAGACGTGAATCGTCAGTTAGCTGATTCACCTAAGAGTGAAGGTACATCATCACAGCCTGCCCTCTCGGGGTATGTTGCTGATCAGGAAGACGGAATATTTGTTTTTAGAGCTCAATCTGAAGAACCATTCCCTACTAAGAAACGAGGATGGTTCAGTAAAGAAGCTTTTGCTCGTAGGAAAAGAATGAGGAAATTGCAACAGCAAAGGGCTTTAGCAGCTATTAAGAGAGAGACAGATGCCCAAACTCAAGAAATACTTAATAGAAGCCTAGCTAATTTCCATATCTTAGCTACGACTGCTGCTGACCCAAGTCTGGAACAATTAGTAGCCCCACAACCACAAAACCCAGAACAACCCATGGAAATAGAAAATCAAGAAGAGATGTACAACTTTAACCCAGAAGAAATCCCTAGAGTGCCTGCACCAAATCCCCTAGACCCGAATTATGACCCCTGGTGGGACGACAATAGAGACTTTGTGCAACGTTACCCTATCCAGGATTATCCACCCTTACAGAACATAGAAGCTTACCCAGGTATGGACCCTTTAGATCCCTATTACCAAAATGATTATATTAGGGAAATATTAGAGGATCCTTACCAATTTCATGAACTGCCACCCCCATATCAGGAAAATGTACCCCATATTCCAAACCCAGTCCGAGAACCTGCACCCCCAATGAGTGCAGAAAACGTGCAAGAACTTAGGACTTTCGGGGAGGAAATCTTAGAAGCAGTGAGAGGATGCGTCAGGTGGGAGAGCGTCTCGTATGGAAATACGATGAGCGCAATATGGATTTTTGAATAAATCCATATCCATGAATGTTAGAATGGAGAAAGCAGTAGTAATAATAATATAATAAAATAAAATAAGATATGTGTGTACGGATGCATATTTTTATTTTATTTCTGTTGGTATTGTAATTTCATTTCTGTACTAGTGTGTAATAGACGCATAAGTATATGAAAAGAGTAAGTAGCAATGATCTACGTTTTTGGTTAGATTGCGTGTCATGTGATTAATTATATTAATATATTATTTGTGATATTAATATGGGATAAATGTTTAAAATTCAGATGGCCGACCAAGAAAATCAAGTCAATTTGGATAATAACCCAGAAATCCAGAATGATAATATTCAGAATGACGATAATCTAAATAATGAGAACCCAAACAACAATAACAATGGAAATCAAGTGAACAATAGTGCTATCCAACACATAGTAGCACAAGGAATTATAGATGCAATGCCATTTATACTTCAAATTGTTAAGGATGCTGATAATAAAAGTAGGCATAGCAGTAAACGACCACTTGAACTAGAAAACAGCGTGAACAATGGACCTGTACTTCAAATGCCTATTCCTAAAAGAAGAAGAACCGTGCCTAACGGTTGTTCTTATAAAGAGTTCTGGTCTTGTAAACCAATGGAATTCTCGGGCAATGAAGGGGCCATTGCAACCTTACGCTGGATAGAAAAGACGGAGGCAGTCTTAAGGATAAGTAAGTGTGCTGAAGAAGATAAGATATTGTTTGCTTCTAATCTGTTTAAGAATGCAGCACTGGAATGGTGGAACACTATCCTCCAGACAAGAGGAAGTGATCAAACTTATAATATGGAATGGGAAGAATTTAAAAACAAGGTAGAAAGGAAATTCTGCCCACCCAATGAAAAAGAACAGATAGCAAACAAATTCCTAAACCTTAGGATGACTGGTGTAGATAGCAAAGGGTACACAAAGCTATTTTTCGAATATGCTAGGATAGTGCCAACTCTTGCTTCACCAGAACCAGTATTAATCTCCCGTTATATTTGGGGATTAATTGGGGAAATAAGACATGTAGTCAAGGCAGCTAGACCTCAAACCATAGAAGAAGCTGTAGAACTTGCCAATACCTTGACTGACGAATTAGTCCGTACCCGAGAAGAGGATCAAAGGAGAAACTTAACCCAGAAATTGACTCAAGAATTTCGTTCTGGAAATTCTAACCGTGGAAGAAATGTAGGTTCTACCTCTGCATCTTACTGTAGGAATTGTAAAAGAAAGCATTCAGGAAGATGCTCTGGGTACTGTAACTTTTGCAAAATATCTGGACACAAGGAAGAAGATTGCAGGAAGAAAAACAACAGGATATGCTACAATTGTGGAGAACAAGGTCACATCAAGCCAAACTGCCCAAAATTAGCTCCAGCCACCGACAACAAGAATACTAAAAATGCTAGAGCATTTGCTTTAACTGCAGATGAAGCCAGAATGATTCCAGATGTCATTGCTGGTACGTTTTTAGTTAATGATGTCTTTGCTAAAGTATTATTTGACTCTGGTGCAAACCAAAGTTTTATTAATACATCGTTTTGCAAATTTCTAAATCAGTCATTAACTAAACTACCACAAGAATGTGTAGTAGAGACAGCTAACGGAGAAACTGTTAGAATTTCTGAAATCTTGCAGGGAGCAAGCATAGAAATTTTAAATCAGAAATTTATAGCAAACCTGTATCCCATGAATCTGGTAGGATTTGATGTTGTTCTAGGAATGGATTGGTTAATAGCCAATAAAGCTAGTATTTTATGTGATCAAAAGTTAATCCAAGTAAATTCCCCAAAAGGTAAAATGATCACAATTAAAGGAGATAAGCCCTTTAGATCCACAAAATTCATATCTGTGATGAAAACTGCAAGTTGTATTAGAAAAGGTTCTATAGTGTATTTGATTTCTATAATTACTAACACTAAAGGAAAAGAACTAAAAGATATTCCAGTAGTATCTCAGTTTTCAGATGTCTTTCCAGAAGAATTACCAGGATTACCTCCAGACAGAGAAGTTGAATTCAAAATTCACCTATTACCAGGAACATCACCAATTGCCAAAGCACCTTACCGTTTGGCTCCTGCAGAAATGCAAGAATTGAAGAAACAACTAGATGAATTGTTAGAAAAAGGATTTATACAACCAAGTTCATCGCCATGAGGAGCGCCGATATTGTTTGTTAAAAAGAAGGACGGATCAATGCGTATGTGCATTGATTACCGTGAATTAAACAAGGTCACGATTAAGAATCTGTACCCATTACCGAGAATCGATGATTTATTTGATCAATTGCAAGGAGCTCGATTTTTCTCTAAGATCGATTTAAGGTCAGGATATCATCAATTAAAGGTACAGGAAGAGGACATTCCTAAGACCGCATTTAGAACAAGGTATGGCCATTATGAATTTACTGTCATGCCATTTGGTTTAACCAATGCCCCAGCTGCATTTATGGACATGATGAACCGAATATGTAAGCCATATTTGGATAAATTCATAATTGTATTCATAGATGATATTCTAATTTATTCTAAGAATAAAGAAGATCATGCAAGACATTTGCACGTACTTTTAAGTTTGTTAAGAAAAGAAAAGCTTTATGCTAAGTTTGCTAAGTGTGAATTTTGGTTAGAACAGGTACAATTCCTTGGACACTTAGTCAATCATGAAGGAATTTATGTAGATCCAACAAAAATCGAGGCAATTACCAAATGGAAAACCCCTGAATCACCAACTGAGGTTAGAAGTTTCTTAGGATTGGCAGGTTATTATAGAAGATTTATCCAAGATTTTTCTAGAATAACCATTCCTTTAACTTAGTTAACCTGTAAATCTGTTAAGTTTAAATGGGGAGTAAAACAAGATGAAGCCTTTAGAATTCTTAAGCAAAGATTGACCCATACACCTATATTAGCATTACCAGAAGGAACTGAAGACTTTGTAGTCTATTGTGATGCTTCTAAATTAGGTTATGGATGTGTGTTAATGCAACGACAGAAGGTTATAGCTTATGCATCTAGACAACTTAAGAATCATGAAGAAAATTATTCAACCCATGATTTAGAATTAGGAGCTATAATTTTTGCTCTTAAGATTTGGAGACATTACCTTTATGGTAGTAAGTTTACCATATTCACTGATCATAAAAGTTTAAGGTATGTTTTCGGGCAGAAAGAGTTGAATATGAGACAAAGACGTTGGATGGAATTTCTTAGTGACTATGATTGTGATATCCAGTATCATGAAGGAAAAGCAAATATAGTGGCAGATGCTTTAAGCCGAAAGTTTCATGAAAAGCCAAAAAGGGTACGTTCTCTTAAATTAAATCTGCAAGTAGATTTAAATGATCAAATAAGAGAAGCACAAGAATCAGTAATCGAGGATGATTCTGAAAAATTAAAAGGTATGTTAACAGAATTAAAACAAGGAATAGATGGGATATGGAGATTCCATGAAAAGAGAATGTGGATACCTAAATTAGGAAATCTACGTAATCGTATATTAGAAGAAGCCCATAAATCTAAGTATACGATGCATCCAGGAAGTGATAAAATGTACCAGGATTTAAGGAAAAATTTCTGGTGGATAGGAATGAAAAAGGACATAGCAACCTATGTTTCTAAATGTTTAACTTGTTCACAAGTTAAAGCTGAACATCAGAAACCCTCAGGTTTGTTACAGCAATTAGAAATGCCAGTTTGGAAATGGGAATTAATAACAATGGATTTTGTTACTAAATTACCCAAAACTAGGAAAGGAAATGATACAATCTGGGTGATTGTAGATAGACTAACTAAGTCAGCTCATTTTCTACCAATGAAGGAAACAATTAGCATGGAACAATTAGCTAGATTGTATGTAAATGAAATTGTTTCTTTACATGGCATTCCTTTATCAATTGTTTCTGATAGAGATAGTAGATTTACCTCTCGTTTTTGGTCAAGTTTCCAAAAGGCAATGCGAACCAAGTTAAAGCTAAGTACGGCTTATCATCCACAAACAGATGGACAAAGTGAAAGAACAATCCAGACAATGGAAGATATGCTTAGAGCTTGTGTAATTGATTTTGAAGGTAATTGGGATGAACACTTACCTTTAATAGAATTTTCTTATAATAATAGTTATCACACAAGTATCAATGCTGCACCATTTGAAGCACTTTATGGAAGAAAGTGTCGAACCCCAGTCTGTTGGGCAGAAATTGGGGAACAACAATTATCTGGACCTGTGATAGTGCAAGAAACAACTGACAAGATTATTCAAGTCAAGGAACGACTGAAAGCTGCACGTGATCGACAAAAGAGTTATGCTAATAACCGATGCAAGCCATTGGAATTTCAGGTAGGAGATAAAGTATTATTGAAAGTCTCTCCTTGGAAAGGAGTGGTAAGATTCATCAAACGGGGAAAGTTAAGTCCCAGGTATGTTGGACCTTTTAAGATTATCAGAAGAATAGGACCTGTAGCCTATCAGCTACAACTACCAGAGGAAATGGCAGGAATACATGATGTGTTTCATGTATCTAATCTTAAAAAGTGTTTAGCTGATGAATCACTGATAGTGCCTCTTAAGGACATAGAGGTAAATGAACAACTCAAGTTTGTAGAAAGACCTCTACAAATTGAAGATAGGAAAGTCAAGAATCTCAAACATAAAAGACTAGTTCTAGTCAAAGTGAAGTGGGATTCCAAAAGAGGACCTGAATACACTTGGGAGCTTGAGTCAGAAATGAAAAGGAAATATCCACATTTATTTCAGTAGATCTCGAGGACGAGCTCTAAACAAGGTGGGGAGAATGTAACAACCCTCGGTAAAACCACAACCCTCATAATATTCCGACTCTCTAAATATACTATAAAATGTCTCAATATGTTTTATATTATACCCCGTATGTGAAAACCGAACCCTAGTTATGTTATATATATAAAATAAAATTAAAAATCTGAAAAGTTAAGTTGAGGCGGGCCGCTTCAACTTAAGCTTACATTAAAGCGGGCCGCGCGGGCTCGTGATACGCGGATGCATCCGGTGCTGACACGTGTCGCAATCGTGTCAAGCCTAGTGATGACCCAGCTAAGCTACTGCGTTGACCAAGGTTGACGCGGGCCGCTTCAATGTTCCCCTGTCTTTGACGCGGGCCGCGTGAGGATCAGATTTCACAACTATAAATAGCATACATCAGTTTTCGATTTCCGTCGCTCACATTTCATTCTCAATCTCGAATTCTGAAGTTATAAGCATAATATTTTGGGTATTATACCCCTAATTAGCGAAGTTCTGCTCCGTTGTAAGTATTATAACCCCGGTTTCATAATAGTTACGCTGCCCGATTGATTTAGGGTTCCGTAACAACTGTCGTGGTTCTGCCCGACGTAGTTGTTGGAATGCCGTCTCGGGGAGGGTATTATTAATAATTTCAAAGGGTTATGGTACTAACCAATGTACATTTGTATAAATTATAGATTATACCCAGGAAACCCTTACGAAAAGCCTAAGACAGCAATGTGAGTAATCTTCTTTTTGTTAAACAGTTTTTACAAAACCTTAAATGCTTTACAATGCGATTAAGCAGTATGTGAGTCTTTGTAGTTCTTCCATTACTGCCGGTATTTGGGGTTTTGTATACAAAATTATTACTTGCGAGTAATAAGTCGGGACGACAGTACGTTACCATTGGACAACGAGTTAGCCAATGCGTAATATGACCCACAAGTCAAGGATTGACAGTGCTGATTGAGTATTTTGGGTAGAAATAAACAATGTGATCGCCCTCAATACTGTGTTAATTGATAAAATGTTTCTTGATTAAACTGGGATTCACTCACCAGTATTTCCCGCTGACAAAATATTTTTAAAACATGTTTCAGGTAACACAATGTGAAAGCCAACTGGGATAAAGCCAGCTCGAGAGCACTGACGGCTTGGAAAATAAGTGGCTATAAAAGTTATCTAAGAAACAATGTTTTAAATTAAATAAAATAGTGTTTGTCCCTATAAATGTATTGTAATAAGAAACTTGGGTTTTGCCCATGTATATATTAATATCAAGCATGGTGGTTTTACTCTGATAATCATTTCCTAACTACAGTCCTGATGTAAATTCCGCTGCGAGACTAAATAAAACTGATACCACCAAACTCTGTGATCACGTCCGCCCGTTCCCGGGAACAGGGATCGGGGGTTGTGACAGAAGGTGGTATCAGAGCCTAACCACTGGTCTAAGCCAAAGAAGTGTTCTGCTAACACTTAAATTTTGAATTAATGTTAGGAAATAAAATAAGGAAATATATGCATAACTGTAATTATGTGTTATGTGTTATTTGACTATCTGTTAGTTTTCAGTATGAGTGATCAAGGGCCATCAGACGTGAATCGTCAGTTAGCTGATTCACCTAAGAGTGAAGGTACATCATCACAGCCTGCCCTCTCGGGGTATGTTGCTGATCAGGAAGACGGAATATTTGCTTTTAGAGCTCAATCTGAAGAACCATTCCCTACTAAGAAACGAGGATGGTTCAGTAAAGAAGCTTTTGCTCGTAGGAAAAGAATGAGGAAATTGCAACAGCAAAGGGCTTTAGCAGCTATTAAGAGAGAGACAGATGCCCAAACTCAAGAAATACTTAATAGAAGCCTAGCTAATTTCCATATCTTAGCTACGACTGCTGCTGACCCAAGTCTGGAACAATTAGTAGCCCCACAACCACAAAACCCAGAACAACCCATGGAAATAGAAAATCAGGAAAATCAAGAAGAGATGTACAACTTTAACCCAGAAGAAATCCCTAGAGTGCCTGCACCAAATCCCCTAGACCCGAATTATGACCCCTGGTGGGACGACAATAGAGACTTTGTGCAACGTTACCCTATCCAAGATTATCCACCCTTACAGAACATAGAAGCTTACCCAGGTATGGACCCTTTAGATCCCTATTACCAAAATGATTATATTAGGGAAATATTAGAGGATCCTTACCAATTTCATGAACTGTCACCCCCATATCAGGAAAATGTACCCCATATTCCAAACCCAGTCCGAGAACCTGCACCCCCAATGAGTGCAGAAAACGTGCAAGAACTTAGGACTTTCGGGGAGGAAATCTTAGAAAGCAGTGAGAGGATGCGTCAGGTGGGAGAGCGTCTCGTATGGAAATACGATGAGCGCAATATGGATTTTTGGATAAATCCATATCCATGAATGTTAGAATGGAGAAAGCAGTAGTAATAATAATATAATAAAATAAAATAAGATATGTGTGTACGGATGCATATTTTTATTTTATTTCTGTTGGTATTGTAATTTCATTTCTGTACTAGTGTGTAATAGACGCATAAGTATATGAAAATAGTAAGTAGCAATGATCTACGTTTTTTGTTAGATTGCGTGTCATGTGATTAATTATATTAATATATTATTTGTGATATTAATATGGGATAAATGTTTAAAATTCAGATGGCTGACCAAGAAAATCAAGTCAATTAGGATAATAACCCAGAAATCCAGAATGATAATATTCAGAATGACGAAAATCTGAATAATGAGAACCCAAACAACAATAACAATGGAAATCAAGTGAACAATAGTGCTATCCAACACATAGTAGCACAAGGAATTATAGATGCAATGCCATTTATACTTCAAACTGTTAAGGATGCTGATAATAAAAGTAGGCATAGCAGTAAACGACCACTTGAACCAGAAAACAGCGTGAACAATGGACCGGTACTTCAAATGCCTATTCCTAAAAGAAGAAGAACCATGCCTAACGGTTGTTCTTATAAAGAATTATGGTCTTGTAAACCAATGGAATTCTCGGGCAAGGAAGGGGCCATTGCAACCTTACGCTGGATAGAAAAGACGGAGGCAGTCTTAAGGATAAGTAAGTGTGCTGAAAAAGATAAGATATTGTTTGCTTCTAATCTGTTTAAGAATGCAGCACTGGAATGGTGGAACACTATCCTCCAGATAAGAGGAAGTGATCAAACTTATAATATGGAATGGGAAGAATTTAAAAACAAGGTAGAAAGGAAATTATGCCCACCCAATGAAAAAGAACAGATAGCAAACAAATTCCTAAACCTTAGGATGACTGGTGTAGATAGCAAATGGTACACAAAGCTATTTTTCGAATATGCTAGGATAGTGCCAACTCTTGCTTCACCAGAACCAGTATTAATCTCCCGTTATATTTGGGGATTAATTGGGGAAATAAGACATGTAGTCAAGGCAGCTTGACCTCAAACCATAGAAGAAGCTGTAGAACTAGCCAATACCTTGACTGACGAATTTGTCCGTACCCGAGAAGAGGATCAAAGGAGAAACCTAACCCAGAAATTGACTCAAGAATTTCGTTCTGGAAATTCTAACCGTGGAAGAAATGTAGGTTCTACCTCTGCATCTTACTGTAGGAATTGTAAAAGAAAGCATTCAGGAAGATGCTCTGGGTACTGTAACTTTTGCAAAATATCTGGACACAAGGAAGAAGATTGCAGGAAGAAAAACAACAGGATATGCTACAATTGTGGAGAACAAGGTCACATCAAGCCAAACTGCCCAAAATTAGCTCCAGCCACCGACAACAAGAATACTAAAAATGCTAGAGCATTTGCTTTAACTGCAGATGAAGCCAGAATGATTCCAGATGTCATTGCTGGTACGTTTTTAGTTAATGATGTCTTTGCTAAAGTATTATTTGACTCTGGTGCAAACCAAAGTTTTATTAATACATCGTTTTGCAAATTTCTAAATCAGTCATTAACTAAACTACCACAAGAATATGTAGTAGAGACAGCTAACGGAGAAACTGTTAGAATTTCTGAAATCTTGCAGGGAGCAAGCATAGAAATTTTAAATCAGAAATTTATAGCAAACCTGTATCCCATGAATCTGGTAGGATTTGATGTTGTTCTAGGAATGGATTGGTTAATAGCCAATAAAGCTAGTATTTTATGTGATCAAAAGTTAATCCAAGTAAATTCCCCAAAAGGTAAAATGATCACAATTAAAGGAGATAAGCCCTTTAGATCCACAAAATTCATATATGTGATGAAAACTGCAAGTTGTATTAGAAAACGTTCTATAGTGTATTTGATTTCTATAATTACTAACACTAAAGGAAAAGAACTAAAAGATATTCCAGTAGTATCTCAGTTTTCAGATGTCTTTCCAGAAGAATTACCAGGATTACCTCCAGACAGAGAAGTTGAATTCAGAATTCACCTATTACCAGGAACATCACCAATTGCCAAAGCACCTTACCGTTTGGCTCCTGCAGAAATGCAAGAATTGAAGAAACAACTAGATGAATTGTTAGAAAAATGATTTATACAACCAAGTTCATCGCCATGGGGAGCGCCGATATTGTTTGTTAAAAAGAAGGACGGATCAATGCGTATGTGCATTGATTACCGTGAATTAAACAAGGTCACGATTAAGAATCGATACCCATTACCGAGAATCGATGATTTGTTTGATCAATTGCAAGGAGCTCGATTTTTCTCTAAGATCGATTTAAGGTCAGGATATCATCAATTAAAGGTACAGGAAGAGGACATTCCTAAGACCGCATTTAGAACAAGGTATGGCCATTATGAATTTACTGTCATGCCATTTGGTTTAACCAATGCCCCAGCTGCATTTATGGACATGATGAACCGAATATGTAAGCCATATTTGGATAAATTCATAATTGTATTCATAGATGATATTCTAATTTATTCTAAGAATAAAGAAGATCATGCAAGACATTTGCAAGTACTTTTAAGTTTGTTAAGAAAAGAAAAGCTTTATGCTAAGTTTTCTAAGTATGAATTTTGGTTAGAACAGGTACAATTCCTTGGACACTTAGTCAATCATGAAGGAATTCATGTAGATCCAACAAAAATCGAGGCAGTTACCAAATGGAAAACCCCTGAATCACCAACTGAGGTTAGAAGTTTCTTAGGATTGGCAGGTTATTATAGAAGATTTATTCAAGATTTTTCTAGAATAACCATTCCTTTAACTAAGTTAACCTATAAATCTGTTAAGTTTAAATGGGGAGTAAAACAAGATGAAGCCTTTAGAATTCTTAAGCAAAGATTGACCCATACACCTATATTAGCATTACCAGAAGGAACTGAAGACTTTGTAGTCTATTGTGATGCTTCTAAATTAGGTTATGGATGTGTGTTAATGCAACGACAGAAGGTTATAGCTTATGCATCTAGACAACTTAAGAATCATGAAGAAAATTATTCAACCCATGATTTAGAATTAGGAGCTATAATTTTTGCTCTTAAGATTTGGAGAAATTACCTTTATGGTAGTAAGTTTACCATATTCACTGATCATAAAAGTTTAAGGTATGTTTTCGGGCAGAAAGAGTTGAATATGAGACAAAGATGTTGGATGGAATTTCTTAGTGACTATGATTGTGATATCCAGTATCATGAAGGAAAAGCAAATATAGTGGCAGATGCTTTAAGCCGAAAGTTTCATGAAAAGCCAAAAAGGGTACGTTCTCTTAAATTAAATCTGCAAGTAGATTTAAATGATCAAATAAGAGAAGCACAAGAATCAGTAATCGAGGATGATTCTGAAAAATTAAAAGGTATGTTAACAGAATTAAAACAAGGAATAGATGGGATATGGAGATTCCATGAAAAGAGAATGTGGATACCTAAATTAGGAAATCTACGTAATCGTATATTAGAAGAAGCCCATAAATCTAAGTATACGATGCATCCAGGAAGTGATAAAATGTACCAGGATTTAAGGAAAAATTTCTGGTGGATAGGAATGAAAAAGGACATAGCAACCTATGTTTCTAAATGTTTAACTTGTTCACAAGTTAAAGCTGAACATCAGAAACCCTCAGGTTTGTTACAGCAATTAGAAATGCCAGTTTGGAAATGGGAATTAATAACAATGGATTTTGTTACTAAATTACCCAAAACTAGGAAAGGAAATGATACAATCTGGGTGATTGTAGATAGACTAACTAAGTCAGCTCATTTTCTACCAATGAAGGAAACAATTAGCATGGAACAATTAGCTAGATTGTATGTAAATGAAATTGTTTCTTTACATGGCATTCCTTTATCAATTGTTTCTGATAGAGATAGTAGATTTACCTCTCGTTTTTGGTCAAGTTTCCAAAAGGCAATGGGAACCAAGTTAAAGCTAAGTACGGCTTATCATCCACAAACAGATGGACAAAGTGAAAGAACAATCCAGACAATGGAAGATATGCTTAGAGCTTGTGTAATTGATTTTGAAGGTAATTGGGATGAACACTTACCTTTAATAGAATTTTCTTATAATAATAGTTATCACACAAGTATCAATGCTGCACCATTTGAAGCACTTTATGGAAGAAAGTGTCGAACCCCAGTCTGTTGGGCAGAAATTGGGGAACAACAATTATCTGGACCTGTGATAGTGCAAGAAACAACTGACAAGATTATTCAAGTCAAGGAACGACTGAAAGCTGCACGTGATCGACAAAAGAGTTATGCTGATAACCGATGCAAGCCATTGGAATTTCAGGTAGGAGATAAAGTATTATTGAAAGTCTCTCCTTGGAAAGGAGTGGTAAGATTCATCAAACGGGGAAAGTTAAGTCCCAGGTATGTTGGACCTTTTAAGATTATCAGAAGAATAGGACCTGTAGCCTATCAGCTACAACTACCAGAGGAAATGGCAGGAATACATGATGTGTTTCATGTATCTAATCTTAAAAAGTGTTTAGCTGATGAATCACTGATAGTGCCTCTTAAGGACATAGAGGTAAATGAACAACTCAAGTTTGTAGAAAGACCTCTACAAATTGAAGATAGGAAAGTCAAGAATCTCAAACATAAAAGACTAGTTCTAGTCAAAGTGAAGTGGGATTCCAAAAGAGGACCTGAATACACTTGGGAGCTTGAGTCAGAAATGAAAAGGAAATATCCACATTTATTTCAGTAGATCTCGAGGACGAGCTCTAAACAAGGTGGGGAGAATGTAACAACCCTCGGTAAAACCACAACCCTCATAATATTCCGACTCTCTAAATATACTATAAAATGTCTCAATATGTTTTATATTATACCCCGTATGTGAAAACCGAACCCTAGTTATGTTATATATATAAAATAAAATTAAAAATCTGAAAAGTTAAGTTGAGGCGGGCCGCTTCAACTTAAGCTTACATTAAAGCGGGCCGCGCGGGCTCGTGATACGCGGATGCATCCGGTGCTGACACGTGTCGCAATCGTGTCAAGCCTAGTGATGACCCAGCTAAGCTACTGCGTTGACCAAGGTTGACGCAGGCCGCTTCAATGTTCCCCTGTCTTTGACGCGGGCCGCGTGAGGATCAGATTTCACAACTATAAATAGCATACATCAGTTTTCGATTTCCGTCGCTCACATTTCATTCTCAATCTCGAATTCTGAAGTTATAAGCATAATATTTTGGGTATTATACCCCTAATTAGCGAAGTTCTGCTCCGTTGTAAGTATTATAACCCCGGTTTCATAATAGTTACGCTGCCCGATTGATTTAGGGTTCCGTAACAACTGTCGTGGTTCTGCCCGACGTAGTTGTTGGAATGCCGTCTCGGGGAGGGTATTATTAATAATTTCAAAGGGTTATGGTACTAACCAATGTACATTTGTATAAATTATAGATTATACCCAGGAAACCCTTACGAAAAGCCTAAGACAGCAATGTGAGTAATCTTCTTTTTGTTAAACAGTTTTTACAAAACCTTAAATGCTTTACAATGCGATTAAGCAGTATGTGAGTCTTTGTAGTTCTTCCATTACTGCCGGTATTTGGGGTTTTGTATACAAAATTATTACTTGCGAGTAATAAGTCGGGACGACAGTACGTTACCATTGGACAACGAGTTAGCCAATGCGTAATATGACCCACAAGTCAAGGATTGACAGTACTGATTGAGTATTTTGGGTAGAAATAAACAATGTGATCGCCCTCAATACTGTGTTAATTGATAAAATGTTTCTTGATTAAACTGGGATTCACTCACCAGTATTTCCCGCTGACAAAATATTTTTAAAACATGTTTCAGGTAACACAATGTGAAAGCCAACTGGGATAAAGCCAGCTCGAGAGCACTGACGTCTTGGAAAATAAGTGGCTATAAAAGTTATCTAAGAAACAATGTTTTAAATTAAATAAAATAGGGTTTGTCCCTATAAATGTATTGTAATAAGAAACTTGGGTTTTGCCCATGTATTTATTAATATCAAGCATGGTGGTTTTACTCTGATAATCATTTCCTAACTACGGTCCTGATGTAAATTCCGCTGCGAGACTAAATAAAACTGATACCACCAAACTCTGTGATCACGTCCGCCCGTTCCCGGGGAACAGGGATCGGGGGTTGTCACACGGGGTGTAGGCGTACACCCGTCAGTGCATAAATAAATAATGTGGTGTGTCTATTAATCTTTAGCCCGGTCTACGGATCGGGCTACTGAATGCATAAGGAACATGTAATTCTTTTACAAGATTATATTCAAATAATTATCCCAAGTTATAAAAAAGTTTGTGCCACGTGCATTCAAATCAATTTTATTAAACCTTTTCTAAATGAGTCAGTTAATTGTATTTACCAGTGTAAACTGGCGTATTTTCCCAAAAAGGTTAAGTGCAGGTACTACGCGAACTAGGTTGGCTTTCTCCTAGCGTCCACAATAAGTCTCGCAAGCTTGGATGTCAAAACTGTTGAACAATGTTTCCATTTTATTTTGATCCACCTGTGGATTAATTTCAACTATTTGTGATACTTGATATTACAATATTATTCGGTTGAAATATATCTATCTTTTGCTTCCGCTGTGCATTTAAATATTGTGTTGTTTGACTATAACGATATCAACTACGTCACGATACTCCCCACCGGGCCCACCAGTAATACGTGGAAATATCGGGGTGTGACAAATTACTATTTCTCGCTTCACAAAGCTCCGGTCAAAGTTGTGAATGATATGGAAAATACCATCCGTAAGTTTCTTTGGGGAGGCTCGCAAGAGGTAAATAAAATGCACTGGGTTTCTTGGGATAGGGCGGCTTCTCCTAAAAGTGTTGGAGGATTGGGCTTATGTAAATTAAAGACTATAATCTCGCTCTTTTCTCTAAATGAGGATGGAGGGCAAAGACGGAAAAGCAGTGGGTTAAGGTTATTGAAACTATACACTCGAACCGGAACTGCTGGGGTTTTCTTGCATTTAGATCTAACTACAAGAGCATCTGGGTTAATATTGTCAAGTTTATTTTGCAACCGTAGACCGATAACATCCTCCTTAGAAACCTGGTGAGGGGGGAGCTTGGTAATGGTGCCGATATAAGGTATTGGTTGGACCCGTGGCTCAAACCTGAGCCATTGAAGGAATGCTTTCCTTCCTTATTTCGGTTGGAGACCAAAAAGAAATGCTTCGTTAAGGACCATGTTGTTTGGCCGTTTTCTAATCCTGCTAGTACTTGGAAGTGGAGAACAACCCCTAGCTCGAATGACGAACTGATCGAATGGACTCAACTGAGCTTCCTGATGTGTTTTGTCCAGTTGGTTGGGTCGAGAGATGTGTGGCGATGGCACGGTAATGATGCTGAAGGTTTTAGGGTGGCGGCGGTTAAACATATCATCGAACATGGGGAGGATTTCAGTCATTGTTTGGTCATGAAGTGGTATCGGCGGGTCCCGTCAAAATGCAATATCTTTGTGTGGAGGGCTGAAATGGATAGAATCCCGACTATGGCTGCCCTTAGGAGAAGGAACATTGAGGTTTCAGATGGTATGTGTAAGCTGTGCAACTTTAGGGAGGAGACGGTTGATCATTTATTTACCGGGTGTATGGTGGCCTCGGTCCTTTGGCAAAAGATATGTGTGTGGTGCAAGATTCTGAATCTTCTCTTGTTCTCTTTTCGTGACATTCTAAAGGCGCATGAAGTCAATGGTCTTAATGGGATGTGCAAAGAGGTTATTCAAGGCATTATTATCATTACTTGCTGGAGTATTTGGATGCCTAGAAATAGTATCATCTTCGAAGATAGACAAGTTAACATAGCTGATATCTTTAGTGAAATTCGTTCCATAGGGTATATTTGGGTAAAGAATAGGTCGAAATTGAAACACTTGTCTTGGGTTGATTGGTGTAACTTTGTAATTATGTAGAGTTGTTGTTGTGTGCCGCCCGATTTTCGGGTTGGTTTTTTTAATGAAATTCTCCTTAAAAAAACTAAAATATGTGTTCATCTACGTATAAGAAAATATGAAGCTATTCGATCTCTTTGTAAGACTTTTGGAAATGATAGGGATAAATTTAGTTTTTAATAATGTATCTATAATAAATGAGGGTAATAAATTTGAGAGTAAATTACGATTTTGGCCCCTGTGGTTATATCACTTTTACCCTATTAGCCTAATATGTAAACTTTTATCATCTGTACCTCCAACGTTTCTATATCTAACTATTTTGACCCATGCGACTAACATCATCCATAACCCAGGTTAATAATTTGTCAGATGCTCCTCATATGATAAGCAATTAAGTAATTTCACCTACCTAAATAAATATCATTTATAAACAAAACCCCTGCTTAACCTAATTCACCTCATCTTCTTCAAGTTTTCCCCCTCAAACCGTAGATATTCACAGTGGTAATTGCATAATGGTGATGGGTGTTGTAATGGTAAGGCTATGATGAATTTTGGATTATTGTGGGATTTCATTTATGATGATGATGGTGGCACCGATGGTGAAGAGCCACCTGGGAGTCAACTAGTCATGTTGGTATGGTGGTTAATGGTGACATAGAAGATGATGGTTGCTGAAGATATTTATGGTGATGGTGCTCGTTGAACAGTGGGGGTAACCAGGGGACTAGTCAAATCACGAGTCAAACAGGCCATCAAGAAGCTCTACTACCCATCTACACCTTATTTCTGATGCAAACAGGTTTGAAAAAACTCCGAGAATCCAGTTATTGCTAGCTGTGTTATTCTTGGGAAATGACAGTGTGAAACCCACATCTGAGGATCACCATTGTCGAGTTAGGGTTTGAGAGGGAAAACTTGAAGAAGATAAGGTGAATTAGGTAAGGCAGGAGTTTTTTCTATAAAGGATATTTTTTAGGTAAGTGAAATTACTTAATTGCCCATCATGTGAGGAGCATGTGACATATTATTAACCTGGGTTATTGATGATGTTAGTTGCAGGGGCCAACATAGTTAGATATGGAGACGTTGGGGGTATAGATGACAAAAGTTTTCATTTTGAGCTAATAAGGTAAAAATAATATAATCACAAGGGGTCAAAATCGTAATTTACTCTAAATTTGAAGTCATTGAATTATATTTATGTATTTGCTTTTTGCAACTAGTAAATAGGCTATTATAGAAATAGTGACCACCTTCTAAAACATTGTTGGTCCCCAAATGGACATAGAAACATGTTATATATTTTTATCAATGTTTTGAAAATCAAACTAGTCAGTAAACTGGACACTTTACTTTGGTCCGGCCCCAAATGGACATAGAAACATGTTATATATTTTTATCAATGTTTTGAAAATCAAACTGGTCACTAAACCGGACATTTTACTAGTTTACTGGTCGAACTGGTTGGACTAGCCAGGGCTCCGATTCTCTGTCCAGCCAGTATGCCCGATCTAACAATATTGGATTTTATCTTTTTAGTGAAAATAAGTTGATGGCAAATCTAATAGCCTTACATTATACTTGCTTTTGGCTTTTCTATATTTCTTTTCTTTTCTGCATTTGCAGTTAGTAGCATCTTTAAATTTAAATATATTAAAGTACTTACATGTTTATGGCATTTTCAATTAGAGCAATGGCAATGAAGAAAATACATGCAAGAAACATGCATACATAAGAAGCCATTGATATGAAAACAAGGGAGTGTAGGCTACATTTTGACCAACACTAGGTTTTGTCTTCTCCCGTTTTTACTTGCTAAAAACCATCACAACGTGAACCTAATTCCAACCAAACCAATTAAATAATATTATCACATCGGAAGTGTAATATGCTAGTATGTGTATTATATTGTTGAGGTAATTTGTATTTGAAACTTATTAAAAGAGATTTATTTAAGTAGTTTCATCATAACTAAATTCTTATCAACTAGTATTAAGCACCCCCGCGTTGCGGCGGGGGCGGGCACTAATGCCACACTACTGTCAGCGACCACCGAGACTGAAGTTGCGGTGTTAATGCGAAGAAATTAAACCAAAACGTAAAACACATAATAAAATGACTAAGTTGATCTAGGACTCGCTCGTTACGATGAACCCGCGTCTTTTTTTCCCATTTGACATGTTCATCGTAATCTATATATAATATATATCAATACCACTATACAAACCATAATGCATACATTACAACAACCATTGCATCAATATGTTGCAAATTATATTTATACAAGATTTTGAGTAAATTAATTAGATTATTATAAATAATAATAATTTACAAATAAAACAACACAACTTTGAATAGATCAAACCGATTGAATATGGTAAGATAATGAAACCATTATTTGATTAGGGTACAACTACTTAAGCACAATTTACAGCCATATATGCATACAAAACAGATTGAATTTGGTAAGGTAATGAAACCATTATTTGATTAAGGTACAACCACTTAGGCACAACTTACAACCAGTATTTGATTAAGGTACAACCACTTAAGCACAACTTATAACCAATATTTGTTTAAGGTACAACCATTTAAGCACAACTTACAACAAATATTTGCTTAAGGTACAACTATTTAAGCTCAACCTACAACCAAGTATGCATACAAATATTTCAAATAAATAGTATATAAATTTATAGTGTATAAAACCATTTTTTTTTGGGAAACCCCCTAAGCTCTTAGTACAACAACTATATGCCAAAAGGTGTTCCTAATTTATAATGTATAATATGAGACTTCTTTTGAAGAGGAGAAACAAGATATACTAAAAATTTATTCAATCTTAACTTTTTTGAATTAAAAAAAAAACCGTTGAAATGCAATAACACGAGTCTCGGTTATTGACATGGCTTCCTATATAATAAAAGAAAAAAACTAACACAATAAAATTTAAGCTATCAAAAGTCACTATTCATATTTAATTATACTATACGTTGTTTAGATAAATGGATCATAAACGTGTTTTGTCGATCTATTAACCTATTTAATATGATAAGTTACATGTGCTATTTGTGTCATAAACAGTTCAAACCCGTATTTACAAGTTTTAAGTTTTAACCATCTCATTAATTTGTTGATACGTATAACTTCGTGTCGAATCATGTTGTGTTAACAGATTGTATCATAAATTATCAAGCTCTAGTGACACATCACAATAAACTACAAATTCATATTTTCCATTGGGTAGTGATGAGATTGGAGCACTATTGATTTTTTGCATGGATATTTGATGCCTCATATTGTTTGGGTCCATTCTTAAATATGAGTTGGTTGTGTAGCTCGGCCGTTTAACAAGTGGGATACTATACATTCAATCTCGAATGGTTGTTTACGATTGTAAGTTATAAAAAATATATAAAAAGTATAGTATAAGAGCGTAACAAGCTACCAGACTTGTTTCCCTCTACTCTTAAGTCGTACACTCGTGCCTTTAAAATTTAAAATATTGTATTTGTTCATCTCTTGGTCAATTTGAAAAGGTAGTGTACCCCTTTAACTTTAAGGTCATGGAAGAGTGCATACTCAAAATTCATATAAGAATACAAAAATGATTTTTTTTATCAGTAGAAAATATTCGACTACATGCTACATCTATAAAACTAGTTTTTGCCCCGCCCGTGTTGCGGAGCAATAAACCGAATATTTTTCTCTCATAACATGTATGTCTGTACAGAGGGCAAAATCGTAATTATATTTTGAACTGGAGGCGAAATCATGATTTTAAACTGATAGCAAAATCATAATTTTGAGCTAGGGGAAAAACATAATTTAATTTTGAACTGTAGGCAAAAACGTAATTTTGAGCTGAGGGCAGAATCGTAATTTTGAGCTAGAGGAAAAAACAACATTTTATTTTTAACTGGGGACAAAAACATAATTTTAAAAGGAGGGCGAAACCGTAATTTTAAACTGGGAACAAAATTAAAAATGAGTTTTTGAACCGAGGGCAAAAGCGTAATTTTGAGCTAGGGCAAAAGTATAATTTTATTTTGAGCTGGGGGCAAAACACGTAATTTTAAACGAAGGACGAAAGCGTAATTTTAAACTGGGAGTAAAATTAAATAAAAAATGAGTTGGTCTAATAGGGAAGTGACAGACAGCTAATAATTTTGAGCTAGGGGGAAAAACATAATTTCATTTTGAACTGTGGCAAAAACGTAATTTTGAGCAGATGGCAGAATCTTAATTTTGAGCTAGAGAGAAAAACAACAATTTATTTTGAACTGGGTGCATAAACGTAATTTTAAACGGATGGCGAAACCGTAATTTTAAACTGGGAACAAAATTAAAAATGAGTTTTTGAACCGAGGGAAAAAGCGTAATTTTGAGCTAAGGGCAAAATTATAATTTTATTTTGAGCTGGGGGCGAAAACGTAATTTTAGCTAGGGGCAAAATTATAATTTTATTTTGAGCTAGGGGCAAAACCGTAATTTTAAACGAAGGACGAAAGCATAATTTTAAACTGAAAATAAAATTAAATTAAAAATTGGTTGGTCTAATAGGGAAGTGCCAGGCAAGCTGCCTGGCACTATTCCCCTAACCTTACAAATGTATATGTAGGTAAGGGGAGGGGGGTGGTTACTAGTGATAGGATTCTATCACTACCAAGCACCAATCAAGTCATGCCATGTCATCACCCAATATTTTATTACTAGTGATAGAAATGTAGGGGGTTGGTATCACTAGTGATGGAATTATATCACTCCCAAATTTTTATGAATTATATACATGTGTGAATATATACATGTTTCGTGTGTATATATCCCATATTTCGTGTGTGAATTATATGCATATGTACACATGTGATTTGAAGAGATGCCCCCATGCAGCCTTATTCAAAAGTGTGAACGCGTTATCTGTTCTACGCGTTATGGGGTGGTCGGTGTTTCGTGATGGTTCAAGGCGTTATGGATGGTCCATAACGGACCACCCCGCCTGCCCTTATAGTTCTAAACTTTAGTTTATTATGATCATGTGAGTACAAATCTAATAAAAGGGGGGCAATGTGACATGAACCGCGGCTTTTACTACCCAAAGTGCATATTCAATTTCATAAATACAGCTTTAAGTCTGTTTTTTTCTACTTTTTTATATTTTAATCAATAAGATTGGCTTTGATATTTTAATCAATAAGATTGTTGAGAATATTTTTTGATATTTTAATCAATAAGATTGGGCAATTAATTGTTGAGAAGAATATTAAAGTTAAATAAAAGTATAAAACCATGGGTAAACCATATTAAAAATACAAGGGGGTCGTGCACACGAGTTAGGGAAAAAAGGATCTGGACCCCATAAAATCAGATTACTAACGAATTTAACATTACTTTTGAATATTATAATTAATTATACTTTAAGAGTTTTTTGTCACGAACAAATCTTAGCTTTTATTATTTATTTACCCATGATATATCTCAGTTGATATTATTTATTTACCCATGATATATCTCAGTCGATTTTTTTAATAGATTTTATACGTCACGTGTACCATTTGCTAATGTGGAATTTTTTCTTTTTTAACGGTTAATTTCTTTGATCTCCTGTCATTTATGGGACTTGAACCCAAGACATTCCTCTTTCTAACCTAATTGTTTTTAAATGTTTTGTCTTTGCCAATGGACCACCACCCCATTCGTAGCTAATGTGGAATTCTTGAGTGATACATATTTATATTTATAATGCCCTTGTCAATCTAAGTATTTTTTTTAACACTAAAGACCCGGGACATTAGAATTACCCTAGCAAATGGATAATTACCCTAGTAAATGGATCTTTTTTTCATCCAAAGAACAAACATCACAAACATCAGGAAACTCACAGCTAGGAAAATCCTCTAGCTTAATCGGAGCAAATTGCTCAGGTGAGAGTCCAACCCACAACCTCCCATATGACTTCCTATGGACTACCGCCAAACCAAATGGCCTTTTCAATTATTTAATTTGTTTTTATACTTTTATCATTATCTTTTATTTCTACTCTATTCACAACTACTTTCAAAAATATTTAAAAAAATATAAAATGTAAACAATGTTTTCTCTAAATTTATAGGTCAACAGTAATATTTTATCTTTCCTCCGCTTATAGCTACTCTATATGATGTAGAGAATTCACCCACATTAATATAGAGGATAAAGTGAATGCTCTAACATGAAAACTAATACCAGATTATTTTTTTCTAAGTTTCAATTAAGTGTTCAAATCTAAAAATATATTAAACTAAATACTTTAAATTTAGTTCAATTATAATCAAACTGTATATTTTTGTTTCAGTTATAAATAAGTTTGATTTATTAAATTGATACCATACGAACAACATATAAGTATTCATTTTTATGTTTTTCTTAATGTTTTTACGGGTTTCGTGATGAACCGATCCGATTTTAACCGAATAACATTGGTACCGGTAAAATTGTTGTCGGTTGCTACTATTCATAACCAGTATAAATTTACTCGAAGACAGAGTTGTATTCTCCCATGTATACGCTTTTGTCTCTTTCGATAGATATATCAAGTGGCCGTATCATACCAGTTTCGTAATGGTTCGAACTGATACCCACCGAAAACCCACGCGCGTAGCGCGGCGAAACCAACTAGTTTAATATTAAATGAAACTAATCCTTCAGAAGACCTATTTTGCCTCATTTTTACATAATATACATGGCCGGCCCTGAAGGTGGGCGGGGAGGACCACCGGCCAGGGCCATATATTTCAAAGGGCACGTTATTTTTTAAAAAACTCCGATATGTATATGTAAAAATAAATAAATTAATAGGATACACCCATACAAACACTAATATATGCCCACTTACAAAACTAATTTTATGGTTTAGATTAGTTACTAGCCCATTGGCATTAGCTTTAGACCTTTAATGAGTCCAATACCCAATTTCGTTAAGGCCTAAGGGCACGTTTTTTCGAGCTCGAACGTGGTATATGAATTCTCAGGACTGGCCCTGATAATATATCAAACAATAAACTTTTTATATATAAAAAAAAGTTGACACAGAATAACTAAAAATAGAAAAAGCTTAAATCTTATGTTACTTTGATGTACATTCCAGATGTATGAAGTACATTTGTGTCCCCTACCTATAAATAAAATCCAGTTTCTTCTAAAATGCTACTTCGGATGTTCGGCTTACAACATGAGTCAAACCATTTCAAGTATATTTGGTGTATTTCATACGCAACAAGTTTTTAAAATTATATATTTTAAAAATTAGTATTCTTTACATTTTTAGTTTTTAACATAACAAAGTTTAGAGGCTGTTTGGTAATGTTTATTATGTTTGATGTAAGTGATATTGTTTAACCAGTAAGCTTATGGCATGACATGACACATAATATGAGTTAGTAAATTATTATATTCCCGTTTTAAATATAAAATCAAATACAAAGTAAAATAGTTTTATCCTTAATAATATTTTCTTTTTTTTTAATCAATACGTGTATGAATTAATATGTGACTGTATTTGTCATCATAAACTCAAAACAAATCCAAAAAATAACAATAACAATACAAAGCAAGTCGGAAAAAAAAATCACATGTCTAGTGCGAGCTACACTTTACATGATGTCATTGGTTAATAAAGCATTAATCGAGTCTCGTTAATTCAAAGTTAACGAGTCTCGAAGTAGAAAACAATCTTGAAACTTGTGTTTTGATACATGTTTCTTACTTTCTCATGAAATTTGCTCCTAAAATATTATGTAACTATTCAGATGCTAAAAGATAGGGCTATAAACAAACCGAACGAATACAAACACAACTTTGTTCGTGTTCGTTTGTTAAGGAAAAAATGTATCCGCGAACTGTTCATTAACACTTATGGAACGAGATTTTTTGTTCGCGTTCGTTTGTTAAGAAAATGAACGTGTTCGTGTTCGTTTGTGTTTGTTCGTTAATTTTAGGTACCAACCAAAAAGTGAACACATATGAACGCTCACAAACACAGATGAACACAAATGAAGGCAAATAAACACAATCAAGTGTTCATTGACAAAATCGAACACAAACTGTCCCTATCTTATACTAAGAATGACGAAGGACACAAGGGCAAAAACCCTAGATCAGATACTGGAATGAGAGCGGGGGCGTAGTTGCGTCACGTCTACTTATAATGAGAGCGGGGATGACAATTTTTAACCAGGGTTTC
This sequence comes from Helianthus tuberosus, assembly GCA_030545235.1. Taxonomy (NCBI): domain Eukaryota; kingdom Viridiplantae; phylum Streptophyta; class Magnoliopsida; order Asterales; family Asteraceae; genus Helianthus; species Helianthus tuberosus. The sequence goes on from CM060381.1 coordinate 11,480,523, forward strand.
CAGGAAGTAAGGAGAATCACTAATACGTAATACACAATATCCAATTAATTTTAAAAAATAAAGTTAAAAAACCCTAATAAACTATCAAACACAATCGAACACGTTATCGAACATTCATGAACGAACACTGCCCTTATTTATGTTCGTTTGTTTAACTAAACGAACGAAATTTGTTGCCCGTGTTCGTTCATTTATTAAACGAAAGAAACACAAACAAACTTTCTGCTGAATAATTCACAAACTATTTGCTAAACATTTGATTCGTCTGTAACCTTACTAAAAGCTGAAACACACTATAAATTTTATGAAAATATACTAGAAGGAAAGATATTTTTGTCGTCTTAAGAATCAAAAAGTGTGCATAATTTACACGTACACACTTATACTTGATTATTTAATTGTGTAAAATCCTAGTTGCAGAAGGTAGGGAGAGCACGTCTGTGTCACGTGGTTAGAAGCACGTGGTGGTCACGAGGCGGGTGACCGGCGCCGGTAACGGATTGGCACAGAGAAAACAGGTTGACTACCTTTTATTCGACTTTTATTTACAGTTTGTAATTATTTTACTAGCACTCGTTGTGGTAGTGCGGTGTGGTACAAGGCGGGTATTCGATCTGTATCGTTGTGATCTGTTACTGTAGTGGTGGACTCAGTAATTTTTTGTAATAGGGTCTATTTTTTTTGTGTTCAAAATTTTCATAACAAAACGTTAAAATTTTCGTGTCGGACCTCATTCGGGTCAGGTCATAGCGAGGTTTGAACTAGATTTTAAAATAAAAGAGGAAAAACAAGCTATACAAAGATTGAACCAATGAACTCTTGTTGGTAAAGGGAGGGATTTACCACTACAACAGGTTTCCCTTTCTTTTCATGATGTCCACCTAATTGTATTTATGGGGTCCTTATATAATTTAATATACCGAATCTACTATTTTTTTTTTAAAACATTGGGGTTCGGGGACCCCGACCCTCTCTATGTGGGTCCGCCCCTGTGTTACGGTGTCAGTTTAGCAACGTTATTCTATATGGCATTCGACATGTGTTTTACATCAATTGAAAACTATAAAAACAAATATCGACAATAATTTTTTAATCGTACAGTTTAGTTCGTCACAATAATGACGTAGAACCGGTAACCGCTATAGCTTCGAATAATAATAAATAATAATTGTGGAGCTTTATTCTTCAAAAACCCACTATTGAATCAAAAGGCTATGTCTCAGTGATGTCCCGATAACTCTTAAAAAATTTTTAAGGGAAAATGAATAAAAAAATAAGATCTTGTTGTTGGAGCTAAACGTTAAACTTGAGAACTCTACATTATCTTGAGATACCACTCCACTACATACATTTTAATGTATAATAAACGTATGCATATATTAAATATGTAATTTAATATATATATATAGGGTGGGGATCAAGAGTGAACAAAGTTGGTTTTGTGAACCAAAACGAACATATCCTAGCCGTTGGATGAGGAGATCATGATCTTATTTTAAAGGGATTTTTTAATTAATAAAAAACAAAAACCTGCTTTAAAATAACTGCTCAAGGGCAGTATCGTAATTATTTGTTCTTCTAATCCATTGAAACCCACGAAAATAATAATCATATTGTAGAATTTGAAACCCGTAATAATAGGCCTGTCAATTACAAAGTTATAGCTTCTAGCTTCATCAAAAACACCTGCATATCAAAATTATCTCTCCTTGTAAACCCAGAAAAACAAACGCTGCATCTTCGCCGCTCTCTCTCTCTCCGGGGATTTCTACAATCGAGTTTCATCTAGAAGAATCATAAGCTAGGTATCGTTAAATTGTGTATTATTCATGAAAAGGTTGCGTACAGTGCTTCTTTATGCACACAGATCCTCTTGATTCAAAAGCTAGGGTTTCGATTGGTATGTGTAATCAGTAAATTGGTAGTGTATTTCTTCCGGTTTGGTAATGTTTTATTCTTACTAGTTAGTTTTTATTTTTATTCTGTTGTCATTGTTGGGCCAATGTTTATGGTAGTTCTGCCCTAATCTCGCTAAATAATTTCACTATAAAGCATACGATGTAGTCTGCTGTGTATAACGAACCGATTACATGTGTATTTGTTCAAACTTCAGCATGTAACGTTGTGACTTGTTGTGTATTTCTGCCGTTTATAAAATCTTGAACGATTGATATGGATACCCTGTTCATGTGTACACATCGGGAGCGAAATCTGTTCAATTTAAAGTTTGGTTTAGTTATTGTGTATGAACAAAGTAGATTATGTGTAACAGGATTGATTACATAGTGTTGCATCATGATTTTTTTGTGTACTTAAGCCAGTATCTTAAACTCATGTAGTTTGGCCTTTTTTTTGGCTCAATCGATTTCATTGTTTATTAAAAAAATGTTTTGTAATGAGGTTTGTATAAAATGGTGTAATATGTTATCTTAACAGTTGTAATAATACACATGTGTAATTGACAAAAGTACACATGTGTATTAAAGTTGGACAAACTGAAATGTACATATATGTATGACATGCGAAATATTTCTTTGTACAGTTAGGTGTGCTGTGTAAAACGAACCGATTAGAGGTGTATTTGTTCAAACGTCATAATGAAAACATTGTGATATGTTGTGTATTTCTTCCAGTTTTAAAATGGTGTACTCTGTGAACTTAGCGATTGTAATAATACACATGTGTAAAAGACAAAGTACACATGTGTATTATAATTGGGCAAACCGATATGTACATATATGTACGTGTAGCAATTTATTGATTTGTTTTCCATAATATTGTTTATTAGTTTCTCATTCAATTAAGGCTTAGACCTGTTTGTTTCTAATACATTCTGAGTTTGTTTCCTTGTTGGTTTGTCTTAGGTGATTTATAAGGATAAAAAATGAGGACTAGTAAGTGATATTTGGTAAACAATAAATTGTAGATGGTTAAATGGTCTTACATATCGTTAAATGAAGGTGTTAATACAAATATGTAGGGAGAAAAAGCGAATGGATAGCTGGTAAACAGAAAGGCTTATTTAAAAATAGTGCAGCAGATCCGATTATATGTTCTGAAGGTGAAGAAAGTAAATTTCGTTAAGAACTTTATGTGGTGATATGTAATTTAAAGGGTTAATTAGGGCTTAAAAGGGTTTACACATGTGTCTCGTTTCTTTATTACACCAAGTTATTTTTTGTGTGCAGAAAGATGTGGTTGTGAAATACCTAAAGTGTGTTCGCCATCCCCGATGCCATGAGATTGGAGCTCGAGATCCTGTTCGGTTAGATATTGGTTGGGCAACCATAGGAAACCATGAAGACTGGGGAATATACACGATGCGACACATGGAAACTTGGATGGGGATCATTGAAGATCGCTGGGACGTTGGGTTTCCAATTGAAATGGCAAAAGCAAAGACAAAGATAGCACAACTTAGGAAGAAATTTGCTGTGAAGTTGATTACATCGGATGCGAACATACATCGCGAACATATTCTGGAAGAAGCCTATGATTATGCTGGCATTAACAGAATTAAGTAGATTTCTAGTACTACAGATGTCTTTTGATTTGTTTAGTTTATTTTCTTTGTATCTAAACAATATCTTTACTTTTGGGTTAGCTCGTGTTGGTAAACAGACTAGTTAATACGCTTGGTTGCGCTGGGTTTATGTTGAACTATCGTAGTCGGTATAATGTTAACCATATCCAATATTCCTTTGTTTTAAATATTAGGGTAACAGTGATGTTTGTTATGCATTTATAAAAGTAGTAAATATCCTTGACAGTCTGATTTATACGAACGTTAGTCTATGCACAAGTGGGCAACACAAGTTTCATTTGTACCACTTACATTACGAAAACCACATACAGCCATGTTATTCTAAAAACTATTTCCTACATGAAAACACCAGATGCAAAATGCACATGCGTAACTCAAAACATTGCCACCTACTCAATTACTAGTTGATGTAACCTGTATACCATATTGCGACCCGATAGAGAACACGTGTACATTGTCTATGAACATCCATAGATACTTGATAACCTTATAAACAGCTGAACTATATCTGTATACGTTATAACACAGACACATAGATACCCTTTTATGCAACATGGAATGTAATAGTAGATGAAAAAGGGACTTCAATTAGACTCACGCATGCTGCATCATTAATAAACTCAAAACTGGGATGTCACAAAATATACACTGCTGGCATCTGTATTAATTTGTACCTTTTAAAAAAACATTTTAACAGGGTATTTTCAAATGTAGCGATTGCTGGGATTACGCACAACACAAACACATGTGCAGCTCTAACATTCTAACCTACGAGACTGTGAATACTCATGAACTGCGACCAGTTATGCTCTTATAACCTACTGTACTACTTGTAACTGTAACATGTATCACATATCGCGAGTTAGTAGAGACCACAGGAAGATTGTCAATTAACAATCATGTGTAATGGATAAAACTTAAAAACCCATAGACTCCAGTTATACATGATATATCAAAAACATATAGCACCACCATAAAAACACGTAAACAAAATTACGATAAGAACTAGTTTAAGCTAACATCAACTGTCATGTTTAAAAAAACCTAAAACTGAAGGAGAACATGAAAAAAACAACTGAATGTTGTTACAATTTACGTAACCTACTCTTCACTACCAAAATCATCGGACACGTATTCTTCGGTTTCGGATTCTTCGTATACATCATCTTCTTCTTCGGTTGACGAATCGTCCTTAACCGGGTTAGCTTTTTAAGCGGACAATTCCTCTTGTCATGATCCCTAACTCATTTATTGCAAAAATTGCATTTCCATGTCGGTTTTTTTACTCTTCTTAATTGCTTTCTCTCCCGGTCCAATTGTTCATACAACTACGTATTCTTGTCCTTGCGAAACTGGATACAAACTTATATACACGTATGTTTTAAAATTGTACCTTGATGATCAATGGAAGCTACAAACACATGATCCTCTGCTAAATGTTCAGAGCCATGAGGACTTAACAAATTGGCTGAGACAACATGCTGATCGTTCGTGTTCGTGTCTGTCAAAAATTTATAAATCGTTAGTAAACGCATGAACTTCCCCATGTCGTTCGGGGCCATGATGTTTAAAAATTATACCTTGATGTTCGATGGAACCTACTTACATATGATCTTCCCCTAGTCGTTCGGGGCTATGAGGAATTAACGAATTGGCTGGCAGTTCGTTCGTGTTCGTGTCTGACATAATTTAAAAATCGTTAGTGTAACAAAATTAGAATGAAACGAAGATGGTTAAGGTATGAAATTTCTTGAACTGAGGAACAATCTGGGAAAATATGGAGACGGTTTTTTTTCCATCATGAATTGAAATTGAATTATGACAGGATGGGTGGTTATTTTTCCTGGTAACTGAACATAATTTTTGAAAAAGAAAATTTGAATTAAAAATATATATATGTTAAAAGACAATCCTACCCTTATGTTTAATTTAATAAGATCTACGGCCAGAATTTGTTCGTTTTGTTCATAAATAAGGAAGGGTTCACAAATGAACTCAATCCTATATATATATATATATATGAGTGGGGATCCTACGGAAAGTGTGTTTTTCCTAAAAAGTGTAAAAAGTCATAAAACACAATAATTTCAGGCATAAAACACACCTAAAACTCACAAATAATAGAATGAATATTACTAAAACACCATATTCAAACTCTAATAGTCCATAAAAACTTCAAACACACCATCGTAGAACTATGAATATAAAACACCCAATGCTAAACAACATAAAACACAATAATATTTGTCATCCCACAATCAGAGCCTTAACATCTAAAACACAACACAAAACCCACATACATGATGTTTTAGTAATCTTCATCATATTATTTGTGGGTTTTTGGTGTGTTTTATGGTTGACATTATGGTGTTTTATGACTTTTTACACTTTTTAGGAAATTTGGACTTTCTGGCCAACTCCTATATATATATATAGGGTAGGGATAGTGTACATTAATTCAGAAGTGTGAGAAGTGTATTATAACACTATATATAACACTATATAACACCATATAAACACAGTATAACACTATGTAACTATATATAACAATATATAACACTATACATCTATCATAGACATGCTCTCAGACAAAATATAGTGTTATATTTGTTATATAGTATTATATAGTGTTACATAGTGTTATACGGTGTTTATATGGTGTTATATAGTTTTATATATAGTGTTATAATACACTTCTTACACTTCTGGATTAATGTACAAAATCCTCTACCTATATATATAGGGAGAAGATCATGCGAGAACCACCTCTTATTGCGAGAACCGCGAGAACCAATGTGAACACAACAAAAAATGCCTAAAAATAGCTAAAAATCACACAAAAAATTTTTTTTTAATATTTTTTATAAAAAAAATCGCTACTTCTCGAAGCAAAAAAAAAAAAATTTAAAATTTTTTAAAATTTTTTTTTTTTGCTTCTAAAAGTAGCGACTTTAACATAAAAAATATTAAAAAAAAATTTTAGATTTTTTTTTATTTTTTTAGGTTTTTTGGGGGTTTAGTTTTTAGCATTTTAGCTTGGGGGGGGGGTGTTACACCCTAATACGTATTTGACAAAAGTCGCAGCGGAAATACGTAGCATAAAATTTTCTTTCATTATAAACATCTTGACGTACTTAAATTCATTTTTAAAGTTAACTCTTTCTCAATAAATACATTTAGTGAACTTATTTACAATAAGAAAACATAACTTAGCTTCGCTCAATTACGTACTCTAACACTCCCGTACAATCTAACTTGTGACTCGATCCTCGATCTCTAATCCTTGATGATTCTCATGACTCGTACTACCTGCGTTCACCACATAAAATTCATAACATTAGTATGCATTATAAACATACAAGATCTATTCACGTTTACATTTCGTTCTGTTAACTCTTTACATCCCAGCTTTCCATCTAGTCATACAATCCGTGGTGAGACTTTCTCGTTGTACATGCGTTACACTACGTTCACAAGGCACGCTATTATTATCGTCAATACTCAATTTCTATGAATACATGAGTATATACTTTCATACATACTTACATATATACATCCGTTCACACATAACTACCTATATACATACGTACATACATTCATATGTACGTGCCTACATACGTGCATACCTACATACACACATACATACATACATACATACATACATGCCTACATACATACCTGTTACATGCCTTCACACAACCCTACCTACGTGTATACATTCGAACATACTCACTTGGATATATATATATATACATACACATACTACCTACATTCACACCTACATACATACATACATTCATATCTTCACGCATGCCTACATACGTATATACGCTCATATATACCTACTTGCATACATACACACATACATTCATTCATACATACCACTTATATTCATACACACATACATACATACCTTCATACGTATCTACTTTCTCTAAAACAAGGAATAAATTAGTCATTCTTAGCTTATACGCGTTTAAAAACGGTTCAGACGGGTTCGCATTGCATAAACTGATGAAAAACGAATTTTTGCGAAACTGACACATGCTCGCGTAGCGCCACTGCCAGTCGCGCTACGCGAGCCCCTCATTTTAACAGAAAGCTGCAGCTGGTTGCTGCAGATTCCCAACGCAATCCGGTTTTACGGAAACGAGCATAACTCTCTCATTTTTGATCCGTTTTACCTGATTCTTTTTCCTACGTGATCGTAATTTAATCCTCCATCACATGGAGTGAAAATCCAATATTTGGACTACCAAAATATGGGACTTTTAGCCTTCGGCTAATTACCCTTTTTACCAAATCTTGTCCCGTTCATGCATTTAGCAACATAACTTGTTGGTTTGACATTAACTTCATATGAATTAATAATTTCAAGGTCATTTGTCATAAATGATTCATTCCCGGATACCTTACATCTTATTCCACCCGTTTTCGCTCAAAAGCTTATTTTGACCCGTTAAGGGTAATTGCGCATTAAAACGTTTATGACTTACAAAACCATACTCCCCACTTGCATACTTGACCAAAACATTACACTAATCGAATAACTTATTTCTAAACTATTTTTAAGATCGTTTGCCCAAAATACCCATCAAGGGCATTTTGGTCAACTTTAATCCCATCATTTACGGCGAAAGACTACGACACATTTTTGACCTCATCCATCATGTTTAGTTAATTAAAACACCATATTAATTAATCGAACTAAGAAGTGATTACAGAAATCACTTACCTTATGCGTCCGTGCTCGTATCCGATTCCTTGTCTCTTCGTGACCCGTTAACACCTCATGCTTGAGCCCGTCTCGACGTGATTCCTATACTTTCATTTCATCGAAATCACGCTCTTATTAGCATACTCATTTGTATACGTTAACAATCGTATCAATCACATATTTCACACCTAACTTTCCTTAGTCATTTCTAACGAGCATTAAAACATATAATCAACTTCATATCCTTTCCAACACATGTACTTCATCATGTAATCACAATTAACGCATATTAACATAACATGTACCAAACGACTTCCTATAATCCCACCTTTACGACAACGAGTCAAATCATGTTTCTTATACTTAGTTGACTCTCAAGAGTCAACTATTAACCATATTTAACTATCGACTTATCATCATATACTCGTAATATCATAGCCGACTATACGGTCAACACTATATACATTTTATCATACGCTTAGTGTGTGTACTACCTTTTAAGCATCACGTACAACTAATTCATGCATAATTCTTCTAAACTCATACATAACCCATCAAAACCTACTACTAATCATCATGTATCATTCCCAAACAAACATCAAACATATCATCATCATATTTCTCCTAATTCATCTAACAAGAATTCATCATACCCACATAATACATCAATCTTTCAACAAGACTTTGACATAGGTGGTGATTCTAGTCATCATCTTCACCCTAACTAACGGGTTTCACCTCTAATCATCAAATTAACACAAACCATACGTAACCCATGTTCTATACGATGATTCTAACCCTTGTACATGATCAATTTCATATTAACTCACGGATTTGAACATAACCCACTTCACACATGATCACGAATCTTAGATTTAAGACATACCTTATGATCCCCTCGTGATGGTGATCATTTATCCATGCTCGGTTATGATTTTAAGCATCATCTTGCCTTTCAATTTGAGCATAAAGATGAAGTTAGGGTTTGAGGCTCCATGGGAGCCTCCTGCTCCTTCTCGAACACACGTATGTGTGTGTTTATGTGTGATAAGTTATTTAATAACTTAACTTTCATTAGTTCCACTTTAGCCCCTCGGGTTTGCCTTTAAAACATAACTGACACTACCTTCATCATTTAATACTTTTGACCGTACTCTTAACTAGGTTAAATAGCCTAGTTATTTATTTCATGACGTGTCATATAGGAACACACGACAAATGTTAACATTCAGATTTTGGGGCGTTACAGGGGGGGGGGGGGGGGTGGGGGTTAGGTTTTTTTTTGGGGGGGGGGGGGGGGGGGTGGGGGTTAGGTTTTTTTAGCTATTTTAGGTTGTGTTCACATTGGTTCTCGCGGTTCTCACAATAAAGGTGGTTCTCGCATGAGCTCCTCCCTATATATATATATAAATATATATAGAGAGAGTAAGGTTCATGCGAGAACCACCTTTATTGCGAGAACCGCGAGAACCAATGTGAACACAACCTAAAATAGCTAAAAAAAAACCTAAAAAAAAACTAACCCCCCCCCCCCCCCCCCAAGCTAAATGCTAAAAACTAAAACCCCCAAAAAACCTAAAAAAAAAACCTAACCCCACCCCCCGCCCACAAAAAAAAAACCTAACCCCCCCCCCCCCAGCTAAAATGCTAAAAACTAAACCCTAAAAAAACCTAAAAAAATCTAAATTTTTTTTAAATATTTTTTATGTTAAAATTGCTACTTTTAGTAGCCAAATTTTTTTTTTCTAAAAAGAAAAAAAAAATAAAAAAAAAAAATTTTTTTGCTACTAAAAGTAGCGATTTTAACATAAAAACTATTAAAAAAATTGTGTGTTTTTTAGCTATTTTTAGGCATTTTTTGTTGTGTTCACATTGGTTCTCGCGGTTCTCGCAATAAGGGGTGGTTCCTAACGGATCTTTGTCCTATATATATATATATAGGGTAAGGATAGTGTAAAAAGGGCCTAAAGTGTGAGAAGCGTATTATAACACTATATATAATACTATATAACACCATATAACAATAGGTAACACCATATAATACCATATAACACTATGTAACACTATATATCATTATATAACAAATATAACACTATACATCTATCATAGACATGCTATCAGACAACCTATAGTGTTATATTTGTTATATAATGATATATAGTGTTACAAAGTGTTATATGGTATTATATGGTGTTACATATTGTTATACGGTGTTTATATGGTGTTATATAGTATTATATATAGTGTTATAATACACTTCTCACACTTTGAGCACTTTTTACAGGATCCTCTACCTATATATATATATATATATATATATATATATATATATATAAGGTTCATGCGAGAACCACCTTTATTGCGAAAACCGCGAGAACCAATGTGAACACAACCTAAAATAGCTAAAAAAAACCATAAAAAAACCTAACCCCCCCCCCCCCCCCAAAAAAAACCTAAACCCCCCTCCCCCACCCCCCAAAAACCTAACCCTCCCCCCCCAAGCTAAAATGTTAAAAACTAAACTCAAAAAACCTAAAAAAATCTAAAAAATTTTTTTTAATATTTTTTATGTTAAAATCGCTACTTTTAGTAGCCAAAAAAAAAAATTTTAAAAAAGTTTTTAATTTTTTTTTTGCTACTAAAAGTAGCGATTTTAACATAAAAAATATTAAAAAAAATTGTGTGTTTTTTAGTTATTTTTAGGCATTTTTTGTTGTGTTCACATTGGTTCTCGGGGTTCTCGCAATAAAGGGTGGTTCCTAACGGATCTTTGTCCTATATATATATATATATATAAACGGGTTCAAGAGAGAACGGTGAAAAGTGTGAGAACGGATCATGGCCCAACACGTGGCTGGGGGCCCTAATTGTTATCCGGGGGTACGATTGTCCTTTTATACGTTCACTCCTTATTCGCCTTATAAATCTCTTTCAAATTAAAACTCCAAAGATTATTGTTAGTTGTTACCTCCTTTGCAAGCTTTCTCAGATCTATGGCGTTTAACGTGGATTCTGTTCGACAAAGTAAAATTCGTTGGCGTTTTCTATTTTCGTTCCAACAAATCATGCAACAAATATGGCGTTTTGTTCTTTTATCATTGTTCTGTGGCGTTTTTTTGTATTGTTATTTTTTTAATGTGTTGTATGATTTTCCATAGCGTTATTCAATTATGCAATTTAATCCCGTTTTAATTGATATTTAATCTATTATTCATAACTGCAATTGGAGTTTTCGATATTAATTTTAATTGTCGTTTACGTTCTTGTGTATTTGTTATGTTTTTACGATCATTGGCGTTTTTCGTCTATTTGATTAGTTTTTAATTTTATTTAGTAGTATTTGTGAATATCAGTTATTACTATTTTGTTAATTTGTGGTAACATTAGTTTTGTTAATTTTGGCATTTTCATTGTGTGTTTATTATGTCTTGTTTATTATTCAATTAATGGCGTTTTAATGTATAATGTTATTACGAGACATCACTCTGTTTTTCTGATTTTTTCTGTTCCTTCCTCTGTTTTCTCAGGCGAAGTCTCTTCCTCGAGTCAAAGGCATTGCCCCAAAACTGGATTACCATTTATCATTCCTGACGTCAGTGAAGAATTAAAGCCCAGAAAGGACATGGTATTCTCAAGCCTTGATGATTGTTATTCAATGTATGTTAAGTATGCCAATAGTGTGGGTTTTCAGTCAGGAAAGGGACTACAAAGACAAACTCTGAAGGTGTCTTACATATTAAGTATTTCTTGTGTACGAGAGCTGGGGTATATAAGGACAAGAAGGTTGATACGTTGGACCCCAATCAAAAGGAGCGAGTAGTGCTATCTAACTTTTCCAAGAGGACTGATTGTGGTGCACTGTTATGTGTACAATTTGAGGATGGATTTTGGAAGGTTTATAAGTTTGTTGAGGAGCACAATCATGAACTTGTTGAACGTCCTGATAAGCATTTTCTTCCAACAGAACGATACCTCACTCAGCTCCAGAAGCATGTTATACACAGCATGTCTAAGCTGAATTTGGGTCCTGTCAAGGCGTTTAATGTTATGAAGACTTGTTTTGACGGTTTTGAAGACGTGGGCGCAAGCAAAGTTGAATTTAAGAACTATAAGAGGCAAATTAACTTGTTCATAGGGGAATATGACACTGATATGGTTGTGAAACATTTGAATGAAATAAAAACATTCGCAGCCTAATTTCTCGTATGATTACATCACAGACGAAGACAATCGTTTGAAGGGTCTTTTTTGGTGTGACGATCAAGCCAAACGTAATTACCACGTGTTTGGTGATGTGATTTTGTTTGACGCCACGTATCGTTCCAACAAGTAATTTTTTATAATTCAACTTCTTTGTTTTTAGCGTTTTATTAATTCACATGCTTGGCGTTTTTATATTTTACATGCAATGGCGTTTTATTAGCATGCAATGGCGTTTTATTTTTGTTTCATTTCTCATGGTGTTTTCATGTGCAGATACTCTATGGTGTTTGTACTGTTCACTGGTATAGACAATCATCACTGCAATATTACATTTGGTGCAGCATTGTTGGCGTCGGAAACTGTTGATACGTATATTTGGTTGTTAAGAATTTTTCTTAAAGTTGTTGGTTCTCAACCAAAAGTTGTTGTCACTGACCAAGATCCAGCGATGAAGAAGGCTATCTCTGTTGTATTTGTTGACACGAGGCATCGGTTGTGCATGTGGCATGTGATGCATAAACTTTCTTTGAAGGTTGTTATGTTTTTTTTACCTTTGGCGTTTTAGTATACAATGCGTTTTAAGTTACATGGCGTTTTGTACCTTGTTACTGTTTTTTTAATGAAGTTTTGTCTTTTGTTTTTTTTATATATGCATGGCGTTTTCGTGTTATTTATAGATTGGTGTTAGGCTATGCAATTCCACCAATTTTAAAGAACGTATCTGTGGTGTTGTGTGGACGGATATTCTCACACCTGAAGAGTTTGAATCAGAATGGAAAACGGTTATTGCAGAATTCAATTTAGAAGATAATGACTGGCTATCTGATATTTTTGCACTTAGGGAATCTTGGATCCCCGCATACTATAGAATGGAGCATATGTCTGGTCTTATGCGAACGACATCCAGGTCGGAGAGTGAGAATCATTTTTTTGGTCAAGTGTGCAATTCGAAAGCTACTTTTGTTGAGTTCATGACGCATTATGAGACTGCAATAGAAGCACAGTGTCACACACATCATAAAAATGATCATGAATCTCGATACAAAAGACCCTAGTTGAAGAGTAGTTACAAATTGTTGGAAGGGCAAGCTGTTGATATATACACAAAAAGTATTTTTTGTGACGTTCAAGCTGAGCTTATTGGAGTTGCGGATTGCATAAATCAACGTTACGAAGATCAGCCTGATGGGTTTGTTAAGTTTTATGTAAATGACTTCCAACAGCTTTGTACATCCTTATTTGAGGTAAATAATGGCGTTTTGGTTTTATGGCTTTTTTTGTTAATGGCTTTTTATCATATGCAATGTGTTCTTTTCTTTTTTAGACAAACATTCTATGCATGGCGTTATAGAGATATTGTTTTTGGCGTTTTTCAGGTATTGTTCCGTAAGTCTGATTGCACATGCAGTTGCTCATACAGACGTTTTGAACAGTTTGGTTTGCTATGTAGACATATATTCTATGTTTTGAGACTTATGGACATTAGGGAATTTCCAAAACAATACATTCTGAATAGATGGCGCAAAGAGGCCTCCCCAAACTGCTCTCCTGAATTCTCAATTAGTCGTGAATATATGACCGAGCTTGATCTTGATGTGCAAAGTATGATGCGAGATGTTATTTATTCAACCGAATACACTTTGAACCGTTTATCTGGTAATAAAGAGGAGCTATCCTTATACAAGGATCATGTTCAATCTTATATGAAGAAGGTTCAAGATATGCAGATTGTTGCTCCTCTCGCTAGTTCTAGGGATAGATTTGCCGAGATAACTGGTCAATATAAAAATGATAAGAGTCCCATAAGAGTCCCTGTAGGTTATAAATCCAAAGGTTCTGGTTCTCGGAAGTGCCTGAAATCTAAACAGGAGATAGCAATTGACAAAAAGAAATCAAAGTCGAAACCTGGGGCCAAAGAAAGACAGTGTCAGAACTGCAAAGCCTATGGACACTACGCATCAACATGCAAACATGGCGTAATTAAAAGAAGATCGACAAGGTCTTCGAGAGCCAGTGAAGAGTAGTTTGGCGTTTTGTATTTGTCATTCTTACAGAACACATACAGATGGTCTTTTTAGAGACAGTGTAGAGTAGTTTGGCGTTTTTTATTTCAATGCTATAGAACACAGACATTTCTTAGTTTGGCGGGGTTTTTTTTTTTTTTTTTTTTTTTGCATCTTTTTCTTTTTTCTATCTCTTTGTTCATAACATGCTACTTCGAAGTTAAATAACAAACAATATAAGATCGGGCAAGGAAATCAAACGCCAAAAAAAACAATAACGCCACTAAATAAAACTTCCATAAACTTCTATTTTTGGTCGTGCTAAACTCAATAATGTTTTGCTGAACGAAATGGATAACATTGTTAATCCTTAGTCAAGAAAGATGTGTAACAATGTTATCCATCCCGTTTAGCTAAACTTTATAGAGAACAAAAACAGAATCTCCATGAAATGGCTTTTTTGAAGTTTTGTGGTTTTTGTATATTTTGGCGTTTATATTGAGGATCTTGCTCATTGCATAGAGTGAAAGTTTATTGAGAAAATTGTGTATATCAAAGAAACGTGGATTTGAATCTTTGATATTTTGGTTTTTTTGGCGTTTATAAGATGAATGGTGTAGAGGAAAATATAGGTTTTTGTGGTTTTGGTTTGGATTTTAGTAATTCTGAGAGTTTGTTTATATAGGAAGTTTTTGACGCGTATTTTAGGCGCGATTTTTATTGCAGTAAATGCTAGTAATAAAGTTCCGTCGTTTTAGTATTGTTTGTTCAGCTTTATCGGTTAAAAACAAAGTTTGGCGTTTTATATCTATGGCGTTATATTATGATGAAGTGTGCAATGTGTGTTGAGGCGGATTTTAATAGCGTGAGTTTGGCGTTTTATGTTAAGTCAAAAGACCCTTTTACCCTTAATGCAGCGCACCAGATTAATAAAAGTGATTTTATTTACGAAAATGTCACCGCGTCATCTTGTCCATAGATTGTTTTGATCTGACGATCCATAAGCGTTCTCTCCGTTCTCACACTTTTGAGCGTTTTCTCTAAATCCTGACCCTATATATATAGACAGAGAAAGTATAATGTATTTCACGGCTTAACGTACATTAACGTACGCGACCAAATAGATAACATGCGTGATTATTTTTTTGATCAACTTAACGTGCGTGATTATTGATCCCATGCGTGATTATCACAAAAAAACTGATCCCATGCGTTATTATCTGATCCCATGCGTGATTATCTGTTCCAATGCGTGATTATATGTTCCATGCGTGATTATAGCCCTGATCTGACGGTTACCCTTGTCGCGTATGTGAAGTATGATAAGGGCTTTTGTATGTTAACCGCTCCGTATATATATATATATAGGGGGCCGCTAGAATGAGAACCACCTCGAGTTATGAGAACCGCGAGAACCACACCGTACGGGGCGAGGTGGACCAATTTTTTTTTTCAAAAACGTAGATGCATGTATTATAAACACATTCGTAAAAAAAAAAATTAAAAAAAAATGTCGTGTGTGTAGTTTTTTACACCACAAGTTTGTGGTGTAAAAAACTACACACACGGCATTTTTAAATTTTTTTTTTTTACGAATGTGTTTATAATACATGCATCTACGTTTTTGAAAAAAAAAATTTGGTCCACCTCGCCCCGGATCAAGTAGTTCTCGCGGTTCTCATAACTCGAGGTGGTTCTCATTCTAGCGGCCCCCTATATAGATATATATATATATATATATATATATATATATATATATATATATATATATATATGCTTACAAAATCCTTTCAAACCCTTTAAAAAATTTGAGTCTCGGGCAACGACACAGGTTGATAGGCCCAAGAGCCTGCCCTGCTATGTGTTATACAATCAGAGAGATGATCCGGGGTGCCACATTGGATGATGATGAAGGGGAACATCACGCATCTTCCTTTGGTTCGGTGAGATCATAGGCCATCCTGATCAACGTGTTCCTTTCATCCACTCGCTCTCTCTCTTTTCTCTCTCTATTTAATATTAAAAAAATATAAAAAAGTGAAATGAAGGGGGTGATCATAACGTGGTTTAAGGATGAAAGGAAAGGAGTCCTAACACATAGGTTAAGACAACTCTTGAAATTTGCAAAGCCTTGATGGAAGCTATCTTATGAATAACCAAATGTCCAAACTCCAAAAAAACAAAGAATAGACCAAATTTTAGTTAATATAAAATGATAAATTTTCTCCAATTTAGTGGCTCGACGTAAGCAAGCTTGGGGTTGATGCATAATTTGACTTCTATATTACAAAGTTAGGCAAATTGCAATTTTATAACTTTTGTGGAAGTTATATAAATTGACTATATAAATGTTGGGAAAAGACAAAGCAAAGATCAACGCAATTATGTTAAAAATAGAACTAAGGTACAAAGAGAACCTCCTTGGCATTTGTCGAATCTAGTGTACTTGCTTAGTTGTCGATTGTTTTTGTTTTGTTTAATCTTGATTGTTTCATGATTGTGTTTTGCTCAACTTGTTTAGTAACATATATATTTTTATGTATTATATAAAAAATAGTATAAAATCATATGTAAGGTATTTGTTAGAATTATCTAATATTGCATAGAGTATATTGTCATTTTAGTCCCTGAGGTTTGGTCCAAATTGTCATTTTAATTCAAATAGTTTTTTTTCTCTTCTACGTCCCTGACTTTTCCATTTTCTTGCTATTTTGATCACACTGCCTAACTCAGTCTAAAAATTTGGTTATAACCAGGGGAATTTTTGGCATAACTGTTGTGTAGTGATAACCAGTAGTAGTTTACAATATAATTTATAAACCTCATACTAATGATTGTCAATGTCACTATAACGGTAACTTGGTTGTCAAAAGTAATTGAGTTACTACCAATAAGTTTTCCCCGTAATATAGTTGTCTAACTATCAAGAGTGATAACCGCCAATGAACCGTTAGATGGTTCATTCCCTATATAAGGAGAATATTTGGACTATCTTCGGCACATGCATTCAAAAAGGATCCTGCATATATGCTCTTGGAACATGAAAAAAAACTCTTAGGTAGCGTTCGTTTCATGGAATGGAATGGAATTAGGAAGTTTTTCTTTGTAAAATTGATCTTGGTTTGGGGAGGGAGGAATTTGAAATCCTTCACTCTAATGAAATTTGTGACTATTTCAACATTCCTTAGAAATCCTTCACTCTAATGAAGGAATGGAATGGAATGTTGAAATAGTCACAAATTTCATTGATTAAAGAAATTCATTGGATTTCAAATTCCTCCCTCCCCAAACCAAGATCAATTTTACAAAGAAAAGCTTCCCAATTCCATCCCATTCCATTCCATGAAACGAACGCTACCTTAAAACTCTGGGTTGTTGCCTATGATTCGCCTTCGGATGTTTAAAACATCTTCATAACCGACTCGACTTCATTGTCCGACGACCATCGTTCCCCGTGGGCAAGGAAGGTGCCAATAGGAAGACAAACAACAAGTTGCCTTTAACATCCATGTCAATAAAATGATTTTTATTTCTCTAGATACAAAATGATATGATATAATCCAAATTCATTAAAATACAAAACGGCATGTGATGAAAAATATTAACAAAACACGTTCCTTTTCTTTTCTAAAATAACACTATTGCTAGCATTAGAAAAATACACCAAAATTCTTTTCAAATAAAGATTCAAAATCTTTCTTTATTCTATTTTTATTTTCAAATATTTTAATATATAAGAACAAGTCAAACTCGCATTATCAATTTAATTCGGATTACTTTTATTGTTTACATCGCTAATCAAGTAATCATGGAAACTTTTAAGTACAAAGAAATACGTAAGACATGTAGCTTTTTTACATGGTTATTTCAATTAATCAAATAACAAGAATATACATGTCACAATTGGACTGACAAATACCGTTGATTATCGGTTAATTAACAAATTTTTAGATCGTCAAGATACTTGCGGCCAGTGCTTTCTAGATCTTTGAATATAAGCTTAAAACGAGTTGAAATCAAGTTTAAATAAGCTCGAGTTAGATTCGTATCTTCTAAACCCCTGGCTTTTAATGTAGACTTGTAAAATGGGTAAGATAATTCTTGAATGTTTAATACTTTAAAAAGTTGTCTAATAATACCATAATATATGCATGAGTTAAATTGCATGAGTGAAGTGGTCCAATAATGATTGAAGCATGATTAACATTGTTGAAGGTCATTACTGACCAAAATATAATACACCTAATTTTGCTGTGTTTTAATAATTGAAAACACCAAATTAAATCGCAGTAAACCTAGCAAAATAATCAAAAAGTTAAATAATTAACGTTCTTATGGTCCATAATCTTAACTAGGTCATGAAATTATTGAGGCTGCCCATTTAATCATTTATCCACGAGAACATATCGGATGTTAATCTTCTTATAATTTATATAGAGTTAATTACATAGTTAGTCCCTGTGGTTTACACAAACTAACAATCTAAGATACTAATAGTTTAAAATCACTTCCTGATGTACGTTAAGAAATATTGTACGTTAACTCACCCCTATATATATATATATATATATATATATATATATATATATATATATATATAATGTGGTCAACGTTGCAAAAGCGCTTAATACATTTCACATAAAAATCTTGTGTAATTGATGGCTGATCTAATCTAAATAAGTTATAAATTAATACAATCTATATAAATATAGGGGATATGAGAAAAGAAAACCGGTAAGACTATGTGTATTTATGTAGTGGAATAATTAAAAGGTGTAAAAATTAGTGTCACGTTAGTGTCACATTAGAAGTGGGGCTTTAACTAAACCATACATTCACAAGGGTTTAATGGTTTAAACAACCACTTTATTAAAATAATATTGACTTGCCACTCTATTACTTTGTTCAATTGCCAAATCAGTTTGGAGATAGATCTACGTGTGGCTGAATATCTCTCATGTAACCTATGTTAATTCGGTTGGTCAATTGATGTAGAGTATAAATGGGTTAGGGTTATCGGCTTAGAGAAAGAAGGCTATATATGCTGTCTTGATGTATAGCCAAATGCATACACTAATCACATACAAACTTAATTGCATTATCAGTCTCACGTGTGTGTTGTTTGTGATTGATATATCTTGATGGCTACCAATGTTAAACATTCGGTTAAATGTTACCACAAATTGTTGAGACAATTATAACTGTAAATCATGTGTTAGAAATAATTCTTATTACATATATGACATATAACATAGCTAATATAAATATCTATTTATATTTCTTTTTGAGAATATGAAACTAAACAAATATATGTTTTTGCCTTATTTTGTAAGCACGTGAACGTCGCTTGTCACGGCCTATTATTAATTTAAATTTGTATAACTATAGTAAAAATTTACATGACATTGATTACAGTTTCTTAAGCCTAGCAAGCATATTTATTTTTTTATTATTTGTTTGAGGATGAGAAAAAAAATCTGAATATGTGTGCATACTTCATTAAAAAAATTCATAAACTATCATCTATATAATTCTATAATTGGTAATCTTTGCCATCTTAAAATTTCCAAATCATGCAAAAGTTAGAGCTTAAAAAATGTTACCTCAAGAGGAGTGAAGGAACATGAAGTGGAGAGCTTGGGACGACAAAGGAAGCGACCGCAAACATGCTTTCATGAGCAGCTAACGCAAGCAGTGGAGGTGAAAGAGATTGTTGGAAGTCTAGTGATAATGTTCCGAAGAAGGTCTTAGCAGATGAGAGCGATAGTTGTAGCGACT
The DNA here is from genome assembly GCA_030545235.1 of Helianthus tuberosus. NCBI lineage: Eukaryota > Viridiplantae > Streptophyta > Magnoliopsida > Asterales > Asteraceae > Helianthus > Helianthus tuberosus. The sequence goes on from CM060381.1 coordinate 11,500,768, forward strand.
CCACTCTGCGAGAGTGTCCGCGACGCAATTTTGGTGTTTGATGGGGGTGGTGGTAGTGGTCTTGTGTCCGCCGGGAGCCCTTAGACACTTCAATGCACGCTTTAATTCACTAATTCATCAACCTACACAATGACAAAAATTGAAAAAAACCCATTGCTAGTTCAGACTCATTAGCTAATAATTTTGTTCTACCATGGGAAACAAACGTGGCATTGAGTAGAGACACATTTTTTTTTTGTTTTAAATGAACCGTGTCAAACACATCTCACAAGGAAGTCGGGCACTTATCATTTGTTACTCTCTTGAAGAGACAAAATTTAATCATCTCTAATAAGTAATAAGAGTTGGCAAGAGCATGTACGAAAGGGGAAAGTTTCGTGGGATACGAATGTTGTTAGACCATGGCCAATGCAAAGTATTTAGCTTGCATTTGGCTTATGTGGATTTAGCATTTGAGGGGGAGTGCGTTGGTTGGAGGAGTTTGCATTTGAGTGGGGTGTTCTTAGGGAAGAATGATACATTTGGTGAGATAGCGGGACCCTATGTTTGTCTTGTGTTTATTTTATTCTGAGTAAACTGCAATTTTACCCCCTGGGGTTTAGGGCAATTGGCATGTCTACCCCCCTAAGGAAATAATTGCAATTTTACCCCCCAACGTTTGCTGTTATGTCGCAACTTTACCCCCCGGCGTCAAAGTCAATGTTATCTTTAAACGGTCAAAGGGCATAAATGTAATTTCACCCTTTGGATCTTTCTATTCCCCATGTACTTCTCTTCTTACTTCACCCTTACCCCCTAAGTTTCACTCCCCCCACTCCACTCCACTCCTTCTTCTTCCTACACCGGCGATCCACCTCCACCTCCGGCGACCACACTTCCACACCCACCGGCTTCCACCTCCACCTCCGGCGACCACACTTCCACACCCACCGGCTTCTACTTCATCATGAGTGAATCAGAGAACACCATGCTTCCACCTCCACCTCCGGCGACCACAACGGCGACCACACCTCCGGCGATGCACCTGGCTGCCGGCAACAACCAGCGATCCTCCCTGTTCTCTCTGCTGTCAGGTATAAACATCGATCTTTCTGAACAAGTAAAAAACAGGGGTTATTGAAACATCGATCTTTCTGTGTTTGCAGTGGACATGAGGATTCGTTTTTCAGTCCGATCGATTGTGGTTTCCGTGGTTGTGAAAATGTGGGGCCGCCCTTTCCTGCACTTCCAATTTCCCCCGCAGCAGGAAATGGTTGTGTAGTTGATGTTTAATATATTAGGATCTTTTGGTTTAATATATTAGGATCTTTTGGTTTAATACTGATCTAATTGTATATATATTAGGATCTTTTGATGTTTATAATGTGCCTAGTTATGACCAATGTTTACAGGTAATGTGTTCTTGATAAGCCTTTTTTATACTCTCATGTTGGTATATTGGTGTTCTTGATACAGGTTAGGATCAAAATGTGCCTAGTTATGACAGTTACATGATCATAGTTGATGACAGTTACATGCGCAGTTGTGAAGTTTGATGTTTGATGTTTGATGTTTTGATAAGTTGATGACAGTTACATGATCTTACATGATCAAAATGTGCAGTTGTGAAGTTTGATGTTTGATTAGGATTACATTTTGTCCATTTGATCAAAATGTGGAGTTGATGACAGTGAATGTGAGTGTGCTTAATCAGATTTAAGAGTAAATTAATCAGTGCTAATAGTCATAACAGATTGTTAGTGCTTAATCAGTGCTAATAGTGTTAATCAGTGCAGCAGTGAATGTGCTTAACCAATGTGAGTGTGCTTAATCAGTGCTAATAGTCATAACAGATTCTAGAACACGTTGTTAGTGCAGCAGTGAATGTGAGTGTGCTTAATCAGATTTTGTTAGTTACAATGTCTGAATGTGAGTGTGCTTAATCAGATTCTAGAACACATTGTTAGTTGTAACACCTCGTAATTTCATGTCCAATAATGTATTGACACGTGTCATAAGCTTTGAACGTGTGAAAGAATACTCTAGAGGGACTAAAGTTGACAAACAAGGAAAGTATGTGAATTTAAGGGTTCAAAATGTCAAAAATGGATAAATATACTTTACAATAACCCTACACGATGTTTATACCCTTAAACGAATGAATCATGGATCAGACGAAGCTAATTGTGGAAAAAAGTGAGAGATTACAAACTACAGGGGTTAAATGTGTCAACATGTTTAAAGTATACCTCTGAGTGACCTTTTAGCAAACCCGAAGTTTTGTAACAATTAATTATTCTCACTAGAATGCATGATAAAAATTTCACCAAGTTTCGTTATCGTATGACAAAGTTATGATAAAATTCGTATACGAGGGGTTAAAAGTGTCAACGATGAAATTTAAGGCTTTACGGGTGATCACAAAGTAACCAAGGACTTAACAAAGTTGGTATAAGCCTTGAGGCCCTTAGAAATCAATTTAGGGGGCTCAAAGTGCAAAACAAGAAGTTAAAACAACTTTTAGGAGGACCGGGGACCAAAACTGCAATTAATTGAAACTTGTTGACCTGAAGCCAGGTCCCATACAGGCCGCGTAAGACTTGCCCAAGGTCTTACGCAGGGCGCCTCAGCCTCCCAGATACAGAAACTTTGGACAGGTGTCTGTTCAGCCCGTTTAACCGACTCAAAGTGCTTGTTTTCAATACCATGGGCTGCTCAAGCTTGTTTTTAGGCACTAGGGACACTTGTAATTGATCAAGGATCAATCTTAGAGTTGTTTGGCATCATCTTATTCAATCATGATCACTATATAAAGTTCCACATTGTTGCAACTTTGATCATTCATTCCAAACTTCACTCCTGAAGATTTCTGGAGCTCAAGGCCATTTCCTAAGCATCTTTAGTCGTACATTGGACCTTGGTAAGCTTCCTTAACCTTCCCTAATCATGTTTTACTTAGTTATTTAGCTTAAAGTCAAACCGTCGTAATTAAGGTTTGACTTAACGATTAATCACTAATGGTCCAGTGATTAGTCAAACTAAAGGTAGTTATAAGTTGGTAATTATGTGGGCAATAAACCCTTAAAAGGGCACCCTCTGATTCCCGATCTAACTAGATCATTTGTCGGGTCAAAGTTTTTTATAAAAAGTCAACAGAAACTTAACTTTCGAATTAACACTTAATTAGCAATGTAGAAGGCGTGCAACCTATTTTATCACTCATATAACTTGGTAATTAGTATAAGAACTGGTCTAAGCTTGTTCGATCCGACAATTTTCTGTTTAGGCTCGGTTCGGAACCGAAAGTCGCAAAACTCTGACTTTTGTTTTGAATTCAGTTCTGACCCATTTTGGCATGATTTAGAAATGCCTTAGAGCTTCGTTAGGACCAGCTTGTATGATAGTATAACCCTCTACGTTTATACTACTTGACTCGTTGATTGTCCGATGTTTCCGTTAAATGCCTAATGATGACCAATATGCCCATTTGACCTTAAAACGAGAGTTTTGGAAATGTGAGAGGACAATAATCTTTGTTACTGATTTATAAACATGTCCCTAAAATTTCACGCCAGTTGGAGGTCTAGATTAGGAGTTATGCTCAATAGCGTAATTAGAAGCCCTTTTATTAATTAAACGGCGTAATTAGCATAAAGCCTATCTAAACCCAATTTTTGACACCAAACCTTTTAGGCACTGATGTAATATAATATTTTGGTATTTTTTAAGATTTTTAATTATTTTTAAACTGATCATAACCTAAAGTTATTTCCTTGATTCGGTAATTACCGATTATACCCTTTCCGTTTATAAAATGAGTTTTACATGACATTTTGATACCAAATATTTTGCCACTGATTTTATATGATAAATGAAGTATTTTGAACTTTATAACCTGATCAGAAAACTAAGATTTCTGTTATAACCCGGAAATCGCTTTAAACGACTCTTTACGCGTATTAAACACATAGTATGGGTTTAAAACCATTTTGTCATATAAGAATTATCACCAACTGATATAACCTTTTAAATTAAGTTGTTTTGCTGATTATTTCAGACCCGAATCTCAGAATTATAATTAATCCCGCTTTTAATCTTTTAAATGACCAAAATACCCCTACGGGGCTTAAATTGAGATTAAACTCGTTTTGGGCATAATGGAAGGTATCCTAATGATATCACAACATATTTAAGGCATATTAACTTAGGAAACTTGTTCGTGACTCATTCGGTTACCGTTATGCGTTATTCGCGTTCGGTTCGGTTTATGTAACTAGTTTGCATAAATTAGCCGAAACGGGTCGAACCTTATCATTTTTATCTCAAAATCCAGAATGTGGTTAGTTTACCCATATTATAAAAGTCTTCAAACTTTTCGGGTATAAATCACATTCTATTCCGGTCTTCGCTAAATCATGCGTTCGAACCGTATCTTCCTTTAAAACTAACCGGTCTAAGTTTAGGCTTAATTAAAGACCCGTTAGGATTCTAATACGTTATTATAAACCTTCGTTCCAGAATAGGAGACCCGGTAAAAGCTACGTGCACTTGCTTGTTGTGATTATTACTTGCAAAGGTAAATACTTTTAACTTATTTTCCCTATACGGGCTTGGGGTACGGTATATAAAATACCGCTTGGTCGGGCATTGAATCTTTAATCGAATGGAGGTTAATTCATTGAAATGGCCCGTTTAAATTGTTTTGTTGCTTAAAGCCATTGGGGGGTTAATGACCATGTCCCGGATATCCTTGGCATCATTTTACGAAATGGCCACGACCTAAGCACGGGGTGTAGGCGTACACCCGACGGTGCATCAATAAATAATAAGGTATAACTGTCGGTTTCGGGAATAAACCGCCGTGGGACTATATCGTGCGGTGTGTCTATTAAGCTCTAACCCGGTATCAACCCGGGCTACTGAACGCATAAGAAACATGTAATTCTTTTACAAGATTATATTCAAATAATTATCCCAAGTTATAAAATGTTTTGTGCCTCGTGCATTTAAATCAATTTTCTAAACCTTTTCAAAATGAGCCAGTTGATTGTATTTACCAGTGTAAACTGACGTATTTTCCAAAAAAAGATTAAGTGCAGGTACTACTCGAAATAGGCTGGCTTTCTCCTTAGCATCAATAAGAGTCTCGCAAGCTTGGATGCATTTCATCCTGTTGAACAAAGTTTCTTTTATTTGATCCACCTGTGGATTATCTTCAACTATTTTGTGATACTTAATATTACAATTCTATTCGGTTGAAATGAATCTATCTTTTGCTTCCGCTGTGCATTTATATATATTGTGTTGTTTGACTATAATGATATCATGTCACACCCCAACCGATGGCGGAAATCATCGGGGCATGGTACTGAGCGAAACAGATTGTCCAGAAGTTTCCATAACAACTATCATTACCATTCAATTTAAATTAACATGTCCCATACCATGTCTCAAACAGTAATCAAATTATTACAGATAAAGTCTAGGCAAATATTCTGTTCCGACAACTCAGATTTAAACATAGATAAATTATTTGTTGGTTTCTAGGACCCCCTTTCCTAGCTTCAATTTCATCACAGCACAGAGAGCATCCTAGACCTTTCCTAGCCTCAATTTCACAGTGAGCTAGGCATACAAGCAACCTAAACACCTGTCACATACGTTAAAATAAAGTCAATACATAAAATGTAAAGGTGAGCATAAAAGTTTGATAATAGCATATAGAGTTCGAATTCGTTTACGCCTAACCAGCACGTACACATAGTGAAATGAAGCACGTTAGTTATCGACATAGATCCATCGATACCAATGACTGCGGGTTGACTGCCCGAGGCAGTTCGTAATACATGATTACCACCGTAATCCATGCAAGTAAAAGATCCTTAACAACCCCGTGTGAACGGGTGCTGAGTCCAAACTATAGTACTATCGTTGCTGAGGCAGGTAGACAGCATTCCATGTGTAAACATAAAAAACAAGCATTCATAAGCCACGTATAACATGCATTAATGGTTAGCGTTCAAATAGTTTGAGTAGTGTGATAGTTGTAGTTTGAATATTCGTAACGTATGTAACACCCAAAAGTGCTAAAAGCAAAAAGGGTTCGAGTATACTCACAGCGATTAATGGATTGAAGGGAGCGCTTAGCGAGTACGGTTAGCCTGAATAGATTCGATAACGTAGCGATAAGTGGCGCGTAAAACAATACAGGATGAGAGTGGGTAGGATAACTGGTCGTTCGGAAGGTCATCCTTGCGAACAGTAATCCGTGCGAATAGTAATCCGTCCGGTTAGTCATCCGTGCGGACAGTTTGTCCGAACGGATGGCTATTCGAGTGGATTGTTTCTTCCTATGGGTGGGATGTGTTTGTGTATGATGGTTTGACTTTTGAAGTTTTTGTTGTAGCATTTGAAAACCTTGAAGTTCTCTTACCCTTCTAGTCGGTCGAGCGGACGACAATCCGTCCGGATGGTAGTCCGTGCGGACAACGACTTAAATGGTGAGTCACTTGGTGAAATTGGTGAAATCCGGCCGGATAGTAGTCCGTGCGGATAATGACAATCCGTCCGGATGGTAGTCCGGTCGGATGGACATGTTGGAAATTTGTTTAAGGTCTTAGTATCTCATGATCCGAAGAGTAATCCATTCAGAGGGTCGTCCGTGTGGATTATTAATTCGTCGATACTCAAACCTTGTTTGAATATGGGTCCCAAGTGTAGTCCGTCCGGATGGTAACTCGTCCGGATAGTCTGTCCGTGCGGACATCAGTCCGTCCGGACAGCATCTCGTTCGAGTCGTTCCGTTCGTCTACCCTTGGTCGCTTTTGGAGGTTTGTCGTCATGTCGAGTCACTTTGACAACGTATTAGCCAACGGAACCCTTCGTTCGACCCAGTTGACCAACCTGACCAGGAATCACCCTAGTCCGGCCGGTTACCGGCTCAAGACGGTTGTTCTTGACTAACCCGGAATCGGTAGTCTCGTGAGTGGAATCTAGATCTGAGCCAGTACAACACTAAGGGCGAGTAGGAGACTAGATCAGAACCTGATTCTACCGGTTTTGAGTGTTTTAGTGTAAAAAGAGTCGAAAGAAGGTTAAAACCATCTTTCAATCCTTTTTCACCACACTTGTGTCGAGATCTTTACAAGATCTTTGTGTAAATCGGTTAGATCTAAGCTGTTCTTAGTGGGTTGAGGTCAAAACATGAAGTTCTTGAAGAACACATGATGACGTCACCTTAGAACACCCGAAATCTAATGATTTCGTGGTTAAAAATTAAGATTTAAAAGATAGAAAGGTGTAGGAGTGCGTGTAGATCAAGAAAGTACAAGATTTAGGGCGAGATCTTACCGGAATAGAGAGAAATCTGAGAAAAGGTTGAGTTGAGCGTGCTGGTCGAACAGGGATTTCCAAAAATGGAAAAGATGACAATGACAGGGGTATTTATAGGATGCCAAAACAGGAAAGTGTCATTCGTCCGGATTGCACATCACCCGGATGGTCATCCGTGCGGATAGCAATACTGGTCGTATGCACTTAACACTTTCCCAGGCGGCTACCCGTTCGGATGGCCTGTCCATGCGGACATCAGTCCGTCCGGATTGGCGCCCGGGTGGTGTGTTTGGTGTGACGATCTTTGACGTTTCGGTTCCGATTGCGAGCGATTCGATCGGGTTTCCTAGTCAAATTACTTTTAGTCCCAACTACTTCGTACCTTGCGTAATCTATTTTCCACTATCTATCCTAGTTCGATCGTGATTCGAGTTCGAGTTCGATTGCATTCGAGTTAGATTTCGAGTTTCGATTGAGTTCGCTTGATTACCACAACACAACATAAATAAACATGCACAGATAACACGTAAGGCACACTCACACGTATAAACAACAAGTAAAATACATAGTTCGAGTTGCGATTCGATGTCGATTCGATTAACATAGCTTAATTGTTAGTTGATTAACTTTATCGCATTGTTACATCCTATAGATCACAGTCGTAGGTTGGTTGAATAACGATTAACACAATTCGATTTCTGTCATTAACAACACTTACTCCACATAATACAATTAAAATAACAAAATTTCTACAAGTCAAGTTGCGCGAAATCGGTCGTTGACTCAGACCTTGACTTTGACTTATGAAAACACGGGGTGTTACAGCCTCCCCTTGTTTAGGGAATTTCATCCCGAAATTAAGCTGGAAGCTGTTACAACCTCCATGAATCACGTGGAGAACTTTCTCTATCTAGACTTTCTCCTGGAACAACTGTGGGTACTTCGCCTTCATGTCGCTTTCGAGTTCCCAAGTGAACTCTGCGCCTCGTTTGCCTTCCCATCGGACTTTCACAATAGGAATGCGCGAGCGTCGGAGTTGCTTGGTTTGGCGATCCATGATTTCGACAGGCTTTTCCACGAAGTGTAATGTTTCGTTCACTTGCAAATCGTCTAGGGAGACGTGTAAATCGTGGTCGGCTATGCACTTTCGGAGGTTTGACACGTGGAAAGTCGGGTGGACGTTACTAAGTTCCTCCGGTAGTTCGAGTCTATAGGCGACTTTTCCGATCCTTTCCAGAATCTTAAAATGTCCAACATATCGAGGCGCGAGTTTTCCCTTCTTGCCGAATCGGACTACACCCTTCCAAGGCGATACCTTTAGGAGTACGTAGTCACCAATGCCAAATTCACGGGGCTTGCGCTTTTTATCGGCGTAACTTTTCTGTCGATCCCGAGCTTTCACTAGGTTGTCTCGGATTTGGAAGATTTTGTCTGTCGTTTCTTGTAGTAGCTCCGGACCGGTTAGTTGCGAGTGACCGATCTTGTGCCACACAATCGGCGATCTACATCTTCTTCCGTATAATGCCTCGAATGGTGCCATTTGGATGCTAGAATGGTAGTTGTTGTTATACGAGAATTCGACTAGCGGCAGGTACTTATCCCAATTACCACCGAAGTCCAGAACACACGAACGGAGCATGTCTTCAAGAGTGCGAATCGTTCTTTCAGCCTGACCGTCGGTTTGAGGGTGGAAAGCGGTACTTAGATTAAGCGTTGTACCAAGTGCCGTTTGAAACGTTTCCCACAGTCGCGAAGTAAACCGAGCGTCACGATCAGAGATAATGTCACGAGGCATCCCATGATTACAAATGATCTCGTCGGTGTAGATTCGGGCTAATCGTTCTACCTTGTAGTCTTCCCGTATGGGCAGAAAGTGGGATGATTTAGTCAAACGGTCAACAACAACCCAAATGCTGTCGTGACCTGATGACGTGTGTGGTAGCTTGGGTACAAAATCCATAGCTATACTCTCCCACTTCCACATGGGAATCGGTGGTTGTTCGAGTAAGCCAGGGGGTCTTTGGTGTTCGGCCTTGATTCTAGCACAAGTTAGGCATTTTCCGACATAGAGAGCGATATCCCTTTTCATACCCGGCCACCAGTACTTATAACGAAGGTCCTGGTACATCTTGTCAGCACCGGGATGAATTGAGTATCTGGACTTGTGGGCTTCGTCCATCAGAATCTGTCGCAAATTGGTTCGCTTGGGAATCCAAATTCGGTCTAAAAAGTGAAATATCCCATTTGATTTGCTCACAAGTTGGGCTCCATCGTGGTAGATTCTTTCTTTCTTCAAGGTGCATTCGTTGAAACATGCATGCTGTGCGTCGCGGATGAGGGTTTCGAGATTATGCTGGGCTTGAACATTATGAGTGCTAAGCAGATAGCTCCGTCTGCTAAGTGTGTCGGCAACAACATTTGCCTTGCCTGGGTGATAACGGATCTCACAGTCGTAATCGTTGAGAAGTTCTACCCATCGGCGTTAACGCATGTTAAGTTCCTTCTGATTAAAGATGTGTTGTAGGCTCCTATGATCGGTGAAGATCGTACACTTGGTACCATACAGGTAGTGTCGCCAAATCTTTAATGCAAAAACAACCGCGCCTAGCTCGAGATCATGGGTTGTATAGTTCTTCTCGTGGATTTTGAGCTGACGAGATGCGTAAGCTATGACCTTGTCTCGTTGCATAAGAACACAACCAAGACCAAGGTTGGAATCATCACAGTAGACAATGAAATCATTGTTTCCGTCTGGCAATGTGAGAACAGGAGCATTGCAAAGCATGTGTTTGAGGGTTCGAAAGGCAGACTCTTGTTTGGTTCCCCAGACAAAAGACTGGTCCTTATGCGTAAGAGATGTAAGCGGCACAGCGATCTTCAAGAATCCTTTGATAAATCGTCGATAATATCCCGCTAGTCCGAGAAAAGAACGGACTTCAGACGGGTTCTTAGGCGTAACCCAGCTCTTGACAGCTTCTATCTTCGCAGGATCGACGTGAATACCTTGACTATTCACAATGTGACCCAGAAACTGGACTTTCTCCAACCAAAATTCACACTTGGAGAACTTGGCATAGAGTTGGTTCCCCTGGAGTAACTCAAGAACCAAACGTAGATGTTGCGCGTGTTCGGTTTTTTGATTTGGAATAAATCAAGACGTCGTCGATAAATACGATGACGAAACGGTCGAGATATGGTTTACACACGCGATTCATCAGATCCATGAAGACTGCTGGTGCGTTGGTTAAACCAAAAGGCATGACAATGAATTCGTAGTGGCCGTATCGAGTACGAAACGCGGTTTTGGGTATATCCTCATCTTGAATACGCAGCTGATGATATCCCGAACGTAGGTCGATCTTCGAGAAACACGTGGTGCCTTGTAGTTGATCAAACAAATCATCGATACGAGGTAGGGGATAGCGGTTCTTGATAGTTAACTTATTCAATTCCCGATAGTCGATGCACATCCTGAACGACCCATCCTTCTTTTTGACGAAAAGGACTGGCGCGCCCCAAGGAGAGGTGCTCGGGCGAATGAAGCCTTTATCAAGTAGTTCCTAGAGTTGGGTCGAGAGTTCGCGCATTTCGGACGGCGCGAGTCGATAAGGAGCTTTGGCAATAGGGTTGGCTCCAGGCATGAGGTCAATACGAAAGTCAATATCACGACTTGGCGGTAGTCCGGGAAGATCCTCTGGAAAAACATTAGGAAATTCTCGAACCACAGGAACGTCTTTCTCTTCCTTCTTCTCTTTCTTTTCCTTCTCCGCTATCACAATGTTAGCCAAGAAAGCTCTGTATTCCTTGCGGAGATACTTGCTGGCTTGCACGCATGACATAAGCTTGAGGCCCTTCGAAGTAGTATCACCGTAAACACACAATGAGTCACCATTTGCGAGCGAAAAACGAATCATCTTGTCGAAGCATACCACTTCAGCATGGTTTTCTCGAAGAAAATCCATGCCTACCATGACGTCGAAACTTCCGAGTTGCATCGGAATAAGATCGATTAGGAAGATGTGATTGTTGATCTCAAGGGTACAATCACGGATAACAGAATTAACGGCGACAGTTCTTCCGGTGGCGACTTCAACGTCGAATTTCGAGGAAAGTTGGGAACGTTTGCGACTAAGGAGTTTCTCAAATTCGAACGACACAAAGCAATTATCGGCTCCGGTATCAAACAAACATGAAGCATAAATACCATTCACAAGGAACGTACCATTGACCACGTTGTTGTCGGCCAGGGCTTGACGCACGTTGAGGTTGAAAGTTCTGGCGCGTGCGGCCTGTTGTTGCTACTGCTGTTGTTGTTGCTGCTGTGGCTGCTGTTGCTGAGGCTCTTGTTTCACAGCCCTGTTCGGGCACATGTTGGCGAAATGGTTCGGGTCGCCACATGCGAAGCAGGCTCTGGCTTTGACTGCGGGTGCCGGAGGAGCTTGTTGACCCTGTGGGGCAGTGAGTAGAGCTTGATTGGCAGGAGCTTGACGAATACGGCAGTTGGTAGTAAAGTGGTCGTATACGTTGCAATGGGTACAAAAGCTGCAAGGAATAGCAGTCGGGTGGTGGTAGGTGCAAGTAGGGCAGAGCGGGTGTGGCCCAGTGTATGCACGCTTTGCAGGCGGTGCATTGGCCACAGGCGCCGCTACTTGACGCTGTTGAGCAGGTACAGCTTGGATTGGTGCAGCAGTAATCGTACATTTCTTGTTGGTGGAGCCGTTCTTTCTCTTGTTCTTCCTCTTGTTTCTTGATGGGGTGGATTCAGCAGTGGGTGCGGTAGCGGTAGCTTAATGCAGATGCTTCGAAGTCTTATCCCAGACACCAGCCTTAACCCGTTTGTCGTTGATTTCAGCGGCCAACAGATAAGTTTCCTCGATCGTCGTAGTCTTAGCCGCTTGCACGAAATCAGCAACGCAGTCGGGCAAAGCTCGGATGTACTTCTTGATTGTCATGTCGGGAGTCTTGACTTGATCGGGACAGATAATGCTGAGCTGTTTGAAACGAGCAGTGAGACCAGCATTGTCACCATCCTTTTGCTGTATGTGCCAAAATTCATCCTCCAGCTTTTGACGTTCGTGAGGAGGGCAGAATTCCTCTAGCATAACTTCCTTGAGCTCATCCCACGACAGACCGTAGGCTGCATCGTTCCCTCGCCTGTTCCTCTCGGCCGTCCACCAGTCTAGTGCTCGGGACTGGAAAACGCCAGTAGCATTCAGAGTACGGAGGTCATCAGGGCAACCACTCTGTCGCAGAGTAACCTCAATGGAATCAAACCAGTGAAATAGTGCAGTAGGACCTCCTTCGCCAGTGAATTCTTTTGGCCCACACGACTTGAATTGCTTGAAACTGAAAGGTCTTGCGGTAGCCTTAGGAGCTTCGGTCCTTGATTCCTCGGATGACTTGCTGGAATTTTCGTAGACATCGCTCACAGCCTTTGCCACACTTTTGGCGATGATAGAAGCAAGGCGTTTGTCTCTCTTTTCTTGACGAGAGAGTGCATGACGGGATCCAGACGACATGGTCTGCAACAGACATCGTCACAGGACTCATCACATTGTATTTGAATCTCGCCTCACACGTCTATTACTTACTAAAGCTCAGGAACACGTATACTTACGTAAGTACTTATCACGGAATCACATAATCACATAGCACGTAGAACACATAATCATTTAGTACCTAAGCACGTAAGCACAGAAGCAAAGAAACACGTACGCATTTAACCAATAGAGGCAATCAGAAAACAGAAACCTATCATTCGAGGTCTGCGATCATTCGAAAATAGCGTAATATAAGTTGTTGGTGCATTTCTGTCTATCGCCTCCGTTATCTCAAATCGTAATTAAGGCTTTCAAATTCTAGGCCTTATATTGTTATAATTAGATAGAAAAGGCAAGGTGGCAATATTGTAAATAAGAGGAAATCTCTTATAAGCCTTGGCCTATAAATAGATGTGTTAGGGTTAGAGTTGAAGACTTTTGCAACTTAACTTTTGCCATTTGCTACATTTGAGGAGATAGGAGCTAGAGAGGGAAAGTAGAGAGAGAAAGGCAAAAGGTGATTCACGTTTCTTGTACGATTTCAGATTTATTAAAGAATCACGTTTATATTACGTTTCGTGTGTTTCTGTCTCGTTCGTGCACGGATTCCGCACGTCGCACGATTGGTTCACAATCGTTTCGGAGTCAAAATAAGCACATAAATGGGAAATGACACATAAAACACATATAAAATCGGCAAACTATTCTTGAAATGATTAAAAATCGAGAGGTGGATCGTCTGCGGCTAGTAGACTTCGACTACCCAAGGTGGTTCAACTATTCACAAGGACTTGTTGTTCACGTTTGACCCCCAGAATTATGCCCTTGCCTCGATTCTTGGGCGTTTGGCGCACGTTCCGTTAGTCATGTCGCGACTTCAGGTCGTTGGAGTCCGTCGATACCTTGGTGGGAGTTTTGTAAAAGGTGCGGAACAAGTCGTCAAGGTTAGGGTTTCACCCCTTGCTTAACAACTTCGTCCCTGTTTTGATAAAATAGAGGAAATTATTCATCAAAATATGGATTTCACTCCTGATTTGGTATAATTTCCCCTTGCTTGTAATTAAAATGCGAGCTGAGTAAGCAACTTTAGTCGAGAGTTTGCGGTTTTCACACCTATTCTCGACCTCAATGCCCAATCATAGTTGAAAATTCGAGTGTGGTGTGAGTGTAGTATAAGCGAGAATAGTGAGAAATAGCAGACTCATACAAAATCCCTAACGGATATGCACAAGTCGGTCTGTTGGTTCTTAACTATAGTCTAGGCTTCTAAGACATCGACCCGGACTAGGTCGTGTCTTGCCTAATTCCCTATAGTTATGGCTCTAATACCAATCTGTCACACCCCAACCGATGGCGGAAATCATCAGGGCATGGCACTGAACGAAACAGATTGTCCAGAAGTTTCCATAACAACTATCATTACCATTCAATTTAAATTAACATGTCCCATACCATGTCTCAAACAGTAATCAAATTATTAGAGATAAAGTCTAGGCAAATATTCTGTTCCGACAACTCAGATTTAAACATAGATAAATTATTTGTTGGTTTCTAGGACCTCCTTTCCTAGCTTCAATTTCATCACAGCACAGAGAGCATCCTAGACCTTTCCTAGCCTCAATTTCACAGTGAGCTAGGCATACAAGCAACCTAAACACCTGTCACATATGTTAAAATAAAGTCAATACATAAAATGTAAAGGTGAGCATACAAGTTTGATAATAGCATATAGAGTTCGAATTCGTTTACGCCTAACCAGCACGTACACATAGTGAAATGAAGCACGTTAGTTATCGACATAGATCCATCGATACCAATGACACGTAAGGCACACTCACACGTATAAACAACAAGTAAAATACATAGTTCGAGTTGCGATTTGATGTCGATTCGATTAACATAGCTTGATTGTTAGTTGATTAACTTTATCGCATTGTTACATCCTATAGATCACAGTCGTAGGTTGCTTGAATAACGATTAACACAATTCGATTTCTGTCATTAACAACACTTACTCCACATAATATAATTAAAATAACGAAATTTCTACAAGTCAAGTTGCGCGAAATCGGTCGTTGACTCAGACCTTGACTTTGACTTTGACTTATGAAAACACGGGGTGTTACATATCAACTACGTCACGATACTCCCTCACCGGGCCCACCAGTAATACGTGGAAATATCGGGGTGTGACAGGTTGGTATCAGAGCCAACGCTGAGTGAATTAAACACTAGCCTTTTGTGTTTAATCTCAGTTACACAATTGCACATTCCTAAATTTTCGAGTCTAGACAAAGAACTTAAGACTAATCCAAATTTTTTTAATTC
Organism: Helianthus tuberosus; assembly: GCA_030545235.1. NCBI lineage: Eukaryota > Viridiplantae > Streptophyta > Magnoliopsida > Asterales > Asteraceae > Helianthus > Helianthus tuberosus. The sequence goes on from CM060381.1 coordinate 11,515,947, forward strand.
TAACTTTGTCCTTTATATTTCTTTGTTGTATCTTTCAATTGTTTTGACAGGAAATATGCCACCGAGGTTCCGAAGAGGAGGACGAGGTAAGGGGCCAATCAACGCCCCCAACGATCAAGAAGCCGGGCATTCACATCGGCGAACTCCTTCTGCTACCATGAGTGCCGATCCTCAAGGAAAGCGGAGGACCTATTTGGATCCCGCTAGGCGATCTGCCTCGATTAGCTCAACGCCTCCTTACCGCCATTCCTTTGGGCCGCAATCAGAGGACGAGCCTGAAGACTCACGCCACTCCTTCTTGCCGTTGCAGCGATCCCTTTCGCACCATTCCTTTGGCGACCCCACTCCTGTCTTTCAGGGCCGGTTCAACCCGGCAAACTATATTGAAGAACCAGTGGGTTTTAACCCACTAGGACCTGAAGACCATTTCTCAGGAGACCATGCAATGGATATAGATGAAGACACGGATCCTGTTGAACCACCTTCTGGGACACCTACTCACCCCATAGAGATCTCAGATGGGTCATCCTTCCATGGCTCACCCTACCGTGGTCCTGACAGCTACCAAACAAGGTTCAACCAGTATGAGTGGTATTTTACACCCTCACGCCATTCATCGCCTCACCAGCAGCAGCAGCAGGATCCCTCCGAGGATTCGCATTTCGTGGCAGTCACACCACCGCCACCACCGCCGCCAGTTCATCAAGCACCTCCAGAACCACCAAGGCGTAGAAGAACAGGCGCACGAATATCCGCGCGAGAAGGGGGTTTTCACTTTAGCACCCCCCATCACTCAAGTGGCGGTCACTATCCGCCACTGCATGAAGACCCACAAATGGGTGGGCCTTAAAATCCAGTTTCAGAGGTGAATTCTGCACCAGCTGCACCACCACTGCCACCATTGGGATTTGGTAATCCAATACCTACATACGCCGGTTCCACGGCGTATAATCCATTTGAGCAGCCGGCTCACACTAACTATAACTATGCTGACGCCGACCCATACCTCGTAGCGGCAAACTACAACGCCCTTCATCCTGAAGGACCATATGGAACTCCTTGGGGGGTGGGATACCCAACTCATGGGTATCAAATACCTGCTCGACCACCGATTCAGCACCAGCCGCAGCCACCACGGTTTTCCCCACCGGAACAGGAGGAAATCCTCACAGGCTAACAGGGTGGAGCGAGAATTTCAAGAAGAACGTAGGAACAACCGGGGATTCCTCAAGGGCCTAGCAAGCTTGTTAAAAGGAAAGAAGAAGAGGGATCATTGAATCCCTATATGTATTGTTGTAATTCCTTATTTCAATCAAGTCCCTGCGTGGACATTTATCTATGTACTTAGTCCCTGCGTGGACTTGTATTTCTTTAGTCCCTGCGTGGACTTGTCTTTTTAGTCCCTGCGTGGACACCTATCTTAGTAATCAGTTCCTGCGAGGACTTGTGTTATCAGTTTAGCCCCTGCGTGGGCAAGTTATTTCTGTTAAAAGTCCCGTTTAGGGCAATATGTACTCCTTTTAATGTTTAATGGAATGTTAAATTTAAAATTTTCATTTTTATCATTATATGCATAATATACTATACATGAAATAAATAAATCAAAAAAAAAATCATTCCTCTTAAAAACAATCTGCCTATTAAATATTAAATAAGAATCTTAAAGGTATAACCTAGCCTGCATGTCATTTGGCCAAAATGGTAAGACCTGTTTAAAAAGATTCAAATCCCTGTTAACATCTGAAAACATGTTAACGCTCCTGGCAGATGTGATTCATTAAAATCACCCACGTCATTCTTATAATAGGATTCTTCAAAAGATTCCTATGCTAAGCCGATGATCTATAAATCATGGGTTTAAATCATCAATTAAGATGATCATATATTAAACATCCATAGGTAATTTAGTGCCTACGGGCCATACTCATTGTCATATAAGACAAAATACAGTAGTAGTCTACGACTCCCTATCAGAAAAAGGTAAAGAACTATGTTCAAACCTTAATGCCTTGATTCTCTGAAATCATGGCTTATGATTTAAAAATGTCCCTGTAACTAGGCCTTTTGTGCCACTAATAATACTGTTATTGTTTTATAATTAGGATAAGTTATAATGAAAATCCTAAATAAATATGATTAACAAATTAACCAAATATGGTCTATGTTTACCATGGTTAATGAATTGCCATAAAAGACAATTCCATAATAAACTCCCAAATAAATTATTGTCAATATCTTATGAAACAGTTCAAACTACATGGCTGACTCAGATGAGATCAACAGTCACCCAAGGGAGAATCATGATAATTCCCGAATTAACGTAGCGGGTGCAGAACTGCAGGCAATGATAGACAATGCCATTACTCGAGCTTTGGATAGACAGTTCCATGAATCCAGTGGTACCCATGTAAGGACCCAATCGGCACCACACTCTAAACCACCCTCTAAAACTCACACTGCTCACAACAGTAATTCCCATCACTCATCAAACCAAAGGAGTGTTCCATCTCAAAGGACCGTACTGAACCAAGGACCCCGTGATAAGGGTTGCTCCTATAAGTATTTTGTTTCATGCAAACCCAGGGATTTCACTGGGGAAAAAGGAGCTATAGACTGCATGACATGGTTGGATGAAATGGACATTGTGGTAGATATCAGTGGTTGCGCTAATAAGGATGTGGTGAAATTCGTGTCTCAGCCATTTAAGGGTGAGGCATTAGCTTGGTGGAGGTCTTTGATCCAAGCTACAGGGAAAGTCCCATTGTACAGTATGACTTGGGAACAGTTTGTGTCATTGATCAAGGAGAACTACTGCCCTCAGCATGAGGCTGAAAAGATTGAAGCTGATTTCTTGTCACTGGTTATGAAAAACCTGGATTGTCAAGCCTACCTTACAAGCTTCAACACCATGTCAAGGTTGGTTCCTTATCTTGTGACACCGGAACCCAAGAGGATAGCTCGATTCATCGGGGGTTTAGCCCCAGAAGTTAAGGCCAGTGTGAAAGCCTCTAGACCAGCTACCTTCCGGTCTGCAGCTGATATAGCATTATCTCTTACTCTGGACGCGGTCAGGCAGAGATCGCTGAGAAACACTGATGCTGAGAAAAGGAAGCGTGAGGATGATAGCTCACGACGATCGGATAAGAGACATAAGGGAAACAATAACCACAAAAAGGGTTCTAGATCTAAGAAAGATGGTCATCAGTCGGGTGATAAGCCCAATTGTAAGATCTGCAAGAAACAGCACTTTGGGAAGTGCAGATATGAGTCGAAATCCCAGTCACAGCCAAGGGCATGTAGGATTTGCAAGTCTTCTGAGCACAAGACCCTAGACTGTAAGAAAATCAAGGATGCTACGTGCTATAGCTGCAATGAAAAAGGGCATATCAAGTCCAACTGCCCAAAACTTGCAAAGAAGACTGAGGATGGGAAAAAGACCAATGCAAGGGTCTTCCGGATGGATGCAAAGGAAGCTATTCAGGACGACAATGTAATCACAGGTACCTTCCTCATAAATGATGTTTATGCAAGAGTGCTATTCGATTCAGGAGCTGATAAATCATTTGTAGATAATAAGTTTTGTAAGTTGCTGAATTTACCTGTTAAAACCTTAAGTGTGAAATATGAGGTGGAATTAGCTGATGGTACCTTAGAAACCGCCTCAACCGTGTTAGATGGATGTTTCATATCCATTAGGAACCATTCTTTTCCATTGTCTTTACTTCCTTTGAAATTAGCCGGTTTCGATATAGTAATAGGCATGGATTGGTTGTCTCGCAACCAAGCCCAGATCGTTTGTGCTAAGAAGCAAGTGGTTGTCAGAACTCTTCATGGCGAGCATTTGACAATCCAAGGAGATACTAAGTACGGAATGCCTGAGCAAGTGTCCATGCTCAAGGCATCAAGGTGTTTGACGAATGGTTGTGTTATCTACATGGCACAAGTAACTATTGATGAACCAAAGCCTAAGATCGAAGACATACCCATTATCTCTGAATATCCAGACGTATTCCCTGAAGAACTACCTGGTTTACCCCCAGATAGGCAAGTGGAGTTCAGGATTGACATTATTCCTGGAGCAGCACCTGTTGCAAGAGCGCCTTACAGATTGGCACCAACGGAGATGAAAGAGTTGAGAACTCAACTGGATGATTTGTTAAGCAAAGGATTTATTAGACCTTGCTCATCTCCTTGGGGAGCACCAATCCTGTTTGTGAAGAAAAAGGATGGGTCGATGCGTCTGTGCATCGATTATCGAGAACTTAACAAAGTTACTATTAAGAATCAGTATCCATTACCCAGGATCGACGACTTGTTTGATCAGCTTCAAGGAGCGAGTTACTTTTCCAAGATCGACTTAAGGTCGGGATATCATCAACTGAAAGTCAAGGATGAAGATGTACATAAGACTGCATTTAGGACTCGTTATGGTCATTACGAGTTCTTAGTGATGCCTTTTGGACTCACTAATGCACCAGTCGCATTCATGGATCTCATGAACCGCGTCTGCAAGCCCTACATGGATAAATTTGTCATCGTCTTCATCGATGATATTCTTATTTACTCCAAGAATCAAGCTGACCATGAGAAGCACCTCCATTGCATTCTGAAACTGCTTCATCGAGAAAAGCTCTACGCCAAATTCTCTAAATGTGAATTTTAGCTTCATGAGGTCCAATTTCTTGGACATGTGGTTAGTGAACGCGAAATCCAGGTAGATCCCGCTAAGGTTGAAGCTGTCATAAATTGGCAAGAGCCGATGACGCCCACAGAGATTCGTAGTTTCTTGGGATTGGCAGGATATTACAGGCGTTTCATTGAAAATTTCTCAAGGATTGCTGCACCCCTAACTTCTTTGACAAGGAAGAATATTAAGTTCGACTGGGGACCGAAGCAACAAGAATCCTTTGATATCCTTAAGTAGAAGCTAAGCAATGCACCTGTGTTGACATTGCCTGATGGAATAAAAGAGTTTGTGGTATATTGTGATGCATCACACACCGGGATGGGATGTGTGCTTATGCAGAAAGGCAAAGTTATTGTCTATGCTTCACGTCAGTTAAAGGTGCATGAAAAGAATTACACCACCCATGACTTGGAGTTGGGTGCCGTTGTATTTGCACTGAAACTATGGAGGCACTATTTGTATGGTATCAAGTGTGTGATCTATTCTGATCACAAGAGCCTCCAGCACCTATTTAACCAAAAGGATTTGAATATGAGGCAATGACGTTGGATGGAAACTTTGAACGATTATGATTGTGAGATAAGATACCATCCTGGCAAGGCGAATGTAGTCGCCGATGCCTTAAGTCGGAAGGAAAGAGTGAAGCCTATAAGAATCAATGCCAAGAGCATTGAGATAAAGAATAGTTTGAATGAAAGGTTGTTAGCTGCACAGAAGGAAGCTGTGCTGGAAGCTAACTATCCTGATGAAAAGCTAGGAGTAACCGAAGAACAGTTATCCTATGGCAAGGATGGAATTTTGAGGTTGAATGGACGAATATGGGTTCCAGTTTATGGAGGACTTCGAGATGTTATCCTCCAGGAAGCCCACAGTTCTAAATACTCCGTTCATCCTGGAGCTGACAAGATGTACCAGGATCTAAAAGCAAATTTTTGGTGGATAGGCTTGAAGAAGTCTATAGCTACCTATGTAGCTAAATGTTTAACGTGTGCGCAAGTCAAAGCTGAACATCAGAAGCCGTCAGGTTTGCTACAACAGCCTGAACTTCCCACGTGGAAGTGGGAAATGGTGACAATGGATTTCATCACCAATTTGCCAAAGACAAAGAAAGGAAATGATACTATATAGGTGATAGTAGATAGACTGACTAAGTCAGCACATTTCCTACCCATTAAGGAGACCTATAGCTCCAACATGTTAGCCCAATTGTACGTAGATAAGATTGTATCTCTGCATGGCGTACCAGTGTCTATTATCTCTGACAGAGATACTAGATACACATCTCATTTTTGGAAAAGTTTCCAACAATCTTTGGGCACGTGCTTAAATTTTAGTACGGCTTACCACCCTCAGACGGACGGGCAGAGTGAGCGTACCATCCAAACTTTGGAAGACATGCTTCATGCGTGTGTGATTGACTTAGGTGGTAGTTGGGATAACCACCTGCTATTAATCGAGTTCTCCTATAACAATAGCTATCATACCAGCATTAAGGCTACGCCTTTCGAGGCCTTGTATGGTAGAAAGTGCAGAACGCCCGTTTGTTGGGCAGAAGTTGGAGATGTCCAACTGACAGGACCTGAAATAGTCCTGGAGACGACAGATAAGATTGTGCAGATACACGATCGTCTCAAAGCTGCCAGGGACAGGCAAAAAAGCTACGCGGACTTAAGGCGTAAACCTCTAAAGTTTGAGGTTAGTGACAAGGTACTACTTAAAGTATCACCCTGGAAAGGGGTAATGCGTTTTGGCAAGAAAGGCAAGTTAAGCCCCAGATACATAGGACCATTCGAGATCATCGAATGTGTCGGGTCAGTGGCTTATAAGTTAAATTTGCCTGAAGAGCTCAGTGGTATTCATAATGTATTCCACGTCTGCAATCTGAAGAAGTGTCTAGCTGATGAATCACTAGTCATACCACATACAGATGTGCACATCGATGAGAGCTTGAAGTTTGTTGAAAAACCTGTGTCGATCAAGGATCGACAGGTTAAGAAGCTTCGAAGGAAGCATGTACCGATCGTAAAAGTAAAGTGGGATGCCCGAAGAGGTCCCGAGTACACGTGGGAGGTAGAGTCCACAATGAAAGAAAAGTACCCTCATTTATTTCAGTAAATCTCGAGGTCGAGATTTCTTTTAAGGGGGTGAGGATGTAACACCTCGTAATTTCATGTCCAATAATGTATTGACACGTGTCATAAGCTTTGAACGTGTGAAAGAATACTCTAGAGGGACTAAAGTTGACAAACAAGTAAAGTATGTGAATTTAAGGGTTCAAAATGTCAACAATGGATAAATATACTTTACAATAACCCTACACGATGTTTATACCCTTAAACGAATGAATCATGGATCATACGAAGCTAATTGTGGAAGAAAGTGAGAGATTACAAACTACAGGGGTTAAATGTGTCAACATGTTTAAAGTATACCTCTGAGTGACCTTTAAGCAAACCCGAAGCTTTGTAACAATTAATTATGCTCACTAGAATGCATGATAAAAATTTCACCAAGTTTCGTTATCGTATGAGAAAGTTATGATAAAATTCGTATACGAGGGGTTAAAAGCGTCAACGATGAAATTTAAGGCTTTACGGGTGATCACAAAGTAACCAAGGACTTAACAAAGTTGGTATAAGTCTTGAGGCCCTTAGAAATCAATTTAGAGGGCTCAAAGTGCAAAACAAGAAGTTAAAACAACTTTTAGGAGGACCGGGGACCAAAACTGCAATTAATTGAAACTTGTTGACCTGAAGCCAGGTCCCATACGGGGCGCGTAAGACTTGCCCAAGGTCTTACGCGGGGCACCTCAGCCTCCCAGATACAGAAACTTTGGACAGGTGTCTGTCCAGCCCGTTTAACCGACTCAAAGTGCTTGTTTTCAATACCATGGGCTGCTCAAGCTTGTTTTTAGGCACTAGGGACACTTGTAATTGATCAAGGATCAATCTTAGAGTTGTTTGGCATCATCTTATTCAATCATGATCACTATACAAAGTTCCACATTATTGCAACTTTGATCATTCATTCCAAACTTCACTCCTGAAGATTTCTGGAGCTCAAGGCCACTCCCTAAGCATCTTTAGTCGTGCATTGGACCTTGGTAAGCTTCCTTAATGATGTCGGGTCAAAATATGTCGTGTTTTATATTAATTTATGTTGAGTATTAGTATGTTAAATATGTTAATTCATACGTGTTATATACTTATTGTGTATTGGCGTTCTCTGTGTTTAACAGGTATTAAAATGCGTTAATGAGAGTAATCGGGTTAAAAGCGGGTTCGACAGGTTGATAAACGAGACACACTACATTATTCGTGAGCCGTTACGAGTCAAAAGGTTACGGTTTACGGCATAATTATAAAGGCAGCACGTTGGTTGTTTGTGAGGGAATTAAAAAGGTGCCAATCCATGTGAAGATGGGCCGATAACACAAAAGCCATTCGTGGATTTCTTGGGAAATATTCATCATCATCGAACTTTGGAGATACAACTCACGTGGGCTCCTTGGACGGGCATAGTGGGTCGGTCATTGGGGGACTGTCCATCTTAACATCACATTATCCATCATCAAACAATATATGTACAACGCATACATGTTGGCAGCCAACATTAAAACACACGAAAACAATTGCTTTGGGGGAATTTTGGATGATATTTTCGACATCTAAAAAACATTATCAATAATCATCACGTAGGAGACTTTGTTGGATTTTGTTTTATTGGGCTGCCAACACTAAGGGTAGAAAAGAACATCATCACAAGTGGGCTGACAAAATCATATCATCATCACGTGGACTAGAGGGAGTTGGCCGCACATGTTTGGTCTTGTGGATGGCACATGTAAGTGAAGGATTGGGGCAGCCGTCATATGTGAGAAAGGGGCCAACACTTGGTTTATATATAATATACTTTCATCACTTTAGAGGGGGATATACCCAGCCGTAGAAGATTAGAAAGGAAGGAATTCAATTTTCATCTCTCACGCTAATTAAGGATGTTGGATCAGTTCGGGATGACAACCGATGCTGTGAAGACAACTATGAGCGGCTAGGCTCTTCGTGGCTTCCTTCAGGTGGACGGTTAAGTTAGGTTTTTACTTTATTCAGTTTATACTCAGGTTTGGATGTATATTTGACTTTGACAACGTTGTATGAATACATTGATGTGTTGGTTTCTTTGAACTATTTGCGTGTGTTTTGAGTTCTTGCTTTACAACTTGTTCGGTTGATGACAAAACTTAGTAACTTGTTGGGTGACATAGAGTAGGTTGACTCACACTAGTAAATAGGGTTAATCAAATTATAAAAGATCTGATGACAAAGACCTATTTTTTATTACCATATTAAATTAACCAACTTTCCAACATCATGTCTATGCGATGGCCAATTAACTGAGTAAACTGAGTTTTGTGAAACCCAGAACCTGAAGTTTGGAGGAAGTTACGTTTTATAAATCTGATATCTTTTCTTGTAGTTAGTTTTTTAGTTTCTTTCAAATAAATCAAAACCCCAAATCTAGATTAGTAGTAGTTAATTAAATAATTTAGCTAAACACTAACCACATATTCCCCGTGGATACGATACCCTACTTACGCTATCTATTTAGTTTAATTAGGTTTTTGATTGACCCTAACGACAGTCATCAAAATGGCGCCGTTGCCGGGGAATTAGTGCGCTTAGTGTTAGTTATTTAGTTAGTTAGATAGTTATTTAGTAGTTAGTTGTTCTTGCTTCTTAAGAAAAAAATCTAAAAAAACCAAAAAATATTGTTCTTTTTATTTTATTTTATTTTTGTTAGTTCGATATTACGCGCGGGTGTTTTGTTTAGTGCTTATGCAGGTCTTTGAATCATGGATAGAGCTTATCAACCAGAGTTTAATGAATTTGAGGATGCTAAATTCTCACAACATAACCAACCAATGTATCAACAAATGAGCTTTCAAAACAGACAATCACCGAATCAGAACCGATATGCCAGATATAATGAAGTGAACGGGTATTATGACCAATTTGGATGTGAAGAATATAATGATTTTGTGCCTCCACAGCAGCAGTTTATTCAAAGAGGTCAAAATCGGGTCAGTTTGGGTCAGCAAAGGTATAATGATGTTCAACAAAATAGTTATGGAAGATTTTTCGAGATATCAAATCAGAATCACCAGCAAGGCAATCGGAGAAGTTATCAGCAGAATCCAGATCAAGGAAGATCGAGTGGTCCGGATGAAAGTTCGAAGGATGAGATTATGGAACTGTTGAAACAGATAAAGCAAGGATTTTGCAATTATTCGAGCTATCAAGGAGATCAAGATAACTATGACAACAATTGGTAGACTCAAGAGAATGAGCAAACGGGTCAGCATGAGTCTGATGATAACTCCATCAATGAAAAGTTTGACACGATCATGGAGTTTTTGAAAGATATTCAGAAAAGCAATGAGGTCAGAGATAGGGAAGTTAAGGCATTGTCACAGCAGGTTGGACAATTAGCTGAAGAAGTGGCTATCATCAGAAGAAATCAAGATCAGCTTCTTAGTGATTGTCAGAAAAATCCAGCTCACAATTCTTCTCACCCGAGTGTCCACATAGATGAGGTAAGTACTCCTTCTCTTTCTAAAAATTCTACTGTTGAAACTCAGTCACCACAACAGGTTGAGGGTATGGTAGAGGATGTGACTGAGTCTGAGGGTGAGAGTGAACGTGATCAGGAAATTGGAAATTTTATAAAATCTAAGCATGGTTCAAATAAAACGTTTTTTGATAGTAATAATGGGAATGTAAAGGTTCCATCCCCCATGGCTTTACTTGCACCCAAAAATTTAAATAAACGGAAATCGTCTAAGGATGAAAATTGGGAAAGTTTTGAAAAGGTAAAAATAAATAAACCATTGCTTGATCAAATTAAGGAAAGTCCTGATCACATTGAATCTGTTGAAGAGTTGAGTACCCGAAAACGACGTCACAAGTTTCCTAAACAACTTGATACCATTCATGTGAACGCCGTTTTGATGGGTACCCTTCCCCCGAAACTCCAAGATCCAGGAGCACCTATTATTTCAATACAAATATGTGATTTTAAATTGGACAGGGCTTTGTTGGATCTTGGAGCCTGTGTAAGTATATTACCGGGGAGTTTATATGATCAGTATGATTTCGGGCCATTGAAAAAAGTTGAAACCATAGTTGTGATGGCTGATCAAACTCCTACGTGTCCTCGGGGGATTGTAAAGGATGTGATTGTGAAAGTTGGTGAATTTTATTATCCTGTCGATTTCTTGGTACTTGATTGTGTTAAAAATAACCAACCAACCGTTATATTGGGTAGACCGTTCCTAGCTACTGCTCATGCTGTTATTCATTGTATTGAGGGAACGGTCAGGTTTAGGTTTGGGGATCAAAAGTCGATTTTAAAAGTATTTTCAAACTCAACCAAACCTATTGCTAACAAGTGTGAACCTTCTGAAAAGAAGAGTCGTATGGACTAGAAAGAATGTTTTGTGATTGACAGGTTGGTAGAGGTTAAGAAAAAGAAGAAGAAATCAAGGAGGAGTAGGAGAAAGAAAAGGAATGAGGCACACAAGATAGATGGAGAAGAAGAAAAGCGTGAGTTGAATAGCTGCTGGTTGTTGAACAAGTTGGATGGTGTTTCAAAGTTGTGGATGAATAGATTGATGAAAATGAGAGATTGCAAACACCCTACACGCCCACCATGACTTGGCAGGTATGATCTGGCTGAAGATCTAAAACTTAGCGCTTCTTGGGAGGCAACCCAAGTTTTGTTTTTATTTTTGTGTTTTTGTGTATGAACCGGACAAGTGTGGGGAAGTCTGAGGAGGTTTGGTTGCTCGTCGAACTTGTTTTTCTCTCGTTTCTCTTTGTTACTGGCCCGTTTAACCTGTTTGGGAGCTTTTGAGATTTATTTTGCAGGTTTCGATCATTTTTGTCCATACTCAATCTCCATTTGGACGAAAGTGATTCGAAGAATCATATAAAGACAAGCGTCCTGTGTTGAAGCAGCCGCGAATGAAATGCTATACGGTTGCAGTGGAACAAGCCTCATAGGAATTCATCCGTTTAAAATCAGGGGAGTCTGTTCCATTATTTATGTGTTTTTATTTATGTTTTAGTATATAAATAGTTTCTCGCTCCATTGAGGACAATGCAGAAATTAAGTGTGGGGAGGGGAAACTAGCGTTTAGTGTGTCTTAGTTTGTGTCAGTCGTGTCGTAAAAATTAAAAAAAAATTAAAAAAAAATAGAAAATGTCTCGAGAAAGTTTTTGTATATAATGGAAAATGATAGATATAATTGGATCATTGGCATTTAATTATTATATATATAAGATAATAAACGGCCAGTCACGCGTCTAACTTAGGATATGTGAGTAGGCCCAGCCAGTTGAAGAGTTTCTTAGGAATGATATAATATACCTTAAATTAGGAGTTTTGTGGGTTCTCGCGTTAGAAGCTGTGATAAAACTGAAACTGTGAAGAGTATAAGAGGTACGTCATAAGTAAAAAACTTATAAGTTTTTCCGATTAAATTGGCACACCTGTTTCTTTTTGTGAAAACAAATCCGAAACAGTGTGGCTCCCAAAAAAAAATATTCCATTCATCCATTTGAGCTATATGTTAAAAAAAAAGAAAAATGAAGCCTATGGTATTGCCGCGGGGATAGCGACTCATGCGGTACATACCCTCTAGGTGGAGTTATAAAAAATATGTGAAGTTTATGGCATTAACCATGGGGATGGTGACTCGTGTGGCGTATGTCCGCTAAACTGATCATAAGCAAAAGCATGTAAAGCTCGCAACATCATCCATCTATCCATCATAAAGTTTAATCGGAATAATATAAGAGTTTTTTATATAAGGCGGTAGATTATAAATCTTTTAATCTCATAAGCTTGAAACGGGAATACGTGGAGTCGTAGTCTTTTGAGTGTGGGATCCATAGATGACTATAAATTACTTGAACTTAAATGAATCGTGAATAAGGGCTTGGAAGCTGGCGGTTGGGTTTCAGTGGACCGTATACCTGCAATCCTATTTAATGTGTGGTTTGACTTGTTAAATAAATTAAATGAATATATTGAATGCTGATGTTTCTGATTGTGATTCCATTGCAAATAATTTTTTCGGGACGAAAAGAGATAAGTGTGGGGATGTGATGTCGGGTCAAAATATGTCGTGTTTTATATTAATTTATGTTGAGTATTAGTATGTTAAATATGTTAATTCATACGTGTTATATACTTATTGTGTATTGGCGTTCTCTGTGTTTAACAGGTATTAAAATGCGTTAATGAGAGTAATCGGGTTAAAAGCGGGTTCGACAGGTTGATAAACGAGACACACTACATTATTCGTGAGCCGTTACGAGTCAAAAGGTTACGGTTTACGGCATAATTATAAAGGCAGCACGTTGGTTGTTTGTGAGGGAATTAAAAAGGTGCCAATCCATGTGAAGATGGGCCGATAACACAAAAGCCATTCGTGGATTTCTTGGGAAATATTCATCATCATCGAACTTTGGAGATACAACTCACGTGGGCTCCTTGGACGGGCATAGTGGGTCGGTCATTGGGGGACTGTCCATCTTAACATCACATTATCCATCATCAAATAATATATGTACAACGCATACATGTTGGCAGCCAACATTAAAACACACGAAAACAATTGCTTTGGGGGAATTTTGGATGATATTTTCGACATCTAAAAAACATTATCAATAATCATCACGTAGGAGACTTTGTTGGATTTTGTTTTATTGGGCTGCCAACACTAAGGGTAGAAAAGAACATCATCACAAGTGGGCTGACAAAATCATATCATCATCACGTGGACTAGAGGGAGTGGGCCGCACATGTTTGGTCTTGTGGATGGCACATGTAAGTGAAGGATTGGGGCAGCCGTCATATGTGAGAAAGGGGCCAACACTTGGTTTATATATAATATACTTTCATCACTTTAGAGGGGGATATACCCAGCCGTAGAAGATTAGAAAGGAAGGAATTCAATTTTCATCTCTCACGCTAATTAAGGATGTTGGATCAGTTCGGGATGACAACCGATGCTGTGAAGACAACTATGAGCGGCTAGGCTCTTCGTGGCTTCCTTCAGGTGGACGGTTCAGTTAGGTTTTTACTTTATTCAGTTTATACTCAGGTTTGGATGTATTTTTAACTTTGACAACGTTGTATGAATACATTGATGTGTTGGTTTCTTTGAACTATTTGCGTGTGTTTTGAGTTCTTGCTTTACAACTTGTTCGGTTGATGACAAAACTTAGTAACTTGTTGGGTGACATAGAGTAGGTTGACTCACACTAGTAAATAGGGTTAGTCAAATTATAAAAGATCTGATGACAAAGACCTATTTTTTATTACCATATTAAATTAACCAACTTTCCAACATCATGTCTATGCGATGGCCAATTAACTGAGTAAACTGAGTTTTGTGAAACCTAGAACCTGAAGTTTGGAGGAAGTTACGTTTTATAAATCTGATATCTTTTCTTGTAGTTAGTTTTTTAGTTTCTTTCAAATAAATCAAAACCCCAAATCTAGATTAGTAGTAGTTAATTAAATAATTTAGCTAAACACTAACCACATATTCCCCGTGGATACGATACCCTACTTACGCTATCTATTTAGTTTAATTAGGTTTTTGATTAACCCTAACGACAGTCATCACTTAACCTTCCCTAATCATGTTTTACTTAGTTATTTAGCTTAAAGTCAAACCGTCGTAATTAAGGTTTGACTTAACGATTAATCACTAATGGTCCAGTGATTAGTCAAACTAAAGGTAGTTATAAGTTGATAATTATGTGGGCAATAAACCCTTAAAAGGGCACCCTTTGATTCCCGATCTAACTAGATCATTTGTCGGGTCAAAGTTTGTTATAAAAAGTCAACAGAAACTTAACTTTCGAATTAACACGTAATTAGCAATGTAGAAGGCGTGCAACCTATTTTATCACTCATATAACTTGGTAATTAGTATAAGAACTGGTCTAAGCTTGTTCGATCCGACAATTTTCTGTTTAGGCTCGGTTCGGAATCGAAAGTCGCAAAACTTTGACTTTTGTTTTGACTTCAGTTCTGACCCTTTTTGGCATGATTTAGAAATGCCTTAGAGCTTCGTTAGGACCAGCTTGTATGATAGTATAACCCTCTGCGTTTATACTACCTGACTCGTTTATTGTCCGATGTTTCCGTTAAATGCCTAATGATGACCAATATGCCCATTTGACCTTAAAACGAGAGTTTTGGAAATGTGAGAGGACAATAATCTTTGTTACTGATTTATAAACATCTCCCTAAACTTTCACGCCAGTTGGAGGTCTAGATTATGAGTTATGCTCAATAGCGTAATTAGAAGGCCTTTTATTAATTAAACGGCGTAATTAGCATAAAGCCTATCTAAACCCAATTTTTGACACCAAACCTTTTAGCCACTGATGTAATATAATATTTTGGGATTTTTGAAGATTTTTAATTATTTTTAAACTGATTATAACCTAAGGTTATTGCCTTGATTCGGTAATTACCGATTATACCCTTTCCTTTTATAAAATGAGTTTTACACGACATTTTGATACCAAATCTTTTGCCACTGATTTTATATGATAAATGAAGTATTTTTGAACTTTATAACCTGATCAGAAAACTAAGATTCCTTTTATAACCCGGAAATCGCTTTAAACGACTCTTTACGCGTATTAAACACATAGTATGGGTTTAAAACCATTTTGTCATATAAGAATTATCGCCAACTGATATAACCTATTAAATTAAGTTGTTTTACTGATTATTTCAGACCCGAATTTCAGAATTATAATTAATCCCGTTTATAATATTTTAAATGACCAAAATACCCCTACGGGGCTTAAATTGAGATTAAACTCGTTTTGGGCATAATGGAAGGTATCCTAATGATATCACAACATATTTAAGGCATATTAACTTAGAAAACCTGTTCGTGACTCATTCGGTTACCGTTATGCGTTATTCGCGTTCGGTTCGGTTTATGTAACTAGTTTGCATAAATTAGCCGAAATGGGTCGAACCTTATCATTTTTATCTCAAAATCCAGAATGTGGTTAGTTTACCCATATTATACAAGTCTTCAAACTTGTCGGGTCTAAATCACATTCTATTCCGGTCTTCGCTAAATCATGCGTTCGAACCGTATCTTCCTTTAAAACTAACCGGTCTAAGTTTAGGTTTAATTAAAGACCCGTTAGGATTCTAATAGGTTATTATAAACCTTCGTTCCAGAATAGGAGACCCGGTAAAAGCTACGTGCACTTGCTTGTTGTGATTATTACTTGCAAAGGTAAATACTTTTAACTTATTTTCCCTATACGGGCTTGGGGTACGGTATATAAAATACCGCTTGGTTGGGCATTGAATCTTTAATCGAATGGAGGTTAATTCATTAAAATGACCCGTTTAAATTGTTTTGTTGCTTAAAGCCTTTGGGGGGTTAATGACCATGTCCCGGATATCCTTGGCATCATTTTACGAAATGGCCACGACCTAAGCACGGGGTGTAGGCGTACACCCGACGGTGCATCAATAAATAATAAGGTATAACTACCGGTTTCGGGAATAAACCGCCGCGGGACTATATCGTGTGGTGTGTCTATTAAGCTCTAACCCAGTATCAACCCGGGCTACTGAACGCATAAGAAACATGTAATTCTTTTACAAGATTATATTCAAATAATTATCCCAAGTTATAAAATGTTTTGTGCCTCGTGCATTTAAATCAATTTTCTAAACCTTTTCAAAATGAGTCAGTTGATTGTATTTACCAGTGTAAACTAACGTATTTTCCCAAAAAGATTAAGTGCAGGTACTACTCGAAATAGGCTGGCTTTCTCCTTAGCATCAATAAGAGTATCGCAAGCTTGGATGCATTTCAGTCTGTTGAACAAAGTTTCTTTTATTTGATCCACCTGTGGATTATCTTCAACTATTTTGTGATACTTAATATTACAATTCTATTCGGTTGAAATGAATCTATCTTTTGCTTCTGCTGTGCATTTATATATATTGTGTTGTTTGACTATAATGATATCAACTACGTCACGATACTCCCCCACCGGGCCCACCGGTAATACGTGGAAATATCGGGGTGTGACATTAGTGCAGCAGTGGTTTGATAGTGGTTTGATACATTGTTAGTGCAGCAGTGGTTTGATACATGGTCAGAGCAGCAGTGGTTTGATACATGATCAGATAGTGGTTCGATACATAGTCAGATACATTGAATGAAATTGTTAATGCAGCAGGTATGCTTTATTTTTTTAGTATAGAACACATTGCAGCAGGTATGCTTTATTTTTTGAGTATAGAACACATTGCAGCAGGTATGCTTGATTTTTTAACAGGTATGCTTGTTAGGTTTCAGATTTTTGAACAGGTTTGCATGATGCTATTTATAGGTTTCAGATTTTTGATTATAGAATCATAGAACATGTTCAGATTTTTTATTATAGAATCATAGAACAGGTTTTTGATTTTGGCGGGAAGGGTTTTGGAAGTTGCAGGGGGTAATGTTGTGTCTTAACACAAAGTACAAGGGGTAATAACAAAGGACAAATTAGTAATTTACCAGTGGGGGGTAATTGTGCGACTTAACACGAATGTTGGGGGTAAAATGGAAGGGTAATATAGTCATTTCAACTTAGAGTTAACAGATCTGTTAACAACTTTGACGTCGGGGGGTAAAGTTGCGACATAACAGAAACGTTGGGGGGTAAAATTGCAGTTTACTCTTTTATTCTTTTTGTTGCTTTAATTTATTTTGATATGCATGAATAAGTAGTGCACTATAAGCTTTAGGGACTCGTATACAATTTTTGTTTTCGTTTAAAACGTAATGTTTTTATAACTTTTATAAAATAATAATAATAATAACAAAAAAGTTTAAGATACATACATTTTAATGTTCAAGTTTAGAAGTTTAATGTTTGTTTTTATAGCTTTTTTTTTTATAAATAATGCGAAAAGTAAAAAAAATGTATATTGATAAAAAATAACTTGACAATTAAAAATTAACGTAACAATGGCGATGATGTGGAAATATAAGTATTGGTTAGGATATTTGTAGGATTGGCGAGAAAATGAGTATTTTTAGTGTATTTATGAAAATTTGATATGGCTGCCGACTAGATACGTATGTAAGTGCATTTATCACCTTATATTGGTGATGGTCTTATGCCTTTTAACAATGTTTTTTTTTTTTTTTTGAAAATTAACTTCATTCACAACTGGCCGACCCAAACCGGGCCAACCAAAAGACCAACAAACCGACTACCGATTACATATTAACAAAGGAGTTCCAATCTTCCCACTCTATGCCTTTGAATTTCGATCTATTAACAAACCAAGTGAACCCCAAGGCCTTAACCTCACTCAAAATATTAGCTATCCTAAGAGAGGAGTTTGAAAAAATAAGCTTATTCCTAGCTCTCCATAAACTCCAGCAAGCGATCCTCACAATACCTTTAATCGCTTCCTTTTTTCTTTCCGAAACCCCGAGAGTTTTATGCAAATCAGAAGATCTTTTATAGAAAAAGCAAAGATATTCGGGATCTTACACCACACGCTGATCCCGTTCCAAATGTTCGACGCAACAAAGCAAGCCGTAAAGAGATGTTCCGTTGTTTCTTCGTCCGAGCCACGAAATGGACACAGCGAGTCACCGAACTGGATGTTCCTTTTCTTCAGAGCCTCCTTAGTCGGAATCCTGTTTTGTTCCATTCTCCACGAGTGCACATTACATTTTACCGGAATCCAGTTACACCATTCCATAACGTATCCGTCATATCGAGCGATATCCGATTTCAACATTTTTTTAACAGCTTTTACGGAGAAGATACCTAATTGATCGGACGACCACTTCCAGGAATCGTTAGAACCCGAAATCTGAACTTGATCCAGATGAGAGCACAGCGACTGGAGATTATCCAACAGATCCGAATCTGTCAACTGAACCTTCCATCTCTAATAAAAAAACTTGTCCGAACCTTGTGACGCTATTCTGTCCCCTACCACACACTTCTTATTGGTTTCTAGTCTGAATAGGTCCGGATACATATGCTTCAGCGGTTCGTTAGCAGCCCAAGTGTCCAGCCAAAACGTTATTTCCCTGCCGTTGCCTACCACTCCTTTCAAAAAGTTTCTAATCGGAGAACCATCTACCTTAGAATTAATAAAAACTTTTGCAATAGAATTCCATACTCCGGAGAAGGATTTTTTAAATGGGATACACTCCCATCCAACCCGAGAGAAGTGAAGCGCGTCTATGATTCTTTTCCACAAAAAAATATTTTCCGTTTTGAACCTCCACCCCCATTTAACTAAGAGAGACGTGTTCA
Source organism: Helianthus tuberosus (assembly GCA_030545235.1). Lineage (NCBI taxonomy): Eukaryota > Viridiplantae > Streptophyta > Magnoliopsida > Asterales > Asteraceae > Helianthus > Helianthus tuberosus. Next base: position 11,535,030 of record CM060381.1, read on the forward strand.
AATCTTTGAGTTTATTCAGCCCTAGACCCCCATCTTTCTTGTGCCGCGAGACCCGGTCCCAACTAACCCAATGCATCTTCCTTTCCTCTGTTGCACCTCCCCATAAAAATTTCTTTATCATACCTTCCAAGTCCGAAATTACATTCTTAGGAGCTTTGTAAAGAGAGAAATAATAACATGGCAAGCTCTCCAACACCGATTTGATCAAAACCATCCTACCCCCAATCGACTAAAGATGAGACTTCTAATTTGCAAGACGAGATCGGAAAATGTCATAAACCGGTTGCCAATTGCTTATTCTATTCATGTTGGCTCCTACCTTAAGCCCAAGGTACATGAACGGAAGAGCGTCTGGTTGGCAACCAACCTCATTGGCCATGGCCCCAATCTCAGCCGTTTCCACTCCTAGCCCATAGAGATTCGATTTGCCGATATTAATTTTTAGACCCGAACACACAAAGAAACATCGAAGAATTCTAACTATGTTCACCACTTCCGATTTAGACCATTCCCCCACAACTATTGCATCGTCAGCATATAAAAGGTGAGTGAGAATCAGACCATTGTTGGGAGTCGCAATCCCATTAATCACACCTTCCTCTCTTGCTCGATTCAACATACATGATAATGCTTCCATTACCACAAGGAACAGAAAAGGAGAAAGCGGGTCCCCTTGTCTCATACCTTTTTCGCACCTGAAATTGAAGGTAGGATCTCCATTCACAAGAATAGATGAGCTTGCCGATGTGAGAATTCCCGATATCCATGTACACCATTTGTTCGAAAAACCCATTTGTTGAAGAGTGTTGATCACGAACCTCCAGTTGACATTGTCGTACACCTTCTCAAAGTCTATCTTGAGAAAGAAAGCTTTCGAGTTCCTTTTCTTGATCCAAGAGATGAGTTCGTTAACTACAAGTGGCCCATCCAAGATGAATCTTCCTTTTAAAAACGCCGATTGAGTTTCGGATATAACTCCATCTAAAACCATCCTCATCCTGTTAGCCAACACTTTGGAAATAGCCTTGCTGATTACTCCAACCAAATTGATCGGCTTATAGTTGTTTAAAGAAACCGGGTCAGAAACTTTAGGAATGAGCGCAATATAGGAGACGCAACTTCCTTTACTTAACTCTCCTGTATTGTAAAACCAAGCGAAATTTCTCGCAAAATCTTCTTTAAACAGATCCCAAAAATGCTTAATGAACTTAAAATTGAACCCATCAGGTCCCGGGGACCGGTCATCTCCACATTCAAAGATGGCGTTCTTAATTTCAAGCTCCGAGAAAGGTTCTTCGAGCATTATACTCTCATCCTCCGAGATTTTGTTAATATTGTGACAAATGAGATCGGGTCTCGTCGGCATAAGCTCCTTGAATTTGTCCCGAAAAAAGAAAAGAACCTGTTTCTTTATCTTAGCTGGCTTGGTGCACCATTCTCCATTGTTTGTAAGGCCGTGAATATTATTCGAAGCTTTCCTACTATTCACCATGGCATGAAAAAATTTGGAGTTCTCGTCTCCGTCTATCGCCCACTTGATCCGAGCTCTTTGCTTAATATCCAGGGTCTTTCTGTCTTCAATCTCTTTGATTAATTTCCTATTTTTCGCCAAAACCCATTCTTCCTCTTCCGACAAATCCCTAGACTCCATGTCAATTTCCATCTACTCCAATTCTGAAAGATCTAATTTTCAACTTCTTTTTCTTTCTCCAAAAAATCATCCCGCCACTTTTTGATAAACGATTTAATCCTATCAAACTTGGCCGTGAGACACTTATCCGGAGGATCAAAACATTCAAAACCTTCCACTGCCTCCTTTACAACCTCCTCAAATCCGGGTTTCCCAATCCAAGAACTGAAACCCTAAATGGACGCGGACCGAACTTTAAATCAACCAACTAAAGAATGATGGGACAATGATCCGAGTGACGATAAGGCATAACTCTGACGCAAGCAGAAGGCCATTTATTGAAAAATTCAGGGCAGACCAAGAACCTATCCAGCTTACTAAGCTTTCTCCCATTATCCCTTTTACACGTATACTTCCTACCCTGCATCGGGTATTCCAACAAGCCATTATCAAAAATGAAATTGTTAAAATTCTCAGAACATACCGGCTTAAACTTGGATCGTTTCGTTTCCTCCTGCGATCTCACTGCGTTAAAATCACCGACAATAACCCATTTGCCATCAGCTGGATCAATGACGTTTGAGATCTTGTTCCACAGTTGCAACTTCTCCACAACATTGTTTTTACTTGTTTGTTTTAAGTCATGAAATCTAAACAGCTGTGGAACTTAAATCCACATGGCATTAGCCAATGGTCTCCATTGCATACAACAATTCGTTAGAAAGGAGATTATATGATCTTACCGAAATTAAAATGGGGGGAATTGCAATAAACATCTTTTATTTTCTAGACTAATGGGTTGTTTGTTTACCTCTAAATGGCTCCACTAAGAGGAAAGTCTCTGAATCGGTCAGATGTATGAGGGTTTGGTTCACCAAATAACCACCTCTTAATGAAACCATTTAGATTTGAATGATTCAGCTATCTTTGAGATCTGAATGAAACATTTGACACAGATGCCCTTTTGCCCTAACAAAAGATACTGTGCATCCCTCACGTTCTCATCTTCCCTCCTTCCACAGCTCCTGTTGTCACACTGTCACACCCCGATATTTCCACGTATTACCGGTGGGCCCGGTGGGGAGTATCGTGACGTAGTTGATATCATCATAATCAAATAATCACAGTTCAATGCACAGCGGAAGTCTAAAGTAATAATAATACAAACCGATTCGAAAGTATAATAGAATATTACACAACGGTTGTATATTGATCCACAGGCGGATCTTAAACAGAATTATAATCATTGTTCGACAGACTTTAGACGCTTAGAACTTGCAAAATTCCTTATTAACGCCTGAGCTCCCAGCCAATTACGTACAGTACCTGTCACTTAATCTTTTGGAAAACACGTCAGTTTACACTGGTAAATACAATTAACTGACTTTTTTGAAAATGATTAAGAAAATTCATTTGAATGCACAAGGCACAGAATATCTTTTATAACTTGGGACACTTATATAAAAATAATCTTGTATATATATTTACATGTTCGTTATACATTTAGGGCCCGATGTTAGAAACCGGGTCAAGATTAACAGACACACCACAAGTATAGGCCCACAAGAGAGTGGGTTACCATTTCCCTTATGCAACTGTCAGGTGTATGCCTATACCTCGTGCTTAAGACGTGGCCATTTCTTTATAATGATGCCATGGATATCCGGGACATGGTCATTAACCCCTAAAGGCATTTATTTCAAACAAGACAGATTAAAACGAGTTACCTCAATAATTTAATCACAATCCGATTAAACATTCAATACCCGACCAAGCGGTATTATTATAATACCGTATCCCAAGCCCGTATAGGGAAAATAAGTTAAGAGTATTTACCTGAGCTAAAATGCAATTTATACTCAGCCGTATATTCTAATCAGCAAGCACAAGTACCTCTACTGGGGCTCTCAATCTGGAACAAATGTTTTTATTAACCTATTAGATTCCTAACGGGTCTTATTTAAGTTGAAACTTAGACCGGTTAGTTTTCAGGAAAGGTTTACGGTTCAAAACGCAAGATTAAGCGAAGACCGGATTAGAATGTGATTTAGACCCGACAAGTATAGAGACTTGTATATTATGGATAAACTAAACACATTCTGGATTTTGAAGTGAAAATGATAAGGTTTGACCCGTTTCGGTTAATTAATGTAAACTAGTTACATAAACCGTACCGAACGCGTAAAATGCATAACGGGTAACCAAATGAGTCATGCACATGTTTCAAAAGTTAATATGCCTTAAATATGTTGTGATATCAGTAGGATACCTTCCATTATGCCCAAAACGAATTTAAAGTCAATTTAAGCCCCGTAGGGGTATTTTGGTCATTTTAAAGATTATAAAAGAGGTTAAATAATAACCTGAGTTTTTGGTCTTAAATAATCAGTAAAAAATATTTATTTTATCAAGTTATATCAGTAACATATCTCACATATGTGAAATTTACCATTCATGGCCTAACTATGCACCGTAGGGGCATTTTGGTCATTTCACATATGCTTTAAGGGTTAATTTTGGAAATCTGAGTTCAAAACTTTTATTTACTGTTAAAGTATAAAAACTTATTCATAACATCAGTAGGTATCAAGCTTTAGGTGCCTAATATGGTTTTAAACCATACTATGTGCCTAAATCGCATAAAAGTCGGTATTTGACGGTATTTAGGTTAAATAAGAAAATCTGAGATTTTGAACAGCCTTTATAGTTTAAAATAACTTATTTGATATATAAAATCAGTAGCAAAAGGTTTGGTGTCAAAAATTGGGTTTAAATAGGTTTTATGCCGAAAGTGCCGTTTAATTAATAAAAAGGCTTTTATTTACGATATTGAGCATAACTCATAATTTAGACCTCAAACTGATGTCAAATTTTTAGGACACGTTTATAAATCAGTAATAAAGGTTTTTGTCCTCTCACATTTTCAAAAATCTCGATTTAATCTCAAAAGGGCATAATGGTCAACTTTTAGGCATTTAACGGAAACATGTAATGAACTAGGATTTCTAAGGAACCAAGTTGTATAACCTCAGAGGATTATACTAACATATAATATGGTCCTAAAGGAATCCTAAGGCATGTCTAAACTAAACTAAATCGGGTCAGAACTGAAAGTCAAAGCAAAAGTCTACTTTTGCGACTTTCGGTTCCGAACCGAGCCTAAACTCAAAATTGTCGGATTGAGCATGTTTAAACATGTTCTTACATTAATTACCAAGTTATATAAGTGTTAAAACAGGTTTCATAGCTTCTACATTGTTAATTATGAGTTTATTTGCAAAATAGCATTCTGTTGACTTTTTATAATTAAGTTTAACCCGACAATTGACCAAGTTAGAGTGATAATCAGTGGGTGCCCTTTTAAGGGTTTGTTACCCACATATTTACCAACTAATAGCCATTTTCGAATCGAATAATGGCTGGACCGTTTGTGATTAATCACAAAGTCAAAGCGTATTTACGATATCTTTGACTTTCAGTCATTTACCTAATGAAAACATAATTACAGGAGCTAAGAACGCTTACAAGGGTCCTTAGCAAGAAGATTAAGACTAAGAGAGCTTCCTTCCAATGTAGGATGCTCCAGAGAATGGGTTTGAAAGCCCCAAAGCTTGAGAGTATAAGATTTTTGAGTTTGTGCAAATGAAAGATCAACCTCAAGACCCTATTTATACTACAAGAGGTCTTCACCAGATCAAACCAGGTGTTTTAAGTTGTTTTCAGATCAATACAAGTGTCCAGGTGGTATTAAAATACCATCAAATAGTCCATAGGATCGAGATTTGGCTGAATTGAAGAAGAGATATGCAGTAACCTGCACCTGTGCAGGATTCTGGTCAGATTACGCCGTCGCGTCGGGCGACGGCAAGGAGGCAGGGGTGGTGGCGCGACGCCACCAGGTAGATAACCAGCTCAGCAAGTTTCATTCTTGACCATTTCACCCCCTGAACCTTTTAATACGCAATATCTTTCATTTCAAGCATATTTAACCCACAAAAATTATATTTCTATGATCCTTAGAGTATAACCAAACACAGTTAGGTCCGGTTTCATTAAACGATAACCGAAAACACAAGTTTTGCCTCGTTGACGCTTTTAACCCCTTAATTACGAAAGCTAACGTATTTTCCTCATACGATATCGAAACCTTGTGAAATTTTTATCACTTATTCTTGGGAGCATAATTAATCGTTACAAGGCTCCCCATTCGTTAAAAGGTCACTCAGAGGTATTAATTAAACATGTTGACACATTTAACCCTCGCATCTTGTAAACTTTCACTTTCTTCCACAAATGGTTTCATACGCTTCATGATTCATTCGATTAAGGGTATAAACATCATGTAGGGTTGTTGAAAGGCAAAATTATCAAATGTTGACACGTTGAATCCTTCTATACACATACTCTCTTTGTTTGTCAACTTTAGTCCCTCATAATCAATCCGTTACACGTTTAAAGTTCATGACACGTGTCGATACTATATTGGACATGATTTTGCGAGGTGTTACACACACCCCATGTAACAACCCTCATTAAAAGTCCTATTTATTTTATTATTTTATCCAAGAGGAAACCCTAATTAAGACACCCAAGTGATTCTGCACAAACCCTAAAATTTTCAGAACAATCAGAATCAGGATCAGGGCCCAGGGGGTATTTTCTACTCAACGATTATCCAAATAAAACGTTGTCTAAATATAATTTCGAGAATCTGTCAACTCAGCAGACCTAGTCCCACACGTGGCAACAATATAGTAAAAATGTGACCCTTACGAACAGTAAGGGTTTATGCTTACGGTCCGTAAGCTAAGTCAAAATCGGGTATAAATAGAGGGCAGTGGCACTTGATTTCTGGAATTTGAGCGACGAACCAATTCGTAATACGCTCCGAGATATCTTCTGTTTATCACAATTAACACACACGAAACACTAATTAGTATAGCGGGGTGCTGCCGCAAACAGGGTATTAACTCGATCGCTGCTACGATTCAATGTCCGATCGATCTAAACTATCCAATGGATGTTTAAGCGCTATCCTTTGTCATTAGTTGTGATTCCGACAGGATGTTGAGTACCACCCGAATTGGGGGGGAAAACTCTGTCCTTCGTTGTGAATCCGATGGATGTTTAAGTGATTGCACTTTGTCATTCGTTGTGAGGGTTTTAATCTCGTGAGTTATCGTAAATGCTGTATTAAGTTACCTACCTAGTTCGTGTGCACTAGGTTACAAGACTAATCAATAGGCTAAGCTCTGCCTGTATAAATCTGCAATATATCAAGGCTTATCTGTAGACTAAACTTTGACCGTATGAATCTGCATGATTATAATGTGAGTCATTCTCTTTTTATCAAATTTGTTTATAAAAGCATGTTATTTTCAAAGATTATAATTACAGTGATTAAGTTTATGTAATCACCAAGTTACAGCCGGTATGTGGGGTTTTGTATACATTACTTGATAACCATCACTATTGGACAACGAGTTAGCCAATGAGTGATATGACCATAGTCACAGACACCATCGGGCAAAGAGGCTACCGATGGATGTTCGAGTGACAAGTACTGTGGGTAGTTGGTTGATATAGAAACATTGTAATCTCCCTTAATACTGTAATTTATAACAATGTTTTCTAGTTATACTTTGCAGTGATTAAGTCTTTGCCAATCTTTAAGAAGCAAATGTAAAAACTCTTAATGCTGTAAAATATAACAAATATGTTTTATTAAATAGAATGATTCACTCAGTATTTCCCGCTGACAAAACCTTTTTAAAACGCGTTTCAGGTTATTACAGTAGATTGGAGTAAGAGATGGATACGACACTGAAAGGCATCAAGAAGTGGCTTATTTTATTAATTAAATCAAATTAAGAAATATTGTTTTATGTAATCAAATTTATCTTTATTAAAGCTACCTTTGTAAAACATGGATTTATTCCATCTATTTAATAAATAAAATCCGGTGTTTCCAAACTCTGATATTTTTCCTAACTCACGGTCCTGATGAAATTTCCGCTGCAACGTTTTCAAAATAATCACCGGTACCACTGGGCTGTTCGCGACTCCTGATTCCGTCTAGGGTGGGTCGGGGGCCGTGACAGAAGGTGGTATCAGAGCCACTGCTTTAATCCTTTAGGTGTTGTAACAATAATACCTAAATTCATATAAAAGAGTTAGGAGATTGCTGTTAACTGGTAGCACACATGATAGCATTTAGACTTGAATTTAAGAAAAGATGCCTTAGTATCAGCTTCGAGATAAGCTAAGTACTTGTGTAAATAAAGTATGATGGGTTTTGATATACCATAAGAATGGTAATTAGAATATTGCAAGATATGATAAATAAACCAGAATTAATAGTAATTATTGCTTATTGATATTACTTGGTCTAGAATAAGAGATGTTACGGGAATACAAATTTCCCTAATTCTGGATAAAAGCCTAATAAAAGAGGCACTTTTGAAACGATACTATTTATGGGAATTAGAAAATTTTCTCCGGCAAGACTAGGTATGGTGTAGCAGACTCTCCAGTTTGTCTGGATATACTAAGATTACCTCTCCGGCGCGAACCGGGTAAGACGGGGTATATAATATGTCAAACGAGTGACAAGATTTCCCTAAATAGTATTATGACCAGATATCTGACTGGTTTTTGGAAATATGAATCTGTTAAAAACATTGACCTGATAGATGGTATGTTTATTTCAGCATGTGAAATATGTGATTATATAGATATGTATATCTATAAGAAATTCCAAAAGTCAATTTGGAATAAAGCACAAGCATCTGTGTCTGGATTTCTTTATCAGGAATTTCTTTTCCGATATTAAACATTATTTTGTTTAATCATCTGCCTCGTAACTCGTGTGATAAAATAAACAATGGAAAACCTTTAAGTTAAAACGCCATCAAAAGAATTTATAACGCGTTACCATAAACTATTAACGCAAGTAAGAAGCATGTAAAGTTGTGATAAGGTACAAGAAAACACATGAAAATTTAATTATAATTCCACAGAAGTTGAAGTATATCACACACAATTTCCAAGGCAAGACCTTTGAAAAATATAATTGGGCACGATGACACCAATGCTAATTCCGTCAAATAGAAGAACTACTAATTAAAAGGAAGCACTCTATCACGCGATCCTACAAACAACCTGAATCTCGTGGAGGTACGTTGTAACAAGATTTCACAACTATCAGTACACAGTCTAATCAGAGTCATAATTATTTATCACTGAAAAAGGAGTCACATACCTTTGCAAATTCCCTATTTCATTTTATTCGACATTTCCTGGTAATTTCACTTAACAACGGTTATCACAAATTCCATATAAAGCTCTTAAATTTCTTTCATTGAAATTCTGACTTCTGTATATAATAAGTTGACTTTCACATTTCTACTTTTCCTAATAATCATCATACCATAATGATTTCTTTCATAGTAGCAAATATTGATCTATTTCGTTTCTTGATAAAATTCACACATTACACATGCACTGTTTGTTGCGCATGTGATTCATTTGATTTATCAAGACCACAGGAGGATTTCATTCTGATTTGTTATTTTATCCAAACTCAAAATATCATTCCACTCTTTGTACTGTGAACCGCATTATTACAAAACAATAACTCCTTGATTTCGAGTCAATAAATTTCTTGAAAAACTTAATTTTCGTTGGCCTACATAGTTCTATTGTGACCATGTCCGAACTTTCTTATTAAAATTTATTTTGTTTAAATCAAGTTCAAATTATTTAATTCGCTCACATTACATATTCATTTCAAGATTCCATATGATGGATGGAAGCTATCATAATCAAAATAGTCCAAACAAGTACTTCATTTGTTTTGAACCATAATAGGCTTGTTTAGTCTTCGACTTCATTGAATCATTTCTTTACTGACATTTTCAAAATTTAAAGCTTGCACTAATCTCGTTTATATATATCATATACGGATTTAATTATTTATTTAATTATATATTAAATTGCTTTGTTGATAAAAGCCATCTTAACACAAATCGTGTGTTAAGATAATGATACACAAATTTTTGTCATATTTCAATGTATCTCTTAATGATTCTTACAACATCAATCTAGTCTTTCGTGATAATTATTGCTTTAACAAATCTTCAATCGAAAAACATTATATAAAATTTATTATATATGGAAACTTACATAAGTAATTACCTAATTTACAAAATAGTATTACTATATTCTTATTAAACCATTGAGGTGAAGAATTTATATATATATATATATATATATATATGTATGTATGTATGTATGTATATGTATAAAAATTATGTTTGAGTTATAGTCTCATTTAAGTATATGTTTAGTTAATTATTTCTAATATCAGTTTTATTATTAGTAATTAAAATATTAATAGTAATAGTGTTAGTATTATTTTAAAATACTAGGGTTATTGTCAAGGGCAGATATTGAATAGCCTAGCCTTAATTAGGCATGGACTGGCCACCTATGCTTAAACAAGGCAGCACTAACCAATATCCAACCATGATAATGACTAGTTAATATATATATATAAATTAAGTCATCATACTTATTTAGCAAATTTTAAATATATATAAAAATATTTCTTTTATATATACTTTGTACTGTAAGAAGAAGATATATTTTCATAAAACAATACAAGAATTAGAGGGACGAATAAAATTATATAAAGAATTATGTATTACATGTTTTGTGATAACCATGTACCGTAACGCTTTGGTAAGAAAATAACTATATAAAAATAATATACTACGTTGGATTAAGAGAACATTATAATATATATATATATATAGAAATAATTCCCGTTTTCACTTATTTACAACATTTATAAAATACATTTACAACGTTATATGGTTTCAAAATGAAAATAAGTAATCACATAGAATCGACTCATTAAGTGTTATATATGTACAAAAGTATTTGTACAAATATTTTGTACAATAAATATTTTACACCTTTAATTTTTATTTAACGTTATAAATAATAGTGATTTCTTTTACAAAATAATAATACTAAAATATTTTGTAATGAAATAACTTCATTGCAGTGTTTTGTAATATATATTACATAGTAAATATAAGTTTTTTTACATAGTATAGTAAAATACCAAAATAAAATTTATTTAAAAGTGGTGATCATTTACATATAGTAAAAATGTGTAACAAATAATATATAATACATAATATTTATATTTAATAAGATATGGTTCAAACAGGAACACAAATAATATATATTATATTTGCTTTACAAATATAATATAATAGTTGGTCATGCCAAAACAACTTGTTCTTATTATATTTTTGATCTCTAAAACATAGTATGAAAAATACGATCACTAAATAGTGTACTATCACATTGTTTCGCAATTAAAATAACTTGGAACTCTAAACAATGATACACTAACTCTATTGTCTTTTGGTGTATCTTTGCAATTCACTCATCTCAGCACATTGATTTTCTCATATTATAATTCAATATTTGACAAATCATTATCACGCTTTTATTTCATTTTGAACCTGTCGATCTTAAGTCTTCCTCAGTTGCCAATTCAAAGTAAGCTTTCTTTTGACAAAGAATTTTATTGATTCTAAAAATCATTCACATTCATTTTAAATATCTGTTGATCGTATATCTTTTGGCTTGAACCTAGTCATCTTGAAAATTATATCATTTCATCTCATTCGTTTGTCATCAATTTCTTGAACTAACTCAGTTGAACCATTGAATCCTACTTAAGATACAACTTGTATTCACAAAATTCGATATTTTAAATTTGTGTCATCTACCTTAATATTATTTTTATTAACTAAAAGGTGACATAAGTCTAAAAGAAATATCATAACCCAAATACACTTAGGAGTTAGAATCTGAGATGAAGAAAAAGTATTCCTACTTATTCCAGTAAATCTCGAGGACGAGATTTTTATTAAGGTGGGGAGAATGTAACAACCCTCATTAAAAGTCCTATTTATTTTATTATTTTATCCAAGAGGAAACCCTAATTAAGACACCCAAGTGATTCTGCACAAACCCTAAAATTTTCAGAACAATCAGAATTAGGATCAGGGCCCAGGGGGTATTTTCTACTCAACGATTATCCAAATAAAACGCTGTCTAAATATAATTTCGAGAATCTGTCAACTCAGCAGACCTAGTCCCACACGTGGCAACAATATAGTAAAAATGTGACCCTTACGGACAGTAAGGGTTTATGCTTACGGTCCGTAAGCTAAGTCAAAATCGGGTATAAATAGAGGGCAGTGGAACTTGATTTCTGGAATTTGAGCGACGAACCAATTCGTAATACGCTCCGAGATATCTTCTGTTTATCACAATTAACACACACGAAACACTAATTAGTATAGCGGGGTGCTGCCGCAAACAGGGTATTAACTCGATCGCTGCTACGATTCAATGTCCGATCGATCTAAACTATCCAATGGATGTTTAAGCGCTATCCTTTGTCATTAGTTGTGATTCCGACAGGATGTTGAGTACCACCCGAATTGGGGGGGAAACTCTGTCCTTCGTTGTGAATCCGATGGATGTTTAAGTGATTGCACTTTGTCATTCGTTGTGAGGGTTTTAATCTCGTGAGTTATCGTAAATGCTGTATTAAGTTACCTACCTAGTTCGTGTGCACTAGGTTACAAGACTAATCAATAGGCTAAGCTCTGCCTGTATAAATCTGCAATATATCAAGGCTTATCTGTAGACTAAACTTTGACCGTATGAATCTGCATGATTATAATGTGAGTCATTCTCTTTTTATCAAATTTGTTTATAAAAGCATGTTATTTTCAAAGATTATAATTACAGTGATTAAGTTTATGTAATCACCAAGTTACAGCCGGTATGTGGGGTTTTGTATACATTACTTGATAACCGTCACTATTGGACAACGAGTTAGCCAATGAGTGATATGACCATAGTCACAGACACCATCGGGTAAAGAGGCTACCGATGGATGTTCGAGTGACAAGTACTGTGGGTAGTTGGTTGATATAGAAACATTGTAATCTCCCTTAATACTGTAATTTATAACAATGTTTTCTAGTTATACTTTGCAGTGATTAAGTCTTTGCCAATCTTTAAGAAGCAAATGTAAAAACTCTTAATGCTGTAAAATATAACAAATATGTTTTATTAAATAGAATGATTCACTCAGTATTTCCCGCTGACAAAACCTTTTTAAAACGCGTTTCAGGTTATTACAGTAGATTGGAGTAAGAGATGGATACGGCACTGAAAGGCATCAAGAAGTGGCTTATTTTATTAATTAAATCAAATTAAGAAATATTGTTTTATGTAATCAAATTTATCTTTATTAAAGCTACCTTTGTAAAACATGGATTTATTCCATCTATTTAATAAATAAAATCCGGTGTTTCCAAACTCTGATATTTTTCCTAACTCACGGTCCTGATGAAATTTCCGCTGCAACGTTTTCAAAATAATCACCGGTACCACTGGGCTGTTCGCGACTCCTGATTCCGTCCAGGGTGGGTCGGGGGCCGTGACACCCCAACCGATGGCGGAATCATCGGGGCGCGGCACTGGGCGAATCAGATTGCTCAAGAGAATCCATAACAACTATATTGCGACAGTATTTAATGCTTTCATTATCCCATACTAATAAACCATACAATCGCATAAGGTATTACAGATTTCTTGTCCTCTCGAACAATACAAATCCGACAACATAGATTTTAGGTGAGTTTCTAGACTTCCTAGCTTGATTTGATGTAGACTACGACTAAAACCTGCAACATACGTTAAAACAACGTCAATACAAAAGTATTGGCTAGTATACAAGTTTTGATAGAGTAGCGTAAATAGATAAAAAGTGCTGCGAATTACCAAATACATAAACGAGATACCTCAACATATATGCATATAAGACCGATACTACCAACTAAGTCACTCGAGCTGCGATTGCTATTCATCCTAACTAGACCCCATCGGGTGCTATAGTACTATACTAGTTAAGGCGGGACCTCGCGAGTATAAGTCCTAACACATATGTAACTAGCATCACGTATAAATATGCATAACAGTTTTACGCAAGTGATAATTAGTTTGATGAAATAATTCGTTTTGATAAATTGATTTAATAAGAACGTATGTTACACCCAAAATGCGATAAAAAGGGTTCGAGTATACTCACAGTTGGTGTTCAGCTAGTAAACACAACTTGGGTGGATTGAAGGGAGCGCGTCTGAGATCATCCTGGTTACAGATTGATAGCGTAAGCGTCGAACAGTGCGTTAAACGATGGCGAGTGAACCAATCGTCAAATGGTAATCCGATCAGATGGCAATCCGATCGGATGGCCAGTCGATCGGGTGGCAATCCGTTCGGATGGTCATCCCGACCAGATGGCCATTTGATTGAATTGTCACCTCGTTTGGTGAAGATGTGTTGTGTATGGTGGTTGCCTTTTGAAGTTTTCGTTGTAGAATTTTGAAAACATTGAAGTATCTCTACCTTTCAGGTCGATCGATCGAACGGCGGCTCGACCGGGTGACGATCCGATTAGTAGGACACTTAGTGAGAACAAGTTCACAGCAGTTTGTCACTCGATCGGATTGCAATCCGATCGGGTGTCAATCCGTTTGGAACTGACTATGTATTGAAAATGCTGAAAATTGTTTAAGTGTCGAAGTCCCAAACATCACATGGTCGGGTGGTCGTTCGATCGGGTGGCAATCCAATCGGACGGCAATCCGTTCGACGTTCAAGACTTTGAAAAGTTGAAATGATAGTTTCAGTGAGGAACCAAGTGCAAGCCGATCGACGACTGTCCGATCGGGTGGCTGTCCGATCGTGTGGTAATCCGATCGGACAGCATTCCGTTCAACTGCCTTGATCATCTCGACACTTGATTGTTTTGAAGTTTGTGGTTTTGATCGAGACGATGTGATAACGTGCCAAACAACAGAACTCCATTACGAACCAAAGTCTTCCGATTGGAACCGGAATCACCCTGGTCCGATCAGTTAACTATCCGTAACGGTTGTTCATGCTTAACCCGAAATCGGTTGTCTCATTAGATAGAATTCAGATCTTGAGCTGACACATCACTAAGAAAGAGTAGAGGATCAGAACGAGCTCCGATTCTATCGGTTTTGAGTGCATTGAGTGTAAAAAGAGTTGAAAGAAAGTTGGAAAACCCATCTTTCAATCCTTTTATCCATGATTATGTGTAGATCTATGCGAGAATGTTGTTTATTCTTGCGGAAATCCTTCAGATCTGAGTTGTCTTGGTGGAATGAGGCCAACACTTGAAGTTCATAAGAACTCCATGATGACATCATCCTAGAACACCTTAAATCCATTGATTTCACGGTTAAAAGTTAAGATTCAAAAGAGAAAATGATGAAGAAGTGCGTGTAGATCATGGAAGTACAAGATTTGAGGTAGAAACTTACAAGAATCGCGAGAAATCGAGAGAAAATATCCCCAAAGCGTGCTGGTCGAGTGAGAGCTGTCACATCACTGTTCAAGTGATGTGACAAGTGCTATTTATAGGTGAAGTGGAGTGAAGGGGAAGAAGTGCAACGGATCGGGTGGCTGTCCGATCGGGTGGCTGTCCGATCGAGTGAGGATCGGTGGTCTCCGGCGAATGGCGTTTCGATGTTTCGTTTTGTTCGTTAAGCGTCGCGATTGTTTGGTTACACACGTTTTCATACCCATATTCATATATTTATAATAATTAGTCACGTTGGGTCATATATACATATCCATATTTCAAATCCTGCGATAATCGAGTTACGCGTGCCTGCGAGTGCGTTTTCTTGAGTATCGAGTTGCACTACGACACATCACGGCTATCAAGGAGGGTAGAATTGGTCCTCACTTGACATCTTCGTGGTTGTCAGCAAGTGCAATGTGATGTGATAGCGATAAAGTATGCGAAATATGCGAAAATACTGCGAAATAGCGATGTATGCGATATAGCTACATTATGATCCGAATCTCTGGTGCTAGGCGTAACGAGTGTAACGAGTAGTAACAACGCACGAACGTGCGGGTTGTTACACCTGCTCTGTTCCACAACCCCCACCGTCTCCTGCTGCTACTTCTTCACATCGCCACCGTCTCCTCTGCCTCATCTGCACCTCCACAACGCCACCGTCTCCTCTGCCTCCTTCACAACGACACCGCCGACGACCTCCTCTTTCTCTTCCTTCTCTGCTCCTCCACGTTGCCACCGCCGGCCTCTTCCACACTGCCACCGTCCATCATGTTTGCAACTGTTTTAAGGTTTGTTTATTGTAGGTTTCATCATTTTTGAGGTTTTATTTATTGAAACTTCGTGGCTTATGATAGTTTAGAATTGCAAATTTTATTCAGCACAAATTAGTTTAGAGGGTAAAAATGTAATTTTACGCAGTCATTCAGATGTGCAACCAAACAACACTTTACTGGTTCAACACTTACTGATTCAGAGCCTCTTACTGATTCA
The DNA here is from genome assembly GCA_030545235.1 of Helianthus tuberosus. Classification (NCBI taxonomy): domain Eukaryota; kingdom Viridiplantae; phylum Streptophyta; class Magnoliopsida; order Asterales; family Asteraceae; genus Helianthus; species Helianthus tuberosus. Next base: position 11,551,151 of record CM060381.1, read on the forward strand.
GGCACAACAGTTCGGTGAGGTAAAACACGCTCAGTTCAAGGATCGAACTAGCAATCTCCACCTATTCTCCCATCATCACCAGGTGCCGCAGAAAATAATGAGGATGACAGGAATCGAACTTAAGTCACTTAGAATACCAAGTCTCTTCCTTACCACTCCACCTCCACCTCTTTTGCGAGACAACAAAAATACTAATTATAGCTTTTAGCTTTCTTAACTTCAAATAACTAATAAATTAGTAGCAAATTGTGTCCACAAAACATTGTCTATGCACATGTAAATTGAAACCTTCAACATGGTTCAAAGTAAAATATAAGTAAAACTACAAAAAAGTAAAAATTGTTTTTTTTTTCCCCTTATTAAATAGAAACGCCCCCCCTTAAAAGTTTAAAACATTATTAAAATATATTTTAAAAGTTAAAAAAAAAAAAAAAAAAAAAACCTTACGAGTGTCAGGATATGCTATAAAAAAGCAAGTCGGGGTTACCATTTCCGTCTTCACTCTTCACTGCAATCTTTCCACCATCGTCTTCCCATACACAAACCCTTCTGAGCTCTGTACTCTGCACCACTTTCTCTCTCTAAATTCTCTCTCATAAAAACACACACACACACACACAAACACCTGCTGTACGCAGTACCACCCTCTTTCCATACCGGAAATAGTACAGTCAACCACAATCTCTTTCGCTATATTCCTTGATTCCTCCACCCTCTTTCTCTCTCTCTCTCTCTCTCTAATTAACCTTTCTATCTCTCTTCTTTTTCTGCAACTTTGATACACTCTTTACTCTTTAATCTTCTCTCTCGCACGAGTATTCCAAACCCCTTTATTTTATTCCTCTATCGTTAACGAATCTCCACCTTTTCATACACCATATATATTCCCTTCACCTTCAATGCCCGTTTGATCCCAATCCGTCATCTCATCACTATGGAAAACCCACCCGTTTGTTCTTCTTCTTCTTCTTCCTCAGTTAAGTTTACCCAACACAAAACCCACATTACAATGCTCAACAAAACGTCGTCGTTAAAGGTTGTCAGAATATCGGTTACCGACCCGTATGCAACTGATTCTTCCGGTGACGAAGATGAAGTGTTTTCTAACAGAAGAAGAGTGAAAAGGTTTGTTAACGAGGTTACGATTAACAACGATGTTGTCGGAAATATGAGTGTGAACAAACCGGCGTTGTTAGGAGGAAGAATACGGTGGTTAAGGGTGACGTGGCGGTGAAGAAACGGTTGAAAGTTAACTCCGGTAAGAAGTTTCGGGGGCGTACGGCAACGCCCGTGGGGGAAATGGGCGGCGGAGATACGAGACCCGACCCGGCGCGTGAGGTTATGGCTTGGGACTTACGATACTGCTGAAGAAGCAGCTATGGTGTATGATCACGCGGCTATTCAGTTGCGTGGTCCCCACGCGCTTACAAATTTTACTGTTCCAGTTACTGTTTCACCGACGGTGAACAACAACGACAAAGACGACGAAAACAATGACAACAAAACGTCGTCGTTTGACTCTTGTAACTCAGGTGAAAAATCTCCGAAATCTGTTCTCCGGTTTAACTCACCTTCGACAGACGAGTGTGTTGCTGAGTCGACTCAGTCTGCTCAGTCTACACAGTGCAGTCCGTTAAACGACGTCGTTAATGATTTTCAGCCGTTTGATGATCATTTCTCAACGTCAGATTTATTTAACTTCGCTGATTTTGTTCCGGATATTTACGACCCGACTAGCTTTCCGGGTACCGTATTTCAAGGAGCCAACCCGTCGGAAACATTCATCGGGTCCGCCAATGACTTCGGGTTCGGGTTTGGATCCATGGTTGACGATTATCTTCAAGACTTCGGTGACATATTCGGGTCGGATCCTCTCGTTGCTTTGTAAAAAGTAACGGGTCGGTTTTTGTACGGAAATGTTATTATTTCGTAGTAGTTTAAAATTCGTTTTGAGTGTATAAATATACTCCGTTATAGTTAACGGACGAGTTAGAGCGTTTGGTGTAATATATTTAAAGCGGTAACGGCGTTAGGGTGTTATGTAATGTAATGCGTGGCACGTGGTAGAACACGTGACCGGCAAATGTTAACTACTATTAAATTAGGTGAAGAAATGAGTCGGAATGAATGCTACATGTTTTATCATGCATCCTTTTAGCTACATCTATTCAATGCTTAGAATTTTGTACCACATTACTGCGTATGGTACAACACGTCTTTTGTTTTTATCACTATTTTAATTTAATAACTATATAATATCGAGACGAAAAATAGAAAAAAATGTTCAAAAGCTAAAATAATGTCAAAAATATATCACACGAAATGACTTAGTTACATGGGGAATTTGCCTTAACAATAAACTTGTAAAATATCATTTATACAAGCAAACCCTTATGTTTGTATAATTGTATATACAAATGCCAGATGACAATAGATATCTGTATAAGACACGATTAAAACTGTTTACTGAAAAAGTACACTAATTGGTTTTTTACTTTTTTAAAAATAAATAGAATTAAGAGGCTACGATCCATCATTTCTTCTTTTGGTATATAAAACATATAGTTGTGTTATAGACAAGAGATATAAAGTAGTTAAACAAGTTGTATTCATTTTTGATACTTGTGTTATTCGCGTCGTCAGAGACCTGTTAAACCCGATAAGACACGATTTGTCAGCCCTATGCCTAGTTTAAAATTAGAATTATTCTTATACATAGAAGACTATCAAAATTAATTCAATAGTCTTGAATAAATAGTGTTTGGTATATATGATGTAGGTTTTAAAGAGAATGAAATTAATAGGTATAACCATGTATAAGAGTTAAACTAAAATGTGCAAGTGTATGTTTTTCATGCAAAACTTACTTTGTATTTAATATGAACTTTGTCACACCCACAGACTTGCTGGGGTGATTCTAGTTTGCTATAATAAATTTTGCCTTGCCGCAAAAAGAAAATTTATATGAAGTTTCTATAGGTGTCGATACAAAATATAGGGCTGTAAACGAACCGAACGAACACGAACAAGGCTTTGTTCATGTTCGTTCGTTAAGGAAATAAATGTGTTCATGAACGGTTCATGAACACTTACCGAACGAGATTTTATGTTCGTGTTCGTTCATTAAGGAAATGAGCGTGTTCGTGAATGGTTCACGAACACAAATAAATTTGGCGAACGCGGCGAAGGATAAAAATAGATGGCCCAAAGAGTAGCACTCGAACTTGAATCCCTTATTGTAGAAAGGATGTCGATCGTATTCGCCGATGTAAATAATGAGAAATGAAAGGGAAATGATGCATAAACAAGGTGAAAGTGGGTTTGTTAGGGTAATAAAATAAATAAAAGTTTAATAATACAAAAAGTAGAAATAAAATATTAGAAAGTACAAAGATCCTTCAACTAAAACACAAACATACGAACATAAACAAACACAAATCAACGAATGTTCACGAACACCTTACCGAACGTTCACGAACACAATCGAACGAACGAGGCCTCTGTTCATGTTCGTTCATTTAACTAATCGAACGGAATTTCTTGTTCATGTTCGTTCGTTTATTAAACGAACGAACATAAACGAACTTCCGGCCGAACGGTTCACGAATTGTTCGCTGAATGCTCAGTTCGTTTACAGCCCTAAAAATGAATATTGCTTGCAAAGGATACATATGCCACATGTTTATTTTTATTTGGTTAATTACAAACAATTTGAAATGCACTACAATAATAATTAACACAGGTCATGCATCAAACATGCACATTATATATGCATTGTTGTAAAGTAAAGAGCATTATGTACCTAATTTACACGTAGTGTCATATTTGAACAGCTTATACGTACATGCAACTAGTTTAGACGTAATGTTATAACTAAAAGTGTATCAACGTTATTTAAACATCACTCTTGGGGAAGAAATGGTACATGTAGCAATGTGATGAAAAAACTGTTGATATTATGGTATTAATTAAAAAAAAAAAACACAAATTGAATTTAAACAATCCCAACTTTCTCAATTTTGCCGATAATAATCACAACTCGGTTATTTACCGATAATAATCCGAACTGATCCACTTTTGGCCGATAATAGTCCGCCGTTAAAAATAGCTTAACGGAGTTAAGTTTTTTCCGAATTACAAACCGAAGTTTTAGGGATTTTGATCAGAACGGTGACACGAGTCGATTTATGTAAAACCTTCCTTGAAACAGTGCTCCAAACGGCTTGATTTTTGTTAATTCAAAGTTTAAACACCCGGATAGAATCACCGTTTTCATCGTTTGAGGCAGTATTTCAAGGTAACTTTTACATCAATCAACTCGTATCCTCGTTCTAATCAAAAGCCCTAAAAAATCGGTTTGTAATTCAGAAAAAAACTTAACACCATTAAACTATTTTTAACGCAAACTATTATCGGTCAAAAGTGAACCAGTTCGGATTATTATCGGCAAATAACTAAGTTGGGATTTTTACCGGCAAATTGAGAAAAATAGGATTATTTAAATCCAATTTACCCTTAAAAAATAATAACAAAATTAAATAAAAGTTATTTGAGTTTGAAAAGGCTAATATATATCTAAGTATAATTTCATTTTTATTCAATTTAACCTCTAGCCACCAACTAAGGGGGTGTGTGGCTTAGCTCTTCAAACTTCTTTATGATTTTTCCTCTCACATACACTCCCAAACCTAAATATTATTTAACTTTTCAAAAAGTCAATAACTTACAAGTTATAAGCACTCCCAAACACCCCCTAAATATTAACTACTAGTTACAACATCAACCATAGAATCCAATTCGTATGCAAGTTTCATTTTTAAATTTTTCTCTTATATATCTATAAAGTTTGTTTTTTTTTTTTATATATATTTCACTGACGTGCATGATATATGGTCTGCCCATGTTTCGAGAGAATTCACGAGACAAAGGTGGTCCTCTCTGTGGTGTTGTTTGTTTGGTTGATTTCATGATCATGGCAGCAGCAGCAACAGCAGCAACACCACCCGACAAACCCAAGCCTCTATCCACTTCCATTTATCAAATTCTACCCCTACACCATTCACTTATACTATATCACCTCATTTCTTCTTTTGTCAATAAATCAAACACTAAAGTAATACTAAGGGCAGTGGGGGTGGAACACGTGATGTTCCGTGATGACCAATGTTCAACGCGTGGAGAATGTAGATGACCACCGCCACCAAAATGATAACGCGTGATGTTCTTTAACCCGTGATAAAATTCAAGCGTTATGGGGTATTATGTGATAAATGGATGTGAGGGTTTATTGTTGCGTGTTATGAGTGATGAACATTGCCACTAAAAAAAGGTTGTGAGTGATGGAATAATGGTTGATGAAATGGCGAAACTTGATTGGATATTGTGAGTGATGAAATTTTTGCAAATGATGACCACCCCCTCCCCCTAATGGTGTACATATTACCACCCTTTAACAATATCACTAGTTCTAACATATAATGATTATAAAATATAATTTTTTAGTTGTAAATAGTATTTTAGTTATGGGATAATGGATTTAAATAACTTCAACTTTCACTAATTGACCGATAGCACTCCTAACTTTTGATTTGTATCACACCACTCTCAACTTTCAACTTATTTTCTTTTGATACTCCCAAACTAACGGTACACTAACCTAGTTAGGCTTTTGTTGATGTGGCACTTGTGTGGTGACGTGGCATCTGACATGGCATTTTTTGTGACGTGTCAGTTGACATGGCATCTGATTTTGGCTTTTTTTATGACGTGGCGGCTGATTTGGCTTTTTGATGATGTGGCACTATTTTGGTAATGTGGCAGCTGACGTCAGCTAACTGGGTTAGTTTGGGAGTGATGTAGGAAAATAAGTTGAAAGTTGAGAGTGGTGTGCTACAAATCGAAAGTTGAAAGTGTTATCGATCAATTGATAAAAGTTGGGTTATTTAAATCAAATATACAAATGAAGCTAACATGGTGTAATTTTTTTAAGCTCCATACCATTTAAGGCTAAATAATATGCTTGACGATAACTTTTACTTTAATGTTTAGTTAGTGTTAATGTTGCTAGTAGTCCTGTAATTATATTAACACCTAATTATTTTTTTACTATCTAAACCTCACCTTCTCTAACAATTTAGAATTTGGGGTTGTTAAAAGCACGAACGGGCAATAGGATTTATTCGTTTGATGAACAAGCATAGACAATCAAACTTATGATTCATATGGATTTTTGAACAAAGATGGTGGTTGATGTAACAAATCTTGCTATAGCGTTGGTTGTTGGTGGATAACGAACATATCTAATTAACTCAAGACCTAAGATAAACGAGCAACTCATCAACAACACCACAATTAGTAATTAAGGAGATAACTTATGCTAATATATAGTTAAGTTACACATTAAATGGTGTTTAATATCAATTAAATTATTTTTTTTAACAAAAACAAAGGTATTGTTTTAACTAAATCGTAATATTATAATTAAAATATTAAACCCTTAATTTACCTAAAATGAAAAAGTCTACTAGGGGACTGGGGGTGGTACGTGATGGGTAAACCATCACTCGTTCTGGACAATTGCACACCGCCGCCACTTCCGTCCATAACGCGTGAAAGAAAACAACACGTGGAAAGAATCACGCGTTGAAAATGGAAAAAGGACCGTTTAGAATTGACCGTTTGGGGAAAATATGAACGTTGGGTTTTTTTTTTTTTTTTTTGAAGGTTTTTTATATAAAATCCATCAAACATTCCCCCCACTCACTCCAAAAAATCAAAAAATTCTCCATTTCATTTCAAAAATTCTCCAACTCAATCTAAATAATTTTACAACAAACATGGAAGGTTCAAGCAAGAGAGGTGCGGGTTCGAAAAAAAGAGGTTCGGGTACGAAGAAAAATCCCGTAAGACCCAAGGTTCGAGCGAATCTTGGCGAGCCGACGCGCTTTAGGTTGCAAGACGAACCCGACCAAGTACCAGATTTTCAAACCCAACAATATCCACCATTTCAAACCTAACAATATCCACCCTTTTAATCTCAAACGTATCAAAACCAACCGTTCGTTCCACCGTTTCAACCTCACCAATTTCAACCTCAATTGTTTCCGCACTTTCAAACCCAATCCCACCTAGTCGACCCACTAGAAGATGACACCCTCATCCATCAATTTGCACGTGCGTATCGTGAACCACAACCAAGTCTCGGCGACGATGAAGATGAAGATTAAGTTCAAGAAGAAGAAGAAGAAGAAGAAGAAAAAGAAAAAGAAAAAGAAGAAGAAAACGATGACGTTCAAGAAGTTGTCCCGTCATCTGTTCGGAAAAATTGGACAAGCGATGAGGAGGTCGCCTTGGTGAAGGCGTACTTGCACATCTCCGAAAACAAGAAACATGCCAACGAGCAACGAAAGGATATGTTTTGGAGACGGGTCATTAATCATTTTAGCAAACTTCCCGGTTCAAGAGAATGAAACATGGACCAAATGACGTCGAAATGGACGGATTTGAACAGAAAATTAGTAAATTCAACGGTTGTTTCATTCAAAAGGTACGTTTTTTTTAAACATAATTCTTTTTTTATAAAAAAAATTCAGAAAACAGTAATTAAAAAAACAGAAACAGTTATTCTTTTAAAAAAACCAGAAACTGTTTTTAAAAAACAGAAAACAATTATTTTTAAAAAAAATACTGAAAACAGTTATTTAAAAAAACAGAAACTGTTTTTAAAAAAACCGAAAGTGTTTTTAAAAAAACAGAAAACTGTTATTCTTTTTAAAAAAACATAAACTTTTTTTAAAAAAATACGGAAAACAGTTATTTAAAATAAACAGAAACTGTTTTAAAAAAAAACAGAAAACATTTATTTAAAAAAAACAGAAACTTTAAAAAAAATACAGAAAACAGTTATTTAAAAAAAATAGAAACTGTTTTTAGAAAAAATTACAGAAAACAGAAACTTATTTTTATAAATTACAGAAAAAAGAAACTGTTTTAAAAAAAATACATAAACGAGGAGGTCCGAAAAGATCAAAGACCTCCGATTCGGGGAACTACACGACTTCCGCGTCGGATAACTTGCCCCAAATGAATTTAAATGACGACCCCGTTGACGAACCCGATCAACCCGTTGACGACCCCGTTGAAAAAGATACACCTACAAGGCCGCGCCGCAAGAAAAGTGGTGAATCGTCAAGCAAAGGAAAGGAAGCGGTGGCGGAGTCGATCTTCAGAATCGAAGAGGCAAAATTGGCGGAAATAAGCGACTTCAAACAAAGAAGAGAAAAACTTGTGTCCGCAAAACTTGAACGCGAGCACGCGTACATGGGACACTTGAAAACGGTCGTAATTCAACAAAAGCGCGAGATTTGTGAAAGGTGGGTTGGGAGATGCCACCCGTTTAATTTAAGTTTTTTTTTCCGATGTTTAGTTGTTTTTTATTTTGCTATGTAATTTATGTTTTATTTAAATGAAATTTATAATTTTAGTGTTTTATTGTTAATTTCTAAAAAAAAAAAATTAAAAAAGTTGTGAGTGATGGAATTCCATCACTAGTGATGACCACCGCCACTAAAAAAGGTTGTGAGTGATGGAATAATGGTAGATGACATTGCGGAACTTGATTGGATGTTGTGAGTGATGAGTGATGACCACCCCACCCCCACCCCCACCCCCTTATGAAATAAAGTCAAAACCCAAGCATTAAGTGGTTACATAAGTCTTCTCTATTTTTTAATAAAATTTTAAGGTTAATTTAGTTGTGATTCATCGACACATAACCTATGGGGTTTCGACATCAACACTTTCCCGACCGTGTTTGTCGTCTCAAAAAGTCCTTATACGGATTAAAATAGGCACCTCGGGCGTGGTACCAAAGGTTCACAGATTATGTGCTTACGTTGGGTTTCGTGCAGAGCCGATGTGATGCCTCTCTCTTCATTCTTCATCACGGTACGGATGTTGCTTTTTTACTATTATATGTAGACGACATTGTTCTGGTTACATCTTCTGATCATCTTCGACAACGACTTATGGCTTATCTTGCAAGTGAATTCGCCATGAAGGATCTCGGGCCACTTAGTTTTTTTCTTGGCATCTCTGTATCTCGATCACAAAGCTCTATGTTTCTATCGCAGCAGGCGTACGCATTAGAGATCATTGAACGGGCAAATATGACTCAATGCAATCCAGTCTCCACACCGGTTGACACGAACACCAAACTGAGCGCTTTTTCGGGAGATGATTTCGACGATCCGACTCTATACCGGAGTCTCGCGGGTGCTCTTCAATACTTAACCTTCACCCGCCCAGATATTAGCTACGCCATTCAGCAGATATGCATGCACATGCACGCTCCAAAAACAGCCCACTGGCTTGCGCTGAAGCGGATTATTCGATACATCAAAGGTACGATCTCTTTTGGTTTGACCCTTGGGTCCGCAACCTCGCCCACTCTCATTGCTTACACGGACGTCGACTGGGCTGGTTGTCCGGACACGCAACGTTCCACTAGTGGATATTGTGTATATTATGGTGACAATCTCATTTCGTGGTCATCCAAACGTCAACCAACGATCTCACGATTAAGCACCGAAGCAGAACACCGTGGAGTAGCCAACGTAGTAGCCGAGATATGTTGGCTACGCAATCTACTTTTGGAACTACACCGACCACTGGCACAAGCTACTCTAGTTTATTGTGACAACGTCAGTGCGATTTTGTAACACGTCGAAAATTTATGTCCAATAATGTATCGACACGTGTCATAAGCTTTAAACGTGTAAAAGATTACTTTAGAGGGACTAAAGTTGACAAACAAAGAAAGTATGTGAATATAAGGGTTCAATGTGTCAACAATGGATAAATATACTTTGCAATAACCCTACACGATGTTTGTACCCTTAAACGAATGAATCATGGATCATACGAAGCTAATTGTGGAAGAAAGTGAGAGATTACAAACTAGAGGGGTTAAATGTGTCAACATGTTGAAAGTATACCTCTGAGTGACCTTTTAGCAAACCCGAAGCTTTGTAACGGTTAATTATGCTCACTAGAATATGTGATTAAAATTTCACGAGGTTTCGATAAAGTATGAGAAAGTTGTGACGATATTCGTATACGAGGGGTTAAAAGCATCAATGTTATTCTAGGGCCTTACGGGTGATCACAAAGTTAACCGAGGACTTAACGATGTTTGTATATGTCTTGGAGCCCTTAAAAGTAAGGTTAGAGGGCTGAAAATGCAAAATTGGAAGTAAAACCACGCATACAAGAACCAGGGACCAAAAATGCAAAGTTTAAAACTTGTTTGGCTGGTTCTGGAAGGCCAGGCGGCCCGCGTAAGAATGCCCTATGGGCTTACGCGGCCGGTGTGAGCAGCACAGCGACAGAATTCACCTGCAGGTGTCTGTCCAGCCCGTTGCACCGCCTTAAAACCTTGTTTTCTTATACCGGGGACTCCCCCACTGGTATTTCATGCAATAGGGACAGATGGGACCATCTTGTAACACTTATAGACCTATTTGTCATGATCTAATGGCATCAAAATGAGTATATAAGGAGCTTCATGTTGCAACACTTTGTTCATTCATTTGCAAAGCTTCACAACTTCACTTCTGGATGTTCCTGGAGCTCAAGCACACTTCCTAGTAATCTTTAGTCGTGCATAGGACCTTTGTAAGTGTCCTTAACTCTCTTTAATTCAGTTTAGCTTAGTTAATTAGCTTAAAGTCAAACCGTCGTAATTAGAGTTTGACTTCGTGATTAATCAATAATTGTTTAGTCAAATCTCGAATTGAAAGTACCTATGAGTTGGTAATTATGTGGGCAATAAACCCTTAAAAGGGCACCCTCTGATTCCCACTCTAACTAGGTCAATTGTCGGGTCAAAGCTAAACTTAAAAAGTCAACAGGAACCTTATTTCCAAATTAATGCATAATTAACAATGTAGAACCCATGCAACCTGTTTTATCACTAATATAACTTGGTAATTAATGTAAGAACATGTCTAAACATGTTCAACCCGACAATTTTCAGTTTAGGCTCGGATCGGAACCGAAAGTCGCATAATTTGACTTTTGCTTTGACTTTCAGTTCTGACCCGTTTAAGCATGTTTTAGAAATGCCTTAGAGCCTTATTAGGACCAGATTTCAAGTTGGTATAACCCTCTGTGATTATACAACTTGATTCATTAGTTATCCGATTCATATGCATGTTTCCGTTAAATGCTTAAATGTTGACTATTATGCCCATATGACCTTAAAACGTGATTTTTGAAAATATAAAAGAATAGAAACCTTAGTTACTGATTATTAGACTTGTCCCTAAAATTTGACATCAGTTTGAGGTCTAGATTAGGAGTTATGCTCATTAGCGTAAATAAGAAGCTTTTTATTAATTAAACGGCGAAATTAGCATATAGCCTATCTAAACCCGATTTTTAATACCAAACTTTTTACCCACTGATATAAAATAATATTTTGGGATTTTTGAAGATTTTTATTAAATTTTAGGCTGAGCATAACATAGAGTTCTAAGCTTGATTCGGTAATTGTCGGTTTTGCCCTTTTGGGCTATAAAATGAGTTTTACAAATCTTTTTGACACCAAACCTTTTTTCTACTTATCTAATATGATAAATAAAATATTTCGAGCCTTCTAGAATTATAAAAATATCAGCTTTCCTTTAAAAACCCGGAAATAGCTCAAAATCGCCTTTTTAAGCGTTTTTAACGCATAGTATGTATTAAAACTATTTTAAACATATAAGGTTTGATACCTACCGATATTTTCAGTAATTTTTTATATATTAATAGTAAGCAAAAGTTTTAAACTCAGATTTCCAGTTTTTACCTTTTAAGCCTATGTGAAATTACCAAAATGCCCCAAAGGTGCATAGTTTGGTTTTAAATGATAAATGAGTAAACTGCCATTTTGGTCCCTGTGGTTTTGCCAGTTTTGCCACTTTAGTCCAAATCTCAAACTTATTACATCTGGGTCCCTGTGGTTTGCATTTTGTTGCCATTTTAGTCCAAAATCCAAAAAACCCCCTTTTTTACTGTTGAGAGCTGCCTATTTTGTCCTTTAGTGCAGGGGCATTTTGGTCCATGTTAATTTATTATAACATTTCAATAATTAATAACATCATCTTCAAGAACATCATCAAACTTCATCATCAAAACCCAGAAAATCAAGAACATCATCTTCAAGAAAATCAAGAACCCAGAACAAAACCAGAAACCATCAAAAAAATCAAAATACAGACAACAACAAATCAAAACAAAAACCGATTTGTAAAAAGAAACGAGGCTCCAACAACAAATCAAAACAAAAACCGATTTGTAAAAAAGAAACGAGGCTCAGATCTGTATCTTCAAGAACATCATCATCAAAACCCAGAAAATCCAAAAAATCAAGAACATCATCTTCAAGAAAATCAAGAACCCAGAACAAAACCAGAAACCATCACAAAAATCAAAATACAGACAACAAATCAAAACAACCATGGCCGTAAACAGAGGTTGCAAGCGCACTTGCCCTCCTCCGATTCTGCCACGCCAAGTTGCGGAAAATCTCAAATGTTGACCCAATTTTGACTCGGATTAGGTGAAATCATCACAGCCTCGTGGTGAATAAAAGGACTGGGTTCACAAATCATCATCCATCACAAAATCACAGATCAACACCCACCAACACCCGAAACCCACCACCACCAACGAACACCTCCACCACCGGGCAGGCCACCACTACCGCCGTAACCACCACATCAGCCTCATCCGCCCCCTGCTGCTTAACACCGCCACAACCATTAAGATCCACCACCGTCACCACCATCTTTCTTCCCCAAATCTCAGATCCGTCATCGGAGTTCCTTCCGCAAATCAGTGTGCTGCAGAGTTTCTTTCTAGAGAGAGAGGGAGGAGGTGGCGCCGTGGCGGTGGTGGTGGTGCTATAGAGAGAGAGAAGAGAGAGAGAGGGAGCATATTTCATTGATCTGGGTAATAAGAGAGAGAGAGCTGATAATCTTTAATAAGAGAGAGAGAGAGAGCTGATAATCTTTAATAAGAGAGAGAGAGAGAGCTAAAAAAAATAATCAGTTTTTAATTTAAAAAATGACCAAAATGCCCCTGCACTAAAGGATAAAATAGGCAGCTCTCAACAGTCAAAAAGGGAGTTTTTTGGATTTTGGACTAAAATGGCAACAAAATGCAAACCACAGGGACCCAGATGTAATAAGTTTGAGATTTGGACTAAAGTAGCAAAACTGGCCAAACCACAGGGACCAAAATGGCAGTTTACTCATGATAAATTTTACATATATATAATACCCTACTGTTATAACTTATTAAATTAAGTATTTTTACTGATTATATCAGACCTGTAACTCAGATTATTATTTAAACTCTTTTATAACCCTTAAAATGACCAAAATGCCCCTACGGGGCATAGTTTGAGTTTAAATCCATTTCGGGCATAATAGAAGATATCCTACTGATGTCACAACATATTTAAGGCATATTAACTTAGGAAACCTGTATATGACTCTTATGGTTACCCGTTATGCATTTTTCACATTCGGTTCGGTTTATGTAACTACTTTGCATAAATTGACCGAAACGGGTCAAACCTTATCATTTTTGTCTCAAAATCCAGAATGTGTTTAGTTTGCCCATATTATACAAGACTTCAAACTTGTCGGGTCTGAATCACATTCCATTCCGGTCTTCGCTTAATCGTGCGTTTGAACCGTATCTTCCTTTAAAACTAACCGGTCTAAGTTTAGGCTTAATTAAAGACCCGTTTGGAAATCTAATAGGTTATTTAAAACCTTTGTTCCAGAATAGGAGACCCGGTAAAAGCTACACGCACTTGCTATTTGTGATTAATATTTGCAAAGGTAAATACTTTTAACTTATTTTCCATATACGGGCTTGGGGTACGGTATATAAAATACCGCTTGGTCGGGCATTGAATTTTTTATCGTATGAAGGTTAATTTATTGAAATTTCCCGTTTAAATTGTTTTGTTTGCTTAAAGCCTTTGGGGGGTTAATGACCATGTCTCGGATATCCTTGGCATCATTTTACGAAATGGCCACGACCTAAGCACACGGGTGTAGGCGTACACCCGTTAGTGCATATATAAATAATAAGGTATAACCGCCGGTTTCGGGAATAACCCGCCACGGGACTATATCATGTGGTGTGTCTATTAAGCTCTAACCCGGCGTCAATCCGGGCTACTGAACACATAAGAAACATATAATTCTTTTACAAGTTTATACATAAATAATTATCTCAATTTATAAAAAGTTTTGTGCCACGTGCATTCAAATCAATTTTCTAAACCTTTTCAAAATGAGTCAGTTAATTGTATTTACCAGTGTAAACTGACGTATTTTCCCAAAAAGGTTAAGTGCAGGTACTACGCGTAATAGGCTGGCCTCTCCTTAGCATCATTAAGAGTCTCGCAAGCTTGGATGCATTTTGAGTCTGTTGAACTAAGTTTTCTGTTTATTTGATCCGCCTGTGGATCCGTTTCAACTACATTGTGATATTTAATATTACAATTTTATTCGGTTGAAATAAATCTATCTTTTGCTTCCGCTGTGCATTTTAAATTGTGTTGTTTGACTATGATGATATCAACTACGTCACGATACTCCCCACCGGGCCCACCGGTAATACGTGGAAATATCGGGGTGTGACAGGTTGGTATCAGAGCCAACACTGAGTGAATTAAACGCTAGCCTTTTGTGTTTAATCTCAGTTACACAGTTGCACATTCCCAAATTTTCGAGTCTAGACAAAGAACTTAGGACAAATCCGGATTTGTTTTTATTTTTGTCTTTATATATATATATCCCTTGTTGTTATCTTTATTTATGTTGACAGGTTAAAAGATGCCACCAAGAGTCAGAGGGAGAGGAAGAGGCAAGGGGCCATTCGTTGCCCCGAATGATCACGAGGTCGGGCCTTCGCACCGGCGAACACCTTTAGATTCCCATAACCGGAGTCCTCAAGATAACTGGAGGACCCATGTCGAACCAGCAAGGCGCTCAGTTTCGTTGAGTTCCTCCCCTTTGTTTCACAACTCCTTTGGGCCTCATTCTGAAAATGAGCCCCATAATTCCCACCAATCATACATTCATCTCCAGGATCACAACTCACCTTTTGATGACCCAATGCCCTTCTTCCAGAGCCGGTTCAACCCGGCAAACTACCTTGGAGAACCAGTGGGTTTTAACCCACTAGGACCTGAAGACCATTTCTCAGGCGACCATGCAATGGACATGGATGAGGACACCGATCCTGCAGAGCCACCGTCTGGAACCCCTAACCACCCCATCGAAATTTCGGATGGGTCACCTTTCGTGGGATCACCTTATAATGGTCCCGACAGTTATGAAGAAAGGTTCCGACAGATCGACTGGGTGTTTACTCCCAGTTACCACAACTCTCCACAGCAGCAGCAACAGCGGGATCCCTCCGAGGATTCTCGTTATGTCGCGGTCACTCCGCCACCACCACCAGTCCAGCAACAGCCTCCGGAGCCACCGAGGAGAAGAAGAACAACCGCACGGATGTCCGTGCGAGGAGGAGTGCGAATCGGCACCCCTCAACCTACTAGTGGCAGCCGCTACTCGCCACTCCATAAAGACCCGCAGATGGGTGGATCTTCAAACCCCATCTCGGAAGTGAACTCTGCGCCTGTCGCGCCACCACCATTGGATTTTGGAGACCCAATTCCTACATACACCGGTGCGGCAGCATATAACCCCTTTGAGCAGCCGATCCACACGAACTACAACTATGCAGAGGCGACCCTTACCTTGTAGCAGCGGCAAACTACAATGCCCATCATCCGGAATGATCCTTTCGGATCCCATACCAAACCGGATACTCACACTATGGGTACCCACCATATGGGTATCATCAACCGCCACCTCCTCAACCTCCACTATATCAGCAACCCCCGCAGCCGCCAGCCATGTCACCACCACAGCATCAAGAGATCCTTCAAAGGATTAATGAGGTGCGGCAGGAAGTGCGGGAAGACCGCAGACAAAACCGTGGAATGTTTAAGAGTCTGGCAAATTTAATTGAAGGAAAAAGCAAGAAGGACCATTAAATCCTTCATTTGCTTGTTTGTTCTTAGTGTTGTAATCATGTCCCTGCGTGGACATTTGTTTCTGTATTCTGCCCCTGCGTGGGCATGTCTTTCAGTATTCCGCCCCTGCGTGGGCATGTTTTTTCTGTTTAACCCCTGCGTGGGTATGTTTGTTTGTTTCGCCCCTGCGCGGGCATGTTATTCTTGTAGAAGTCCCGTTTAGGGCAAATTTGTACTTGTTTAAATTTTTGTAGTGGAATGATTGAAATTTAAATTTTCATTTTATTAAATTATATACATAAATATAATATGTAAAGTAAATGAAAATATAACATTCCTTTCTAAAACCTATCATTATAATAAAATGATAAAAATCTAAAAAGGGACAAAACCTAGCCATGTGTCATTATAAGACAGGGCCAAGATGGTAGTTCCTGAAATTAGATTCAGGTCCTTATTAACACCTCAATTTAGGATTGTTCTGCGTTAAATATTAAAAAGAATCTTACAGGTAAAACCTAGTCTATATGTCGTTGCAGACATGGCCAAGATGGTAAAACCTATTCAAAAGGTTCCAATCCTTGTTAACATCTGAAAACATGTTAACACTCTTGACAAAATGTGATTCGATAAAATTGCATGAGTCATCCTTATATTGGATTCTTCCAACTTCTTTTAATTAATTAAAACATCCAATATGGATATAATGCCTACGGGCTATACTCATTGTCATATAAGACAAAAGACAGTCGTGGTCTTCGACCCCCTTTTAAGAAGAGGTAATGAATTATAATTAAAACCCTCAATACCATGACCCTATAAGATCATGATTAAAGATTTAAAACCGTCCACGTGACTAGGCATTTTTGCCATTAATATATTTTAAATTATAACTAAGGATTATTATAATGAAAATCTTGAATATATATATATATATATATATATATATATATATATATGCTTAACAAATTAATCAATAATGGTTCTTAAATACCATGATTAATAAATCATCTAGAATGATAAAACTGTTATAGACCTCTGAATGAGTTAAAATCATTATTTTATGTAGTAATCAAGCTACATGGCCGGGTCAGACGAAGCCAACAGCCACCCCCGAGATAATCATGACACCTCCAGAGTCAACATAGCAGGAGCAGAATTACAAACATTAATAGATAATGCTCTGACGCGAGCTTTGGAAAGGCAGTTCAATGAATCCAGTGGTACGCATGTGAGAACCCAGTCTGTGCCACACTCTAAACCACCCTCAAGGACTCATACTGCTCACAAGAGTGATTCTCATCACTCAACGAACCAGAGGAGTGTTCCATCTAAGAGAGTTGTGCTGAACCAAGAACCACGTGCTAAAGGTTGCACCTATAAGTGCTTTGTTTCCTGCAAACCCAGGGATTTTACTGGGGAGAAAGGAGCACTTGACTGCATGTCATGGTTGGATGAGATGGACACTGTCGTAGATATCAGTGGTTGTCCTGATAAGGATGTGGTAAAGTTTGTATCTCAGTCATTCAAAGGCGAGGCACTAGCGTGGTGGAGGTCGTTGATTCAAGCCACTGGGAAGATCCCATTGTACAATCTGACATGGGATCAGTTTGTTACTCTCATTAAGGAAAACTACTGCCCTCAGCATGAGGTTGAAAAGATTGAAGCTGATTTCTTATCATTGGTTATGAAAAACCTAGATTGTCAAGTCTACCTTACGAGCTTCAACACTATGTCTAGACTGGTTCCGTATCTGGTAACCCCGGAACCCAAGAGGATAGCTCGTTTCATTGGGGGTTTGGCCCCAGAAATCAAGGCCAGTGTGAAGGCCTCCAGACCAGCTACTTTTCGGTCTGCAGCTGATATATCATTGTCCCTTACTTTGGACGCGGTCAGGCAGAGATCGCTGAGAAACACAGACACTGAGAAGAGGAAGTGTGAGGATGACAACTCACGACGTTCAGACAAGAAGCGTAAGGGAAAAATGACCACAAAAAGGGTTTTGGAACTAAAAAGGATGGTCATCAGTTGGGTGATAAGCCCAAGTGTAAAATCTGTAAGAAGCACCACTTCAGGAAGTGCAGATTCGAGTCGAAATCCCAGTCACAGCCAAGGCCTTGTGGGATTTGTAAATCTTCTGAACACAAGACCTTAGACTGTAAGAAAATCAAGGATGCTACGTGCTATAGTTGCAATGAAAAGGGGCATATCAAGTCCAACTGCCCAAAGTTTGCTAAGAAAGCTGAGGAAGGGAAAAAGACCAATGCTAGGGTCTTCCAGATGAACGCACAGGAGGCAATCCAGAATGATAATGTCATAACAGGTACCTTCCTTATTAATGATGTTTATGCAAGGGTGTTATTTGATTCTGGAGCAGATAAGTCATTTGTTGATGATAAGTTTTGTAAGTTGTTAAACCTACCTGTTAGAACCCTAAGCATAAAATATGAGGTTGAGTTAGCCGATGGTACCATAGAAACCGCATCAACCGTGTTAGATGGATGTTTCATATCCATTAGGAACCACTCTTTTCCTTTGTCCTTACTTCCTTTGAAGTTAGCCGGTTTCGATATAGTTATAGGCATGGACTGGTTATCTCGTAACCAGGCCCAGATTGTTTGCAACAAGAAGCAAGTATTGGTCAAGACTCCGTCTGGTGAGCCACTTACCATTCAGGGAGATACTCAGTATGGACTGCCTGAGCAAGTGACTATGCTCAAGGCATCTAGGTGTTTGAAGAAGGGTTGTGTCATTTATATGGCACAGGTAACTATTGATGAGCAGAAGCCTAAGATTGAAGATATTCCCGTCATTTCTGAATATCCCGAAGTATTCCCGGAAGAACTACCTGGTTTGCCACTAGATAGGCAAGTAGAATTCAGAATTGACATTATTCCAGGAGCAGCACCTGTTGCAAGGGCACCTTACAGGTTGGCACCAACAGAGATGAAAGAGTTAAGGACTCAGTTAGATGAATTATTGGCAAAAGGTTTCATTAGACCTAGCTTGTCTCCATGGGGAGCACCAATCCTGTTTGTGAAGAAAAAGGATGGATCGATGCGTCTATGCATCGACTATCGCGAGCTTAACAAGGTCACTATCAAGAATAGATATCCATTGCCCAGGATCGACGATCTGTTCGATCAACTGCAAGGGGCAAGTTACTTCTCTAAGATCGATTTGAGGTCAGGCTACCATCAACTGAAGGTTAAAGATGAAGATGTACACAAGACTGCATTTAGGACTCGTTATGGTCATTACGAGTTCCTAGTGATGCCTTTTGGGCTCACTAATGCACCTGCCGCATTCATGGATCTCATGAATCGCGTCTGCAAGCCTTACTTGGATAAATTTGTCATCGTCTTCATCGATGACATTCTTATTTACTCAAAAAGACAAGCTGACCATGAGAAGCATCTTCGATGCATTCTGAAACTGCTTCATCAAGAGAAGCTTTATGCCAAGTTTTCAAAGTGTGAATTCTGGCTTCGTGAAGTCCAATTCCTCGGACATGTTGTTAGTGAGCGTGGTATCCAAGTAGATCCCGCCAAAGTTGAAGCTGTCATGAATTGGCAAGAGCCAAAGACGCCTACAGAGATTCGTAGCTTTCTAGGTTTAGCAGGATATTATAGGCGATTTATTGAAAACTTCTCAAGGATTGCTGCGCCCCTAACTTCATTAACCCGTAAGAATATTAAGTTTGACTGGGGTCCTAAGCAGCAGGAATCCTTTGACATTCTTAAGCAGAAATTGAGCAACGCTCCAGTACTGACGTTGCCAGATGGAATTGATGAATTTGTGGTATATTGTGATGCATCGCACACAGGTATGGGATGTGTGCTTATGCAGAAAGGCAAAGTTATTGCTTATGCTTCTCGACCGTTAAAAGTGCACGAGAAGAATTACACCACCCATGACTTGGAGTTGGGTGTCGTTGTATTTGCACTAAAGCTGTGGAGGCATTACTTGTATGGAACTAAGTGTGTGATCTATTCTGATCTCAAAAGCCTTCAACATCTGTTCAATCAGAAGGATTTGAACATGAGGCAGCGACGATGGATGGAAACTTTGAACGATTATGACTGTGAAATACGATACCATCCAGGAAAGGCAAATGTGGTTGCCGATGCCTTAAGTAGAAAAGAACGAGTAAAGCCTATAAGAATCAATGCCAAGAGCATTGAGATAAAGAATAGTTTGAATGAAAGGTTGTTAGCTGCGCAGAAAGAAGCTGTATTAGAAGCTAACTATCCTGATGAAAAGCTAGGAGTAACTGAAGAGCAGTTATCCTATGGCAAAGACGGAATCCTAAGGTTAAATGGACGAATATGGGTTCCAGTGTATGGAGGACTTCGGGATGTTATCCTCCAGGAAGCCCACAGTTCTAAGTACTCCGTTCATCCTGGAGCTGATAAGATGTACCAGGATCTGAAGGCAAATTATTGGTGGATAGGCTTGAAGAAGTCTATAGCTACCTATGTAGCCAAATGTTTGACATGCGCTCAAGTCAAAGCTGAACATCAGAAACCGTCAGGTCTGCTACAACAGCCTGAACTTCCCACCTGGAAGTGGGAAATAGTGACAATGGATTTTATCACCAAGTTACCAAAGACAAAGAAAGGAAATGATAATATATGGGTGATAGTAGATAGACTGACTAAGTCAACACATTTCCTACTCATTAAAGGGACTTATAGCTCCGATATGTTAGCCCAATTGTACGTAGATAAGATTGTATCTCTACATGGCGTACCAGTGTCTTTTATCTCTGACAGAGATACTAGATACACATCACATTTTTGGAAAAGTTTCCAACAATCTTTGGGCACGCGCTTAAACTTTAGTACGACTTACCATCCTCAGACGGACGGGAAGAGTGAGCGCACCATCCAAACTTTGGAAGACATGCTTCGTGCATGTGTGATTGACTTAGGTGGTAGTTGGGATAACCACCTGCCATTGATTGAGTTCTCCTATAACAATAGCTACCATACAAGCATTCAGGCTGCGCCGTTTGAAGCTTTGTATGGAAGAAAGTGTAGAACGCCCGTTTGCTGGGCAGAAGTTGGAGATATCCAACTAACAGGACCTGATATAGTCCTGGAGACGACAGACAAGATTGTGCAGATAAGAGATCGTCTCAAAGCTGCTAGAGACAGGCAGAAAAGCTACGCAGACTTAAGGCGTAAACCTCTAAAGTTTGAGGTTGGTGATAAGGTTTTACTTAAAGTATCGCCCTGAAAGGGAGTGATGCGATTTGGTAAGAAAGGTAAGTTAAGCCCAAGGTACATAGGACCATTTGAGATCATCAAATGTGTCGGATCAGTGGCTTATAAGTTAAACTTGCCTGAAGAGCTCAGTAGTATTCACAATGTATTCCACATCTGCAATCTGAAGAAATGTCTAGCTGAGGAGTCACTAGTCATATCACATAAGGATGTGCACATAGATGAGAGCTTAAAGTTTGTTGAAAAACCCTTGTCGATTAAGGATCGACAGGTTAAGAAGCTTCAAAGGAAGCAAGTGCCAATTGTGAAGGTCAAATGGGATGCCTGCAGAGGTCCCGAGTACACGTGGGAGGTAGAGTCCACAATGAAAGAGAAATACCCTCATTTGTTTCAGCAAATATCGAGGTCGAGATTTCTTTTAAGGGGGTGAGGATGTAACACCTCGAAAATTTATGTCCAATAATGTATCGACACGTGTCATAAGCTTTAAACGTGTAAAAGATTACTTTAGAGGGACTAAAGTTGAAAAACAAAGAAAGTATGTGAATATAAGGGTTCAATGTGTCAACAATGGATAAATATACTTTGCAATAACCCTACACGATGTTTGTACCCTTAAACGAATGAATCATGGATCATACGAAGCTAATTGTGGAAGAAAGTGAGAGCTTACAAACTACAGGGGTTAAATGTGTCAACATGTTGAAAGTATACCTCTGAGTGACCTTTTAGCAAACCCGAAGCTTTGTAACGGTTAATTATGCTCACTATAATATGTGATTAAAATTTCACGAGGTTTCGATAAAGTATGAGAAAGTTATGACGATATTCGTATACGAGGGGTTAAAAGCGTCAACATTGAATTATAGGGCCTTACGGGTGATCACAAAGTTAACCGAGGACTTAACGATGTTTGTATATGTCTTGGAGCCCTAAAAAGTAAGGTTAGAGGGCTGAAAATGCAAAATTGGAAGTTAAAACCACGCATACAAGAACCAGGGACCAAAAATGCAAAGTTTAAAACTTGTTTGGCTGGTTCTGGAAGGCCAGGCGGCCCGCGTAAGAATGCCCTATGGGCTTACGCGGCCCGTGTGAGCAGCACAGCGACAGAGTTCACCTGCAGGTGTCTGTCCAGCCCGTTGCACCGCCTTAAAACCTTGTTTTCTTATACCAGGGACTCCCCACTGGTATTTCATGCAATAGGGACAGATGGGACCATCTTGTAACACTTATAGACCTATTTGTCATGATCTAATGGCATCAAAATGAGTATATAAGGAGCTTCATGTTGCAACACTTTGTTCATTCATTTGCAAAGCTTCACAACTTCACTTCTGGAGGTTCCTGGAGCTCAAGCACACTTCCTAGTAATCTTTAGTCGTGCATAGGACCCTTGTAAGTGTCATTAACTCTCTTTAATTCAGTTTAGCTTAGTTAATTAGCTTAAAGTCAAACCGTCGTAATTAGAGTTTGACTTCGTGATTAATCAATAATTGTTCAGTCAAATCTCAAATTGAAAGTACCTATGAGTTGGTAATTATGTGGGCAATAAACCCTTAAAAGGGCACCCTCTGATTCCCACTCTAACTAGGTCAATTGTCGGGTCAAAGCTAAACTTAAAAAGTCAACAGAAAGCTTATTTCCAAACTAATGCATAATTAACAATGTAGAACCCATGCAACCTGTTTTATCAATAATATAACTTGGTAATTAATGTAAGAACATGTCTAAACATGTTCAACCCGACAATTTTCAGTTTAGGCTCGGATCGGAACCGAAAGTCGCATAATTTGACTTTTGCTTTGACTTTCAGTTCTGACCCGTTTAAGCATGTTTTAGAAATGCCTTAGAGCCTTATTAGGACCAGCTTTCATCTTGGTATAACCCTCTGTGATTATACAACTTGATTCATTAGTTGTCCGATTCATATGCATGTTTCCGTTAAATGCTTAAATGTTGACTATTATGCCCATATAACCTTAAAACGTGATTTTTGAAAATATAAAAGAATAGAAATCTTAGCTACTGATTATTAGACTTGTCCCTAAAATTTGACATCAGTTTGAGGTCTAGATTAGGAGTTATGCTCATTAGCGTAAATAAGAAGCTTTTTATTAATTAAACGGCGAAATTAACATATAGCCTATCTAAACCCGATTTTTAATACCAAAATTTTTACCCACTGATATAAAATAATATTTTGGGATTTTTGAAGATTTTTATTTAATTTTAGGCTGAGCATAACATAGAGTTCTAAGCTTGATTCGGTAATTGTCGGTTTTGCCCTTTTGGGCTATAAAATGAGTTTTACAAATCTCTTTGACACCAAACCTTTTTTCTACTGATCTAATATGATAAATAAAATATTTCGAGCCTTCTGGAATTATAAAAATATCAGCTTTCCTTTAAAAACCCGGAAATAGCTTAAAATCGCCTTTTTAAGCGTTTTTAACGCATAGTATGTATTAAAACTATTTTAAACATATAAGGTTTGATACCAACTGATATTTTCAGTAAATTTTTATATATTAACAGTAAGCAAAAGTTTTAAACTCAGATTTCCAGTTTTTACCTTTTAAGCCTATGTGAAATTACCAAAATGCCCCTAAGGTGCATAGTTTGGTTTTAAATGATAAATTTTACATATATATAATACCCTACTGTTATAACTTATTAAATTAAGTATTTTTACTGATTATATCAGACCTGTAACTCAGATTATTATTTAAACTCTTTTATAACCCTTAAAATGACCAAAATGCCCATACGGGGCATAGTTTGAGTTTAAATCCATTTCGGGCATAATAGAAGATATCCTACTGATGTCACAACATATTTAAGGCGTATTAACTTAGGAAACATGTATATGACTCTTATGGTTACCCGTTATGCATTTTTCACATTCGGTTCGGTTTATGTAACTAGTTTGCATAAATTGACCGAAACGGGTCAAACCTTATCATTTTTGTCTCGAAATCCAGAATGTGTTTAGTTTGCCCATATTATACAAGACTTCAAACTTGTCGGGTCTGAATCACATTCCATTCCGGTCTTCGCTTAATCGTGCGTTTGAACCGTATCTTCCTTTAAAACTAACCGGTCTAAGTTTAGGCTTAATTAAAGACCCGTTTGGAAATCTAATAGGTTATTTAAAACCTTTGTTCCAGAATAGGAGACCCGGTAAAAGCTACACGCACTTGCTATTTGTGATTAATATTTGCAAAGGTAAATACTTTTAACTTATTTTCCCTATACGGGCTTGGGGTACGGTATATAAAATACCGCTTGGTCGGGCATTGAATTTTTTATCGTATGAAGGTTAATTTATTGAAATGTCCCGTTTAAATTGTGTTGTTTGCTTAAAGACTTTGGGGGGTTAATGACCATGTCTCGGATATCCTTGGCATCATTTTACGAAATGGCCACGACCTAAGCACACGGGTGTAGGCGTACACCCGTTAGTGCATATATAAATAATAGGGTATAACCGCCGGTTTCGGGAATAACCCGCCGCGGGACTATATCATGTGGTGTGTCTATTAAGCTCTAATCCGGCGTCAATCCGGGCTACTGAACGCATAAGAAACATATAATTCTTTTACAAGTTTATACATAAATAATTATCTCAAATTATAAAAAGTTTTGTGCCACGTGCATTCATATCAATTTTCTATACCTTTTCAAAATGAGTCAGTTAATTGTATTTACCAGTGTAAACTGACGTATTTTCCCAAAAATGTTAAGTGCAGGTACTACGCGTAATAGGATGGCCTCTCCTTAGCATCATTAAGAGTCTCGCAAGCTTGGATGCATTTTGAGTCTGTTGAACTACGTTTTCTGTTTATTTGATCCGCCTGTGGATCCGTTTCAACTACATTGTGATATTTAATATTACAATTTTATTCGGTTGAAATAAATCTATCTTTTGCTTCCGCTGTGCATTTTAAATTGTGTTGTTTGACTATGATGATATCAACTACGTCACGATACTCCCCACCGGGCCCACCGGTAATACGTGGAAATATCGGGGTGTGACATATTTACTTGTCGGGTAATCCCGTACAACACCAGCGAACGAAGCACATTGAGCTTGATATTCATTTTGTGCGCGAACAAGTTCAACGAGGACAGGTTCGTGTCCTACATGTACCTTCACGCTACCAAATAGCCGACATCTTCACCAAAGGATTGCCACAAATTCTATTTGAAGACTTTCGAGCCAGTCTCAGCATCCGGTCTCCTCCTGCTTCGACTGCGGGGGTGTAATAGCATAGAGATAATAATGTAAATATAGCAAATATTTTCCATTCCTTATATTTGCAAAACAGTTATAAATATCCAAAAATAGTGGAGATCTCATATATTATTTATACAGAATGAATGCTGGGAAAGGGATCATCGATCCTGTTCATATCTCTATTGCCTCTGTCACAAACGAATGCTTGTTTCTACTGTGATATCGTTGAGAAACTATACTGGGTTAAGGTTTATTGCAACATCCACAATCAAGAGTGCTCAGAGACAGGGGCGGTTCTTAGAAGAGCCGTGGCAGGGCCACGGCCCGGGCAAGTTTTTCGGGCGTAGTGCTAATTTTCCGCATTTCAATCGAAATTTTTTATATATACTATGTTTGGCCCGGGCTTGTCCGGGCTTTTTTTAGTGCCCGTGTCTTTCGGCCCTGGCATGTTCAACGGACAAGATCCGCCACTGCTCAGAGACCCTTTTCCATCTTTTCTTCATGTCATCCACCTACAAACCGTGTCTATGCACGCTCTCATGCCCCTAACACCTCCACGTCAGCCTCCTCTTTCTCTCTTTCATCTTAGCCCACAAAAGTTCGTGACGGATGGTCTTAGGAGTAGTCCTATGGAGTACCACATTACCATTGTAAGATCAAAACATAATGTAAAAATCCTGAAGACTTCAAAAGATGCCAGGATTTGGACTTCTTAAGAAAGTACAAGACTTCTGTCATTGTGGGTAATTAATTAATTATGGAATCTTGATCAAAAGCAATCTAGGTGACAACCATGAATTGTGAGCATGTTGAACAATGCAAGAATCAATTTTTTCAATGATTAATGAATTTCAAAATCAATATCTTTTTTATTCATGAACAATAAAAAGTGCCTATAATGATGTACATAGCATTTTCTTTATTATGTTCTCTATTCATCAAACCAATCATATAAAGTTATCTTTATTTTTTGTCATACAAAAAAAGTAACACCTTTAGATTTAAGGAGAAATGTTTTTTTATTTATCAAATTTAAAGATAAATGTAATTTTATTTATCAAAAAAGTTGTTAGTAATCTAAAAAAGACACATCTCCTTGCTATATATTTTTTAAATATTCCAAAACCTCGAGAATAATCTAAGACTATATGTTATACATGCAGAGGGATGAGCAAGGTTGTTTAGAGATGGAGTGTGCCCCCGATCGGGAACACTGCGCCATGTGCAGCGGTACTGTAAACTCCAACCAAACGCAATACTGTAGCCTGACACGAGGAAAATGGACAAGGGGCACAGGCTAACGGGGATGGAGCCGCACCACAAGATGATGTGGATTGAGCCAAATTTCAGGGAGGCTTGTTCTTGTAGCAAGCGAGAGGCATAACATGCAGCCTAAGATTTTCTCTCTGCAAAGTTCGTCTGAGGATTTGAGCAATTTTTTTTAAGAAATGCTTGTTTTTAATTTAGAAAAATAAAAGTTATATACGTATTTTCTTACTTTTCAAATTAAAAATTCACTTTAATTATGTGATGGTAGATATTTGTTTTCTTTCCGTTATGGTAAGATCGTGGTCTTGGGTCCCCATAATCATTAAAAGTATATTTGAGTATATATTTAGAGAAGTAAAAAATGAAATTGTAAGGCTAGGGTTGTCTCAAAATTATCAATATTTGATTTTGACTACTCATATAAATAATAAATAATGTATATGCGAATGTCTAGTTGACTATTTATTTCTCAATAGTGTGAAATATAACTTGACATGTCGTTTAAAAAATTTATTGAAACCTTTTTTCTATATGATAAAAAATTATTATTTTATATATCAAGAAGGCCATAATACGGTTCATTAAAATTCATTAAAATACACATTTATACTTACCTGTTTTAGAAGTTAATGGCCTATATGGGAGGCCCTATATACATGAATAGTACACGCATGCTATACACATTTGAAATTGTTTGAATTAAAGTTAATGGCCTAGTAACACGTTGTTGGGCCAATGAAGCCCAGCTCAGCTGGGTGGAGGTGTGAAGGTTTTCCACATAGACTCGGGTTCGATCCCGGTCTGTGGCGGTTTCCTACACGAAATGCTCAGGTCTGAACCCAGCTTCGACCGAGCTATGGTCATGTACAGCCCTGACCGAGCTAGCCGTTCAAAAAAAAAGTAACACGTTGTTGGGTGAATTGCAATAGTTGTAGGTGTCTAATTTATAACAACAATGGCAAATACAATAATTAAATATTCGTTGCATGTTTTTATCTATTTTTCATGCCCAAGAATTAATAATGCCATTACTTTAGTGTTCCAGACATATTCGAAAATTTTCAGCACTTTATAGTGTATCGGATAATCACCAACGTCTAATTTAAACCCTTTTTATCGCTACGCGATAAATTAAAATTTGATGGATATACCAAATGCAATCCCATACATTTACCCGAACCTTGCTAGACGTTGTGGGCTCAATTAATAATTAATTAAGTATAACGCATGTAATTAATCCAAATCGGGACTAATTAAGATTTCTCGGGTGGCATAAAATTCTCACAATGGAAGCGCTCATTAATAAGGGGTACATGTAAACTCACCCGCATGCATTGTATGTGCAAGTGAGGCTGAATCATGAGATTATATGTTTATTTCTTGCTCATTTGCAAAGGATATATATGGTCTTAAAATTGTGTTTGGTATTACATTCCAAGGGTGTCATGCAGTTGGCATTTATTCCCACATGTATGACTAAAGCATGCACATCACAAAGGCATTGCACGTAATTTTTCTATCTACATGTTGGTTTATATGACAAGACTACAATAGAAATTAAAACCTATATAAATTAGCAACTACTTTGAGCTTGGGTGACTTGTATTTTTGGCTTTGGGTATTTTTCAAAAAAAAAAATTTGTTTTTTTACTTTTAACCCAAAGGTTTCTACCTTTTTTCAATTTTAACCCTACATAATTTGTTTTTTTAACTTTAACCCAAAACTTTTCATTATTTGCAATTTAACTTCGCAACTTTTCTCACTTATACTTTTCATCTTTGGCAAATTTTTGTTTTACGTATAGTTCTAAATTTCCCGAGTTAATACGACACAACATACGAGTGTGGTTCAACTTTTTATGTTTTGTTTCAAATTTTGCAAGTTAACATGGCGCAACGTACATGTGTGGTTCAACGTTTTTACCTCTATTTTTTCATGTTTGACGGGTTCGTCGCAACACGAAAATCCTAGGTCGAATCAGTGTTGGTTGTTAATAACGGTTGTGTGACATTAGTACTATTTGACACCGTTTTACGCCCCGCCACAACGCGGGGTGTGATTTGGCGGTTTTCCAAAGAAAAAAATGGTTATGCATATGGATGTCGTAAGCTTGGCTTTGCGGTTTTCCAGAAAAAAATTGATTTTTTTTACTTTTCACCCAAAGGTATTTCATAAATTACTTTTAACCCAAAACTATTTGTTTTTTTTTTACTTTTAACCCAAAACTTTTTATCTTTGGTAATCTATACTCACAACTTTTTTTACTTTCAACTTTGGTCCTTTATAGATTTCATTTTTCAATTTTTCGCTTTATGCTTGGTTCTAAATTTTGTGACTTAACACATCGCAACGTGCGTCTTTGATTTAACGTTTTTACGTTTTGTTATAAATTTTACGAGTTAACACGACGCAATGTGCGTGTGTGGGTGAACATCGTCTATTTTTTTCCCATTTGACAGGTTTAACATAACGTACGGGTCCTAGATCGACTTATTTATAACTAAAGAATCCCCGCCGCATTGCGGCGGGTCTGTAAGATTAAATATATTATGTATTAATATTTAATCTATAGCCATTATAATCATTTACATAATAAAGATCAAAATATATAATAACCTATTAAATAATTAGTTGGTAATTGTTGATGGACCATATTACCCTTATTAACTAATTAGGTTTCCTCCTGGGTGCTTATATAAGGAGAATTATATGGAGGTTAAGGGGTTAGACAATTGCACATAAGAAACACCCCATAAGCATAACATCAATTTCGACCTCATCTCCTACAGCCGATACCCTTTCGGTTTTCTAAGTCCCCATCATCAGTCAGCACCCTAAGGAGGAACCAGACCAAGATGACAATCATGTCACACCTTATTGCTGCGTCTCCATCTGGATTCTCTGCTAGTCTGTGCTGATGCTGTAAGATTAAATATTTATTTATTTATATTTTATCTAGTAGCCATCATTATCATTTATATAATATATATCAAAATATATTAATAACCTATTAATAATTAGTTGGTAATTGTTGATGGACCATATTACCCTTATTAACTAATTGGGTTTCCTCTTGGGTGTATATATAAGGAGATTATTAGAGAGGTAAAAGGTTAGACACACAACCTAATAACATAACATCACAATTCGTCCCTCTCTCTCCATAACCGAAACCTCCCTAATTTCGGTTTCATCACCATCATCACTATACACCCTAAGGAGGAACCAGATCAAACTGACAACTATGTCGAACTCCGTGGCTGCGTCTCTGACTGGATTCTCTACTGATGCAATCAAAGGTATGTTATTTCATGTTTTCCATTATGTTTAAACAGAACTGATCAACATGTGGTATCAGAGCATATGTTGATAAATCAGTTCTGTTTTCGTATCCATTATTCTGGGATCATTATAAGGAAAACAGAAAATTTTAAAGCCTTAATATCATGGCTGTTTTCGTTTTTTAAATGTGCCGAAATCATTGTTTTCGGAATATGTTGGTTAATATGTTGTTTCGAAATCATAATGGGCAAATCTTAATATCCGAAATCTGTTAATAAAAGTATAAAATTTAAGGTTTCGGATCCCAGATTATGTTTTAAATTTATTAGGGTTCATCGCTTGTTCTTAATAAAACTCGAAAATTCCCTAAGATTTGGAATATAATTTGGATTAATGGGTGTTTTTCATGATTTTGATCTTAATTTTATCTATTAAATTTTCGAAAACTGTTAATAGATTTTCAGTTATTATTTTCGAAATCTTTTGATAAGATTAGATCAGAAATAAAATAGGAAATACTATCCCAAAATCCCTTAAATTTCGAGTTTTCAGTTATTATCACAATAAACAGCTGTTAACAGAGGATTCGAGACCATCAGATCTCGACTCGAGACTACAAGGTCTCGACTCGAGACCACAAGGTCTCGACTAGAAACCATAAAGGTCATCAAATCTTTACAACTCGAGAATAGAAGCTTACAACTCGAGACCATCAGGTCTCGACTCGAGACTACAAGGTCTCGACTCGAGATCATAAGGGATCAAAACTTCACAACTCGAGACAACAGTCTCGACTCGAGATCACCGCGTTTTCAACTAAAGGCTTCATTCTTCGCCACTCGAGACCATGGTTGCGACTCGAGATCTCAGTACGGACTCGAGATCTCATAAAAACATACTAATCAAGACCATGATTACGACTCGAGACCAAGGTTGCGACTCGAGATCTCATAACTTAGTCGAGACCCAACTTGAAACCTCATTATTTTTTATACAAACGTGAAATGTCTTAATTCTGGCCAAAGCTGATTTAATTCATTTATGTTTAGCATGCTTGACAAGTGCATAACTAAAGTGATTGTCTCATTTCTGGCCAAAGCTGATTTGTCACGATTACTTTGCACACATACTTAAATGATTACACTTCTGGCCAAAGCTGATTTGTCTTTGTTTAAGTAGAATTTTACTAAGTCTATTATTTTGATGTTAGTAATAGACATATCACAATCTCTTCACATAATGATCCTTATATTAATGATCCTTAATTAATTTTATGATCATTTCGTCTATCTTATTCTTAGTACCCATAATTTTACTCACTATAATTTTCTTCTACATATATCTCATCCACTCTAATTCCTAAACCTAAAATGTTTGCTTTATTTAAAGTTTCTATTAGAATTAACTCTTAAATTAAATCCTTGATTATTTCTTACGACATGATAATCCTATTGCTCTCTTCTGATAAAGATTATAAAGAAGAAAATTAGAGCATGATGATTAGGACAAATCGAGCATGATGTCTCTTATGATAATCAAGAACTCTCTAACATAATGCTATCACTAAAGTTATTTCAGATTAAGTCTTTCCTAAGGCTAATCTCTTATATATATGGAATAATCACTAGAACTCCTAAGATGCATGCCTTCTTTTAAAATTCTAAACTATAAAGTTAAGTGGTATATGTGAATACATAATAATGTACAATACCATGACCCATAAAGTTAAGGGCTTACGCATGGAAATAAGTACATTTTCCAGTACATTACATATTAAGATTTTCACTTGTACAATTTGATGCCTTATAAATCAACTATAACACTAAAAAAATACCAAAGTATAATGAGTGTGTTGATAAGCAACATCTGTACAAAGAAATAAATGTTTGAAGCTGGAAAAATAAGTTGTTACTCATCTTACAACCACTTAAAACATTAAAAGAGGAATGTTCTAAGGTCCATAGACAAATTACAACTGTTAACTCCACCTCTAAGGTTCTTCAAGGGAAAATCTCATTGCATAATTATGTCATTAGACTAGACATAAGCAACGAGACTATCCATTATTCTAAAGAACAGTTGGATGAATTAATTAGATAGTCACTTATTAAAGATATTTAAGTCTACTAATTATAATATTCCTATTAACACATGATTAGTTGACTCTAGTTTTTAAACGTTTTCTTACCAGAAGTTAACAAATAACTAACATGAGAGTTAGTGACAAAATTAAATGTTAAGGCTATAAGAACAATAATAAGCAGTCTTCTAACAACGTTTTTCGATACCGTACATATATTCTGAGTTTTAATCGGAATATAGTATCATAATTAAGCAATGTTATGAAGGTTGTGAGGTTTGCATAGTCAACATAAAGTCACACTTACCTTAAACTCTCATTTTATTTGTTCTAAACATCTGGATTGAAACATTATTAAGATAAAACTAGATGATACCTTACACTTTCACAACTTTTGTCATCATGAAAATGAGAATTTGACAAAAGAAAAATGAGACTTATAAATTTCATCCACCAAAACCAAAATTCATGAGAAATCATGACATGGTTAATGAGGATGATTTCTTATCTAATCTCATTCTAAGTGATTTTAAATCATGACGTTATAGCCCTAAATATTACTTGGCTCAAGGAATAAGTATGGGTCCATCATAAGTCATTCATTGACATTTGTGGAACTTATTCCAAAATGGAATATTCAGACATAATTTATTTATTTATTTAAAGACTATCTACTTGTATCTAAATTTTGTCATATATGGCCCACGGTCTTAGAAGAAATTTATTCATATACATACTTTATAAGATTTCTATTGAATATGTCCCTAAAGTTTCTTATGATTTCTAGACATTAAAGAAATCAAATAAAGTCTAATGTATATGTGATAGGTTCCCACGTCACGTAGCTCATTGAAACTACTCTTGTAGCATTCTAGAGATATTAAAGATCAGTGGGAGCATTAAGTGTCTTAATAATAACTTGCAATAGTTGCAAGAGGTGGGGAGTGAACACTTTATATTACTTCAATTTACACCTCTTGTACAAGACACTGCTCCATCTTGACACTGTTCTATCATAACTTGTCTCCTTAAAATCTACAGCTACTCTTACAAAAGTTTCATTGTTGCTTAATTGTGGGCACACTTAGATTTCTTACCTAAACTAACATAATCCTCAACAAGAGAAACTACAATGACTAACGTCATTAATTTTTGTTTCTCTATTAGAATTTGTTGGTCGTTACATATTGACCCTAAGCATTCTGAGTTCCTAAAGATTTCCAAGGTCAGTGGGAGCAGTCAAAGTCCTTATCATGACTTGCAAGGAATACAAGAGGCGGGGGGAAGAGTGTCCTTAAATTTCACTCTGAATTTAACTCCGATTACACCTCTTGTACACCATACTGCACCAACTCTTACAAACTTAGAATGAAAATGATAGCAACCTAATCAAGAGCTAATCCATAAAACTGAAACTTCTAACAAACCCAATAATCAACTCAGGAGGTCATCTAGGTTTAAAAACCTACTAACTTTGATGATTACATAACCTCCCTAACTGAAGTTGAAATGGATTTTGGAAAAGTTTACTGATCCTATCTCTTCTAATTAAGCCATTAGTGTCAATCAATCTTCTGAATGGAATAAAACAGTTTTCTAGTAAAACTGATTTTATGTGTTCGCATAACGTTTGGGATTTGATTGAATAATCTAAGAGTGTTCATAACTAAACCAAATCCTGATATAAACGTTAAGACACAAAGAAGCATGATTGATTGTCAAAGGTTGTACTCAGGAAGAGATAAATTATTAAAGAATCTTTATTACATATCTAACAAAAGATTTCTTTCAGGATCATCACTGTTCTAGTAGCTTATAATAGTTTTGAGCTACATTAGATGAACATTAAAACAATTTTCCCTAACAACTGGCTGACATATTTACATGTTCATAAAACAACCTGAAAGTTCTAAACTTAAGGTTAAAGAACAGTTTGTCTGTAAGCCAATAAAATCCATGTATGGTTTAATGCAAACATCATAATGTGATGAAATCTTAACGCAATTATTTTCATCAACAACCAAGTGGATTAATGTACCTACCTCAAGAAGAGTGGGAACAACTAAGATAAACTTGTCTATATAGATGATATTCTTTTGACAAGTAGATGTTACATAAGTCAAAGCATTGTTAACACAAACTTTGATATAATAGATCTCAGAGATATCTCTTACATAATAGATATCATAACATGTTGAGATAGACCAAATGGGACATTACTTCTGTTTCATAAGTTTAACCTTAAATGGGTCCTTACATATGTAACAAAATACTGCTCTCCTTTAGAGGATAATAGGATAAATGAGATTATTTCTTACGCTTCATTAATTAGAAGCCTTATGTAAGTTTAAGTCTATACTCGTTTAGATATTACTCACATTGCAACACACTAGATATGTCTAGATTAATGTGAAGCATTTAATAGAGTATTACAATATCTTTAAAAGAAACAAGAGGCTATAATTTAAAGAAGAAGTGAGAACTCAAACCGGTTTATTACTCTAACTTTGTAATGTTCAACGATGACAAAATGTAATGTCGGGTATATCTTTATGTCAACAGACAAAACCTATCTCATGGAGGAGTCATAATAGACTGATATCAACAACCTAAGTTATAACGACATAATATAGTCACTAAATGTTGTTGGAAATTTATCAGTGGACTCGTGACTTTATTAACTCCATATAATTAATATATTGAAGACTTGTTGTGATAATGTCAGCTACCATGTCTCCTTGAACAGTAACAGTTCGAGAGGTGCTGCATTAGTTTTCGATAAGCAATTAATTATTCGTTTATGAACGAATTGAGGAAACTAAATCTTTGTATCGAATGCATTCTTGATATGCTTAAGGATCCTATAACTAAAGGTCTATTACCCATAAGTCTTATTAAGAGTGCTCATAAAAGAGACGGGTTTTAATTGATGACCATGTACAACTGCATATCGTACTATGAATGACTAACTATTAATTAATTTTCCTCATCAGTTTGATTTTGTATTTCTCTTACATATGTTCTGCCTGTGTAATGACATATAGACAACTATAAATACAAATCAAACGTTAAAGGGCTTACATATTTTGATCATAATTGTTAGGTTTTAAATTAAGGCTATAGTATGACTAATGGGGGTCCTGAGTCGCATAATGATTCAACGATTGTATTTCTCTGCTATAGTACTTGTTTAAGGCTAAAATGAGTATTAACTTCTGATCAGACTAATCTAATACTCATGATAAATGATTATTCGGCTAAGTGGGAGAATGTAAGATTAAATATTTATTTATTTATATTTAATCTAGTAGCCATCATTATCATTTATATAATATAGATCAAAATATATTAATAACCTATTAATAATTAGTTGGTAATTGTTGATGGACCATATTACCCTTATTAACTAATTGGGTTTCCTCTTGGGTGTATATATAAGGAGATTATTAGAGAGGTAAAAGGTTAGACACACAACCTAATAACATAACATCACAATTCGTCCCTCTCTCTCCATAACCGAAACCTCCCTAATTTCGGTTTCATCACCATCATCACTTTACACCCCAAGGAGGAACCAGATCAAACTGACAACTATGTCGAACTCCGTGGCTGCGTCTCTGACTGGATTCTCTACTGATGCAATCAAAGGTATGTTATTTCATGTTTTCCATTATGTTTAAACAGAACTGATCAACAGATGCAATCAAAGGTATGTTTTCATGTTTTCCATTATGATTAAACAGAACTGATCCAACAAATTCTAGTTTTAATTATATTCAAATAAATGCTGTAAAAAAATAATATTTTAAAGAAAAATTATATTTATTTAGTTTGAAACTTGAAGATCTTTCTATCCTGACATCTTAGTCTGTCCTTTTTACTGAATGCATTTACTTTTTATGGTTGTATTCAGTTTTTTTGGCTTCCAAAATCCTTTTGGAGATTCGATTTGCATTCAATTTTTTTTTTTGAACGGCAACTTTCAATAAGAAGAACACGCACCTAGCAAGCCGCTAGGGCACAAGACAACAAACAAAAACAACAATTACAAGTTAAAAAAACACCAGTCCTTCCAATCTATATCTTTGTATTGAGATCGGCTCTTGATCCACATGTATCCCAACGCCTTGATGTTTTCCTTTATTTTGATGATGTTCGCCTTCTTGTTGCGAAAAGTAGCCTCGTTTCTCGCTTTCCAAATGCACCATGCCGCCGTGAAAATAATCGCTTGAATACATTTCTTAGTTACCATTCAATACTCTAGACCTATTAATTTACCACAAAGTAAAGATTACAATTAATATATTGGTATGTCATTATTATTTGCACCAATCACGTGGCATCAATTAGAGGTGTTTAAAAAATACGTGGCTCGCAGCTCGCTTGAAAAATTTTCGAAAAGAGCTCGGCTCGAAATTGGCTCGGTTGTAAACGAGCCAGCTCGGCTCGGTTTGTAAACGAGCCGAGCTCGAGCTTGGTCTGGCTCAGCTCGCGAGCTCACGAGCCAGCTCGATAAGGTTTACCTCCTTGATTTTTTTTGTCTCACATCGCTCAGAAGACAAAAACTAAGAGAGTATCTCCCCTATGAAAGAAGGTAAAGAAATTGTACAAAGTGAGTTAACTATTTATACTTGCATATTTAGCCATTTGGTTAAATATAATTGCAATTATTGCTCTTATTCTATGAAAAGATTCATTTTTAGGGCTTTTTAAGTAGTAGAAAAATGTTGTGATTCTTTGTTAGTTCTAGTTAGATCGAGCTGAGCCGAGCTAGCTCGAATTTTAATCGAGTCGAGCCAGCTCGAATTGAGTTGAGCTCGACCCGGCTCGTTTACAGCCCTAGCAGTAATAGTCAAAAACATTTGTTCATTTTTTTAACGACAAGAAACGATGTGCTAACCACCGTAACACCGGACGCTGTGGTCAAGGTCGACTATGCTCGCCCGCCGCCAGCCCCTTGGCTCTCCCCAGATGCGCGGAAACCCGACCTCCACCCCCCAAAGGCACGACAGTGGAATAATCGGTAAAACCTCGCCTCCCATACAAGTCGAACCGGCGCCACCCGTATTCGCTCTTCACCTAGATGCCGCATAAAATAATGAGGAGAGTGAGAATCGAACCTGGGTCACAAGGAACACCAATTCTTTTCCCAACCACTCCACCACTACCTCATTAGCAATAACATTTGTTCTAAAAACAACTTGAATAAAATAGTGTTGTTGATGTTTAAAAAGAAAAAAACTTGAATAAAAAAGTAAAATAGATTGAGTCCTATAATGTGGAATGATCGTGAATTCAAGTGGTAGAACCTAATTTGTCATTTGTTTTTGATACTTTTGGTTTCCTAGCCCAGTAGAATTCTTGAACAGGGTCCAACGGGTCATAAATAGTAATTTCTCGACCTTTAAAAGTCGGTTCGCCTTTGATAGGATGGGTTTTCCAATTCAAAAGAGGGTTGCGGCGCAACTTGTTGCCTATTTACCTGCCATTTGTTTTTAATTCGTTGGTTTGACACCTTTATGCTTAAAGGTTACAATTAAAGCTTTATATTTAAAATATATATATATGTGGAATGATCATGAATTCAAGTTTATGTGTCCGTTAATTCAGGTTAATTTAATTTCTTATAATTTATTTATTGGACAGCAGCATGATATTCGACATTTCGGGTATGTTTGGCATGAAACTTTTAGGAGCTTCTATCTTTAATCTTTTAAGAAAAAACTCCTACTCAATAAAAAGCCTTGTTTGGTTGAAGGAGCTCCTACTAGTAGCGTTTAGAAGAAGCTACAAGCTTTTAGTGAAAAATGACTATTTTAACCTCTAAAGATAATAAACTTTTTAATGCACAAGCTTTTTAAATTTTTAGTTATGTCAATTTTGATCATTTTATACATTTTATTAAAAGTTTCAGTTACTCTGCCAAACACCAAATATATCTAAAAAGCTACAGCTACCAGATTCTAGCTACCCTTCATTCAGTTATTCTTGCATAAAAACAAGGAAATGCTAGTGAGACAAGATACCAGAAAAGAATTGCAATTTCAACCCATTCCTTGTATGGTGTTGTTTCTTGTAAACTAACCAATTACATCTTTACACGTGCTCCTGTACTCACACTACTGTGTGTGGCTTTGGGAAGGGTTCCCTTTGGTCCCCTGGTTCACAAGACTCACAACCAGCTCACCCAACCGTGGGTGAGGGTCCGGGCCTGGTGCAGCCTTTCAGATGAATTGGCAGGAGCCTACTTTTAGGAACCATTCATGTTGCAAACTTCAAAAATAACCATAAAATTGTTTTTTTTTAAATGTATCATAATGTCACTACTAGATGAGATATATGATATATCACACCAAATTTAAACAATATTTGGTTTTTATGTTGTGTTGCTATGCTTCAAAGACATAGAACCTAGCTAGTTTCGTGGTTAAGAAACGTAGCCCTTTTATGCCCCCAAAATGGGCATTCGAAAAATATATAGAACTAAATTTCGTCATAAAACCTGATGGAGTTCTATATGTCCCTCCAAAAGAAATAGCACCCAATTTAGCACCAATTTAACCTAAACGATAGGGCTTATCCTCTCTCTCTCTCTCTCTCTCTCTCTATATATATATAGGTATTGGAAGAACATTTCCTTAACATGTGCTAATAATCACTATTTTATTACTATTTTGAGGTTGATTTGATTCACAAACAAAGATTACCTCCATTATTAGTTTTCGACTTTTCTTAGTGTTGGTACCTAATAAACAATCAGTCGAGATCACGTATCACAATTACATAAGCCTAATATTTTTTTCCACTTCTCTTGTTTTACCCTTTCATATTCTACTTTTTTAACTAAATTTTTTAAAAGGTTAATAAAAAACAATAGTAATGAAACATAATATATCAAATTATTAGTTAGTAACTTATGTGCTTGACTTTAACCCGTGTAATATATAGGTTTCTAACCTATCTAAATCTTATTTATAATAATGTTTTTTTAAACTATATGACGGAATATATTTATGGGAGTTATGATCATAAAATTTCAAAAAAAATAAATAAATAAATAATTGCAGCCATGATGCAATTCATGTGAAGTGCTAATGGTTGTGCTGGGGCTTGGGGGACAGAGGTGGCATATTAATGTCTTCACATATCTCATTATTTCTTAAAAGATATGATAGAAACATATATTAATGACCTCGCACCCCTACTTCTATCGACACCAGTGGCGAAGCTTGAGATTTCCGACCGGGGGGTCGAAAACGTATATACCCCAAAAATTCTATAAAGCGGGGGTCGAAAACGTATATACCAAAAAATTTCTATACGAAAACTAGATACTCTCCACTACTGAGCGAAAAGTTCGGGGGTCGGCCACCCCCTCCCGCCCCCACTATGCTATGCCACTGATTGACACAACTATATTCATGCATAAACAAGCTTGGCCGCTCATAAGCTACTCAGGTTGGTTTGTATAAAACATAAAACAAGCCAAGTTTAAACAAGGTCCCAAACCGAAAATAAAGCTCATTTAATAAACGAGTTTGAGCCCAAGCTTCACATACACAGCTTAACTAGCCTCAGGGCCTCATAAGCCTAAACAGACCTTTAATTTATATAAATACATTATTATTGTTTTTTTTATAACAAAAATATAATTGCACAATCAGTATTATATATAATATTATGGTAAAAGTAACAAAATAATATATATACAAATAAGTATTATAAAAAAACATTTAAATATTTAAAAATAATAAACAAGCTAAGTTCAAAAGCCCGGCACGATATTTAAATATACAGCTCGAAAAGATTCAACTAGAGCTCGAGTAAACTAGCACCTGGCCCGACAGCCGTTTACATCCCTTCAGAAATTACCTCTCATCATTATCAGTTTCAACTACCAAAACAAATGTAACTGATTTTGTAAGTTTAAACGTGTTGACTTTGAAAAGTCATATTTGAATGGAGTTTCACGAATATAGGAACAGGAGGCTTTGGATAGTCTGCCTCTAAATCTCTGCCCCTACGATTTACTCTACAGTCTAGAATATGTGGAAATCAAATATACGCGTAAAAAGTAGATGCGCGAAAAAGTTAGATACAGAACAAAAGTAAAGCGTAAGTCGATTTTATAAAACTTGAAGTCATTGATAATAATAAGCGAACATAATACAAATATGCAATACTTCATTTAAATATTTCATGACTATAGAGTTACAAAATTTACTGTTTTATAACAACGCAACTTAAATGGTTATACTGCTCTAGGTTTATATACATAATTAAGAAGACGAAAACATGGATATGTACACAAACCTCATCATTTGGATGATCATCCAACTTTGATAGATGATATTTTCTGAACATTTAGTGACAACATGTCAGTCCGCCCCAAGATCAATAGTCGGTTTAAGACATCTGCTGATCAAAGATCTGTAACTTTTGACGCTCGATAAAGTTCAAATGACGATGAAGTTTAGCACATGAACTAATAAAGAGCCAAACCTGTGTGAAAACAAGAAAATGAAAATATGTTAGTTTTTCTTTATATTTTTTTATGTTTAAAATTCAACTCAAGCGGTCAAACCTGTTTTGACCTATTGCCAGACCTACATGTTCTGTCAGGCTTGGGTTAAATTCAAGATTACTAAAAAATAGAAAAATGAGGTTTGGCCAGTTTTGCGACTTTCGTCCAAAGGTTTATTTTTTCCGCATCCGGATCCAAAAGGTTTGAAATCTTGCCATTTTCATTTGGCTCGTTAACTCCATCCATTTTTCTTCGTTAAGTCCGGGGAATTTTTGCCCATTATGATAAATGCTTGTACAATGTGAAAAAGACTGAATTGCCCTTTAAGTTAATAGAAAAGACGGATATACCCCTGACTTAGCGAAGAAAAATGGATGGAGTTAACGAGCCAGATGAAAATGGCCAGATTTCAAACCTTTTGGATCCAGATGCGGAAAAACAAACCTTTGGACGAAAGTTGCAAAACTGGCCAAACCTCAGGGACAAAAGTCGCAAAACTGGTCAATGAGCCGAAACAGTTACCAAGCGGTTCATCTGCCCGATCTTCCGGTAGATGCACTTCGTCATGATCTTTTCCACGGAACACGTGTGTTTGTACGCACAAAGAATTACCCATTTGCCACATGGCTGAACCTGAGTATGACTTTCGGAGTGGTGACATGACGTGACATCATCTATTGCCAGGTCATCTGTACCATAATTACAATGCTTACATACATAAAGCATCTACCTAGGTCCATTTACTAATTTTGTCTCGCCATTGACAACATATACAGAAAACGTCAACGTAAAAAATAGTATGCTAATGAATTTATTAACCTCAAAAATGGGAACTGTTAACTGTACAATTTTATTTATTCAACGCCCACGTTTAACAATTTCGAGATTCTATACGGCATATCACAATATACATGGAAATAACATATGAGGTGAAACTCGAGATGTACCAGCTACCACTAGATCAAAAGTCAACACCAAATCTTGAAGAGAAAAAAAAGTCAAAACCTTTGTTAGACCATCTGCAACAGTTTCAGACATCCGGTGGAGTTCGCCGCAACCACCATGTCGGATTTTTGTCTCCAGCAGACACTTGAAACAAAATGATTGCTTTCGGTCTCTTTACCCGAAACGGGATCGATAGATCCGAACTTGTGGGATGTGATAGGCATAGGCAATGATCTATAATAAGCAAACACCTGCAGACAGACACCATTAATAAGAAAATAAAGAGTAAAATGCCCTTTTCGTCCCTGAGGTTTGGTCAGTTTTGCGACTTTAGTCCAAAGGCTTGTTTTTCTGCATCTGGATCCAAAAGGTTTGAAATCTTGCCATTTTCATCCAGCGTGTTAACTACATCCACATTTCTCCGTTAAGTTAGGGGTATTTTCGTCTTTTTTGTTAACTTAAAGAGCAATTCAGTCTTTTTACATGAAGTGAAAAGGACCGAATTGCCCTTTAAGTAACAAAAAAGACGGAAATACCCCTAACTTAACGGAGAAAAAATGATGGAGTTAACGAGCCGAATGAAAATGGCAAGATTTCAAACCTTTTGGATCCAGATGCAGAAAAACAAACTTTTGGACAAAAGTTGCAAAATTGGCCAAACCTCAGGGACGAAAATGGTAATTTCTTGTTTGCTTATGTCCAAACAACTAAATTCTAACTAAATAGAGCATACCTCGTTAGTTTCTGAGCCACATGCAATGTACCCATCAGCAACCGATAATCCAACAAAGTTCTGAAAGACGCAAAGTTAATAAAGAATGTCGTAAATGTAATAACGGTGCAGTAAAAATGTAAAATAGAGTAACATACCTTCTCGTTAGTATGGCCTTTAAGGGTTAAGACGCAACTGCTGGTCGATAAACAGCCAAAATCAGCTTTATTGAGGTCCCAAATTTTTAGTGTGTTGTCAGTTGATGCAGAAACGAGGGTCCCACTATCCAAGAATTTGACATAACTAACGGCTCTGTCATGGCCAGATAATGTACACAACGGTTTGGAAGCGTTTCTAAGATCAAAGCAATACGTTTTATAATCAGCTGACCCCAAAGACAATAAATGAGTGGAGTAAGGGGAAAACTGAACACAGCAGACATTTGCAACGGTTTTGATTGTCGATAAGCTCTTCTTCTGCATATAGAAAAGACAACTTTATTTATTTAACTTGTCTAGAAGGTTCTTGACATGTATTAAAAGTATGAGCTATGTAAGGTATACAGAAAACGTGAAATTTTTGGATAATTATCAAATATCTAACATACCCTGCGAAAAGAACCTAATTTAGTAATATACTAATATCTATTAATTTGTTAAGATGATAATGGGGAATAATTTAACTCAGAAGCTTGCGAAGGAAATGTAAATCACATGCATGGTTGTAAAAATTCCCGACTAGCCTCCGGTTAATTTTTATCTAATCGGCCAATTAATCAGTAGGCGGTCAACAGTGGTCAAATCCAGTCCTAATTGGCCAAAAATCGGTGGTAGTCTAGCGATTCCGGTCAGATTTTTGACCAAAACCTGTAAATTCCGGCAATTAATCCTACTTACTTGAAATTATGGGTGGAAGGTGTTAGTTATAACATGTCTACATAAATAATACATTTAAAAATGTGTGTATATACATATAAAACTGAAAATTACATACAATATCCCAATCCGACTAATCCCGATTTATTGCTAGTCTGTACCCCACCGGCCGACTAGCGCCTAGCAATTCTTACAACACCGATCACATGAGATATTACAGATTTCAAAGTTCATGACCGGTCTATCGAAGAAACAATTTTGATTTAAAAGTATAACTGGAACAAAAGGAAGGTAATTTTAGTTATAAATGGGAAGAAGCTTACCTCATTAATGCTCCATATTTTGACAGAACAATCATCACTTCCACTGGCTAATTTTATCGGGTCAACTCGAGAAAAGTCAACTGACCACGCCCTCCTTTCATGCTCAATATGATGTGATATTGCTTCACCAGTTCCAGCATCCCATATCTGGCCCATCCACAAACGTATGCAAGAAACATTATATGATAGTCAGTTACAAGAACACATAAAATGCATATTCACCATTTATAAGCTTTAATGGCAATGAATTTTTGAACTTAATCTAATGTGTATTGTGTTCCTTTGATTAGAATATTTAACCAGGAGATTGTTAAAAGAGTAAATTGCCATTTTCATCCCTGAGGTTTGGCCAGTTTTGCGACTTTCGCCAAAGGTTTGTTTTTCCGCATCCGGATCCAAAATGTTTGAAATCTTGTCATCTTC
The DNA here is from genome assembly GCA_030545235.1 of Helianthus tuberosus. Taxonomy (NCBI): domain Eukaryota; kingdom Viridiplantae; phylum Streptophyta; class Magnoliopsida; order Asterales; family Asteraceae; genus Helianthus; species Helianthus tuberosus. Next base: position 11,595,158 of record CM060381.1, read on the forward strand.
ATCCGGCTCATTAACTCCATCCATCTTCCTCCGTTAAGTCAGGAGTATTTTTGTCTTTTTTGTTAACTTAAAGGGCAATTCGGTTTTTTTTTTTTTCACTTTATGGACATGCATTTAGCCTAATGTACAACTATTCAAAATACCCTTACTAAATAAAAAAAAATACGAAATACCCCTAACTTAATGGAGAAAAACGGACGGAGTGAACGAGCCGGATGAAAATGGCAAGATTTCAAACCTTTTGGATCCAGATGCGAAAAAACAAACCTTTGGACAAAAGTCGCAAAACTAGCCAAACCTCAGGGACAAAAATGACATTTTACTCTTGTTAAAAGTACTAACCTTGACCACACCGTCATAGTCTGCCGAGGCCAGATAATTCCTGATATAGCTATTCCAACAAATGGAACTAAGTCGAGATTTGTTGGACATCTCAACAGCTGGATAATGAATGTCGACAGAATCATTCAACAAAGCATGAAAATCATATACTTTTATCTTTTTCGACACTCCGGCAGTTGCAAAATAATCCTCATCTCGGTCAAAACCAAGTGAACATATAACATTTCCCATACTACTAAAATCACCATTCCGTAAAACTCCCCGTACTTCAAACTTACTATAACGAGCATATTTGCACAAACCGTTGAAAAAGATCCCCAAACGATCCGCCGGCTTTTTACCCGCTTCCGTATTTTTCGTCACAATATTCTTTTCCCGACTACTTAACACTTCACGCTCCCCGGATTCGTTCATGTCAGAGTTCCCTATGGTGGATCGCACGGAAAAGTAGGCGTGTTCAATATGATTTATATTGTTTATTAAGCGTGATCCACCTAGACTAGAAAATGTAGTCGATTTTAACTTCTTCCCCGGAGTTTTACTCGGCTGTCGTGACTCTATCTCTAAAATGTCGGATTCTAAGCTTTTAATATCGTCAGCTAATTTTGCCGCACATGTCTGCTTTTGTTCATTTAAAGATGCGAGAAAATGCAACATTAAATCTGATTCGCCATCTTCTTGATCAATGGATGTTGACAATTGTTTCATAGATGATGTTTGTATTCCGTTTATAAGCTCGGACTGTAGGATGGCCCTGATAAAAGAAAGTTAATGAATGTTAGGTTAAAGCTGGAATGAAGTTTTCAAATCATAAAGGGAATGTTCACGCAACTCTTAATATACAATACAAAAACTACTTTTACAGCAACCGTGACGCATTTAATTCAAACATAATTAGGGCTGCAAACGAACCGAAAGTTCAGTGAACAGTTCATGAACCGTTTGGCGGGAAGTTCGTTTGTGTTCTTTCGTTTAATAAATAAACGAACACAAACAGTAAATCTCGTTCGTTTAGTTAAATGAACGAACTTGAACAGAGGCCGCGTTCATTCATTTATGTGTGTGAACGTTCGGTAACGTGTTCGTTTGTGTTCGATAGTTCATTAGTATTTCTAGTTTTTATATTTTTAAATACTTCAAAATATTGACAAATGAAATATTTAATAAGTATCAGTGTATATATATTATGTTTGTGAACGCTTGTTTGTGTTCGTTTGTTTCTATTTGTGTTCATGATTCATGAACATTAGTTTGTGTCATTTGTGTTTATGAACGTTCGTTGCCTAACGAACGAACACGAACATAAAATCTTCTTCGGTAAGTGTTAATGAACAGTTCGTGAACATATATTTCCTTAACAAACGAACACGAACAAGGTCTTGTTCGTGTTCATTCGGTTTGTTTGCAGCCCTAGACTCAGATATATGAGGCAAGATTTCACACTAAACATGATTCAAACAATACCTAGTTGTTGGGCGTAATGACGGCTCAGGATGAAGCAGCCAAAGACAGAATCCTGTTTCCTTGGGATTCTCCAACATGAAACTAGGAGGAAGGATCCGCTGGTGTAGGTCCTTCATCGCGATAGCATGGGCTCTAGCCGATTCAAATGACCCAAGTAGCTCAAATAGAAGAACGCCTAGAGAGTAGACGTTTGACGATAACGTAGAGCACCTCTCTCCGGAATCCTCTGGACTGGCGTACCACTGCTCTTCCAATGGATCACCGACGAAATTATTCACCAGTTGGGGTGTAGCGTATAACGGCTGACTGTTCGACATGTTTTGAATTGGATAGGTATTATTATTTGATGTAGCAAATAAGTGCTGACTGTTGGATATGTTTTGGATTGGATACGTATTATCTCTTGTAGGGATATTTTGTCCGTTAAATCCGTACCCGGAATCTTTGAAACCAGAATGTACCGCAAACTGAGGCCACCGACGAAACATGTTCCCTTGTTTTTGTCTTTTTGCGCTTTGGCTAGCACCGAGAAGATGACTGTGCTCCCCTTCTCGCTTCTTATCTCCGTTCTTTTCCAAATTGGAAACTTCTTTACTCCCGATAACAGGCGAACCGATGTACAAAACTTGGTTTTGTGGCGTCAACTTGAAGCATGACGGGCGTAACGCTTGCAACGGTTCTCCACGAGAATGAGATGCATCCACCAGATCCAAAATCTGCTTGAATATATCCATGTTTTTCGATTTGTCGACCTTGTTCTGACCCGCTTTAAGCCATTCTCTCAGACTCAAACCTTCATGAACAGTAGTTTCCGTAGTTGAATTAGGCGTTGAATTTAAACTAACCAAAGCAGCTTGTGGATGATTCGGACCACGAATACGACCAAGCGCTTCACGAGCTGGGCCCGGGCCACTGCATATGACACCTTTTCCCTTCAACGAACTTTTCACAAAATACTGAGAAAACCCTGATTGAGAAAGAATCTTTGTTCGAATCCCGTTAGGAGATAACAAAGTATTCAACGAAGCAGGTTGATTGTCCTCTTGCCGCGAACGTGAACGGTCCGCAACGTCATTTTGATTTTCAACTTGTGTATGTAAACTATTCATTTCATCCGGGAAGAACGTGTTCCAAACGTTATGCGAACTATGCATTTTATCTTTTACCCCCGAACCACCTGTCTCCAAGCTCCCACTGTCGAAATTTCTCACCGTTAACTCTTCAACCATCATCCCTGCTGCATCCACACTGCGAGGGCTAGTCCACGCGTGCTCAGTTGTGTCAACCCTAGCAACATTCTTTCCCTTGTAATCATCACCAGGTATCACCATTTCCTGCACATTCGAGCTTCCATGCTCGATTAAAAACCCACTCTCTTTCGCCATAAACCGTCTACCGTCAACCAGATTATCCGACGTTGCTTCACCGTCCACTAGTTCATCCATTTCCCCAAAAAGAAACCGCATTCAAATCGCAGCTGCGGTAGATCTGAAATTCATAACAAATAATCCATAAAAAAAATGCTTTAATTACTACCTAAAACATTAAATCTAAGGTTTTGAAAACAATAACATAAACAGATTAAACCAAAAATATAATTAACAACACAATTAATCCAAAACAAACAAAATCCCCAAAACATAAACTCAAATCATAACAAACCCTAGCTCAACTCAACTATTAACTTTCAGTTATCAATTATTAACAAAAAACGCATCGAATAATCCAAAATTCAACTCATGAAAACTTCAGATTAAGCAAAATCTGTTGCTAAACTATAAATCAGAAAGTGTATAAGGATAAGGATGAAATCAAAATTAACCAATCAAATTCTGTACGAATCATATCATATCATATAATATTAATAATTAAATATCAATGAATTCATACCTTCGATGCCGCAAAAAAGTAGAAATTGAACAAGAAATTATTGATTGATTCAGAGGAATTTAAACTATAAAAGTATAATATTATTCATCAAGTTTGGAAGCCATGGGGGAGGGAGGGGGTTTATTGTTAGATTTTTTTATTATTATTTCTTTTTATATTATTATTATTCTTTTTTTTTTAATTGAATAATAATAATTGGCTTTCAATTATTTAACTATAGATACAGATATTGTATAGTTTTTGTCTAGTAAGATATAATTTTGTGAATTTTATTTTTAAGCTTGGTATGGTTTTGTTATTGATAGACGTGGTGCGTGTTAGGAGTGGATACTCGTATTAGTATCAGATACAGTGGTGAAAGTTAAATTTACTTTCTTTTAATGAGTCTAAGAAACGACAGAATTAGAGAATATCAATCGTACACGTAGTATAAATTTCATCTTATCAGAATACGGATGTAACTGACACTCGTCAAATAATGTGATGCATATCAAATGAATTTAAAAAAGAAGCAAATATTGAAAAAGCATAAGCATTCATAATTGACTAGTGTTATGTACACATACCCAAAGTTCTATCTAGGGAGAGAATTTAGGAAATGTAATCCAGTACCAATATTTTTTATTTCAATAATAACAATTAAATATTACTCTTAAAAATTACAATAGTATTGTAAAATGCTAAAGTGATCCATGAGTTTAGGTCACTTTTTTCACTTCAATCAAAAATGAAATTTTTGTATCTGGGTCTTTAAGGTTTCATTTTGTGTTGTCATTTTCATTCAATTGACAAACTATGTTATAATTTTCTGTTAACTTCTCCCCCTTTTATCGGTTTTCTCGTTTAAATTAAGGGTATAATTATCATTTTATGCCATAATATATTTTAATTAAATGAGAAAAACGACAAAAAAAAAAAAGAATTTTACAGAAAATTCTAACCCAGTTTGCCAATCATATGAAAATGAGAACAAAAAAGAAATCTTAAACACCCAGATACAAAAGATTTATTTTTTTACTAAAATGTCAAAAGTGAAATAAACTCAGAGACCATTTTAACATTTCACTCTAATATTATATTATATTATGTTATTTTATTTTATATTATAATTATATTAAAATAAAATAGCAAAATGAAAAGTATTTTTTCACTAAAATGGATAAATACAAATGGTTTTGATACTTTTTATTAAAGAAATGGTTTTGATACTTTATTATTAGAGAAATTGAGTTGGTTGTGATGTGACCAAAGAATTTATGTGGTATCTGAAGGACGCACGTAGCCATCGGGACTATTTTAAAAACAGCCCACAACACCAGCTGGGTCCACCTCACATCCACTTGACTGGCTGCACCCAATGATATATCACAAACCACCCCAAAGAGGGAACAAACACAACACACCAACTTGATCTATTCATTTCTATACGTCACATAATAATAATAATTTTAAAAGTAATCCTCCCATAAATTCATGCAGTACTTCCACTATTGTAAGGTACATTAAAAAAAATTACACAAGATACTATACACAATTTATAACAATACTTAAATGTAATTTTAGTTCATATGGTTTGAGTTATTTTTCCAGTTTAGTTTAAAGGTTTCATTTTTCGACTATATAAAATGATCGAATTACCCTTCTAACTAACATAAAAAATGGACGGAGTTAACCCAGTGCACTAAAATTACAACGTTTGAAACTATTTGAACTAAAATGGCAACGTTTCAAACATTTGCACTAAACTGATAAAATAGCCCAAACTATAGGGACTAAAATGGCATTTAACTCCCATCATATTTCAGAGGCTGTTTGGTAGTCTCCTAATGAATGGTCAGAGGTAGAGTGTGTTTGATTCACTTAAAAAACATTTTTAATGGTTCATGTAACCTCTTAATGGGTAAGTTCTAGAAACATGTTAACCCGTTAAAAGGCTACCTCTTAATTGGTCAGGCATCTTAATGGCAGCACACGATTAGTGGTGCACAAATCGGGTTTTTTTTTTAAACCGGGTTTCGGGTAGGATCGGGTTCGGGTAGGATCGGGTTTTACAAAATCGGGTTTTTTTAAAAACCGGGTCGGGTCCGAGTCCGGGTTTTCTACCAAAAATGTATACCCTATATACCCGGGTTCGGGTAGGGTTTTATAAAACCCGGGTATTATAATACCCTATTTCCGGGTTCGGGTAGGGTTCGGGTATGCATCGGGTTGGGAAAAAAACCCGCACCGGGTATTAAAAAAACCCGACCGGAACTATGCTTATAAAATGTATCAAACATAACTCTCACACATAGACATCAAATCTATTGATAAACAGAGACACAATTTATAAACAGAGGCATAATTTATAGTTCTTCATGTGGTTATTCTTGAACTTTATAAACAGATGCACAATTTATTAAATACAAAAACTAATAATGATATTAAACAAACAAAGAAAATAGAAGGGCAACATATATTGGCATATTTGTTTCCACTTGTAATGAAATATACTAAATAATTAAGTAGCGGTGGCAAATATCATTAGAAACCTAATAATTAAACAAGATTACATCAAAGTGCATACATAATTCGGGTATAAAAACCGGGTTTCGGGTATAAACCGGGTATAAAAAAACCCGGTTCCGGGTTCGGGTTTTAGATCAAATATGCATTGGTCCCTACCCTATGGGTAGGGTCGGGTTCGGGTTCGGATATAGAAAACCCGGTTTTTATAATACCCGGTTCCGGGTTTTTTTTCCGAGTCCGGGTCCGGGTTTTTTGTGCACCACTACACACGATTGCCAAACAGCCTCCACTTTTCTAATAAGAATCAATTTTGAAATAAGATTCAAAATCTTCAACAAGAAATTTAACTTTCGAATGGAGTTAGATTGTTAGTTGAATTATTTCATTTAGCCCATAACTTTGAAGCCCACATAAAGTGAAGCCCAATAAATGTTAAATGTGAAGTCTGGTTTAGTGGGCCTATTTTTTAGCCCATGAAACTTTATACAGACTGCAAGTTTCAGAAGTCCATAACAAACATAAGTATGCTATATAAAAAATAACAATGCTTATTCACTTACTTGGGTTATTCGAATTGAATTGGGTGTGGGATTTCAAATTCGAATTGAATTTTTTAATCGAATCGGGACGGATTTGAATAGGCCGAAATTCAAAATTGATTTCATTAGTTGAATTTAGTTCGAATTCATTTTCGGGTTATTCGAGTCTGAATCGAATAATGAACACTCTAGCCTCACCACATTTTCATTTATCGAACGTCTCCACCGCACCGTTGATGTATCCTTCAAGTACATTGTGATAGTCATCGAAGATTCTTGATTCTCTTTTGCCCAAAAAAAACCATTGATCGATTTGGGATCTCAACCTTCAACACGGTACTTTCAATACTAACTCCTTTAACCACTGCCTTCAAGCAAAACACATGTTTGTTAAAATATATGTAATTATTATATCATTAAATGTGACTATTCATATGAGATATGGAATGCGTTGTTGAGATATGGAATGCGTAACAAGGGATTCCTGCGTTCTTTCATGGTATTAGAGATATCGCTCACTTAAAGCAATCAACAATCAACAAATTTTACTTAGTACAATCTAAACATGACCCGCTTACTAAACAAACCTGAAGGGGTATGGTCCCAAAAAGTCGCGCAGACCAATCAGGTCGCGCGATGAACTATACTCCTTATTCACCAAACCGATAAATTTGCAAACCCCGCGCGGGCTACTTAAGGAATACCTAAACCGCGCGCGAGGTCCAAGCAAGATGTAACATCAGTTGTCACACTTAGCATCCTGAATAGGAGCCCTCAATCCCTGAACCTTGCGCCGGCTAGTTTAACACACATCAAGGGCGCGCAAGGGTAGCGGCGCATGACCATTTCAGGAAACATCAAAGGTACAAGTGGCAGAAGAATGAGCCAATCAATGTGACAACCCGAACTTTTGAGGTTAGTATCTTTTAGTCTCGCGATCCTGTTTTCCCATCATTCCTCTGTTACGTTCTTATTATGATTAAACTTGTTAAACGTTCTGTGCTATTATAAGTTTGTTAGTTATAAAACGAGAATAGTTGTTTGGGTTGCACACACACCTAGAGTATAATTGGGCCGCGCTCGTTATAAATCTCTTCGACACACACACTGGTTATCCTAGGCTGAACTGTTCGAGCCCAATCAAGGTTATAGATTGGGTTGGCCTATGTGAGTCCTTATATATATATACGCGCACACCCGAAGCCCAAAATACCACACCTTTGTGCACCAGACCTATGTTGGGCCTGGTGGAGCCCAAGTAAATTGTGTGTTGGGGCCGGCTTTTGACTTCAGAATATACACACGCACACATATAGTTAGATATGGGCTGATTAGTTAGGTTGGTAGGTAATCACGCACACTCGAGGGTTGACTAACGAACGAACTACCATCAGATGGAAGTCCAAGGGGAGGGTGTTCCTAAAACGGCATAACAAACGCAATACGGCCAGTGCGACTTTGTACACCATAACCATTGAGTTAATCAACACACCAGCAGCTTTATGGACCACATGAACCGACCGTGTTTATCGATGACGTTTTGGATCATTTTCGGGAGAAAGGAACATTATGGACGGCATTTGCATCTTATTTTGGAGCTCATGGGGGAGGAGCCACTCCGCGCGAAGTCTTGTTAAAAGGTAACTTCTGGATTCGAGAGGTACATTTTTGGTCACATAAACAACGAAGTGGGAATACACGTGGATCTCGCTAAGATCCATTTTGTTAGAAACTGATCGACACCAAAGATCCCTCTGAGGATACAGCAATTTCTTGGTCTCACTAGATACTATCGCAGATTCATCACAGGATTTTCGAAGATCGCGCAGCTTAAATCTCTTTAACACAGCAGGGTGTTGTGTTCATGGAAGACAAAACAGGAGGATGTCTTTTCAGCTTTCAAATCCCAACTCTGCAATGCACTGGGCATCGTCTTTACCTAAGAGTCACACCCCAACCGTTGGCGGAAACATCGGGGCATGGCACTGAGCGAAACAGATTGTCCAGAAGTTTCCATAACAACTATATTTACCAAATATTTAAATTGGCACGTCCCATACCATGTCATATAAGATAATATAATTATTACAGAAAAGATCTAGTCAAATTGTTCTGTTCCGACAATTCAGATTCTTATTACAGACAATTGTTTATTGTTGACCTAGGTCTTTCCTAGCCTCGATTTCACAGCACAGAAAGCAAATAAGCATCCTAAGCACCTGTCACATACGTTAAAGTAAAAGTCAATACACATAGTGTAAAGGTGAGCATACAAGTTTGATAATAGCATATAGAGTTCGAAAGCGTTACGCATAACCAGCACGTACACAGAGTGAAATGAGGCATGTTAGTTATCGACATGAACCTATCGATACCAATGACTGCGGGTTGACTGCCCAAGGCAGTTCGCGATACATTCTCACCACTGTGAGCCATGTAGGTAATTGTCCTTAATAACCCCCGAGTGAACGGGTGCTGAGTCCAAACTAATAGTACTACCGTTGCTAAGGCAGGTAGACAGCATTCCATGTGTAAACATAACAAACAAGCATTCATTTAGTCACGTATACATGCGATAACGGTTAGCGTTGAAAGTATTGCGTAGTGTGTTCGATGTGATTTTGTATAAGTAACGTATGTAACACCCAAAAGTGCATAAAGCAAAAAGGGATCGAGTATACTCACATCGATTGATGGATTGAAGGGAGCGCTAGAGAGTAGGGTTAGCCTGAACAGATTTATAGTATCACGATAAGCGACGCGTAAAACGATGCAAAGTACAAGTGGTTCGGACAGTAGTTCGATCGGATGGAAGTTCGATCGGACAGCCAGTCGTGCGAGTGGTAGTCTGTTCGGACGGTCGTCCAATCGGATGACTGTTCGAGTGGATTGTTTCTTCCTTTGGGAAGGATGTGTTTGTGTATCATGGTTTTGACTTTTGAAGTTTTCGTTGTAGTATTTTGAAAACACAGAAGTATCTCTACCTTTCAGGACGGTCTATCGGACGGTCGTTCGGTCGGCTGACAACCCGACTGGTTGGACACTTCAGCAGGTTGTCACTCGATCGGGCGGTAGTTCGATCGGGTCGCATCCTTTGTGCATTGAACATGTTGAAAATTGTTTAAGTGTTGAAGTTCAAATGTCTCATGTTTCGGATGGCAGTTCGATCGGATGGTAGTCCGATCGGACAACAATTCGTTCAACATTCAGACTTTAAATGTTGGCAAAAATGGTTAAGTGTGGGACCCAAGGTGCAAGTCGCTCGGGTTGGCCAGTCGCTAGACTTGGCTATTCGATCGGACAGCTGCCCGATCAGATGGCATCCCGTCCTGGTCGACCTGTTCATCTTACACTTGGTTGTTTTGTTAGTTTGTCATTTTATCGAGATATTTTGATAACGTGTTAAGCAACAGAAACCTCGTCAATACTTGGTGCTCCTGATCGGATAGGAATCACCCAAACCCGATCAGTGGACGGTTCGAGACGATGTTCCATGTTTAACCCGGAATAGATAATCTCGTGGATAGAATACGGATCTTGAACCAACGCAACCACAAGTATGAGTAGTAAGTAGGCAGAAGCTCCGATTCTATCGGTTTGAGTGTATTGAGTGTAAAAGAGTTGAAAGAAAGTGGGAAAACCATCTTTCAATCTTTTTCATTGTGAATATGTCTAAATCTATGAAAGATCTTTGTTTTTTTTATGTGGAAATCGGTTAGATCCAAGTTATTCTTGGTGGATTGAGGCCAAAACATGAAGTTCTTAAAGAACACATGATGACGTCATCCCAGAACACCTTGATTCTTGATGATTTCACGGTTAAAAGTTAAGATTCAAAAGATAGAAAGGTGTAGGAGTGCGTGTAAATCAAGGAAGTACAAGATTTAGGACAAGATCTTACCGGAATTGCGAGAAATCGGAGAAAAGCAAGGTGAGAGTGCTGGCCGGACGTCAGTTGCCAAAAGTAGAAAGAATGAAAGTAACAAGGGGTATTTATAGGGTTACCCAAAGTGGAAAAGGGCTGGTCGATCGGTTTCGATCGAACAGCCTGTCCGATCGGACGCGAACGGCTGGTCGCCTGGTCGATCAGTCACCTCGTTCGAGTGTTCGGTGCGATAAGTGCTGCCGTTTCGATTGCAATTGTGAGCGTTTTGATGCGATAGAATTTCCTAGTCAAATTACTTTTAATCCCAACTACTATATCAACATACTAGCATCCTTATTTCGTGTTCGTTTAGCGTTTGCGATTTGTTTGTGATTGAGTTCGATTGTGTTTCGATTGATCACCACACATAACATAAATAAACATGCACAAGTAACACATAAGGTACACACACACGAATAACAATAACCAAAATGTGTAATTCGAGTTGCGAGTGCGATTACGACAAGGCGATTAAGCGATAAATAGCGATTACTATGCGATTATTAATAGATACTCCACATAATACAACTAAAGCGAAAACAAAATAGACTATCTACAAGTCAAAGAAGTCAAAACAGGAATTGAGCAAGGAGAGACAGATCGCGTTAGCAATCTTTTTTTCTTTTGACTTCAATCTTGACTTTGAATTTGACTTTCGAAACACGGGGTGTTACACTAAGGGTATGGGTGGTTTAGCGGTATACCACGATGCTCTGACTCAGAGTCCCAGTTACACACCGATGCAACACGAGAGAGTGATGACTTACGTAATGGAGTTACGAAGAGGAACTGCACGACATACAATCTGCGATAGAAACCGTGGTCTTTGGATTTAAGTTGGAGGCATTACTTGGACGGTACCGAATGCACTATTTAGACCGATCACAAGGGCCTCCCGTGTACCCTGGTTACGAAAGAGCTAAATCAGTTAACGGCATCGCTGGATGGAACTTTTGGATGATTACGACTGTGAAACTTGAAGGTGCACGAGCTTTGCAGCTCACAATCGACTCCAAATTACCTGATCAGACTCGCTCCGTTCAAACTGGAGAATTGAAGGAAGAGGATTTTCAAGTTGAACTCATGCGGGGCATGGAAAAGCAACCTTTGGCAGGTCGGATGATATTCGCTACCCCCATGGAACGAATGTGGATCTCATTATACGGCAACTTTAGGGAATTTGTGGTGAGCGAGGCACACTGGCCTCGATATTCTAGTCGTCTGGGTTTTTGATGAGAGATATAAGGATCTATAGATCTTGCACTGGTGACTGGGCATTAACGCCCACCTAGCTATGTATGTGAATGATGCTGGACTTATGGGAAAGTCAAGGGGAAGAATCAGCAACCAGAAACACACACATCGAAATGAGAACAGACCGCCATGGATTCTGCCACTAGTCTACTTACAACTCGAGACAGAAACAATATCACCTGGGTGATCATTGATGGTCTCACGTTACCAGCACACTTTCTTTCAAACATGGAAACTGAAGAGTCTTCACAGCTGTAAATGTTCCTCTGAGAGAGGGGGCTTTTAGGCACGAGGTGCCAGCTCCTGTTACCTTTGATTCTGAGCTATGCCTGATCTATGACCGACAATACACAACACCCTTCGCTCACGTCTAGACATGAGTATTACTTATCACTGTAGGACAACTGGACATAGCAACGAGCCATCCTGACACACAAAGACATGCTGCGAGCATGTGCGTGATTGACTTTAGTAAACATTTGGAAGGACACTTATCTTTGGGTGAGTTCTACTGCAGCCGTTACCGTTTTAGTATGCATACAGCTCAGTTTGAGGCATTGCATGGATGACAATGCCAACCTCCTTGTTGGACTAAGGTGAATGACAACCTGATCACGGGTCCAGGACTTGTACTCGAAACTCTAGGGAAGATTGCTTGGATCGGAAATCGTTTGGCGGCAACGAGTGACCGTCAGGGAAACACTGGGAGTTCGCTGTAGGCGATCGTATCATTTTGAAAATCTCACCCTGGGAGGGCGTGGTACGCTTGGGAAGTGTGACAAGCTTAATTTACGTTACGTTGGACCATTCAAATTTTGGAAAGAATCGGTAGCATGACCTTTAAACTCGAGATTACCCGGTGAAGTGAGTATCGTACGCGATGTCATTTATGTCTCGAACCTAAGGCAGTGTTTGTCTGGTAAAACATTTGTAATACTTTATTAGACAAGTTGCAGTTGTCGAAAAGTCTATCAGAAACATGGACCAGGAGGTCAAGGTCCGTAAACATAGTCGAATCCAGATCGTGAGAGTTCGTTGGAACTCAAAACGTGGACCGGAGTTCACGTGGGAGCGCGAAGATCAGATGAAACTCAAGTATCCTCAACTCTTCCCTGATGACCAATCTAATTCTGATACTACTCGTGAATTTCGGGACGAAATTCCTCTTCAAGTTGGGGATGATGTGGCACCTGGGCAAAATCCGCAGCAATCTTGATTTCTCACTTCACTCCTCTATGCTTACTTGTCAAATTTCGGGACGAAATTTCTTTCAAGTTGGGGATGATGTGACAACCCGAACTTTTGAGGTTAGTATCTTTTAGTCTCGCGATCCTGTTTTCCCATCATTCCTCTGTTACGTTCTTCTTATGATTAAACTTGTTAAACGTTCTGTGCTATTATAAGTTTGTTAGTTATAAAACGCGAATAGTTGTTTGTGTGTTTGGGCTGCACACACACCTAGAGTATAATTGGGTCGCGCTCGTTATAAATCTCTTCGACACACACACAGGTTATCCTAGGCTGAACTGTTCTAGCCCAATCAAGGTTTATAGATTGGACCGGCCTATGTGAGTCCTTATATATATATATATACGCGCACACCCGAAGCCCAAAATACCACACCTTTGTGCACCGGACCTATGTTGGGCCTGGTAGAGCCCAAGTAAATTATGTGTTGGGGCCGGCTTTTGACTTCAGAATATACACACGCACACATATAGTTAGAGATGGGCCGATTAGTTGGGTTGGTAGGTAATCACGCACACATGAAGGATTTATATGAGATTACTTATCAATATCTCAAAACAAACCCTACCCTTTTCTCAAGATTACGAACGGCAACAGGAGACCCCCCCTCTCTCGAGACATCATTCTATTGGATCAAGTGTGCGATTAGTGAATCCATAATTATGATAATCCTTACTTGATGGTTTCTTTATGTGATTTTGATTAGCAAAAGTGTTATGATATGTTGATTAATTCTCTGATGATGATCATGTTATGATGTGTATGTTGATGGTCGATTAGCATGTTAATGATTAGTATTATTATTGGAAGTCCTATAAACCTTAATCTTTTGTGTGAATTATATGATATAAGGATCTTGTGATTAGTTGTTTGCCTGTTGATACTCGATGATACATATAAATACATATGTGTGAGTTTTAGAATTAACAGCCATAGTGCATGAATATTAGGACTTGATTAATAGGTTCTAAGAATAATCCGATGATGAAACAGTGATATGGTTGCTATTATATGTTGATAGAAGATAATGATGTATAACAAGAATTGATTCCTGACTTCACGATTTCTTGGTGATAATTATATGTTTAGGATAAACAGAATAGTGATTAGAATGGTTATTATAAATGTGGAAATTGAACTGATAATATGCAATCGGCTGTGGGCTATGGAAGTGAATTGGTAACATGTAAATTTGTTTGGGCTTTGTGATTAATACTGGGCTGGGTAAACAAAGGATCCCCTAATTACATTTGGGCCACAATTATTTTGGAAAGGGTGAGGGGGGCAACTGTACATTTAGTGTGGGCTGGGCTGTGTGGGCCGCGCACACGCACTAGGATGAGGTATCCGTCTATGGGCCTTGTTTTACCACTGGGCCGCACCCTTGGCTGCCAATGGACGAATCACGCAATGGGCCGGGTATAAAGATTATGTTGGGCCGGGTATAAATGTATGTGAGAAATACTTGAATGTGTGTATTATGTTTGGGTTGTGGATTCATATGTTGCTTGTGTAGATAAGTTGGTACCAAGTGGCTACTTATGCATTAGTGTTAGGGGCCGTTGGGCTGTGAAACTGTTACCCGAGCTAGGGGCTTGAGTTGGGAATGTGTTATGATGTGAATAATTACAATGTGTTGAGTGATGTTCAAAGTCTAATACATGCACTAGGTCAAATGACAGGAGTTAACAAATGCTTTCGTGAGACATGGACAACATTGATTAACTGATGCAACTTGTACAACTTGTCTAATATTAGTGCACTATTTGTGAAGCATATGAAAGGAATATATGACTTAAGTGAATGTGAAACTGATTGTTATATGTAATATCATAGGGCTTGGTTGACCACTGTTGTTAAACGTATAATTAATTCTACCGAGCAAATCAAAGGTGAGTTCATTCCTCTTGAGCATGCGTCCCGGTGGTTGGGACAGTCATTGGGTATCCCTGAGAGGGATAGGTTTTTGGGTAAATCAATTGGGTATTCCTAAGAGGAATACGTCTCATGGTTAAAATCGAGAATGTTGGATAATATACTCATCCTATCACCATTAAAGTCCCTCCTTGTTGTTTGTTATCTGAGAGGTAACAGAGTATTAGTTGGTAGCGCTATCTAGGTTTGGCACCCTCACCCCGTACCTGAGAGGACGGGTGTGAACTAATGACTCAGTCATGCCCAATGCTTTGATAGGAGCATTGGGGAAAGGGCAAAGTAAATCTGGAGCCGTCTTGTATTTGAGGTATTATCAACATTGTAATCAATGAACGGAATTAAATACTTGGTAACTAACGTTTTCGTAAAACTATGAATTCACCAGCGTTGTCTAATACACTTGTTGCATGCTCGCAGGTCGTTAGATTACTTGGATTTGGAACTTGCTGTCTGGAGTAGCTGGAGTGGTCATAGGTCGTGCTAATTTGATACACATGGCGGGTTTATTGATTATACACAATTGCTTTGAAACAGTTAAACTATTATTTTTTGATTATACACAATTGCTTTGAAACAATTAAACTATTATTTACTTATTGCTTCCGCTGACTTGTTGGAATTCATTAAACTCATTGTTGATACAATTCATTGATAATTGGCAATTTCATTTAAAAACTTGTTATGAGTTCAACATGATTAGTGGCTCGTTATTGGTTTGTCACACGCCCAGCAGGGTTTTCCATGGGTGGTATTTTGGGGGTGTGACAGTTTGGTATCAGAGCCACTGGTTATAGTGAACTTGGTTTTAAAATGTTTTTGTAAAACCAGACTATAATCGAACAGTTATGAAAACGCAAATAGGACCATGACACTCAGCTCCAGATTGCAAGGTTCGTCTTTTCATCTGTGGTATACATTGCATGAGTAGTGTACATTTGTGTATGGTGTAGCGTACAAACACACACTCGTCACTATAGCACGATTGCATGAAATGCTTGCTTACATTATGATGCGTGGATAGCATGTCATAGTCCTTACATTCTTGTGGTTTTATCGTCTTGATAACCTCTGTTTGACATCTGAGTTAGAGGAACCATTTGACATGAGTTAGGAGGAGCTGAGCATGCAAATCACAATATTAATGTGGGTGCACACATAATAATACTGTGAGGTGCATGCGAGTCCCAGTGAGGCTTAACAAGTGAAAAAGGGGTTTCGTTCCGTTATTTGATCGATGAGAAATATAACAAATCTATGGGATCCATAGAAGTGATTGTCTTTTACTTGAACGGGATCTTTTCACTCCTCCCCGAATTCTTTTGAATCTCGATACTATCGAGTATTACTTGAACACCCATCTGAATGCCTAGCAAACTGGATAGAATGTTAGGTGCTTGTACGAACATCCCTGAGTTGGATGTCGCAGTGTCAAATGATTGGTTTATACCTTTCTCACTCCTCTTCGTTTGTTGGAACTCAATGTACTGACGTCTTAGACCCCGAAGTGCGATCACTTCTGCAACACTCTGGAAACATACCGTGTATTACTCAGTCGACTTGCAAGAACGATGGACAAGAGGATGAGTGTAGGGCCTTACCAACATCAGTATTGGGACGACCCTGGTTACCGTCAACGAACGCCAGCCGATTGACTTCAACCGAATCCCCTAACCCTAGTCAGCGACTTATGGGAGTCAACTCTTACGAACCCATCGAGATATAGCGATGGCAACGGAGTATAGTGTGGAATGTGTGACCACCGGCACAGTGAGTAGCGCAATAGGACGTGACACAGAATGTGAAAGGATGGACTTGGTTGGTGAAAGATCGTAGGGCCCCGTTTCAAGCAACAACGTTAGAGACAATAGTCACGGCGGCATCAAGGTATTTGTAACCATGGCCTATAGTATGGGAATGGAGGTGTCTGCGACATGGATTGGTCGTGGTTAGAATCGGCTGATGGCGAGTCAGTTGAAACTTCATATGTTCGTTGGGATGCAAACTCGACCTTGTGGGACAAGTGTTTGACATCGACCTTCTTTTCTACTACCCTTGATAGTTTTGATGCAGTAGACAGTATGGATTGGTTATCCAGATATCGCGCAGATATACCCTGTGAGGAGGAAGTTAATGTCTGTCATAAAGTATCCGAGTGGTGCAGAGGTTAGCATCAATTCAGCAGTGAAGGTCAGAAGTGTCCACGGAAGGATTACCCCGCTATGTTAGCACTCGTTACTGATGTTAAAGCTAGGGGGATCGAGGATCCACCAATTGTTCGTGATTCCTCTCGGAGTGCTAGTCGAGGAACTTTCAGGTTTACTTCCACAACTGTTAGGCAGAATCTCAATTTGATTTCACGCCAGAGGCACCCCTGATTACTCGTACTCTTACCATCTTGCACCAGGAGAGTTACAAGGGCTGTCTAATCAACTACAGGAACTGTTGAACAGGAGTTTTGTCAGACCTATCTTTTCACTTTGGGAAACCCCAGTTATATCCATGAAGATTAGCCTTTTCGTATGTGTTGTGATTAGCGAGAACTTAACAAGGTGACAGTCCAGGACCGTTTGCCTCGACCATGTATTGACAACCTGTAGACCAGCTGCGAGGGTCAAGCTACTACTCGAGGGTTGACTAACGAATGAACTACCACCAGATGGAAGTCCAAGGGGAGGGTGTTCCTAAAACGACATAACAAACGCAATACGGCCAGTGCGACTTTGTACACCATAACCATTGAGTTAATCAACACACCAGCAGCTTTATGGACCACATGAACCGACCGTGTTTATCGATGACGTTTTGGATCATTTCCGGGAGAAAGGAACATTATGGACGGCATTTGCATCTTATTTTGGAGCTCCTTGGGGAGGAGCCACTCCGCGCGAAGTCTTGTTAAAAGGTAACTTCTGGATTCGAGAGGTACATTTTTGGTCACAAAAACAACGAAGTGGGAATACACGTGGATCTCGCTAAGATCCATTTTGTTAGAAACTGATCGACACCAAAGATCCCTCCGAGGATACAACTTCTTGGTCTCACTAGATACTATCGCAGATTCATCACAAGATTTTCGAAGATCGCGCAGCTTAAATCTCTTTAACACAGCAGGGTGCTGTGTTCGTGGAAGACAAAACAGGAGGACGTCTTTTCAGCTTTCAAATCCCAACTCTGCAATGCACTGGGCATCGTCTTTACCTAAGGGTATGGGTGGTTTAGCGGTATACCACGATGCTCCGACTCAGAGTCCCAGTTACTCACCGATGCAACATGAGAGAGTGATGACTTACGTAATGGAGTTACGAAGAGGAACTGCACGACATACAATCTGCGATAGAAACCGTGGTCTTTGGATTTAAGTTGGAGGCATTACTTGGACGGTACCGAATGCACTATTTGGACCGATCACAAGGGCCTCCCGTGTACCCTGGTTACGAAAGAGCTAAATCAGTTAACGGCATCGCTGGATGGAACTTTTGGATGATTACGACTATGAAACTTGAAGGTGCACGAGTTTTGCAGCTCATTATCGACTCCAACTTACCTGATCAGACTTGCTCCGTTCAAACTGGAGAACTGAAGGAAGAGGATTTTCAAGTTGAACTCATGCGGGGCATGGAAAAGCAACCTTTGGCAGGTCGGATGATATTCGCTACCCCCATGGAACGAATGTGGATCTCATTATACAGCAGCTTTAGGGAATTTGTGGTGAGCGAGGCACACTGGCCTCGATATTCTAGTCGTCTGGGTTTGGATGAGAGATATAAGGATCTATAGATCTTGCACTGGTGACCGGGCATTAACGCCCACCTAGCTATGTATGTGAATGATGTTGGACTTGTGGGAAAGTCAAGGGGAAGAATCAACAACCAGAAACACACATATGGAAATGAGAACAGACTGCCATGGATTCTGCCACTAGTCTACTTATAACTCGAGACAGAAACAATATCACCTGGGTGATCGTTGATGGTCTCACGTTACCAGCAAACTTTCTTTCAAACGGGGAAACTGACGAGTCTTCGTAGCTGTAAATGTTCCTCTGAGAGAGGGGGCTTTTAGGCACGAGGTGCCAGCTAATGTTACCTTTGATTCTGAGCTATGCCTGATCTATGACCGGCAATACACAACACCCTTTGCTCATGTCTAGACATGAGTATTAATTATCACTGTAGGACAACTGGACAGAGCAACGAGCCATCCTGACACACAAAGACATGCTGCGAGCATGTGCGTGATTGACTTTAGTAAACATTTGGAAGGACACTTATCTTTGGGTGAGTTCTACTGTAGCTGTTACCGTTTTAGTATGCATACAGCTCTATTTGAGGCATTGCATGGATGACAATGCCAACCTCCTTGTTGGACTAAGGTGGATGACAACCTTATCACGGGTCCAGGACTTGTACTCGAAACTCTTGGGAAGATTGCTTGGACTGGAAATCGTTTGGCGGCAACGAGTGACCGTCAGGGAAACACTGGGAGTTCGCTGTAGGCGATCGTATAATGTTGAAAATCTTACCCTGGGAGGGCGTGGTACGCTTGGGAAGCGTGACCTATAAACTTGAGATTACCCGGTGAAGTGAGTATCGTACGCGATGTCATTTATGTCTCGAAACTAAGGAAGTGTTTGTCCGGTAAAACATTTGTAATACTTTTATTAGACAAGTTGCAGTTATCGAAAAGTCTATCAGAAACAAGGACCAGGAAGTCAATGTCCGTAAACATAGTCGAATCCTGATCGTGAAAGTTCGTTGGAACTCAAAACGTGGACCGGAGTTCACGTGGGAGCGCGAATATCAGATTGAAACTCAAGTATCCTCAACTCTTCCCTGATGACCAATCTAATTCTGATACTCCTCGTGAATTTCGGGACGAAATTCCTCTTCAAGTTGGGGATGATGTGGCACCAGGGCAAAATCCGCAGCAATCTTGATTTCTCACTTCACTCCTCTATGCTTACTTGTCAAATTTCGGGACGAAATTTCTTTCAAGTTGGGGATGATGTGACA
Source organism: Helianthus tuberosus (assembly GCA_030545235.1). NCBI lineage: Eukaryota > Viridiplantae > Streptophyta > Magnoliopsida > Asterales > Asteraceae > Helianthus > Helianthus tuberosus. The sequence continues at coordinate 11,615,275 of CM060381.1, forward strand.
ACCCGAACTTTTGAGGTTAGTATATTTTAGTCTCGCGATCCTGTTTTCCCATCATTCCTCTGTTACGTTCTTCTTATGATTAAACTATAAAACGAGAATAGTTGTTTGTGTGTTTGGGCTGCACACACACCTAGAGTATAATTGGGTCACGCTCGTTATAAATCTCTTCAACACACACACACACACACAGGTTATCCTAGGCTGAACTGTTCGAGCCCAATCAAGGTTTATAGATTGGGCCGGCCTATGTGAGTCCTTATATATATATATATACGCGCACACCCGAATCCCAAAATACCACACCTTTGTGCACCGGACCTATGTTGGGCCTGGTAGAGCCCAAGTAAATTGTGTGTTGGGGCCGGCTTTTGACTTCAGAATATACACACGCACACATATAGTTAGAGATGGGCCGATTAGTTGTGTTGGTAGGTAATCACGCACACATGAAGGATTTATATGAGATTACTTATCAATATCTCAAAACAAAAACAAACCTTACCCTTTTCTCAAGATTACGAGCAGCAAAAGGAGACCCTCCCTCTCTCGAGACATCATTCTATTGGATCAGGTGTGCGATTAGTGAATCCATAATTATGATAATCCTTACTTGATGGTTTCTTTATGTGATTTTGATTAGCAAAAGTGTTATGATATGTTGATTAACTATGTGTTGAGTGATGTTCAAAGTCTAATATTAGTGCACTATTTGTGAAGCATGTGAAAGGAATATATGACTTAAGTGAATGTGAAACTGATTGTTATATGTAATATCATAGGGCTTGGTTGACCACTGTTGTTAAACGTATAATTAATTCTACTGAGCAAATCAAAGGTGAGTTCATTCCTCTTGAGCATGCGTCCCGGTGGTTGGGACAATCATTGGGTATCCCTGAGATGGATAGGTTTTTGGGTAAATCAATTGTGTATTCCTGAGAGGAATACGTCTCATGGGTAAAATCGGGAATGTTGGATAATATACTCATCCTATCACCATTAAAGTCCCTACTTGTTGTTTGTTACCTGAGAGGTAACAGAGTATTAGTTGGTAGCGCTATCTAGGTTTGGCACCCTCACCCCGTACCTGAGAGGACGGGTGTGAACTAATGACTCAGTCATGCCCAATGCTTTGATAAGAGCATTGGGGAAAGGGCAAAGTAAATCTGGAGCCGTCTTGTATTCGAGGTATTATCAACATTGTAATCAATGAACGGAATTAAACACTTGGTAACTAACGTTTTCATAAAACTATGAACTCACCAGCGTTGTCTGATACACTTGTTGCATGCTCGCAGGTCGTTAGATTACTTGGATTTGGAACTTGCTGTCTGGAGTAGCTGGAGTGGTCATGGGTCGTGCTTATTTGATACACATGGCTGGTTTATTGATTATACACAATTGCTTTGAAACAGTTAAACTATTATTTACTTATTGTTTCCGCTTGTAACACCCGTATCAATTCTACTTGAGATTAATAACAATTCACACCAATTTAGATAAAGATGTCTAGTTATAACATCGTTTTCATAATTAAGTTCAAAAGTTTCAAAATATTAGTCAACTAAGACTAATTAAAAACACTCTAAAGTTGTTTAACATTTTGTTTACATCCCATGAACATAGTCTATTAAAGGTTAAAATATTGCGGAAGCTTCAAAAGTCGTGTTCGGTTCTTCGACATTTGCTTGACCGCCATCCGTAAGATCCACCTCGTCACCTAGGGTCAAAACCACTAAAACATTAGTTTTGACATTGTTGTATAGTACATAAACACAAGATCCAACATCAAATTGTTAATAATAAAATACTAGTTTTTCTGGTTCCACGGTAACTTACGGTGTCACCGTAAGTTACGGTAGGTCCTGGAAACTTCTGGTCTACCGTAAAACAGAGGTAAACCACCGTAAGCTCCTGACCTCTACTGTAACAACCCTCATTAAAAGTCCTATTTATTTTATTATTTTATCCAATAGGAAACCCTAATTGAGACACTCAAGTGATTCTGCGCAAACCCTAAAATTTTCAGAACAATCAGAATCAGGATCAGGGCCCCTAAAACTCAGGGGGGTATTTCCTACTCAACGATTATCCTTATAAGTTATTATAAAAATCGAATTTAATCGAACCGTCGACTCACCTGAACTTCAAACACACGTGGCAAGAATATGAGAAAAATGTATCCCTTACGGACCGTAAGGGTTGATGCTTACGGTCCGTAAGCCTGACAAAATTGGTGTATAAATAGTAGCGTCTGGGACTTGATTCTGGGCACAAAAACGACGAAGAAACTCAAAATACACGCTGAGATATCGTCCAAATACTCTCAAAACACACACGAATCACTAATTAGTATAGTGGGGTGCTGCTACAAACAGGGTATTAACTCGATCGCTGCTACGATTCAATGTCCGATCGATTGAAACTATCCGATGGATGTTTTAGTACTATCCTTTGTCATTCGTTGTGAATCCGATGGATGTTTAAGTAATTATACTTTGTCATTCGTTGTGATTCCGATGGATGTTTAAGTGATTGCACTTTGTCATTCGTTGTCAGGGTTTTTATCTCGTGAGTTATCGTAAATGCTGTATTAGTTACTTACCTAGTTCGTATGCACTAGGTTACAAGGCTAATTAATAGGCGAAGCTCTGCCTGTATAAATCTGCAATATATCAAGGCTTATCTGTAGACTAAACTTTGCCCGTAGAAATCTGCAATGTGAGTTCATTTCTCTTTTCTCACCGTTTGTGAGTCCATTCTCTTTTTCTCACAGTTTTATCATCTTTTTGTGATACAATTATATTTACAAATGCTTTTCCAAAATCCTAAAAGTTTACCAGTTATACTTACAGTGATTAAATCTTTATATTCTATAATAACTGCCAGTATGGGAGGTTTTTATTATTATTTGATCCTCATTACTATTTGCCAGAAAGTTAGCCAATAATAGCGTGACCACAATCACAGTGGAAATTATGCCCCAGTAGCCATAACATATAACTAATATTATTTTAACATTTAATCGTTAATAAATTTAATGTATGTTTGAAATAAATCTAAATGGTGTATACCATAATAAAATAGTCTAATATAATATGTTCTACTATACTAAGATTATATTTTTAGTCTTAGTCACATTAATATATTAAATAATGATATTACAATTATTTAATTAACATATTATATTTGATAAGTTATAGTAGTTTGACATAAAATAATATATGTCATTTTATGGGTTAAATGGTTTTGTACCATAAGTAATATATTTGACAAAGTAATGTCACAGGACACAATTAAAGTCCAGAGTCACTAGTTGAGAGAATGATCAACAATGACATGTCCAAAGACACTAGTTGAGAGAATGATCAACAGTGTTATGACTAGAATCACTAGTTGAAAGAATGATCAACAGTGATATGACCAGAGTCACTAGTTGAAAGAATGATCAACAGTGATATGATCACCGTCACAGGAATCGCCTAGTGAAAGATAACTTGAATAATAGTAAAATAGAATTATTTGATAAATTCACTATTGGACGAAAGTGAGCCAATGAGTGATATGAATACTGTCACATCGGAACTGCCACCATGTGACAAATACTGATTGAATTGGGTAAATATATATAAATATAAAAACCTTAATGCTGTAAGGTATAACAATATATTTTATAAAAATGGAATGAATTCACTCAGTATTTCCGCTGACAAAACCTTTTTCAAACATATATCAGGTAATTACAGTGGATTAGAGTAAGAGTTGGATACGGCACTGAAAGGCTTCAAGAAGTGGCTTATTTTATTAATTAAATCAAATTAAGAAATATTATTTTATGTAATCAAATTTTATCTTTATAAAAGCTACCTTTGTAAAACATGGGTTTATCCCATTTATTTAATAAATAAAATCCGGTGTTTCTAAACTCTGATATTTTTCCTAACTCACGGTCCTGATGAAATTTCCACTGCAATATTTTTCAAATTAAATCACCGGTACCACTGGGCTGTTCGCGACTCCCGATTCCGTCCAGGGTGGGTCGGGGGCCGTGACAGAAGGTGGTATCAGAGCCACTTGCTTAAAGCTATTTAGGTGTTCTTTTAATATCTAAACTTAAAAGTTTGGAAACTGATACAAATTAACATATGTGTTATATATGAATATATATATGTTAATATGCACATATAATATCCTGGAAGTATTGTTTTGTTTTAATTATTCTGTGATATTAATAAGTGAAAATGTTTGCAATTCAGATGTCGAATGAAGTACCACATAATCCAGAAGTTCATGCTAATAATGAAAATCCTTTGGATAAAAATGCTATAGAAAATCTAATAGCTCAAGGAATAGCTAATGCTTTACCTTTAATAATTAAAGCTGTTAAAAACCCCGTAGAACCCACCAAAGTTGTGAGTAGCAAGCATACTCATGACGACAATTTTAGCCATAGTGTCAATGGAGGTAATGATGATATTATCAAAACCCCATTTCTCAAGAAAAAGAAAACGATGACTCTCGGGTGTACCTACAAAGAATTTCTAGCTTGTAAACCAACTGAGTTCGCCGGCAGTGAGGGCGCCACAGCTGCTCTGCGATGGTTGGAAAAGACAGAAGTTGTTCTTACAATCAGCAAATGTGCCGAAGAAGATAAGGTGATGTATGCATCTAATCTCTTTAAGGAAGAAGCCTTAGAATGGTGGAATACAATTCTTCAGGCAAAAGGAAGCGACATGGCTTATGCTATGAACTGGGAAAAATTCAAAGAAATGACAGAAAGGAAATTTTGTCCTCCTTATGAAAAGGAACGAATGGCTAACAAGTTCCTAAATCATAAAATGATAGATGTAAATTGTCGTGAATATACGACAACGTTCTTCGAATATGCAAGAATGGTACCAACTCTGGCTTCGCCAGAACCCGTACTAATTTCTCGTTATATTTGGGGATTAGTTAGCGAAATCTGAGACATAGTCAAGGCCGTTAGACCACAGACTATTGAAGAAGCAGTCGAACTAGCTAACATGCTGACAGATGGACTAATCCGCACAAGAGAAGAAAACAAGAAGAAAGAGTTAGCCCATAAAATTTTCCAAGAATTCAAGAAGAAAGGAACTGAACCGTCATTGGAACAACCTATCTGCAGAAACTGTAACAAAAAGCATTCAGGAAGATGCCGTTTTAGGAGAACACCCTACTGTGACTTCTGCAAGATGACTGGGCATATAGAGGAAGAGTGTAGAAGGAAAACTAATGTTTGTTTCAATTGCGGAGAAACAGGACACATCAAACCATATTGCCCGAAACTAACCAAAACACTCGACAACAAGGCCAGAACTGCAGACAGAGCTAAGAAGAACGCGCGAGCATTCGTACTTACTACGCAAGAAGCAGAAATGATTCCAGACGTAATCGCTGATATGTAATATCTAAGTTAAGTTATTTGACCCTAGTACAAATAAAAGTTTTTAAATAAATACATTCTGTCAAATATTTCATTTATTCAAAACCATAATAGACTTGTTTGGTCTTCACTTTCACTAAATCATTTATTTGGTCACGATCACCTTGTGGTGACGTTTTCACAAATTTGAAGCTTGTGCTAATCTCGTTGCACACCTTATATACAGGTTTAATTATTTATTTATATTGAATCCGCTTTATTGGTTTATTCTATAAAATCAATCAATCTTAACACAATCATGTGCTAAGATAATGATACACAAATTCATTTCATATTTCAGTGTATCTCTTAATGATTTTTATATCAGCAATCGAGCGTTTCGTAATCTTTCTTGCTTTATCATCTTTGATCGAAAAACATTATTCAATTATTTTCAATTTCAATCAAAAAAATCCTACTAGATTTATTTGAAACATTCGGACTTACTTCATTTGATTTAAAGCATGGTGAAACTCATTTCATTCACCGCTACTATTTCCAATTACTACGACACCTTGTGGTGGCGTTTTCGTTAATTTGAAGCTTGAGCTAATCTCAATTTCACACTTGATGTACGGATTTATTTATTTCTGTTGGTTCATCATCTTAAACAGTCTTAATACAATTATGTGTTAAGATAAGAGTACACAAATTCATATCATATTCCGGTGTACCTCTTAACGTTTCTTTCATCATTGATCGAAAATTTTATAATATTCATTTGGTCTTTTTATTATCAATTGAAAATCCTATTCGAAATGAATATCCAAATTAAAGCTTTCAGTTAATTACACAGTGAAATTGTTCGGTCACCGCAATTATTGAATTATTTCAATCATTTCGACACCTTGTGGAGTCGATATAAACTTGTAGCTTGGGCTAATCATAAGCATACGAATCACTCAAAACCATGTATTTCTTGCGTTTGACTCATCATTTAAAAAGTAGTCTTGATACAATTATGTATTAAGACAATGATACACTAAACTCTATTGTATTTCGGTGTATCCTTGCAATACATGTCAACACATTGATTTTTCTTTTGTTATGATTCGATAGTTAACAAATCATTTTCGTGCTTCTATTTCATTTGAGCTTATTGATTCTGAGTCTTCCTCAGTTGACAATCAAAGTAAGTTTTCTTTTGACAATGAATTTTATTGATTCTAAAATTCATTCACAACTTGTAAACATTCAATTTAGATATCTATTTGATCATATATCTTTTGGCTTGAACCTAGTCACATTGGAAATTATATCATTTCATCTCATCCGTTTGACATCGATTTCTTGAAATAATTCAGTTGAACCATTGAATTTTTACCTATTGTATAACTTGTATTCACAAAATTTGATATTTAATTCTGTGTCATTTTGTTGACTAAAATATGACATAAATCTAAAAGAAATATCGTAACCCAAATCTCGAGGACGAGATTTTTATTAAGGTGGGGAGAATGTAACAACCCTCATTAAAAGTCCTATTTATTTTATTATTTTATCCAATAGGAAACCCTAATTGAGACACCCAAGTGATTCTGCGCAAACCCTAAAATTTTCAGAACAATCAGAATCAGGATCAGGGCCCCTAAAACTCAGGGGGGTATTTCCTACTCGACGATTATCCTTATAAGTTATTATAAAAATCGAATTTAATCGAACCGTCGACTCACCTGAACTTCAAACACACGTGGCAAGAATATGAGAAAAATGTATCCCTTACGGACCGTAAGGGTTGATGCTTACGGTCCGTAAGCCTGACAAAATTGGTGTATAAATAGTAGCGTCTGGGACTTGATTCTGGGCACAAAAACGACGAAGAAACTCAAAATACACGCTGAGATATCGTCCAAATACTCTCAAAACACACACGAATCACTAATTAGTATAGTGGGGTGCTGCTACAAACAGGGTATTAACTCGATCGCTGCTACGATTCAATGTCCGATCGATTGAAACTATCCGATGGATGTTTTAGTACCATCCTTTGTCATTCGTTGTGAATCCGATGGATGTTTAAGTAATTATACTTTGTCATTCGTTGTGATTCCGATGGATGTTTAAGTGATTGCACTTTGTCATTCGTTGTGAGGGTTTTTATCTCGTGAGTTATCGTAAATGCTGTATTAGTTACTTACCTAGTTCGTATGCACTAGGTTACAAGGCTAATTAATAGGCGAAGCTCTGTCTGTATAATTCTGCAATATATCAAGGCTTATCTGTAGACTAAACTTTGCCCGTAAAAATCTGCAATGTGAGTTCATTTATCTTTTCTCACAGTTTGTGAGTCCATTCTCTTTTTCTCACAGTTTTATCATCTTTTTGTGATACAATTATATTTACAAATGCTTTTCCAAAATCCTAAAAGTTTACCAGTTATACTTACAGTGATTAAATCTTTATATTCTATAATAACTGCCGGTATGGGAGGTTTTTATTATTATTTGATCCTCATTACTATTTGCCAGAAAGTTAGCCAATAATAGCGTGACAACAATCACAGTGGAAATTATGCCCCAGTAGCCATAGCCTATAACTAATATTATTTTAACATTTAATCGTTAATAAATTTAATGTATGTTTGAAATAAATCTAAATGGTGTATACCATAATAAAATAGTCAAATATAATATGTTCTACTATACTAAGATTATATTTTTAGTCTTAGTCACATTAATATATTAAATAATGATATTACAATTATTTAATTAACATATTATATTTGATAAGTTATAGTAGTTTGACATAAAATAATATATGTCATTTTCTGGGTTAAATGGTTTTGTACCATAAGTAATATATTTGACAAAGTAATGTCACAGGACACAATTAAAGTCCAGAGTCACTAGTTGAGAGAATGATCAACAGTGACATGTCCAAGGACACTAGTTGAGAGAATGATCAACAGTGTTATGACTAGAATCACTAGTTGAAAGAATGATCAACAGTGATATGACCATAGTCACTAGTTGAAAGAATGATCAACAGTGATATGATCATCGTCACAGGAATCGCCTAGTGAAAGATAACTTGAATAATAGTAAAATAGAATTATTTGATAAATTCACTATTGGACGAAAGTGAGCCAATGAGTGATATGAATACTGTCACATCGGAACTGCCACCATGTGACAAATACTGATTGAATTGGGTAAATATATATAAATATAAAAACCTTAATGCTGTAAGGTATAACAATATATTTTATAAAAATGGAATGAATTCACTCAGTATTTCCGCTGACAAAACCTTTTTCAAACATATTTCAGGTAATTACAGTGGATTGGAGTAAGAGTTGGATACAGCACTGAAAGGCTTCAAGAAGTGGCTTATTTTATTAATTAAATCAAATTAAGAAATATTATTTTATGTAATCAAATTTTATCTTTATAAAAGCTACCTTTGTAAAACATGGGTTTATCCCATTTATTTAATAAATAAAATCCGGTGTTTCTAAACTCTGATATTTTTCCTAACTCACGGTCCTGATGAAATTTCCGCTGCAATATTTTTCAAATTAAATCACCGGTACCACTGGGCTATTCGCGACTCCCGATTCCGTCCAGGGTGGGTCGGGGGCCGTGACATCTACCGTAAGTTACGGTACTAGCGTAACTTACGGTAGTCCCTGGAAATCCATATTTTGTTTGATTTGTTCATTACACTCAAACCCAAATCTTGGATTTCGCTTTTCTAACATACCAATACATTAAATTCTCGTATTTCTAATATGTTATATATTAACCAATATCAAAGATCAATCTATCATATTCCGGAGCATTAACCATGCCTTACTTGATTATTCGACCCGTTTGGCTCGTCTAAGGAATGCTCCCATATGACGACTACCAACGAGTTCCAACCAATTTTGACCAATCATTCAATATAGCGACATCACCGCTTTAATTCAAAACAACCCTTATTCTAAAATTCAACTACGCATATTATAATCATCAACATTTACTTAATGTAACGGGTCAAGTTACATACCTTCAAAGTAAGCCTTTCAAACGTGGTTCGCCACCCGCTTGTCCGCTTGACGCTCCTGCGCCCGTTCCTATAGAGTTCATTTATGATATGTTTAGAACTCTCTTTAATTCACAATTCGCATAATATACCGAAACATCATAATTATGCGTTTAAACTTGGAATTTCAGTTTTAAAGCCTTCTTAGAGGCATTTCAACAAACACTTTAAGGGCAGATTTTTACATGATTAAACATCAAATCTTTAGTTTATCACTTAGCCCTAATTTCACATCATTCAACCATTTTACATGATTGTTAACTTCACAATTTCTGAAGTCACTTCAAAATTGTCAGATTACACTAGATCAACAATCTATTTCCTAGTGTTCATCAAATTACACATAACTCACTAATCACCTACAATGGTGTTCATAGGTTTCACTAAAATTTCATATGATTTCAACTTGTATTTGTCTAGGGTTTATCCCTAGACACTATAGTTGTTCCTAAATCATCATAATACACACATGCAACCTTAATTTCAGATTTTTCCCAAATCATGAGAATTTCAAGTTGAGAGATTTCTCAAAATTTTACATACCTAGTAATCCCCTTGTGATGAGGATCACGATTCTAAGCTCGGATTTCGTTTTGGACCAGATTTGCACCTCCAATTTGAGAGTTTTAGTGAGTTTCTAGGGTTTGGAGCATGGGGGTCGCACTGCTCTTTCTTCTGATCGACCAGACCCTCTTTTGGGGGTGTTTGGTTTATTTTTTTATTTGTTTTATAAAATTTTAGTTTCAATTTTAACAACTTAGGTCCCTCCACTTTGTTCAACATATAGTTTGGTAGCTTTTAACCCTATTATAAGTTATTTCTAGACTTGTAACTAACTAGGTTAAAATTCCTAGTTAGTAAACTCCCATTTATTTATACTTTATAATTATAATATAAAGTTTTATATTTTCGGGGTGTTACACCGCTGACTTGTTGGAATTCATTAAACTCATTGTTGATACAATTCATTGATAATTGGCAATTTCATTTAAAAACTTGTTATGAGTTCAACATGATTAGTGGCTCGTTATTGGTTTGTCACACGCCCAGCAGGGTTTTCCATGGGTGGTATTTTGGGGGTGTGACAATCAATGTCCAGCAGACTGTACCTTATCGTGCTCCACGATTAACAACCGTGCAGGAGGCAAAGGGTACACAAGGACGCCTGCGTGGCACCAATCAGGGGGCAGCGACAACTGCCCCACGATCTCCACTCATCTACTGATGTTAGAGAGACAACAAGGACGACAACCCGGACATGTGGCTCCAATCAAGGTGCGCCAGCACCGAAGAGCTTCTAGAAGACACTAACGGTCAACGCCCCAGGGACAGATCGGATATTCCTTGTTGTCATCTTCAAGCCCAAGGCCCATCAGCCCATTTCCTCCTACACCACTCCGGCTATAAATAGGGACCTTCATACACAGGTTAAACATTCCGTTCTCCATTCTCTCACTCTAAACACACACTTATCTTCTCAAAACAGTTATTTATTCTCACGCCGGAGAGTGATTAAGAGGGAAACCCCCATATTCCCCTCTTAACGGGGTGTTATTGTTTTGCAGGAAAGGATCACACTCAAGCTCTGGAAGAATTAAGAAGATTAACCCTCATGTTTGAAATATAAAACCAACTAATAAACCTAAACTAAGTTACAACTTTCGATGCTTGATGTATAACTATAAACTATGCAATAGAATTCTGATTTAGTAGCATTTGGGCCATGTCTGGATCAAATTTTATTCATACAATCCATTGAACCAACCAAACTTTACACCAATTTTATGGAACATTGGGACAATTTCAGCCACAAACCAATTTTGTGGAACATTGGGACAATTTCAGCCACAAATAAGCCCAACACGCGCGCCTACACTTACAAACACACTTCATAAGTTACATTGCATTGCATAAACATTTTTGTTTCATTCCAAAAATAAAACTTTTTTATATCTGGGTCATTAAGGTTTTATTTTTGATTTTCTGTTGCCATTTTCATCCAATTGACAAACTAGGTTACAATTTTTTGTTAACTGTTCCCTTTTTTATCGGGTTTCTCATTTAAATTAAGGGTATAATCGTCATTTACGCCATAATATACTTTAATTAAATAAGGAAAACGACAAAAAAAAGAGAAGTTAACAGAAAATTCTAACTCGGTTTGCCAATTGGATGAAAATGTAACAAAAATGAAACCTTAAGAAACCAAATACAAAAAATTTCATTTTTAAACTAAACTCAATAACCATTTTAGCATTTTTTTTTCTTTTCTTCTCATTTTACTCCATTTGCGTAAACCTTGTTTTTCCTGTTTTCACTCCATATTATATTTTTATAGTTTGAGTTAATTACGTTTTTAGTCCCTATGGTTTGTCAAAAATTACTATTTCAGTCCATTAGTTTAAAAATTGCCAAAACATTCCCTGTAATTTCACTTTCATAACTATTACAATCCATCTTTACTAACGCCATCCAGTTATTCTGTTAGTTTATTTGAAATAACCATAATGGCCCTATTATTATTAAAATTAAAATAAATAAAGAGTTAGCTATGTTTTTCGTCCTTGTGATTTGTTAAAAATAACCATTACAGTTCACTAGTTTTTAAAAATTGCCAAAACAGTACAAGTGCTTTCACAACTTCCACCTTCAACTCACTCCCAACAATGGCGCTTAACAGGTTCTCATTTATCTACTATCCTTTACTCTACTATTCACTCTCTCTATTTCCTCAAATCCAGCTGGAAGATCACCTACTTCTGCTCCACACCATTTCTACTTCACCTATCTTCAACATCTCCCACTACCACACACACATACCTGAACGGTGACCACCTCCACCACCCATTATGCTTGCCACCGTCATCAAACTACCACCCACCCTTACCCCCACACCCCATGGCCATTCTCTTCAACCAAATCATTGGCTAACTCCTTTTCTACCGATGAATTCTGCCAATTTTGACCACTACATAGGGCACCTCCTATACTTCATCTTCACCCCTCAAGTTTTTTAGGTAGGCCTCAAGTTTTCCTACTGACGTCGATTGTGATGGGGAAAATTAGGTGGCCGGATGAGCGAAAAGTAAAGTGAAGGATGTTGGTACTGTTTTCGCAATTTTTAGAACGAATGGACTGTAATGGTTATTTTTAACAAACCACAGGAACGAAAAACGTAACTAACTCTTTGTTTATTTTAATTTTAACTAGATTTAAGCTCCCCCCGCGTTGCGGCGGGGGCGTAGAACTATGCCAAATAGCACTAATGTCATACCACCGTCAGCGACTACCAACACTGAGTCGATCCAGGACCCGCGCGTTGCGACGAACTTGTCAAACGAAAAAAATAAATGTAAAACATTGAACCACACATGCACTTCGCGCCGTCTTAAGTCACATAATTTTGAACGAAACAAAAAAAAAACGTTAAACGACGCTCGCACGTCGCGCCGTCTTAACTCGAAAAATTTAGAACGAAACGTAAAACGAAAATTTGCGAAAGATGAAAAGTATAGGGACCAAAGTTGAAGGTAAAAATATTGTGAGGTTAAATTGAAAATAATGAAACTTTTGAGTTAAAAATGAAAAAAAAAAAAAACAATTTATATGGGTTAAAATTGCAAAACATAAAAAGCTTTTGGGTTAAAGTTAAAAATCAACTTTTTTTTTTGAAAACCCCCCAGAACATGAATTACACGTTATGCACAAAATTTTTCCTAATTTATGGAATGTAAATAAAGGGGTATTATGGTCATTTCAAATAAACTAACTGTATAACTGGATGGTGTTAGTGTGGGTGGACTGTAATAGTTACGAAAGTTAAAAAGTGTTTTGACAATTTTTAAACTAATGAACCGAAATAATAATTTTTTTTTTTTGGACGAAAAGGGACGGAAAACATGATCAACTCATATTTTTGTTCGATTCACTGAGATCGCCGGAGGAGACCTTACCACGGCGAATACTTATTATTTATTTCCGGTAGGTTCCGGTGGCATGGCGTCGGAGGATGTGGTAGGGAAGACGACCGTTATAATCGCAAATCTCGCTGAAGAAGCAAAGATCGCTTGTGAAGGTGTCAAGGCTCCAAGCCGTCACGCTCTACTCAGCATCTGCAAATCTCTCTTCGCCGGTGGCGTCGCCGGTGGAGTGTTAGTTCTCTCATCTATCGTATTTTCAGTTTTATCGATCAGTTATCAATCACTTATTTCTGCTAATTCGAATTTGATTCAGTTTTTTTTTTTTTTTTGTTTTTTTTTTGAGTTTTGAGTAATTTTGTACTGTAGACACATGCATTTGATTTCTCGTATTTTCAGTTTTATTGAATTGATTGATTTTATTGTTCAAAAGCCGGTTATTTATACATTATAACTCATTTGTTTGTTTTTATACTTAAGGTAAAATTATCCATTTGCATTACTATTAAGATTGAAATGTATTTGTAAAGAAGTTATTATTGTGTGTTTTATGTTTTCTCCGATTGCGTGTTTGGTAGCAGTGGCGAAGCTTGACAATGAAGACGGTGGTCTAAAACGTATATACCAAAAAAATTCTATAGAACCGGGGGGTCGAAAACGCATATACCCAAAAATTTCTATACGAAAACTACATATATAACACTACTGAGAGAAAAGTTCGCCCCCCTCCCCGGCCCCTCTTAAGTTGCGCCCCTGTTTGGTAGCCTACGTAGAATCTTTTAGTATTTGAGTTCCTACGGGCCTTTATTTGTTTTATCTGACTCTTATGTTTTGGAGCTGGGGGACTCATTGGAAGCAATCTCTCTATCCCCGGAGATAGAGGTAAGGCTTGCCTACATCCCATCCTCCCCAAACCTGACCAATAGCTTTTAGGCCATGGGTCATGGGTAGGATTACAGTGGGTATGGTTGTTGTTGTATGTCAGCCAAAATGTTGTGGTGCAAGAAACCAGTTATAACTAACTTATAAGTCATAGAGAAAGAGCCTTTAATTTTCTTTAGTCTTGACCTAAATACCTATGTTAGTATGTTGTACCTCTTGGTTTATAACTAGCTGTTTGTTTATTTGGTTATATTATGTTGCAGATCAAGAACTGCTGTTGCTCCTTTAGAAAGACTGAAAATATTGCTTCAGGTAGATTATCCATCTAATTGTTTTACTTTGTTTCTGTGGACAAGTAAAATCATTGATTGTCTTTTTATCTCAAAATCGGCCTAATAAGTAATAATGGATCCCTCTCACTAAATCATTATTAAGCAGTCTTAAACTCTGAATGTGGTGATAGTGCAAAAATTCATATGTACTTATTTTCCCATCTTTAAGTTTTCCTCCTGATAGGAACATAGCCTAGCTATTGATCTCTCGGATAGATATATGACCAAACTGAGATATCCTTGTCTTTATTTTGCAGGTGCAAAATCCTCATGCAATCAAATATAATGGTACTATACAGGGATTGAATTATATATGGAGAACAGAGGGTTTTCGTGGACTATTTAAAGGAAACGGCACTAATTGTGCTCGTATTGTTCCAAACTCTGCTGTCAAGTTCTTTAGCTACGAGGAAGCCTCAAAGTAAGTGACATCGCTACATTTTTCGTTTTTTGGTTCCATTAACCAATGGGCACTCCATACAAAATATAACTTGTCATATTTCATTATGATTTCTTTAGTTTGTCTAGCAAGTTGAGCCATCTTTTTTGTTTTGTCTAGTAAGTTGGGTTATCTTCTTTGTTTTTTTACCATTTTCATATACCAACTATGTTTGAACAGGGGGATTTTGTGGCTATACCGACAGCAACCTGGAAACTGTACATCAATTTCGTCTTTTGTATCTTCTTACATCACTGAGTTAACTAATATCTATTCACACATGAAAGCTGATGATTTCTTATATGTATTTTCCAGAGGATGCTGAACTCACCCCTGTCTTATGCCTCGGAGCTGGTGCGTGTGCCGGAATAATCGCCATGTCAGCAACCTACCCCATGGACTTGGTTCGAGGCCGCCTTACCGTGCAGGCATGGTTCAAAACTTTTCTATATTGAATGTTTTAATATTTTTAGTAGTCTGTAACAAATTACAAATGCTTTAATGTTTACAGACTGATAAGTCTTCTAGCCAATATCGAGGAATTGCACATGCTCTTAGAACCGTATTACGTGAAGAAGGTCCACGTGCATTGTATAAAGGGTGGCTGCCTTCTGTCATTGGTGTTGTAACTTGTAAGTAATAAAGTCTAATATGTTGTAATAATGGCAATGATGTAAATTAGTTGTTACAGTAGAGCTCTAACAAGTTCTCATTGTTTTGTGTGATATGCAGGTACCATATGTGGGTCTTAATTTTGCGGTGTATGAATCTTTAAAAGATTGGTTGGTTAAATCAAGACCATTTGGGCTAGCCGAAGACGCGGAGTTGAGTGTGACAACGAAGCTTGCATGTGGGGCTGCAGCTGGAACTGTGGGTCAAACTGTTGCTTACCCTCTTGATGTCATCCGCCGACGAATGCAAATGGTTGGTTGGAAACATGCAGCTTCAGTTGTGACCGCAGATGGCAAGTCAGCACTTGAGTACACTGGAATGGTTGACGCGTTCAGGAAAACCGTTCGTTATGAAGGTTTCAAGGCGTTGTACAAGGGTTTGGTTCCTAACTCAGTTAAGGTAAATATCAGAGTATTCTTTTCCATTTTTTGTTTTTTTTTTTGAGTAAAATGCCATATTCCTCCCTGGGGTTTGGCCAGTTTTGCGACTTTCGTCCAAATGTTTGTTTTTCCGCATCTGGATCCAAAAGGTTTGACATCTTGCCGTTTTCATCCGGCTCATTAACTCCATCCGTTTTTCTCCGTTAAGTCATGGGTATTTCCGTCTTTTTTGTTAACTTAAAGGGCAATTCAGTCTTTTCCAGGGGTATTCGGTCTTTTCACATAAAGTGAAAAAGACCGAATTGCCCTTTAAGTTAACAAAAAAGACAAAAATACCCCTGACTTAACGGAGAAAAAAGGATGCAGTTAACGAGCCGAATGAAAATAGCAAGATTTCAAACCTTTTGGATCCAGATCCAGAAAAACAAACCTTTGGACGAAAGTCGCAAACTGACCAAACCTCCTGGACGAAAATGGCATTTTACTCGTTTTTTTTTTTTGTAAATTTTGTAATAAGAGTTTAATTTGTGGAAACAGGTGGTTCCTTCGATAGGACTTGCGTTTGTGTTGTACGAGGTGGTTAAGGATCTACTTGGGGTGGAGATGAGGATATCTGATTGAAAAACATCCTAGTTATAACAATAATGTTGTTGAATGAATGAATATTCATGTCATTTTTGTGTGCAGAAGAGAAAGTAGAAGGTACATCTTATGGAGGTCATAGATTCTTTTTGTTGTCTTCTCTCTTTCGGCTAATCACTCCCCGAGAGGTATAGAAGTTGTTAGTGTTGTATGTAACGATTTAATGATGTTACGCTCATAAGATGTAGCAGGAGAGATAAATAATCGCCTTATGTCTCACATTTAAAATAACATGTACATTATAGTTATGTGGTTTAAATGTTGGTTCCGTTTTAACTTTTAACATACCCATAGGCGATATATATAAGCAACACTCATATATATACAAGTATGAAGGGTCCTAACAATGTAATGAATGCCAATTTCTCTTAAGAAAGTGTCTTACAATTTACAAAAGAACTCGGGTTCTGATGTTTAGTTTCTAACACGAAACTAGGCTTCGGGTAGGGATCGACTGAACCTAACACTTTGAACTTAACTCGATCTTTGGCATCTAGTGACGAGCTCAAAAAACGCCTTTTTAAGAAAATCAGACCGACTACGATGATGATCAATCCAAATACACAACTGCCTAATTGCTTCCCTTTTCTCCTCTTTCAAAACAATCATGGCCTCATCATTCTCCTTCACAATCTTCTCCAAATCCCTTAACTTGTTCTCTAGTTTCAATGCTTTTTGCCTTGACCAAAGTATCTCCTCTTCTTTATCACCCAACTGAACCACAAGTGCATCAAAATCTTCCTTAACTTGTACCAATGCACCATTCTTTCTTTTCACCCAATCCCTAACAAAATTTATCTCACACGACACTTTCGACACACGGTTATTGAACGCCTCACAACATTCTGCAAACCGAAGTCCAAACGTCTCAGACACACTTAACGTTTCACTCACTCCCGACATTATAATCTTAATGCTGTGAAACGCTAAATCGTTGTCCTTTTTGTCTTGCTCGTGTTGTTCTCGCGTCTTTTTGTACCAGTCTCGCGTTTCATTGTTAAGCTGTTCCGACACACAAACTCTTCTGTTCAAAATACGCACACTATCCTCCGAATTCTTTCTAAATTCATCCATTACTTCTCCCATTTTCTTAACCATGCCTTGGAGACTACATTTTGCCTCGGGGTTTAACTTGTTCGCTAGCATGTCTCTTTGCTCGTCGTTTTTGTCTAACGATTCAAACTTTTGCTGGAGGGATTTCATTTTGTTTGAACAGTCCTTGACACACTCCGTTCGTGATTCAGCAGCCGAAATTTGAGAATCTTGAAGTCTTTCCTCCAACTCCGAAACGGTTTTCCTTTGATTCTTGTTTTCATCTTTCGACAAACGATTCTCGTTGCTTAAACATTCAATCTTGGTCTCCAAATCTTTGACTTGTTCTTTCAAGTGGTTTCTTTCTTCGACGAGCCCCTCTTCGTTTGTGGTCTTTTCCTTTAGTTTTTCTGCTAAAGTTTCTTGCAAGTTAAGCGAATCCGATACTTCTTTAGCCTTCTTCTCGAGCTTGATCTCCGATTCTTGGTTCTGAATCCTTAATATCTGGAGCTCTTTCTCTTTTCCATATAAAAAGTTTTTCAAATTCTCGACACGATCCATAGACTCTTCAACTTTATTATTGAAAAACTTCTCACACTCGTCGACTTTCTTCAAAACGTTCTCATCCTTTTCTCTAAACGCCGACACAAGCTGCAATCCTATATTTTCTTGCAATCGTTTATGAAATCTATCATGCCGGCCTTTAAACTCTTGTTCATGATCACTCTTCTGACAGTTTAACGTCTCAATCTCGAGCTTCAACGCACTAACTTTGTCCTCTAACACCTTCATCTTAAAGGGTGACTTATCAACACTTAACGCTTCTAACGAATGACACGAGTTCTCAGATCTCATGCTTTGACCATCTTGTGTTAATGCCACTTTTGGTGGATCAATATTTGGTGTTTTTGATCCACTACCTGGTGAATAATATGCTGCTGATTCCATGCCTAATGAATTTGAAGATGAAATGGACTCATTGTCTTCTTTATCTTCTTCATTGTTGCATTTTCTCTTTACACCTTCTCTTAAATCTTCATATAATGCACACATTGCTTGGTATTGTTTGTAGAAATCCTCAATCAGGCTAATGACTTCGGATCGTTTCCTTTGTCTTGTTTCTTTCGTGCCAGAATTTAGATTTTTAACGAGCTTCACGATTTTGTCCACCTTTGCATCTGTCTCTGCAAACCGAATGTGTAAAACTATACATGATTTATAACACGGAAAATCACCAGAATAGACATGTTGACCACCTTATAAGCCAAAATAGACACCGACTTTTAGCAGACTCTAAATTAAAAATATTCAAAAGCAATCAATAAGAAAACGACACATAAGCTAAGTCAGCTAAGAAGACTTTAGTTTAGCCAGCACAAAAAACCTTAAAAAGTACTTCCGGGTCCACAAAACAATCCATCAAATCAATACACATGTAAAACAAAGACTAAATTTTAGTTGGCGTTTTACACGTGTATTGATTTGATTGGCTGTTTGTGGACCCCGTAGTACTTTTCAAGTTTTTTGTGCCAGCTAAATTCAAATGTTCTTAGCTGGCTTAGCTTAGTGGCGTTTTCTAATTGATTGCTTTTAATATGTTTATTTTTTAGCGTGCTAATAGTCAATGTCTATTTTGGCTTTAAAAGGCGGTCAACATGTCTATTTTGGTGATTTTCTAAAGGTAACTCGACGAATGTCTTGGATCAAGAGATGTTACCGATTATGATCTGTTTACGTTGTTCCTCTTTATCTGGATCAACATGATCCCGGAACATATTCATCGATTCATTCCACCTGAATTTAGTCATTCCTATGCCCCCTTCTCACCCAAACACATGCGATCGCGAACCTAACCAACTACAAGTCATTATTATTAACAAAAACCTTCAGCATTATAAAATGTATGAACAAGTTTCATGAAGAATGCATAATTATATAAAACATGATTTTCGACGAAAAAATACCTGGAATTCGGAGGTAGAAGAACACAAAACATCCATATGCTTTAAGAAATTTCAAATTAGGGTGGTATGAAAATTTGATTCAGATTTGATCACAACAGCGGTCACATGTGGTTGATAATGAAAGCCGGTGAAAACGGTTAAATCAGTTTTCTGGTATGTCTAGTAACTTAAATATATTTAAAACTAAATATAAAATATGGTTCTGTTCAAAAAAAAAAAAAAAAATATAAAATATGGCTTTAACCTTAACCGGCCCAAATAGCAAAAGTGTGAGGAAGAGGTGCATGATGTTTAAGAAAAGTAAAGGTGCATAAAAAATTAAAAATTAAAAATAAATAAATAATAATAATAATAATAATAATAATAATAATAATAAAAACTTGTTTAGAAACTTGAACCAATAAAAAATAAGGAACCGGATATTGCTAGAAATCGGGTATTAAGAACCGGTTTCATACCCAACCTTACCTGGTGGTTATATATCGGGTTGTAACCGTATGACTTGAAACTAGTTTAAACATGGTTATACCCTATCCTGGTCAAAACCCGGAACAAAAACAATACTAAAAGTCTGAAACTGAACCGATCACTTTCCTCTCACAAACTGATTACGTACCTGCAGTTATTGACTTGTTGAAGAAGCAGGACCGGTTTAAAAAGAAAATTGATTTTGTGCACCTTCATAGTGAGTTCCACTTTGTAATCGAGTTTTACATGCATATTTTTATATACGTGTCATTATATATTCAAGTTGGTTTACATTTCAAAGTAAGTTTCTTTTAAAAAATAAGTCAGGTCAAATATAATATGGTTATTTTCTCATTTTTATATATATTTTCAGTTGGTGTACGTTTTAAGGTAAATTTTGTTCGAAAACAAATCGGTTACGTTTTCGTTGTTAAAATACATATTTATGAAAGTATATAATAATATGAATAGATCGAAATTAAGTGTTATCTGCCGTCACATGGGTCGACGTCAAGAAAAGGGTCATGTAGTTCTTGACCTAGTCCATCATATGACCTTTTCAATCAAGTAATATATCCTTGTCACTTGATGCCATTTGTCCATTTAAAACTTACTTTAATGTACATTTATATTAAACGTTTTAATTGGAATTTGTTTAGCTATAGGTTATTACTTTGAAAAACAATGTATTTGATCTCATATGATGTTGAAATGTCCATTACTTTTATGTGGAATAACCATAATACCACAATATTAAAATAAAGAACTTACAATGATAAAAATATATAGAAAACAATAACTTACCCTTGTATGTTCATGAATGTTTCATGAAGATACCGGTATAAAAAATATTGTTTCACATTTAAATACCAAAATCTATATATAAAACATATTGCTCTTAAGGTGTATAAAAAACACTCTTAGGACATCTTGCTCAATTTTATAAAGTATAATCACCACGTTGAGATTTATTGTAGGCTTAGCTCCTGATTTTACGCGACGATGCATTTCTTTTATATACTATAAAATCATCAGTGGTAGCTCATGTTTCACGATATTTGTGAATATACCATATAAAACTCAATGAAATCATAAGTTGTATTGCATTTATGTCGATAATTTATGTTACTCATACAATGTTATCAGCGTCGAAATATGAGTATATGTCTTAATTTCACATATACCGTCTCCCTTTTATTATATATCTTAACCAATATATTACTCAAAGAACATTTTTTAAGGACACAGAAACACCATTTACATCTATACTTTAGTTAAAGAAACCCTTTCATTCACTTCACCTTCATCTTCCCCATCGCCAATTTCATATTTACTTTGCAAAATGTTGTCTTCTTCAAGGACTCAGAAACACCATTTACATCTATACTAATTACCTTGATCAGCGAAGATATGCAACATTGTGACCTTATGTTTAATTTAAGCAAGTCGAGAATATGTAAATTATAACCGCAACGAAAACTACAGGATAAATAAGATGTGCAACATCATGACAATGCATCGTGGCATTCAATACATAAATACCGTAAAAAGTTATGTTCTATTAATCATATGCAATAATCGTTGGCATTCCAAGTACTGTTCTATCACGCTCTTGAGTATATAAAAACCATAGTTGAATAAACTTCGCATTAAAATATTTAAAAAACAAAAAAGTTTTAAAAATGTATAAAGATCTCAAGAGTAATATTAAACTGAATTTAGTAGGTAAAAGTCACTTGTTATAATACCTAGTCTATTATACACCATTACACTCCATCAAAATGACAATATGTACAGCTTTTTATAGGTAAAAATATATGATAAAAGAAGTTTTGACTGGTTCACATTCACTACAAGTTACTTGTCACAAAGCACCATTTCAACTTGGTAAAAACTTTTGTTTTAAGCGATGACTCTGTATAACTTATAAATTATTAATTAATTCTTTTTTCATATTTATTTTTACAAATATAATATTTTTGGAAACTAACATCATACCTAACAATTGCAAATATATTAATTAACTAAAAGATAAGATTTCTCAATTCTTTTATAAAAAAATGTATAGAAAAATGTAACTTAAAATCAAACACCATAGCTATATATGTTCAAAAATACTGTGTAGTCTCTCTCACTTTGCTTTTGCTACCAAAGAAGCTTATAAACCACAGAAAGCACTTCTTCCCTGTTCTTTTGCTTTTGCTTTATCAAAGCAACTTTCATTTAAGCAGAAATAAAGGACATTGGTGTGTCTATATGGTACATATTCATAAAATAATCTTAACTATGTTAAAATGAAATGGCTTAGTATTTTTCTATAATGCTTCAAATTTCAATTATGCTTATCTAGTTAGTGAATTTTTAATAAATGAAAAAAATATAGTTCTCTCTCTCCTTTCTACTAGATTTTGTTTCTCAAGATTCATTCTCATGTAACAAACATATCCTCTAAAATCTTTTTAAAAAATATGCATTTGTGCATGAAATAATAATCACATATATGCATAATGAGTTATGTTCAATAGATAACTAATTAAGACATAACGGTCTGAGAATCAGACACTTATACATATTGTCTTAAATGTGACATATAATTCGTTTTTAACCGACTCTCTCTTTTATCACGTGTGATTATCTTTCGTACATTGAGTATAAATGTTCGCAATTCTCACATAAACTTAGTTATGCATTAAACACGTCCATTATATAGCAAAAGTTAAGAAAGTAAAAAATTATATAAGGCTAAGCGGTATGGGGACCGGCCTAGGGCAAGCACACCGCCCCTAGGGCCGGCCCCGTCGTCTCCGGCAACTTCTCGACGCCCAAGCCAAAAATATCCCACACACACACCTATACATACATACATACATACATACATACATACATACATACATACATACATACATACATACATACATACATACATACATACATACATACATACATACATACATACATACATACATACATACATATGTATGTATATATAAAGGGGCTCATCCCCCACACCCTATATCCATCCCCTTTAGACCCATCCTCACACCCGCTTACGTGGACGCCTAAGTTCATCCCATTTGAGGACAACCCTCCTCCACACCTCATAGCCTAAATAAAAAGAGAATATGGTTGGAACAAAATACCCATAATATCCTTATTCACTTAGTTCATTAATACCAAAAAATAAAAATATATAGCATATATATACAGGTATCAAAATAATTGTCATTTAACATGTTTTTTTGTTTGTTTAAAATTTAACTTATTCCTTTGTATGTACATTAGAAATGACATCCTGCTCTACCTTTTCCATGTTAAACCACCTCAAATCACCATTTGCCTTTATCCACTTTGATCAAATAAGAACCTGAATGGGCCCCCATGTTATTCCAAACCAAACTCTCTCTTTTCTTGAAACATGTAAATTATCATGTCATCACACCCTCTTTTCAGTTTTCACCATTTCATCTCTCAACACCAACTTTTTTTTTGTTTATTGGCCTCTTATTTAAAAATCCCACAAAGAAAGTTTCAATTTTTGAGTTAAATACCATTTTAGTCCCTATGATTTGGGCTATTTTATCAGTTTAGTCCAAATGTTTCATTTTTCGTCTGTGGGTCCAAAAATGTTTCACCATTGCCATTTTAGTCCACTGGGTTAACTTCATCCATCGTTGCCCTTTTAGTTCACAGAACTACATATAAAATGACCGAATTGCCCTTCTCGTTAACAGAAAAAAATGGACGAAGTTAACCCAGTGGACTAAAATGGCAACGATGAAACTTTTTTGGACCCACAAATAAAAAACGAAACCTTTGGACTAAACGGGCAAATAGCCCAAACCACAATGACTAAAATGGAATTTAACTCTCTCACATTTATTATTACAGTTTTCTGTTCATTACATATTTCAATTTTCAGTCTCAATCCAGAAAAAAAAACCACCTTTTTTTATTTATTTTCCTGTTTTTTTCTTCACTAGCTTCTCTTATTTAAAAATCCCACAAAGAAAGTTTCAATCTTTACATATTCTATTACAGTTTTTTGTTTATTACAATGTGTTTTGAACAAGTCTTTCATGTGGGTTTCTTGTAATTTTACCAAGTTCACATTGTTTTGGTAAATTTGATGTGGGTCTGTTAGAAAACAAATATTGAAAAAGAATGGAGGAAGAAAGTGTAGCATTGAGATTGGTTCGTTGCCCTAAATGTGAAAATGTTCTTCCTGAGCTTCCTGAGTATTCTGTTTACCAGTGTGGAGGTTGTGGTGCTGCTCTTAAAGGTATTCCTTTTGATGGATTATTGTGTTTTGTGTTGTTTGTTATGTGTTATGTGTTATTGTTGCATGTATTGGATGTTGACTTTTGGTGGTCAACTTGGTTAGAGTTTAACATCAAGAATCTGCAAGAATTGGCTGAATTGGTGCAAGAAAGTTGTTGTTTTCATTGTTTTTAGAAATATGTTTCTTGTTAGAATTTAGAACACATTTTGAGATGACATTGTTTAAGATTGTGAGTTTGGAAAATACTAGGGTTGACTTTTGCCATATCAAAGTAGAACTATGTTATAATGATCATAGCATGGAGATCATTTTATTTGGGTAATAAAGTAAAGATTTTTTTTTCCTTCTTTTGTCTATTGTAAATCATGTTGGTTTTGCATTATGGTGTTTTTTTTGTGTATTTGATGTTGATTTTGCCTACTTTTGTTCAAATTGATGATCTATACTTGCTCTTAAAAAACACAATTTTCTTGATAGAATTATGTATGAATATGTGATGCATGTTACATTTGTTAACAAATCAGGAAAACAATTGACTCCCACAAGCGAAAAACGATCGTTAGAAAACTCCGATAACGAAAACGTTACAAGGGTAGAACCGTCCACGAAAGAAGAAGTTATGTTAGAGTCTAGTTCTCAAGTTAAAAAAGAAAGTGATGAATTTGAAGTTGGTAGAAGGCAGAGTAGAATGGTCCATGAAAAAGTTCCAAACTTGACCCCTAGTTCTTCATCAAGAAAAGAAAAACGCGAATTTTTTGCAGATTCGGATAAAAGTAGGCGAAGGCGGCTTGATTTCGGGCCCATAAGGTCAAGATCTGGTGGATTACATAGAAACGCTAGTACAGTCGAAAAGGGTAGATTTGGAAATTTACCATATTCGAACGAAGGTCCCTCGAGTTCGAACTTAAGTAGTTTTAACTCCTTTGGTGACCATGTTACACATGTTACAAACAATATTGGTTTAAATGAGTACTCAAAGGTTCAAGATTTGGAAAAAGATCGAACCGAGCTTCTTAAAAAGCTCGATGAATTGAGAACCCAACTTAGCAGATCATGCAATGTAACCGAAAGCCCAAATGGACGATTAAACGGTTCGTATCCTTGGCCACATCATCCACCACATCAGCTGTCACATCAGACGCCACATCATCAATATATACCTCCAACGTTCCACAACCCGTTTCTCGACTACAATCAACGCGACACCCTTCTTCACCAGCCCTCATGCGCTTGTTCCCAATGCTACAACGTAAACTGGCAACCGCTTCCTCCAAAGGTCCACCCGTTTTCTTCGTATACCAGTCACGAAACCAGCTACCCGTTACCCGAACCTCTGCATTATGGTCCACGTCATCTGCCACATCATGATGATTTTGGTAGAAGATATCCAAGAAGACGCGTAATTCTAACTCATGGAGGTGAACGTGTATCGTTTCCTATATCGGGTGGAGCCCCGTTTATAAGCTGTTGTAACTGCTTCGAGTTGCTGAAAATTCCGAAAAAGGTTACATTTTCGGGAAAGAACGATCACAAGACGATAAAATGCGCAGTTTGTTTAGCGTTGATATCGTTAAGACTCGAGGATAACAAAATTGTTGCTTCATTTTGTTCAACTGTTGGTCAACAAAAAGTCAACAAAAGAAAGTCAAACAGAAGCCCTCATAGCTCTGTTGATTATGATGAATGTGTTTATAATTTCCAGTTGACCGATACCGAACAAAATTCATCTGCCGGTGGAGCTGAAAAGAAAGAAGATCATTTGCCAGTTCCAATTTTAAAAAGTCAAAATGATGTGTTGACTGGAAGTCTTTTAAACAGTCAAAATGATGTGTTGACCGAAAGTCAAAGAAACAATCAAGAAAGAGTGATTATTGATCATGATAACAAGAAATATTTAAAAGATGCATCGGTGGCAAGTGAGATAGATGTATCGTTAACGGATTATTCAAACAGTGATGTTAGCAAAGAAAATGACCGATCAAAGAGCAAGAAAGCGGGGAATGAATCGTTTTTCGCAGGTTTGATAAAGAAGAGGCTTAGAGATTTCTCGCGATCTAGTAATGGTGTAGACAAAGTGCGATCGAATGTTTTTGTTAACGGTCAACTTTTGACCAATCGTGCGGTTAAAAAGGCTGAGAAGCTAGCAGGGCCTATTAATCCTGGAGAATACTGGTTAGTTTTGACTTTAATGTTCAAACGTGTTCGTTTGTAGAATCAAAATACGTATTGATTCTACGAGCAAATTAACACCATCGTTTTAGCGTTTGTATTTATTTGTCATAAACTTTGTTTGGCCATCATATTTTTGTCTCAGTTTTAAAGAAAATGTCTTAAATCATCATATTGGAAACTGGTGTGTTTGACTTTGACTTTTAAACTCAGATTACAACTCCTTTTGACCTTTTTTTTTTGTAAAATTCCCAATCTGATTAATCTCTATTAGTCCCGATTAATTGCTAGTCGGTACCCTAGCATCCGACTAGCGCCTAACGATTCTTACAACACTGCACAAAACCAGTCCTTTTGACCTTTAAAGTCAAACATTAACTCTATTTTCACACTAATTTATATGCCCAATATAAATTTCCTCTTATTCAACCAGGTATGATTCGGTAGCGGGATTCTGGGGTGTGATGAACCAGCCTTGCCTCGGCATTATCCCGGTAAGATCGAATTCTATTTATCAACCTTTTAAATTCATATACATTCCATTTGGTCTGTTTGACCTCAAAAGTCAAATCCAATTGTTACCATTTTGCAGCCATTTATAGAAGAGTTTGACCACCCAATGCCCAAAAATTGTGCAGCTGGGAACACTAGCGTTTTCGTGAACGGTAGAGAACTTAACCAGAAAGATTTAGATCTTCTTGCTGGCAGAGGTTTACCGACAACAAAAGATCGGTCCTACATTGTTGAAATTTCTGGGAAAGTTGTCGACGAAGATACAGGCGAAGAACTAGATGCACTTGGCAAGCTTGCTCCAACGTATGGTTTGACTTTTTATCGCGTTATGCTTTGACTTTTTTTTTTCTTGAATGTGATTTGTCTAATATGTTTTTGTTGATCAATATGAACAGGGTTGAAAGAGTGCAGCATGGGTTTGGCATGAAAGTCCCAAAAGTTGTTGCAACATGAATCAACTTGTTGATGTTAATGCAGTTTTCGGTTTTTATAAGTGATCTTAATATCTTATTATGTTTTCAGTGTAAACTTGTGATATTATTAAGAGTTAATAGCCAAAATGGTCCCTGAGGTTTGCTCAGTTTTGCCACTTTAGTCCAAATCCCAAATTTGTTAAATCTGGGTCCCTAAGGTTTGCATTTTTTTGCCATTTTAGTCCAAATTTCAAAAACCCCTTTTTTTTATTGTTGCAACAGCCTATTTTGTCCTTTTGTGCAGGGGTATTTTGGTCATTTTGATGAGTTATTATAAGAAACCCAGATTAAGAACAACTGATGATCAACACCTGCAGATCATCATCATCATCTTCTCAAAGCAGATCATCAAACAACTGATAATCAACACCTACAGATCATCATCTTCTCAAACAACTGAACATCAACACCTGCAACTATAACGAATCAACAACACTAATTAACCCCGAAAATATCAAGTCAAAACCCTTGATAAAAATAAAAACGAAAATATGAAAAAGAAGAATTAGGAGGCTCAGATCTGTTAATAATAATCAAAACAAAGAGGAACCAACCGCCATGGCTGCAAACATCGCGGCTGCTTCAACAGCCGGATATTACCCCGCCAAGATACGGTAAGTCTCAAGCTTCACTCGATTCACTCAGACAACGAAAAAATCATCATCGCCTCTTTATGAGTTATTATAACAAACAGCTAATTACAAACCCAGATCATCTCTCTCAAAGCAGATCATCAAACAACTGAATCATCATCATCTTCTCAAACAAACAATTGAACATCAACACCTGCAACTATGACCACCACCAGAACTCCGGCCACCCCCAAAATGGCAGTTTACTCACAGAACTCCGTCCACACAACTCTCGTCTTCAAACCGCCACCACCACCGAACCCCTGACCTGCACCACCCCACCCCACTGCACCAAGGAAACAGTATTCATACCTTAATCGAACCCCTGAACTAACAAACCCTAGCTGTTCACCTCTATACTCAACCAAAACATTGAGCGGCGATAATCGAGGCGATGGAGGCGGAGCGGCGTGCACTTTGAGGCGATCGAGGCGGAGGACGGTGATGGCGATGGCGGAGGAGAGGTCACGGTGAGAAGGAGGTGGTGGTGGCGGCTGTGGTGAGGAGGTAGTGGTGGCGGTGGTGAGAGTTCATTGTGGCGGTGGTGGTGAAGAGAGAGAGACAGAGGGTGCTTTGATAGAGAGAGAGAGAGTTTGATGATCTGCTTTGATAGAGAGAGAGAGAGTTTGATGATCTGCTTTGATAGAGAGAGAGAGTTTGATGATCTGGGTTTCTTATAATAACTCATCAAAATGACCAAAATACCCCTGCACAAAAGGACAAAATAGGCTGTTGCAACAATAAAAAAAGGGGTTTTTGAAATTTGGACTAAAATGGCAAAAAAATACAAACCTCAGGGACCCAGATTTAACAAATTTGGGATTTGGACTAAAGTGGCAAAACTGAGCAAACCTCAGGGACCATTTTGGCTATTAACTCTATTATTAATTACTTTGTAAAAGTTAAATATGTGCAAAAGTCAAGCCAAATTTGCTATCACTAAGGCTGGACGGTGTGGGGGCGCCACCCCCGCCACCTCACCATGTATAGCGCCCCATAGGGCTCCATCACCACACCCTCCATTTTAAGAGGGGGGCCCCATCTTTACTTCGCCACCATGGTAACGCCAAAGTTGAAAGGTTTAGGTGGGGCCCACTTGTTTTGCACAAATGAAATCTTTTTTTTTTAATTTTGTTTAATATGGGGCTCCATCCACACCATACAAATTAAAGGGGGCTCCATGGCTGGGGTGGATCCTAGGTGGCGTTGATATGGCCTGATAAAGCCCCTAGGGGGCTCCAACCACACCCTCCAACCTAATTAACTTTCAATATTTTATATTTGCATTTTGAATAAGAATGATTCTCTTTAAATTGCTTAAGAATCAAAACATAGGTAAAGCATATTTTGTATTTATTTTCAAGGTTTAATTAATATTAATAATATTATTAAGAGTAAATTTCAAAGTTCGTCCTTTATGTATGTCTAAAATATCAAAGTATGTCCTTTGTCTTTAATAACCTCAGAAAACATACTTAATGTTTGAAAAACCAATCAGGTTATGTCCTTTAGTCATAACACAATTAGTTTTTATGGTTAAAGTTGACTAAGTCAATCCCACACAAGGGTATTTTAGTCATTTTATCCTAAATATTATAATAAAAATCATAAAAAACAATAAATAATTTCTTTGTTTAAATATACATGTATCTATATATCTAAATATATATATATACATACAGACACATATACACCACCAACACAGTAAGATACATGTATCTCTATCATCTCAAACTCTCTCTCTCTCTACCGGACTCCCACCACCACCACCGGAGCCGACTTCACTGGAGCCGAATCGCTCAAATCGAAGCGAGAAACAAGTGCCAAAACATAGCCCTAGCGATTCAATCTCTTCAGATCTGTGTTAAACTAATGGAGATTTGTTCACGAGTGAATTTTCATATGTCGGATTTGGGTTTTGGTGATGCGGCTCTCGGTTTTGATTCAATCTCTTCAGATCTGGTTGAGATCCGTTGTGCAGGATTTGGGTTTTTGAAGATGCGACTCGATTGAACGATGGGTTGTGGTGACTCCGTTGTGCAGGATTTGGGTTTTTGAAGATGCGGCTCTCGGTTTTGATTCAATCTCTTCAGATCTGGTTGAGATCCGTACGCATCAGTACAACTATCTTAACTCGCTCCAATCTCAACTTTCCCAACGAATCAGTACCATTCAAACATCAAATCGGCCGGAGTGAGCGAGGCCAGGGCAGCACACCGGAGTGAGCGAGGCCAGGGCAGCATCTGAGATGTTGAGAACTACGCGGATCATCAACGAGCTTGAGGTAGATGTTGAGAACTACATCATCTGAGAGGTATGAGAAGACGTTTTCAGGTTCAGATTCGGTTTCTGACATTTTTGTAATGAAAATGGGTACAAAAACGGTTGAATTTTGAAGTTTTTGATCGGATTTGTTGATTTTGATGAAGGAATCGGATGAATATTGTGTCCGATTTGTTGAATTTAATAAGGAATGGGAAGAAGGTATGAGGTTAGGGTTGAATCGGTGGTGGTGGCGGGTGGGTTGTGGTGGAGGCGGCGGCGGCGATGGTAGTGGGAGTGAGGTCCGATGGTAGCGGTGGTGGGAGGTGGTGGGAGGTGGATGTGGCTCTCTCTGTGGGGTTTTAGGGTTTTTATAACAGGATGGTAGGTAAAATGACCAATATACCCTCATGTGCTTCTCACATGACCTGAATTAACTGGGAAAACAAACTAGGTTTAGGGTAAAGGACATAACCTGATTGGTTTTTCAAACATTAAGTATGTTTTCTGAGGTTATTAAAGACAAAGTTAGGGTAAAGGACATAACCTGATTGGTTTTTCAAACATTAAGTATGTTTTCTGAGGTTATTAAAGACAAAGGACATACTTTGATATTTTAGACATACATAAAGGACGAACTTTGAAATTTACTCTATTATTAAACATTAATCATTGAAAGACAAAATATTTGGAACAAGGCTTTAGCTAAACGTAACTCTCTTCATTACTTGTTAAACTATTTCCAACTCAAAATCTTAAAAACACTAGTAAACGTGTTCGGTCAGCTATCAAATAAGATTTTCAGTCATCTTTAAAACTGATGTGATAGCTGACTAAACGTATTTGTGGTAGTCTAGGTTTATAAAATGTGAACAATTATAGGGATAATGATGAGGACTTTGGATTTATATTTTCATAATTATACATATTAATTCAAAGTCTCCATGATTAGTAAAATAAATATTGTATTCAACCTTTTTTAAATTTTTCGATTTCAACTCTTATGCTTTAAATAATATACGATGTTAACTCATTTAGTTTTTATTACATTTGATTTTCTTTCGATAACTCGCGTTTTTTAAAAGTTGAATACGTGATCATGTTTAATAAATTTTTTATCTATATTTAGTATAACCTTTGTTGAAAAAAGAGTTTTATTCAAGACAGTACACTGACGAACCAAACCAATACCGGCACTGGTATTGTTGTTATTATTGGAACCGATATCGGTATTCGTTTTTATGGTTTTTCATCGACATCAGTAGCAGTATTGTTATTATTGGAACCGGTACCGGTTTTTGTTTTAATGGTTTCAGTGTAAAACACATTTATTTGTGCATACCATTGACTTTAAACTGAATGCCGGTACTATAATAATACAGTTACGAACCGTACCGTACTGACCAAATTCCCGCCACATCATGTGCGGAATATATAAATTATGAACTATGATGAATGGTAACATAAGTTTTTTATGTTATTATATTAAAAAAATTATGTTCCAGTTTTACCCGTTATGCTTTAAATAATATACGTTTTTAACCAATTTGTTTTTTATTTAATTTGATTTTCCTCGAATAACTCGCGTTCAATATCCTTTTTAAGATGAATATGCGACTCGGTCTAATATTTATTTTCTCGGCGTTCATGTATGAACACTGTTGAAAAAAGAGTTTTATTCAAAATAGTATAGTGACGAATCGAACCTATGCTTACATTGGTACCAGTATAGTTATTATCAGAACCGGAACTGGTCTTTGTTTTTATGGTTTTTATTGACATCGGTACCGTATTGTTATTAACGGAACCGGCATTTGTTTTTTTCAAGGTTTTCGATATAAAACGCATTCTTTTACGGTATGATTACTTTAAACCAAGTATTGATGCCATACTGATACCGTTACAAACCAAGTGAGTTTCCGGCGAAACGCGCAGGAAAATCTCGCTAGTTTATATTAAAATTCTCTTATTTCACTTTTCCGTTTGTTCTACTGAACACAGGGTAGAAGGAACCTGTTTAAGCACATAAAATTATGAATATGGTCCTGTCATCTAAGTGTTGTCACTATAGGTGGTGGTTTTGACCCATTAATCTATATATGGACCAAGGGATGCAAACGAACCGAACGAACACGAACAATACCTTATTTG
This sequence comes from Helianthus tuberosus, assembly GCA_030545235.1. NCBI lineage: Eukaryota > Viridiplantae > Streptophyta > Magnoliopsida > Asterales > Asteraceae > Helianthus > Helianthus tuberosus. The sequence continues at coordinate 11,647,948 of CM060381.1, forward strand.
TATTTGTTTGTTAAGGAAATATATGTGTTCATGATCACTTACTGAACGAAATTTTATGTCCGTTTCATTCGCTAAGGAAATGAGTGTGTTCGTTTGTTAATTTTACATAACGAACGTTCATGAACACAACTGAAAATAAACAAACACAAACAAGAGTTTATGAACATAATTTATAATACACTGATACTTATTAAGTATTTTATTTGTCAGAATTTTGAAGTATTTAAATAAAATATAAAAACTAAAAACACTAATGAACTATCAAGCATGTTACCGACCATTCAAGAACATAAATGAACGAACATTGCACCTATAACTGCGCGGACCTTGAGCTACGACTCTTCACCTCGTACCCGCGCACCGTCACACGTGTCAATCGGTCATGTGAGTGGGAGTCGGTAAGAACACAGGAGTAGAGATGCTCATCAAAGTATAAGTGCCTTAGTTATTATGATATTTCAATGTTACTTATTAGTTGTGTGAACCGTCATGATAATAAAACTACCTTAGTTATATAAAAGAATATTTGTATTGTTTTTATTATTAGACAACTATAGGTTATATTGTTTATAACCCTAGTTACGTTAATATTTATTTGCATGTGAAAAGAAAACAAAATCGATTCACAATGGCTCTTCTTCTATCAGTCTCCCGGCGTTTCATGTCGAAATTACAAGAATTCCCTTCGATTCATCGTCGTTGTTTTCTGTCAAAAGGTATCTATATCTATCTATCTATCATTCGATTCTTTGTTGACGTAGTAATCAGGTAGGTGTATTGATATAAACCAGTAGTAGAAAGTAGAAACCCTAATGATTCTTCTAACAACATTCTGTTGGTTGATTGATTGATTTTGCTGTAATTAAACCTAATCGGTTCTTGATCTACTGATCTTTTTTGTTTGTAAATGAAACCCTAATCAACGATTCATCATATAACTAACCTAATCGATTTACGATATCAACATTCTGATTGATTTTTGAGTTCGTTTGTTTGTTTGTTTGTTATCTTGGTATAAACCTATGTGTGTAAGTAAATGGCCAGTAGCTTGTAATTGAAAACCACCTAATCACATTCTACTATATATTCTGCTATTCTGTTGTTGTTATAAGTGAAAAGCTTGGAACTTGAATGAAATTGTTGTTTCTTGATAGCAGCAGCAGCAGCAGCATTCTCCACCACGCCCACCGCCTCTGATGAGGATGAACTCAAGGCTATGTACGAGAAATACCTGATTGACTTTGGCAAAACCGACTACATGCCCCCGGAAGAGAAGGAGCAGATGTTTGAGCTTTTTAAAGAAAATCTCAAGTTTATACAAGACTACAACTCCACTCATCCTCCTTTCAACAAGCTAGGACTCACCTCTGTCGCAGATTACTTCCCTCATGAGATTTGCGGTTTGGTCATCCCACCTGAGGAGCCTTTGACTCCAACCAACGACGATAACCTTTTACCAGCTTATTTGAAGTTCCCGCAACAACAACATCCTCCCATTGTCTTTAAGGAGGGGGACCTATGGGAATACTATGTCCCCCCCGAAGATGAAGAAGAAAACTGCGGTTAGTTAGTTAGTTAGTTATTTCAAATTCCATCGATAGTTATGATGATACTTATTTGGTTTTTTACCTTAAAAAACATTATGTTAAGTTAATGGTCCGTCCTACATACATGAGTTAATGGTCAGGGATCATCAACATTACATTGCTAACCTTAGTTCCAAAACTCCAACAAAATAATTAAACCAAAAAATAAAAGAGAAAATTTATTATCAAGGAAGGATAGGTTAATAATATATTGATGTTTGCAGAAATCCAAAAAAGATCTATAGTTGCACCAATGTTGCCTTAGAAGAATGTTCCTTTTATCATAAAATTTGGTTTGAGTTTGACTTTATATGATCTCCATGTACGCATGTTTAGTCTCTTAGGGGTAAGTGTGGTCATCACCCATCACTCACTCACAACTTCCAATCAAGTTCCGCCACGTAACTTTATTCCATTACTGGTGATGGATTTTAGTGGAAATGCCCATCACTCACAACACCCAACAATAAACCCTCACATTCCCTTACATTCTTCCATTCTTCACGCGTGATACATTCAACGCGTTATCAAATTAACGCATGATACAATTGAGTGGCGGTGGTGTTTGGGATTGTTTCACGCGTGATATACACTCATCACCAGGTAAAAGACCACCACCCCGGGTCCCCTTATCCAACATGGTTTTGTTTTGTGTAGAAATAAATTTTTGTTGGTTTTTAACATTGAGTGAGTTTATGCAACTTATTACGTGTTTGACTCGTTTGACTTCTTGGCTTATTATCAAGTTGCGTATACCCTTATCCTAGTTTTTTTACTAAGCTAGTAAGAAAAGACATCAAACAGAAGGTTTTATTTATAATTTTTTGTTTTTATATGTTTTGTTTTTTATTATATATTTTTAAAGTTTTTAACCTTTTTTTTTGTTTTTTTTTTAACTTTTTGTTGGTGCACTTGTGTCTGTACTTTGTCTGTATTTTGTCTTGATACAAAACGATGTCTTTGATGTAAGATTGATGTAAGTTTGACCAAGTCAACCATCCTCCGGTTTGACTTGGCCAAACAGTTAGACAATGGTTGAAAGATGTTTGGGTCGAAGGATGTGTCATCGAAGGATAGTTTAGATCCTTCGATGAGTTCGAAAGATAACCTTCGAAGGATAGACCACGAAGGATATCATCCTTCGTGGTATACGTGATCCTTCGATGGGTTCCTGGTCGACAGATGATCTTTCGATCAGTCTGTCTGATCCTTCGACCAGACATGCTGTGTTCGGGTATATATACCCATGTTGTGTGTTCACTTCAGTAGAGTTCGAGAGATAGAGAAAGAGCTTCATTTTCAGACACATAGAGAGCATTCTGTTCAGAACACACACACACACGAAAGTTAGAGAGAGTTTATAGAATACATCTGTAAACATTGTGCTTGTAACCGAACCTTTCATACGTATTAATACAAGTGGTGTTAATCGGTGAAGACTTGTGTGTTGTGTTTGTGCTTGTTCTATCTCGGTTTGCATGCTAGCTTGGATTCCGCACTCGCTAGTGTGTTAGACATAACAAGGAATAGGTTAAACCTCAACCTACGAGGGACCTACAAGTGGTATCAGAGCCGTGGCTCTTTTCCTTGTTAAAAACCGGGTTTTTACAAGACTTTGGAGTGTTTTGGACAAAACTCACTTGGTTTTTGCAGCCGTTTTTACTGATTTTCTCGTATTTCTTGTCGTAAAAACGTGTCTAAACTTACCGGGTGTGTTAAAAGACAGGTTGGGTAACTTGAAAACTTGTTTTTAAGTTGTTTGGTCATTTCCGGCCAAAATTCCGGCATACTCCGGTACCGGTTTCTGGGTTGATCATTCGATTTTTGGTAATATTTGGTAATATTTTATTGGTTCAAAATCTGATTTTGGCAGAAAATCATGGTCTGACCATACCTCTGCCGAAAGATTTCACCAACCCATCAACTTTTTCACCAACCTGTCATCTTTTGTCAACTGTGTCAGAACCGATCGAAGGATATCCTTCGAAGTCGAAAGATCATCTTTCGATCAAAGGAGGATCGATAGATAACCATCCTTCGAACATCCTTCGAAGTCTGTGACTTATCTTTCGATCCAAGGAATCTTTTCGAAGCATACATCTTTCGGTCTACAGTTCTTTTTCGAAAGATAAGGATCCTTCGGTTGGAGAATCTTTCGAAATCTTTGTTCGAAACTCAACAGTGATCTTTCGAACACTGTTGATCCTTCGAACAAGCTTTGATCTTTCGATCCTTAGTCTGTTTATGCTTAACAAGTTTGTGATTTTCAGGTTCTTATTTTTCTTGATCAAAAATGAATCCAAAGTGGAATACTCTGGTAAATACAGATATGTATTTTGGTACTCCGTCATCTTCCGCACCGGTATCTTCTCAAGCTAATGCAATTTCTACCGGTCAATGGGCATTTGTATCAAATCAAATTCCAAGTGTTCAAAGCATTCTCTTAAGCGAGAGCGAAACTGGAAGTTTGAATCGGCCTCCAAAGTTGATGCACTTATATGAATATCCAGGATGGATTGATAGATTTCATACATACGTTCTTGGTCAAAATACAGAATTGTGGTTGCGGTTCATTACAGATTTCGATCAAACAATAGAGGTTGCCGCATCATCTGCTGCTACGTTTGCAGATCTTACGGAAGATCAGAAGAAGGTCTATGATTTGGAAAAGAAGGCATATGCCATTCTTACTCAGGCGTTGAGTAAAGATATTTATCATCAATTTGTCAGTTACAAGACGACAAAGAGGTTGTGGGACGCATTGAAGACAAGGGGCGTAGGAAATGAAGCGACACGTCAATTGAGAAAAGAATTGCTGAAGAAAGAGTTTGATGGTTTTACTTGTATGGAGAATGAGTCGTTGGGTGATTTGATAAGTCGATTTAATCATTTGCTGACTGAATTAGCAAATTTTGGGGTTGTTACAACTTCTGCAGAGATTGTAAAAAGGTTTGCAGATGCGTTGCCACCTCAATGGAATACTTTCTTGGAAATCATGAAGTACAATGGTACTTTAGCTACAACAAGCTTCAACGACTTTGTTCAAATCCTGGAAAACAAGAATCAGGAAGAAACTCTCAAGGCAAAAAGAGTTCCAGTGACACAAAATCCTGAAATGTATTATGGAACTTCTAGCACTTCTACGAAACCTTCTTCGCATGCTCCAATTCAAACAGCATTTGTGACTAGCACTGACATGTATGGTAATAGTATCCAAGTTCCGGTCCCTCCAAAGACAGACATGTATGGAAATCTGCTGGAACCAGTCCCTCAATCAGTACCACAACAAAGCCAACGACCTCTCAGACCAACTGATATGTTCGGAAATCCATTACCTGTTCACTCTACCGGATCAACAGACATGTATGGGAATCCACTTCCTCCCCAATCTACCGTACCAACAGACATGTATGGAAATCCACTTCCTCCTCAACAGCAAGCTTGTTATGGAAGCACATCATCTGCTGGTCAACAATCAAAGCCAAATACAGTACGGCTCGACACCTCAAGCTTTTCTAAAGTCAGTGTGGAAGTAGCAAAAGAACATATGGAGCTGCTAAACACTTTGGTGAGCGCATACTGTGGATTAGTGGAAGGTCAGATTGGTAATATCAATCTGACACAAGAAGACTATCAGCAGATCGATAAAGAGGAGATGGAGATGATGGACATCAAGTGGGCCTTTGCAAGTGCTGTTAGGCGAGCAAAGGATTTCATGGAAAGAACAGGCAGAACCAGCTTGGAAAGCAAGAAAGACACCAAGTATGGGTTTGATAAGCAGGCTGTTAAATGCTTCAATTGTGGTGAACGTGGTCATTTCAAGCGTGAATGTACAAGGCCATCTCAACATGGGAACCAAAATCCTTTCAGAGGTCAAGGTAACCAGCAGAACCAGAACAGGAACAATGTTCGTACGTTGGTACCTGTCAACAACCAAAGCCAAGCAGGACCATCAAATGCCAACCAGGCACTTGTGGTTCAAGTAGATGAAGGCTGTAATTGGTCAATCCAGTTGGGAAATGATGCTCCAGATGGAACAGCTTGTTTTGCTGAAGTTGTCAAGGATCTTAAACACGCTAGTGGTGGAGAATCTTCCACCAATGGTAGTGAATCTTCTGAAGATGAAGACAGCTCCGGTTACAATGGAAGTTCAGATGAAGAATCCTCCACTTCAGGCAATGATCAGGTGGATGAGACATCGAGTGCGTCAGTCGATGCAGACATTGATGAGATTTTGGAAGAAGCTGCAGCAGGAACTGAAAGAAGATCTATCTTGGTGGATCAAGCTGCTTATTCTTCGTCTTCTCTCCATTCAGCCTTTATGGCTAATGTCGACAGTTCATCAAGTCAGGTATGTGTCGATGAACCCACTTCTGGTAGTTGTGATAACTGTGATAATTTGCATGTTAAATGTGCTGATTTGGATGCAAACATGTCTGAGTTGCAAGGCAAACATGATGCTTTACAAGCTAGTTTGTTTGACTTGCAAGACAAACATGTTTCTTTGAATGATAAGTGGTGTGAATTGCAAAGCAAACACGAGGCTTTGCAAGAGAAATATGATGTGACATTCATCCACAATCAAAAGTTGACCGTTGATCTTTCCAAGTGCACAGAAGCCAACATGTTTTATGAAAACCATGAAAAGGAATTTAAGTCAATGATTGAAACGTTAAAGAAAGATAAAACAGAGCTGACAAAAATGGTTTCCAGAAAACAAACTGACATTAACCTTTATATAACTCGTCTTGAGGTAATGCAAAAGGAAATGGCTTGTGTTAAAACAGAAAGTGAGGCGATCCGACTCAAGTTAGACAGTTATTTGAGCTCTAGCTATGTGTTGGATCACATCATTGACGTTCAGAAAGAGAAACGGGATGTCACATGCATAGGTTATAAGAAATGTCCACCACCCGTGAGAAACAATTATGATGCCATGCCTGATGAGGAGTATAGGACTCACTTTGAGCCATTTGTTCCTTTGGACGTTGAGGAATTTGCAACAGGGCTTGGATACAAGAAAGAAGTATCATCAGATTCGGATGTGTCAGCAGATACTTTTGTAACTGCTGAACAGAATCAGGATCCTCCAGTTGTGATTGAGGATGCTGATTCTTCTGATGATGAATCCGATGATACTGATTCAGCAAAGTCTGATGCGGTGATAAACGAAGAGGACATACCTCTTGAGAATCAGATTCTGTGTGATCCTCCTGCAAAACCCGCTAAGACTGTTGCAATCGAGTCCTCGTCTGAAAAAGAGTCGGAGAGTGTGGATTTGCTGTACACTCTTGTTGGTGATGATAAAATTTATTCAGACAAAGATTTTCCTATTAAGAATGTTAATCAATCATTAATCAGTAAAGTCTTTGAAAATTCAACAAGTAAGTTTTTGGGAAAGACAGGATCACGTGTTACAGTAACACAGTGCCCTCCTATTCCAAAGGCTGAAGTTAGAAAACAATTTGGCAATCAGAAATTACCAACAGTGCAAAAACAACAAAATCATACCAAGCCAAAAGGAAAATTACCGGCTCAAGGTCAAAAGAAGCCGAATCAGAAGAAGAAAAAGAATGTGAATTTTGTGAAATCCAAGGGAACGGAAAAAATTGCAACATTTGAAAATCAATCTAACTTAGATTTTGTCAAAAAGGCAACAGTGATGAAAAGGAATGAACCAAGTAGTTCAAAACCTAGTACCTCGGGATCACAAAGTTCATCATCGGCAAGACGACCACATGATACTTCGGGGTTTGTTGAACGGAGATCATGTTTTGAATGTGGTACAATTGGGCATATCATTCGAAACTGCCCGTATCTTCATAAATTAAAAGCCAAAGAAGATGATCCCCGTGAACGTAATCACCAAAAGCGACCTGTTTCTGTAAAACAAGACCCCCGACTTGTAAGAGAAAGGGAAAAGAAACAAAAACGCCAACAAGTCAAGGTGGTTGAAAAGGCACTTAAAACTGAAGTGGTTCAAAAACAAACGGTTCCAGTTAAACCAGAAAGTTCAAAATTTTCAAAAACTTCAAACAATCACGAAGTTAAATTTTCAAACAATCAAACTGGTAAATTTCAACAGACTTGGAAACCTAAAATAACCACAAATTCAGGGGGACCATCACAATTTTCAAATCATCAAAGAATAGAAGTTATTGTTGTTGATGAAAATGGAAGACCCAAGACCACAATGGCTTGGGTCCCCATCTCCAACTAATTATCTGAGTTCATGTGCAGGGTGTTCCAGGAGGAACTGTCAGTAGTCATTGGATTGTTGATAGTGGGGCATCCAGGCACATGACAGGCGACATGAAGCTTCTCTACGACGTCAAATCTATTAGAGGAGGTTATGTTGCTTTTGCTGGAGATAAAGGCGGATATATTACGGGTGAAGGAATGATTTCCAACGGGGTTGTTAGCTTTGATAAGATCAACTTCGTACAACAACTTGATCACAATCTTCTTAGTGTTTCTCAAATTTGTGATAAGCAGTTCTCAGTACACTTTGATGCAAATGGATGTTATGTGCTGAAACCCGGCTTCAAAATTCCAAAAGAATGGATTCTCTTGTCGGCTCCAAGGATAAATGATTTGTATGTCCTTGATATGAGCCAAGCTATCACAACGTCTGCACAAGCAACTTGTTTCGTTTCCAAAGCCACAGAAAAAGACACAATCTCTTGGCACAGACGAATGGGTCACATTCACTTACGCAAAATGAATCATTTGGTATCAAATGAATTGGTGAATGGTGTTCCTCTTAAAAACTTCCATCTTCAAGACGTCTGTGTCTCGTGCCAAAAAGGAAAACAAACGAAGAAGCGACACCCTACAAAGAAAGTCAACACGGTGGCTGTTCCTCTTGAACGTTTGCACATGGATTTGTTCGGTCCTGTCAAGCACAAAAGTATTAGGAATGATCAATATTGCCTCGTGATTACTGATGATTATTCAAGATTTTCTTGGGTGGCGTTCATGGCACACAAGAGCGAAACCTTCGGTATTATCAAAAACTTGATCATTCAGATTGAGAATCTCTATAACTTGAAGGTTAGGCGGATACGTAGCGACAATGGTACTGAATTCAAAAATCATGCCATGGCGGAGTTTTGCACTTCAAAAGGTATTCTTCACGAATTTAGTGCAGCTTACACTCCTCAACAGAATGGCGTCGCTGAACGTAAGAACCGCACATTGATCGAGACTGCTAGGACCATGTTGGTAGAGTCACAATTGCCGATTCCCTTCTGGACTGAAGCTGTGGCATCTGCATGTTACACGTTGAACCGAGTCCTTACAGTCAAAAGGCACAACAAGACCTGTTTTGAGCTTATTAACAAACGGAAACCAGATTTGTCATATCTTGAACCGTTTGGAGCTCCATGTACAATAATCGATCCTAATGGAAAGTTTGGGGCAAAAGCAATTGAGGGATACTTTCTTGGGTATTCCACCCCGAACTTAAGAGTCTGGAATCTAGAGACTAAAAGGGTCGATGAATGGTCTGAAGTCAGAGTACAAAGGCACACTTTACCAGTCAGAAATCCTGGTCAGCCTTGGATGTTTGAGTACGATGACTTTTTGAATTCGATCAATGTTGAAGCCGTTGAAGAAAATGCGGCGGCAAGGATGTTTTTCGAGAGCGACAATGCAACAGATTCACCGTTGGTTCGTCCAATTATTGTCAATCAAGAACCATCTTCGGTGAATAATAATAATGCTCTCGACAATGAGGATTTTCATGATGCTACCGAATTGAACGAATCTTCAGAGGATGATGAATTTCTAGATGCAGATCAAGAAGCTCCAACAACAGCAGTACATGGTACTTCAGAGGGTACACCTCCAGTAGATGTCCCTAGAACAGCTGAAGCTACTGCATCATCCTCTTCGTCAATTCCGGGCCTTGAATTGATTGTTGATCTCAATCTCAACAATCTGGGTACAAATATTCCAGTTCCAGATAATTCAGAAACACGGATTCACAATACCCATCCTCAACAAAACATCATCGGAAATGTACAAAGTGGCGTTCAAACAAGAAACATGTTGCGAAACAACAACAATGCAGGCTTGTATGCAACTATCCGAGAATCTGGTCAACAAAATGATTGGTCTTTCGCGTGTTATGTCTCACAGGAAGAGCCAAGAACTTGGAAAGATGCTTTGAAAGATAGCTCTTGGGTTGAAGCAATGCAGGAAGAACTGCAACAATTCCAGAAGCTTGGTGTCTGGAAACTCGTAGAGAAACCTGCTGGTTACAAGAAGATTGGTACCCGTTGGGTGTTTAAATGCAAAAAGGATGACCGTGGAATCGTTATTCGAAACAAAGCAAGGCTAGTCGTTCAAGGTTTTCGTCAGATTGAAGGGATCGACTACAACGAAGTGTATGCACCTGTTGCACGTCTAGAAGCAATTCGGATTTTTCTGGCTTATGCCTCATTCAAAGGTTTCAAGGTATACCAGATGGACGTGAAAAGTGCATTCTTACATGGTGTGGTGGAAGAAGAGGTGTACGTCGAACAGCCTCCAGGTTTTGAAGATCCTATCCATCCCGATCGGGTTTGGTTGCTCAACAAAGCTCTATATGGTCTACATCAAGCACCGCGAGCTTGGTACGCAACCTTATCTAATTATCTGCTGGAGAATGGATTTCGCAGAGGTCTTATCGATTGTACTCTTTTCATCAAAGAACAAGATGGAGATCTTCTACTGGTACAGGTATACGTTGATGATATTATATTTGGTTCTACTAATGATGTTTTGTGTAGGAATTTCGAGCGCATTATGCAGGATAAATTCGAGATGAGTGCTATGGGGGAAATGACTTTCTTTTTGGGCCTACAAGTACAACAAACTGAGTCTGGGATTTTCATCCATCAGACTAAATATGTTGGTGACATCTTGAGCCGGTTCCAGATGTCTGATGCAACGCCCATCGGTACCCCATTGCCGCAAAATCACGGAATTACTCCAGACTTGAAGGGTGAAGCTGTTAGCCCTTCCTACTACCGCGCGATGATCGGATCTCTTATGTACCTCACAGCATCAAGACCAGATATAATGTACCCAACGTGCCTGCTTGCCAGATATCAAGTCAACCCGAAGGCCTCACATCTTGCAGCTGTAAAAAGGATTTTTCGTTATTTGAAGGGTTACCCTGACACCGGTCTGTGGTACCCTAGGGATAATAACTTTGACTTGATCGCATTCAGTGATTCTGATTTTGGCGGATGCAAAATCGACGGCAAATCCACAACGGCTGGATGTCAGTTTTTGGGAAATCGCCTAGTCACATGGCAGTGCAAGAAGCAGACGTGTGTCGCTACATCAACATGCGAAGCTGAATACATTGCTGCCTCAAGTTGTTGCTCCCAAGTCCTATGGATCCAACAACAAATGCGTGACTACGGTTTTGAATTCCTAACTACTCCTATTTACGTTGATAATTCTGCTGCATTACAGATCACTAAAAATCCTGTGCAGCATTCAAAGACTAAGCACATCGAAATTAAGTATCACTTCATACGTGATTGCTTTGAGAAAAGGCTAATCGATGTTGCTTACGTCCACACCGATGACCAACGTGCCGACCTTTTTACCAAAGCATTTGACAAATCAAGATTTGACTATTTATTATTGGTAAACGGCATTAAGGTCAAGCAAGAGTAAACCAACATCGGAAAATCCTTTTTGTAAATACCTTTGTGTTTTAAATTTGTCTTAGTTTATTGATTTTAGGGGGAGTAAATCCAAACTTTGAAAAATCCAAAAACATCAAAAAATTTTTTTCAAAAACACAAAAACAATAGAAAAGCAAAAATGAGTTTCCTGGCGAGCAAAAGAGAAAATGATAATACATCAGTGGTCTGTCTAAACCTCTTTAAACCTTAAATGAAGAAGCGATAAGCAGCTATATATAAGATGTATCGGTAGGCTCACAATCATTTTAAAGTGTGCAGGGTGATATAAACTTAAATCGACTGAAGACTGGGTGGGAACCATTCATTGGCATATGGTCTTAGTACCGAAATTTCGTTTGAGAGATTGCCGAGGTTCTGAAATATTCGGTCTTTATGCTGCTTATCATCTGGGTATCATGGTTGTATCTTTTACCGAAAAATAACGGGGACGCAAGTCTAGATCTTCCATGATACTATACATACGTGTACATACTGCATACGACCTCAATAAGTGATCAACAATCACATGTCCAAACAAATAAGTGATAATATATCACATTTATCCGGGAGTCAAGTTCGTCTCTCTGCTGTACGAAAGTACTGACCTGTTCACGGACTTGCTCCTGTGCCCTCATGCATCCGAAAATCAAGTTCCTCATCAATAAGTGATTCTATCACATAGGGCTTGTTTTCAAATCAAAATAAGTGAGAATCTCACATCATATACTGTCAAACAGATGATAATCGGTATACTCACCGGTAAGATGAACCCTCGTGCATACCTTGATACGGGAATGTGTCGTGATGTGGATGAACACCGGTTGGTAAGTATAAATCATACCTTAACATATCCCCTCGCCATGATTACATCTGATAAGTTGAGCTTAGGTGGACAACAATACCGATAATTGTTATAGGATGCTTATCTTAATGTTATCTAATTGAACAACAAGAGTGTTTTGACATGACCGTACACTGATATGATTCTCTTACCCTCGAAACTCGCAAAAAGAATGTCTGTAAATATTTATTTAATGCTTTCATTTTTCGCATCTTTGTATATATTTATTTACTGCTTTCAGTCCTTTACATTTGAAATATTCAAAAATACCAAAAAGATTTTAGGTGTGTTTTAATATAAACTTTATAAAAGCCAAAAAGATTTTATTTCTATCTTATTTTCGATCGTACGATGTTGGAACTCGAGTCTTCGTTACCTGAAACCTGAACGAAAACCGAAACGACTAAATCTTCATAAACGGTCGAAATTTGCAAAGTGTTGAAAGTTAAACTTTGAAATTGATAAACTTTGTTAAAACTTTCAAACTGTCGGACGGTGTTTGTTTAAACATGGTCACACATGTGTCGCTTGTTTATGTTTACTATATTCCAAGCAGTTGTTCTCATTACGCGTTTAGATTTCTTGCATGTGCAGATTCTAAAGGCAAGGAGAACATGGTCGATGACAAGCTTCGGAATGAAGACACGACGTGAAGGCACTCAAATGATGAAGATGATCGAGTTGCCACTGACCATCATCAACACCACAAGGATCTCAATTCATAAAGATCAAGACTTTCACGAGCATAACTCAAGGGGGAGCTTATGTTAAGGGGGAGTTTGTCAACACACTTCCTACATGAAACGGGGAGTTTGTTGATACACTTTCTACTTTCAAGACGTGAAGACTTTAAAGATCCTCCGACATTGAAGAACTTGAAAGGACGTCAAAGACTTGAAGACTCAAGGGACTTACAAGAATTAAGATCGAGATCGAGACAAAGCTACAGCCAAGGGGGAGTTTGTTGGTGCACTTGTGTCTGTACTTTGTCTGTATTTTGTCTTGATACAAAACGATGTCTTTGATGTAAGATTGATGTAAGTTTGACCAAGTCAACCATCCTCCGGTTTGACTTGGCCAAACAGTTAGACAATGGTTGAAAGATGTTTGGGTCGAAGGATGTGTCATCGAAGGATAGTTTAGATCCTTCGATGAGTTCGAAAGATAACCTTCGAAGGATAGACCACGAAGGATATCATCCTTCGTGGTATACGTGATCCTTCGATGGGTTCCTGGTCGACAGATGATCTTTCGATCAGTCTGTCTGATCCTTCGACCAGACATGCTGTGTTCGGGTATATATACCCATGTTGTGTGTTCACTTCAGTAGAGTTCGAGAGATAGAGAAAGAGCTTCATTTTCAGACACATAGAGAGCATTCTGTTCAGAACACACACACACACGAAAGTTAGAGAGAGTTTATAGAATACATCTGTAAACATTGTGCTTGTAACCGAACCTTTCATACGTATTAATACAAGTGGTGTTAATCGGTGAAGACTTGTGTGTTGTGTTTGTGCTTGTTCTATCTCGGTTTGCATGCTAGCTTGGATTCCGCACTCGCTAGTGTGTTAGACATAACAAGGAATAGGTTAAACCTCAACCTACGAGGGACCTACACTTTTTTTATATTTAAATTTTTTTTAATTATTAATTAACTAATTTTTTAAATCTCATTCTAACATACCATCCTGACCCTTTTTTCAACATACCCATATCCTGAGCCAAACCCATCTTGATCCTTTACACAAACCCACCCAACCTACCCACTTTGTCGGGCCTAGTTTATATATATGCTTATTGGAAGATGAAGAAGAAGAAGAAATAATGCTTGGATCATAATCCATTATATATTTGATTATTTTCTATGAAGGATTTTGAGGTGTAATCTACTTTTCTCATGTGTCTATTATTCATATTCTTTCTTTATGTGGCTACTGATTTTCTATCATTTACTGATCTCATGCAACTGTTACACGACTCAGAAGAATCATTTTAATATGCTGATTTTGTGACTAAAGGATACCGGTTTGCTTACTGAAATGCTGCAACCTCTGTGAATGTTGTATTTTATGCTTGTATTTTCTGTTCGGTTGGACTTGGTTGTAATTTTTTTAAAAAAAAATTTTGATTCTGCTGCTGCAGCCACTGGAACTTATTTATGCTTGTATTTTCTGTTCGGTTGGACTTGGTTTGTTTATGTATTCTGTTACCTTATTTCGTATGTTATTTAAGATTGGTGTAGTAACTTTATTTATGTACTGTATTTTCTTATCGTTTGTATCTTGGTGCTTTATGCAATGTGCTCTCATTGAGGCTGGCTAGCTCGATAGCGAAGACCATAGATTGTGTAGTTGTGAAGTATAAAATGCATCTTTGACTAATTTTTCTCTTTGAGTACAAGTAACTGAACTGATGATTGAAACTCTTAACCCTAAACTTACGCTACATGTGTTTTATATTGTATATGTGCCAAAATAATAAAAGATGCATCATAATGTTGGACCTTTTGGCTAATAGATTCAACACCAAAAGGTGTGTCCTTGTTAGATGGTTGTGTGATTTGATTGAGGTCCTGATCATAGCCTTGTTCATGACTGTGCGGATATGACAAATGGAATGGAATGGACCAAAATGGGGGCTTGGCCGCCACCGCCACCACTGGTATTCCATTCCTTCGTCTTTATGTCTATCAAACGACACAAAATAATGATTAATTTCATTCGGACCTTTGAATGCCGTTCATTTCATGTGTGTAAAAGTCGAGTCAAATTAGTAATTAACTTTCAATATATTATATTAGCATTTTGAATAAAAATGATTATCTTTAAATGCGGCCTAATGATTGCTTAAACCATTTCCAACTCAAAATCTCACAAACACTCGTAAACGTGTTCGGTCTGCTATCACATCATATTTTCATTCATCTTTACCGATATGATAGCTGAGTAAAAGCGTTTGTGGTAGTCTAGGTTTACAAAATGTGAACAAATTCTAGAGAGATAAGCGTTTTTAGCTAAATTACAGGGATGAAGATGAGGATTCTAATGTAAATTCTCATTAGCCGGTCTAGTTAACACCACAACTAATCGAGTTTGTGGTAGCCTAGGTTAAAAAAATACAATCAGAATAGCTAGCTACCAAGTTTCATTGCAGATAAAGACTTTATAAATCATACTTACAACAATACTTATACGTGAACATAAAGCTACCGCGCGGATTCAAATGTTCAAGCATACCTAATGCAAGTTCAACGGATTGTCAATGGTTGATCCTCTTCCATCTTTTGTAGGTCCCTAAATCGGAGGATCGATTTTCACTACCAAAGCCTTGTTTATAACAAACAAAGTTAAGTGTGCGGAATCCACTTAACTAAGCCAAATCAAACATAGAACAAAGTAAACACAGTGGTTAACCAAAGAAACACAATCGTTTGATTAACTGGATGAGAATGCACAACTGATACAAACACAGTTTACAGACTTGCAGGGTATTCTCTCATCTCTCATCTCTCGTCTCATCCCTGTTTCACACAGAAACTATGAGACCTATTTATACTAAACAGAGACACAGACTTGACGAAACTGAAAAGGAAACGGCGAAACACCTTTGGGCCTGAATAAGCCCAGCAGGCGACGAAACAGGGACAAGCAATACAAAGTTGACGAAACACATTTTTGTTTCGTCATTTGATTCACAAAGTCAACATTTGCATGCATTTTCAACACTATGACATCATCATGACATCACAGAGATGATGTCATGGTGATGTGTCACCTGGTCTTGGTTCGCGGCGCTCCGTGCTTCGCGTGTCGAACTCTGGGGCGCACGGCGGAGGAATGTCGTGACGTCGGGCTTGAGCCGGACCTCACCGAGTCGACCCGAACCGAATCGAACCGAGTCGAGTCGCGTCCACATAAAGTGTACCAACAAACTCCCCCTTGGACGCTACTCGTGAGGTTCGTCTTCTGTGATGGTTCGTCTTCTGTGATTGTTCGTCTTCTGTGTCTTTCATGTCGGAGGATCTTCAAAGTCTTCACGCGTCGTAAGCAGAAAGTGTATCAACAAACTTCCCATTTCATTTCGAAAGTGTGTTAACAAACTCCCCCTTAGATTGAACTCTCCATTGAGTCATGCTCGTGAATCTTTTGACTTGTCAAATCTTCAGATCCTTGTGGTGTTGATGAAGGGTCAGCGGCAACTCGATCATTTTATCCTTTGAGTGCCTCCACTTCGTGTCTTCATTCCAAAGCTTGTCATCAAACATGTTCTCCTTGCCTTTAGCATCTGCACATGCAAGAAAGCTAAACGCGTAATGAGAACAATTGCTTGTAATATAGTTAACATAAACAAACGACACATATGAGATCAAATCTCAATCAAACACCAACCGACAACAGTTTGAAAGTTTAGAAAATTGATCAATTTTAACCTTTTAACTTTCAAAACTTGTTAACTTCGACTGTTTATGAAGATGCAATTGTTTTCCGGCTTACGATCAGGATTTTGGGTAGGATAGACTCGAGTTCCAACATCGGTCAATCAAAAATAAACTAGAAGCAAAATCTTTTTGGATTTTATAAAGTTTATATTAAAACACACCTAAAATCTTTTTGGAATTTTTCATTTTTCAAGTGTAAAGACGGAAAGCAATAAATAAATATATACAAAGATGCAGAAACTAAAAGCAGCAAACAAATATTTACAGACAATTCTTTTTGCGAGTTTCGAGGGTAAGAGAATCATATCAGTGTACGATCACGCCAAAACGCTCTTTTTGTTCAATTAGTTAACATTTAGATAAGCATCCTATAACAATTATCGGTATTGTTGTCCACATAAGCTCAACTTATCAGATGTAATCATGGCGAGGGGATACGTTAAGGTATGATTTATACTTACCGACCGGTGTTCATCCACACACGACACATTCCCGTATCAAGGTATGCACGAGAGTTCATCTTACCGGTGAGTATACCTATTATCATCTGTTTGACCGTATAAAAGATGTGAGAAACTCACTTATTTTGATTTGAAAACAAGCCCTATGTGATAGAATCACTTATTTATAAGGAACTTGATTTTCAGATGCATGAGGGCACAGGAGCAAGTCCGTGAACAGGTCAGTACTTTCGTACAGCAAAGAGACGAACTTGACTCCCGCAAAGAATCTGTGATATATTATCACTTATTTGTTGGACATGTGATTGTTGATCACTTATTGAGGTCGAATGCAATATGTACACGTATGTATAGTATCATGGAAGATCTTAGACTTCGTCTCCGTTATTTTTACGGTAAAAGATACAACCATGATACCCAGATGATAAGCAACATAAAGACCGAATATCTCAGAACCTCGGCAATCTCTCAAACGAAATTCCGGTACTAAGACCATATGCCAATGTGCGGTTCCCACCTGGTCTTCAGTCGATTAAGGTTTATATCACCCTGCACACTTTAAAATGATTGTGAGCCTACCGATACATCTTATATAGAGCTGCTTATCGTTTTTCATTTTAGGTTTAAAGTGGTTTAGACAGACCACTGATGTACTATCATATTCTCTTTTTCTCGCCAGGAAACTCATTTTTGTTTTTCTATTGTTTTTGTGTTTTTAAAATTTTCGATGTTTTTGGATTTTTCAAATTTGGATTTACTCCCCCTAAAATCAACAAACTAAGATAAAATTTAAAAGACACGAAGATATTTACAAAAACGATTTCCCGATGTCGGTTAACTCATGTTTTACCTCAATGCCGTTTACCAAAATTAATTTTAGTCAGAAATGATTTTATCGAATTTTGGAAAAATCAGTTGGCATGTCGGTAATCGGTATGGACCATGACAACATTGATGAGTTTCATAGTGAAACAATCACGTGTGAGGTGATATTTGAGTTCAACGTGTCAGGCCAAAGAGTGCTGTACGAGATAATAATTCATAAAGCAGCTTAAATATCGACAAAGTATAGGAGAGATTAGAAATTTAAAACCGTATTCTGCAACTGCTTCGTGCATTGCCAGGAATTTGAGTGCTCTCCCAAACTGGATATCCACCCGGTGTGGATTTCAAGGTCGATTCCTTGTAGCTACTTCAATTTACCGAGAAATCTCTTCACAGCAACAAGATCAGAAACCTTTGGTTCCGGCTGGTCTTCCACATTGCACCAGCGAAGGTCTTTGTCTTTCTCCTTCAGAATAGTGTGCGGTTGTTCAATCCACGCCAAGGCATCCGCACACCCGGTTGGTTTGTTCAACAACACATTTTCTTCAATCACACCGCGAAGAAATGTACACTGCACGTTCATCTTGTCGATTGTGAACTTCAGACGTGCTGCAGGTGCGTACATTTTGATTTGAATCTACCCCTGGGGACCCGATCAAAGCCTTTAACAATCACACTTTGAAATGATTTGCATTTTGTCGAAGTTATCAATTTCTTTCAACAGACAACTCTGTTTCCCCTTTCTTTTTCTCTCCATCAAAGGCAACAATTTCTTCTGTCGCCTATCTTGTGCAAGGACGCTCCACTATCAACAATCTTACGACTATCGAAAGTTCCTCCTGGAACATCCTACACACTCACTCAGAGATTAGTTGGAGAGGGGGACCCAAGCCTTCATAGACTTAGGTTGCCCCTGAGAATCAAGAAATGTAATTTCAATTTCCTGATGATTTTCAAACACAGCACCTCCCCCTGAACTTTCACCCGTTTTAGGTTTCCAAGTTTGTTTTTGTTTACCAGATTGTGTATTATGTACAGTTTCTGGTTTTAATGGTTGTGACAAACTAGGTTTCCTTTTAACTGTTTTGACTTCAGATTTTAAAGCCTTTTCAACAGCTTTGATGTTATGACGTCGTTGTTTCGTTTCTTGTTCCTTAACAATTCTTTTATCATGTTTTGGAGAAACAGGACGACGTTGTGAGTGACCTTGTTCAGAAGGGGTTCTTTCAACAAAATTTGGTTTAGGCGAGTTTGTGCAGTCTTTAATGATGTGCCCAAACTTCCCACATTTGAAACACGTTATCCTTTCAACAAACTTAGGAGAATTTGATCGACTGGCAGATGTCGAACCTGTAGAACCTGAGGTACTTGCTCTTTCATCACACCCGTTTGTGTGTTGGGTGTAATTGTTATCACTATTACGTTTTAAAATCTTGACTTGTTGTACAAAATCGGTGTTTGATTTGTTTTCAAAAGTCTCGATTTTATCCGTACCCTTTGATGCTACAAATTTAACATCCTTGCTTTTCTTCTGATAACGAGCTCCTTTTGTTTCAAATTTTGATTGAGAAATGTTAGGCTTTTGAGCTCGCCTTTTTGGTTGTTTACCCTTAGAGGCAATAGGTTGTTGCTTTGTCGGTGATTTCTGTTTTCCAAATTGTTTTCTGACTTCAGCCTTTGGAATTGGATCACATTGAGTTACAGTAACTCCGGGGATGGTCTTTCCCAAAAATTTATTCGTGTTGTCTTCAAAAACTTTATCAATCAAAGATGGATTGACATTTTAATTGGAAAATCATTGTCCGAATAAATTTTAGTGTCACCGACCAAAGTATACAACACGTTATTGCTCTTAACAGCAAACACACATTCTTTGTCATCCTTGACATTCTTGACAGGATCTATCACTTGCTTGGCAACAGGTTGCACAGTAGGAGTAGGAGGATCACACAGAATATGATTCTCAATTGGAATTTCTACTCCTTTCGTCTCATCAAGTGATTCATCCTGGTCACTCACATCTGATTCATCATCCGAAGAATCATAGTCCTCAATGGTTGGAGGACTTTGATTTGAAGCACATGATGACTTTTCTTTTTTATCAGATGAGCCCTCCGATGAATTGTCCAGTTTGAACCCTAGGCCAGTAGTAACTTCCTCATAATCAAGAGGCACACTGGGTTCATACCGAGGCATATCCTCTTCATCGGGCATTTTGGTATAGTTGTGTCTCAAAGGAGGCGGACACGACTTATACCCAACGCCTTTCACATTTCCTTTCAGTTTTTGAACGTCTATGATGTGATCGAGCACAAATCGGGAGTTAGAATAACTCTCCAACTTTTGCTTGATAGCATCATGCTCGCATTTGGCAATGGCTAACTCCTTTTTGGTTTCCTCAACAATGTTAATGTAATCGTTAATACTAACTTGTTTATGATAAACAACTTTGTTCAATTCGGAAACACTTTTCTTTAGGGTTTCAATTACAGATTTAAAATCCTTTTCGTTTCGAGTTAACGCCATGTTTGCCTCTTTGCACTTAGACAATTCAATAACCAATCTTTGATTGTGACTATGAACCGTTTCGGATGCAAGTTTCAATTCAGCACATTTAAGTTTCATATTAGCACAATCACTACATATGCTAGGAGTTTCAGATTTTACCTGACTCGTAGAGGCTGAGACATTTGCCATAAAGGCAGTTTGACAAGAAAAAGATCCATCTTCACTGAGAATCTTCTCCATTTCTTCTGATGTAACATCAGCTTTCTTGATCAAGTCAGATTTTTGACTTTTTGTCTCCTTGGCATCATCCGACAAATTATCAGCTTCAGAATCAGTTCTTTCATTCAAATTCGATTCTTCATCCGAACTGCCACTATATCCTGAACTGTCATCATTTCCCGAAGATTCACCATCATTGACATTCTTGATAATTTCAGCGTAAAATGCAGTTCTTGTTTGATCACCGTTTCCCAACTGTATGGCCGGACCACAATTCACACTTGGATCAAATTGAGGTTGTGTTGTGGAAACTTGAGGTTGAGGTTGTGCTTGAGGTTGGGGTTGAGATCGCGAAAGATAAGCACTTTGATTGAACTGTGGAAACGGGGATGAGCTTGTATT
Organism: Helianthus tuberosus; assembly: GCA_030545235.1. Classification (NCBI taxonomy): domain Eukaryota; kingdom Viridiplantae; phylum Streptophyta; class Magnoliopsida; order Asterales; family Asteraceae; genus Helianthus; species Helianthus tuberosus. Next base: position 11,668,917 of record CM060381.1, read on the forward strand.
TGATACAAACGCCGTTTGAAGCTTCGGTTGCTGAATGGAACTAGAACTAGCTGAAGGACCAAAACCCGGCAAATACATTTCTGTGTTTTGAGTAGGTGCAATCCTTTTAGCTTTCCGAATTTCCTCTTCGTTTTTGTGCTCCAACTTCTGAATGAATTCATAGATATTAACATTGACAGCATCTAAAACGCCCGTATGTTTTAAAAGCTCAATGAATGGGCTCCACTTTGGAGGTAGAGCATCAGCAAACCGTGCTACCATTTCCTGTTGAGATGCAAGAACACCAAAATAATACATTTCACACATCAAATGATAATAACGAGTAGTTATATCATTTAGGGTTTCATTCTCTAAGAAATGAAATGATTCGAATTTCTTCTTCAACAGATCATGGCGTGTCTTTCTAGTAGCTGCATATCCTTCTCCTCTCGCTACCGAAAGATTCTGTATGTTTTGATTTTGATTCGACAACAAAGCCCATTGACTTGCACTTATGGATGGTTGAGGAAACATATTTCTTGCCCATGCGGCTGCGGAAGTTTGATCTTGACCTGGTTGTGGGTCCATACTCCAATCCCACGGACTTGTGCAACTCATGATTGGTGTATAGAAGTGAAAAATCTGGTCACACACTTGAAACAGACAGTTAAATTAGTTTTGCAACACTTCTGTGGCAGAACTGTGAAAGACAAACTTCCACGAAAAATACAAGACCACGAAAAACAGAACAAAATGATGTTCCGTTGAATGATGAGAATAATTAAACAAAAAAATGTTGGCCCAGTTGTAAGTAACTAAATTAAGAATCGGCCCAGCACCTGATAATCCATATATAAATATAAGATGAAAGTGGATATTTTGGCCCAATCAGAATATAATTAAATGTGTCGGCCCAGCAGTGTTTTGACGAAATGAAATGGTGTCAAACAATCATCGACGAAACCTGTTTATTTCTTTATATTATTTATAATAATTTTTTTTTAAACCAACAAAGTGATAAGGTCAGTGAGTTGGTGTGATATTTTCAAAGTAGGCTTATCCTTTTGTCTGACAAGGGCACACAAATTCAAACTAGACCATACCTTATCATACCAACCGAACAGCACATAACCCAACTTTCAAATCAAATATAATTTTTTTTAACTTTCCAACAAATTGCACAGTAACAACACAAAGGATCAAAAAAGTTGAAAGTTTGAACAACTCTTTGAAGGTTACTGAAGATATGAAGAACAATTCCAGAATTTTTGAATTTTCCGGTCACCGAACAATTTTCCGAAACACGAAAATGCACAAACTTTTAATGAAAACCCGATTTTTATCTTGTGAACAAGAATATAACAAAGGTTTTTACCAAAACTTTGGCAAACAAGCAAGTTCTAACAGATCTTAGCCATTTTTTCAGAAAAATATATGAACTTTTCAAGAACAAACTTGATAACAACCGAAACTTGTTTGGTTTTAAACAAGGATTAGAGCCAAAGCTCTGATACCACTTGTAGGTCCCGAAATCGGAGGATCGATTTTCACTACCAAAGCCTTGTTTATAACAAACAAAGTTAAGTGTGCGGAATCCACTTAACTAAGCCAAATCAAACATAGAACAAAGTAAACACAGTGGTTAACCAAAGAAACACAATCGTTTGATTAACTGGATGAGAATGCACAACTGATACAAACACAGTTTACAGACTTGCAGGGTATTCTCTCATCTCTCGTCTCATCCCTGTTTCACACAAAAACTATGAGACCTATTTATACTAAACAGAGACACAGACTTGACGAAACTGAAAAGGAAACGGCGAAACACCTTTGGGCCAAAGATTTGGGCCTGAATAAGCCCAGCAGGCGACAAAACAGGGACAAGCAATACAAAGTTGACGAAACACATTTTTGTTTCGTCATTTGATTCACAAAGTCAACATTTGCATGCATTTTCAACACTATGACATCATCATGACATCACAGAGATGATGTCATGGTGATGTGTCACCTGGTCTTGGTTCGCGGCGCTCCGTGCTTCGCGTGTCGAACTCTGGGGCGCACGACGGAGGAATGTCGTGACGTCGGGCTTGAGCCGGACCTAACCGAGTCGACCCGAACCGAATCGAACCGAGTCGAGTCGCGTCCACATAAAGTGTACCAACAAAAACGAGATCGGGCCGTTCGAAATAACCAAAAACAGGCTTGTGGGCCTTAGGCCCAAGCCCACGAGGCACACACTATATAAAGGATTTTAACCCAAAATCTCTCATTTTTCACCTACACTCCCTCTCTCTAACTTAAAATTCTCTCAAAACTCTCTCTCTCTAGAACAGTTCCGGTAACAAGTCCGGCGAATGACTCCGGCGACCGGCGACAAGGCCGGCGACGGAGGTTAGGTGGCGGCGCCGCCGCTTGCGGCGGCGGTGGCGGTGGTTTTCCGGCGACCTCTTTTCGAGCTAACACCCTACCCCCACTAAACTAAACGCTCCCGACAAGATGGCGGTGTCCGATTTTGGAGATTCTGAGTCTTTTGGGCTCACGCGCAACTCTGGCGAAGCTCCGATCATGTTTCCGGCGAACTCATTTTCAACTTTTTCTTCTGTGCACGCATAGATCGGGACACTAGGAGTTTTTCTGCAAAGTTTTAAGGAATTCTATTTTCCGGCGACATTCGGTGAGTTTTTTTTTCCGGTTTCGTTTTACGTTTCTCTTCTTTACATCTCGGCTCGTTTAATGGGAATGATTGTTTGAAGGTTTCCGTGGGGAGTGGGTGTCAAACAGAGGTGGTCGACGATGGCGGTGCAGCCGCCGGGTTTCACAGAGGCGACGGAGGTGGGGCCGGCCGACGGCGGAGGTGGTGGCTCGAGTTTTGTCCAGCTCGGGTTCAATTTGGTCGCGGTCAACAGGTCAACCGAGTCAACTCACCGAGCCAACTCGGTCATGCCCGAGTCGACTCGGGTCAACTCAGTTCGATGATCGGGTCCGGTGGCTTCGGTCAGATTTAGTTTCGGTTGACTCAGTCAAGCGAATCAACTCACCGAGTCAACCCGGTTGACTCGGTCAACTCAGGTTTTCGACATGAAAAATTTTGGTAAATAGTTAACACCAAGATTTATATTTACGTTTGATCATAGTTCTAATTTTTTTTATGGAATACGCGAAATCGAGCTCGAACCGAATAAACGACGAGATATTAGAATTTCTAATTATTTTGTTTATATAAAGTGATTATACGCAAATATTGTTGAGTAAATTGTTGAATCTTGATAAATGACGACACCTTACGTTATCGGGGGCGTCCAAAAACAGGAGAAACTCTGCCCGTTTTTCGAGAAAAACCGTAAATCCAAATGTGTTTTATTGAAAAATGACAACTTACGACATCAAGCGACTTTCACATAAATACATTTCTTCAATGACACTTTACAACGTACAAGGAACAACGATAACCCGGATTCTTTTTATAAAAAGAATAAATAAAGTTTATATATATTTCAAGCGACAACACTTTACAACTTTCGAGAGCAACGACTCGGAAAATCATTTGTGACAATAAATATAGTTATTATATTTATCTTAAACACCAAAAATCCAACAAGTCTTTTATAAAATCAATATAATTATTTATATTGTTTCAAACGCCAAACACGCCTTCACTTTATAAAAAATAAATACAGTTTATGTATTTGTTTCACGACGATTCTTTTGCAAAATAAATATAGCTTTTATATTTATTGTAAACATCAAACGACTTGTATTTGTTTATAAAATAAATATAGTTTATATATTTATTTCAAACTTCCAACGACGATTCTTTCATAAAATAAATATAACCTTTCATATTTATTTTATACGCCTAAACGGCACACGATAAATCATATAATATCGCATACGAGTTTGATACATGATATTTTCATACAAATGTTTGTTACATACACTACGACTTCTCGGGACGACAAGCGATCTTAACGATATATTTGTATTTTGATGTAAATAGTTATTTATTTCTAATATCTCGAGAATCAAGTCTTTTCAAGACTTATTGGTTATTATCGACAATAAACAAAACTTAACAAGTATAACTTCTTCGTTTCTTTCAAGCTAACTACTTACCGTCGAATCGTTCGGTCAACAATTCGGTAGAGCTCGATGACACGTAGTTTAGTTACTGCGTATATTTAGAAACTTATTAGATATTCCGTGTTAGGAATATTGTAGAATGCACGCTAGCGAGTCTCGTCTTGGAAACGACATCACGAAGTCGTAATTAGCTAGCTTTGCACAGACAAATCAGGTGAGTTCATAACCCCACCTTTTACAGTTTTACATTTTGTAAATGTTTTCGGGGTGGAAAGACATGCACGTTTTTCAGAAACATACAAGGTTTTCGATAAACAAAGATTGCATATTCTAGACAAAGCACGTTTTTTGCAAGAACATACAAAGTTTTCGAATGAACGAAAACTCACATTTCTAAATCATGTTACGAACGGATTTCAAGGAACTCAAACGGTTTACGAATGAACTTTATACTAAATATACCGGTTTTTACAAAACAAATGCGTATTATCGAAAGGTGATTAATTTTTATGACTAGGGGAAGTTAGCCTTAGAGGCTGGGGAGGTTCAGCCTTAGAAGCTGGGGTAAAATACATGTTACAATTATTACAGACATTTACAGACATTTACAGGCATTTACAGACATTTATTTATACATGGTATGGTTAGCCAAAGGAGGGTTTACTACTAGACTAGATCATGTGAAGGGTGGGCACAACACTTGAGGCCATTAATCCTCATTATAGGACCGAGGGACACAAGAGTGATAGATCTATTTGGGTGTAGCGAGCCCACACCCGTGATGCCGGGGCGGCCCATAGAGGTGACTGTGTCTTCCAGCCGGAAGCCCGGTAACAAACTTGCTAGGTTTGAGTTTCCCTGCACCTTTTCACACATACCAGTGGCTTTGCAACCCATTGGTGATCTCTTTTTCCTTAATGCTACATACCAGGGACTTTTATTCATACATGAAAGGTTTATACATACTCACAGAAATACTTGACTTATACAAATTAAATGTCATATTTTTTTTATACAAATTCAAAAAGCATAGGATTATGCGGGCATGAAGTCAAAGTCAGTGTAACACCTCGAAAAATCACGTCCCATAATGTATTGACACGTGTCATATGCTTGAACGTGTGAAAGAATGTTCGGAAAGGACTGAAGTTGACAATCATGAAAAGTATATGAAAAATACGAGTTCTGAATGTCAACGGTGAATAAATATATTGTACATTAACCCTACATGATGTTTATAGCATCAAACGAATAAATCATGGATCATGCGAAGCTAAAAGTGAGAAATTTCAAACTACAGGGGTTAAATGTGTCAACATGTTTAAGTTAAACCTCTGATTGACCTTTTGACAAACCCGAAGCTTTGTAACTGTTAATTATGCTCACTAGAATGCACGATATAGATTTCATAAAGTTTCGTTATCGTATGAGAAAGTTATGATCAAATTTGTATGCGAGGGGTATAGCGTTAACGTTGAAAGTTATGACTTTTCGGGTTAACCGGAAATGTCCAGGGACTTGGCAAAGTGGGTATAAGTCCTAAAGCCCTTGTAGGTAAATAAGAAGGGGCCAAAGTGCAAGAAATAAGTCGGTTGCCCTTTCGAATGCTTGAAAGGCCAAGCCTTTGTTTCTGCCAAAGGCTTGCGCACCGCAAGGGTCAACCCTTACGGTGCGCAAGCAGTGCCCAGCGACAGGAAATGTTTCTGGTTGCTGTTTAAATGCTTGGAACTGATTTTAAACGGTTTTCCTCATATTTCTTGGCCCCTAAACAACCCCTAAACATCTAGGACACCTGTGGGAATGTTGTGGTCAGTGCTAGACTTAGATGTCAACACATTGTGGTGATTAAATCCACTATAAAAGGGCCATGAGTTGCAACTTTGCAATCACACCTTCATCTGCATTTTTGGATCACTTCTGGAGCTCAAGTCTTCTCTCAAGTAATCACTAATCAAGCTTAGGACTTCAGTAAGTTTTCTAATCCTTTCTTAATTAAGTTTTAGCTTAGTATTAGCTTAAAAGTCAAACCGTCGTAATTAACGGTTGACTTTAAGATCAATCACTAATGGTCCAGTGATTGGTCGAATCAAAAGTAGTTATAAGTTGGTAATTATGTGGGTAATAAACTCTCAAAAGTGTTCCCCCTGATTCCCACTCTAACTAGGTCAAATGTCGGGTCAAACTTGTTATTAAAAAGTCAACAGGATGCTTAAATTCTAATTTATGCATAATTAGCAATGTAGAACATATACAACCTGTTTGATCATTAATAAAACTTGGTAATGAGTGTAAGAACATGTCTAAACATGTTCAACCCGACAATTTACTGTATAGACCCGGTTCGGAACCGAAAGTCGCATAGTTTGACTTATACTTTGACTTGCAGTTCTGACCCGTTATGGTATGTTTTAGAAATACCTAAGAGCTTCATTTAGACCAGGTTACATGCTAGTATAACCCTCCATGATTATACACCATGGTTCATTAGTTAACCGATTAATACGCATGATTCCGTTAATTGCCCATATGTTGACCATTATGCCCTTTTCACTTTAAAACGTGATTTTTGGAAATGTAAAAGAGTAAAAACCTTACCTACTGATATTTAAACTTGCATACAAAATTTGACATCAGTTTGAGGTGTAGGTTAAGAGTTATGCTCATTAGCGTAAAATGAAAGCTTTATGTTAATAAAACGGCGTAATTAGCGTATAGCCTAGTTAGGCCTACTTTTTGATATCAAACTTATTACCCACTGATGTAATATATTATTTTGGGATTTTTAAATATTTTTAATTAATTTTAGGCTGACCATAACTCATAGTCGTAGGCTTAATCCGGTAATTGTCGGTTTTGCCCTTACGGGCTATAAAATGAGTTTTACATATCTAAACGACTCCAAACCTTTTGCTACTGATCACATATGATAAATAACTTATTTTAAGCCTTCTGGAAATATAAAAATATCAGATTTATGTATCAAACCCGGAAATGGCTTCTAATCGCCTTTTTAAGCCTTTTTAACGCATAGTATGTACTAAAACTATTTTTATACATACAAGGGTGATACCTACTGATATTAGAGGCAAATTATAATGTTTTAACAGTAAGTAAAAGTTGTTTAACTCAGACTTCAGTTTTGAGCTTTTCGGCTTATGTGAAATTACCAAAATGCCCCTACGGTGCATAGTTTGGTTATAATTGATAAATTTCACATATATACTTTACCCTACTGTTATAACTTATTAAATTGAGTATGTTTGCTGTTTACATCAGACCTGTAACTCGAGCAAACACTTAAACTCTTTTATAAACTTTTAAATGACCAAACTACCCCTACGGGGCATAGTTTGTGTTTAAACTCATGTCGGGCATAATAAAAGACATCTTACTGATGTCACAACATATATGAAGCATATTAGCTTAGGAAACCTGTAAATGGCTCATATGTATACCCGTTACGCTTATTACGCGTTCGGTTCGATTTATGTAACTAGTTTACATAAATTAGCCTAAACGGGTCAAACCTTATCGGTTTTATCTCAAAATCCAGAAGGTGGTTAGATTACCCATATTATACAAGTCATCAAACTTGTCGGGTCTAAAACACATTCTATTCCGGTCTTCGCTTAATCGCGCGCTTGAACCGTATATTTCCTTAAGACTAACCGGTCTAAGCTTAGGCTAAATTAAAGACCCGTTAGCATTCTAAATTGGTTATTTATACCATCATTCCAGACTAGAGCCTTCCGGTAAATGGTACCTACGCTTACTTAAGTGAATACGGCTGAGTTATTATAATTCTTGCTATTTAAGACAGGAGCTAGCTCAGGTAAATACTCTTAACTTATTTTCCCTTATACGGGCTTGGGATACGGTATTATAAAAATACCGCTTGGTCGGGTGTAGAAACCTTTTAATCGGAGATGATTAAATTGCATAATCCTGTTTTAATCTGTATTGATTGATAACAAATAACTTTAGGGGTTAATGGCCGTGTCCTGGATATCCTTGGCTCATTTAAAAAGTGAATGACCATAACTTAAGCACAAGGTGTAGGCATAACACCTCCTGTTGCATATGTAAAAGATATACTCACTCGTAAGGATGTCTTCTTGTGAGTTATATTTATGGTGTGTCGATTTATCTTGACCGTCTTGTATTGTATAATCACCGGCCCTAAATGTTAGACAAACATGTAAATCAGATACAAGATCTTTATTAATAAAATTGTCCCAAGTATAAAAGATTAATTTTGCCTCGTGCATTTTAATCAAATTATAAAAGATATTTTGTGCCACGTGCATTCAAATCAATTTTCAAATTCTTTTCAAAATGAGTCAGTTGAGTGTATTTACCAGTGAAAACTGACGTATTTTCAAAAGTCTAAGTGACAGGTACAAGTACGTAATAGGCTGGAAGCTGCTCAGGACGATAATAAAGAATCTTGCAAGTTCTAGGCGTCTAAAGTCTGTTGAACAATATTTATATTTTAAGATCCGCCTGTGGATCCTTTACTTTCCGTTGTAATACTTGGATATTACTTTATATTCGGATTGTAATATATTTATCTTTTGCTTCCGCTGTGCATTTAAATATTGTGTTGTTTGACTATTATGTTGCCAACCACGTCACTATACTCCCCACCGGGCCCACCGGTGACACGTGGAAATTCGGGGTGTGACAGGTTGGTATCAGAGCCAACATTGAGTGAATTAAACACTAGCCTTATGTGTTTAATCTCAATGACACAGTAGCACATTCCTTGACCTTCTGAGTCTAGAATTAACATAAGATTATTCTCAATCCTAATCTGAAAATTTTGCTTCCAAATTTTTATATTGAATGCGTCGCCAAGCGAAGAAGCTGTAATAAGAATTCTCCACATTCGGAGCCCTGAAATGCTGAGCTTCGTACCGCGACCAGGATGAAACGTGCAACCAAGGAGAAAGCATTCAGGAAATGAATGAAGAAGAAACTCCTCTTGCTAAAGATCGTTTCCTTAATAAGTCCTTATAAGGACATAATTATATTTCAGTCCCTACGAGGACAACATTATTCCTTTCAACTCCCGCTTAGGGCAACTTTATACTTTTATTTTTATATAGTGGAATGATTAAGTTTAAACTTTCATTCTAAACATGAATTATGAAATAAATGGAAAATAACATTCCTTTTGCAAGATCTACCTTATAATAAAATGGCAAAATCTAAAAGGACAAGACCTAGCTTCGGGTCATATTAAGACCGGCCAAGATGGCAGTTCCTCAATTTAGATTCAGATCCTTAGTAACATTTCAATTTAGAAATTGTTCTGCGTTAATTATTAAAAAGAATCTTAAAGGTAAAACCTAGCCTAAATGCCAATGCTGACATGGCCAAGATGGTAAAACCTAGCCTAAATGTCAATGCAAACATGGCCAAGATGGTAAAACCTAGCCTAAATGTCATTGCAGACATGGCCAAGACGGTAAAACCTATCCAAAAGATTCTTAACCCAACTAAATGATCTCTGAATCATGGGTTAAATCATCAATTAAGATGATCATATTTTGACCATACGTGGTAATATAACGCCTACGGGCCTTGCTCATTTCTACATGAGCCAAAAGACAGTGGTAGCTATGACTTCCTGTCTGACAAAGGTAATGAACTATGATTCAAACCTTCATGCCTCGATTCTCTGAAATCCTGGCTAATAATTTAAAAATTGTCCTTGTGACTAGGCCTTATGTGCTAATATATATTGTTATTGTTTATAATTAGGATAAATTATAATAGAAATCCTAAATAAATGTGAGCAATAAATTAACCGAATATGGTCTCTGTTTACCATGGTTAATGAATTTCCCTAAGGGGCAATTCCATAATAAACATCCCTTAGAAGGGAAGTGTCTACGGGCTATAGTTAATGTCCTCTGAGACTAAAGACAGTGGTAGCCTACAACTCTCTGTCAGGAAAAGGTAATGAACTTTGATTCAAACCTTAATGCCGCGATTCTCTGAAATCATGGCTTATAAATTAAACTTGTCTACGCGACTAGGCCATTGGTGCTATTATTAATTTATAAATTAGGATTTATGATAAATATCCTGAATAAAATAAATATCCTTCCTTCCCTGCCAGTATACATTTTAAAAAGAATTTTAAAGGTGAAACCTAGCCTACGCGGCCAATATGGTGAAACCTACTCAAGGGATTCAGATCCTTGTTAACACCTAAGAACGTGTTAGCACTCCTGACAAATGTGATTCGATACAATCACAACAGTCATCCCTATATTGGAAATTTTTAAATTCCTAATTTGCCTTATGATCTAGAAATCATGGCTTATATCATCTTATAAGATGATCATATTATAAACATCCGTGAGTGATGAAGTGCCTACGGGCTAAATTGTTGTCCGATAAGACAACGACAGTGGTGGTCTTTGACCCTGTCTAAAGATGTTGGAATACGTCCAAGCATAATAGTCGGTAGGGTCCATACGATCTCGACTAATATCATCTGAAAAGATGATCACACCATAAATATCCCTTAGGAGGGAAATGCCTATGGGCTATAATTAACGTCCTCCGAGACTAATGACAGTGGTAGTTTACAACTCCCTGTCAAGAAAAGATGTTTTGCCTACGGGCTATAATAAATTGTCCATCTGAGACATTGACATGGTGATCTTTATGATTCCTTGTCTAAGGTGGTGAGCTATGCTCAAGCCACATAGTCAATATGATTAATGCAATCCTGACTTATATCATCTAAAATGATGAATCCATTGTAAACATCCATTAGTGATGTTTCGCCTACGGGCCATGTTATATTGTCCATTGGTGACACAAACATTACGATTCCTGTGATCCCCTGTTTAAGGTAGTGAGTTGCGCTCAAGCCTAATAGTCTATATGATCATTACGATCCTGACTAGTATCATCAGTATGATGATCATAAATTCATAATATTGACATCCCTAGTGATGAATTGCCTACGGGCTATACTTTATCCTACTGTCGATAAGACAAAATAGTGGTGATCTTTATGATCCCCTATTCAAAATGGTGGGATTATACCCAAACCTAATAGTCAATATGATCGATGTGATCATGACTAATATCATTAGATACGAAAATTATAGATAGACATCCATTAGTGACGTTAATTGGTTTACCTTTCTGTCAAGAGAATCGCCTTTCAAGACGATGACAGTTGTAGTCTATGACTCCCTGTCCAAAGGTGAAGAACTATGTTCAAGCCTTAAAACTCTTGATCTAATAAGAATGCACTCTATCACGGTTGTGGTGAGTAAGGCCGCATCAGAACTAGATTCCATAAAGCTGCTAAAGCAGGTGCAGCTAAGCCTGGAAAGGCTAAAGGAAGAAATGCCTGAACTCACCTGATGAATGCCAAGAGGCAGTTCACGAAGACATCAAGTACAATCCTTATCATTTACCAATGATAATTTCTGCTAAGTGTCCTGATTTAGTACAGGCAATAATAAATCTTCATAAACCATAAGCTTAGCAAACTTTTATATTATCCACAAGGTATAACTTACCAAGGAAACCATAGTAACCGATTCTTCTAGTATCGGCAAGGAATCCTTCCGAAAAATATAAGAGTACTCTATCTTCGCATAGAGTACGACAACATATGTTATTTTAATTATTTTTCTCATTGTTTTTCTATCGCATGCGAATGCCAAACTATGTTTGATAAAAGTGCCATATGAGGATTGGCGTATCCTAGTGTGTCCCATAGATTACTTCCATGCCTGATCAGTATGGAGGTTTAATGCATGGAACCCCTGAGATATCCCAATGGTCAGATTGCACTAAAGACGACTAGTAGTATTCAAAGAAGATATCCAGAATGGAATTTTCCAAGTAAATGTTCCCGATTAAGGAATTCGTGGACTTATAACAAAAATGTGTCACTTAATTGACACAAGCAATGATGGGTGAACTGGAGTCTGAGATATGGAAATCTCTGTAACCTCCTTGTATTTTGATTGCCTTCTCCTAAGACTACCCTGTTTACCTCCCAAGAGGCAAGTAGAGTTAAGATTAACATCCCGTTTTGGGTTAGAGTGTTGTGAAAATTCCATAATCGATTTTGGAATAATCGAAACCCTGATTAAGTAAATTTTAAGACATAGGTTCATATAGCCTAACTCGATATTCCGAGGGTATGATATTGTTAAATAAGAAAGACGGTTCATTTTGCTTATGCATACATTACCGTAACCCTAATTAGGCAACGATTAAGAATTTGCCATCAGCTGCCCAGGATCGTCGAATTGTTCGACTAACGGCAAGGATTAGCTATTCCTTAAAATTTGTTAAGCAGTGGTTGGAGTAACCATTCCACCGTAAGATAAGCTTTTCTATAATAGTTGATATATAAGCATCAAGGCTGCTCCCTTGGAGACCTTGTATAAATGGAATGTCAAACATCTATTGTTAGGACAATAGATTGGTAAGTTCAATTATCAGGATCTGAAAGTTGCATTGGAAATGACAAATAAGATCACACAAATCCATAATTATCGGTAAGTTGCCAGTATTCGGTAGAAAAATCAAGGATTAATGGAAAGTAGCAACCTCCTAAATTCTTGTTAAGGAATAGGGTTCAACAAGGGATATCACCCAGGAAGGGTGTGCCAAATTGTTAAATTTTCAGGCTAGTCAAGCTCTGAATATATAGAACCATTCGAAGGAAATCGAATGTATCAAGATTAAATAGCTTACGAGCTAAAACCTATTGAAGGAGCTTGGCGGAGCTCGCAATACATTGCACACCAGTGACTGAAGGATGTGTTTCGCCAATAAGTCGAAAAGCGCTATCACATAATGATATGCAGAACTATGAAAGTATGAGCAACCTGTGTCGATTGAGGATCGACAGGATTAGAAGCTCCAAAAGAGAGATATGTACCTATTATAAAGGTCAATTGGAGTGCCTTAGAGGCTCAAAGGTACTGAGGAAGATTAAGCCCAATATAAGGCAGAAAATACTTCCTTTACTTTAACAAATCTCGAGGTCGAGATTTCTTTTAAGGGGGTGAGGATGTAACACCTCGAAAAATCACGTCCCATAATGTATTGACACGTGTCATATGCTTGAACTTGTGAAAGAATGTTCGGAAAGGACTGAAGTTGACAATCATGAAAAGTATATGAAAAATACGAGTTCTGAATGTCAACGGTGAATAAATATATTGTACATTAACCCTACATGATGTTTATAGCATCAAACGAATAAATCATGGATCATGCGAAGCTAAAAGTGAGAAATTTCAAACTACAGGGGTTAAATGTGTCAACATGTTTAAGTTATACCTCTGAGTGACCTTTTGACAAACCCGAAGCTTTGTAACTGTTAATTATGCTCACTAGAATGCAGGATATAGATTTCATAAAGTTTCGTTATCGTATGAGAAAGTTATGATCAAATTCGTATGCGAGGGGTATAGCGTTAACGTTGAAAGTTATGACTTTTCGGGTTAACCGGAAATGTCCAGGGACTTGGCAAAGTGGGTATAAGTCCTAAAGCCCTTGTAGGTAAATAAGAAGGGGCCAAAGTGCAAGAAATAAGTCGGTTGCCCTTTCGAATGCTTGAAAGGCCAAGCCTTTGTTTCTGCCAAAGGCTTGCGCACCGCAAGGGTCAACCCTTACGGTGCGCAAGCAGTGCCCAGCGACAGGAAATGTTTCTGGTTGCTGTTTAAACGCTTGGAACTGATTTTAAACGGTTTTCCTCATATTTCTTGGCCCCTAAACAACCCCTAAACATCTAGGACACCTGTGGGAATGTTGTGGTCAGTGCTAGACTTAGATGTCAACACATTGTGGTGATTAAATCCACTATAAAAGGGCCATGAGTTGCAACTTTGCAATCACACCTTCATCTGCATTTTTGGATCACTTCTGGAGCTCAAGTCTTCTCTCAAGTGATCACTAATCAAGCTTAGGACTTCAGTAAGTTTTATAATCCTTTCTTAATTAAGTTTTAGCTAAGTAGTAGCTTAAAAGTCAAACCGTCGTAATTAACGGTTGACTTTAAGATCAATCACTAATGGTCCAGTGATTGGTCGAATCAAAAGTAGTTATAAGTTGGTAATTATGTGGGTAATAAACTCTCAAAAGTGTTCCCCCTGATTCCCACTCTAACTAGGTCAAATGTCAGGTCAAACTTGTTATTAAAAAGTCAACAGGATGCTTAAATTCTAATTTATGCATAATTAGCAATGTAGAACATATACAACCTGTTTGATCATTAATATAACTTGGTAATGAGTGTAAGAACATGTCTAAACATGTTCAACCCGACAATTTACTGTATAGACCCGGTTCGGAACCGAAAGTCGCATAGTTTGACTTATACTTTGACTTTCAGTTCTGACCCGTTATGGTATGTTTTAGAAATACCTAAGAGCTTCATTTGGACCAGGTTACATGCTAGTATAACCCTCCGTGATTATACACCATGGTTCATTAGTTAACCGATTAATACGCATGATTCCGTTAATTGCCCATATGTTGACCATTATGCCCTTTTCACTTTAAAACATGATTTTTGGAAATGTAAAAGAGTAAAAACCTTACCTACTGATATTTAAACTTGCATACAAAATTTGACATCAGTTTGAGGTGTAGGTTAAGAGTTATGCTCATTAGCGTAAAATGAAAGCTTTATGTTAATAAAACGGCGTAATTAGCGTATAGCCTAGTTAGGCCTACTTTTTTATATCAAACTTATTACCCACTGATGTAATATATTATTTTGGGATTTTTAAAGATTTTTAATTAATTTTAGGCTGAGCATAACTCATAGTCGTAGACTTAATCCGGTAATTGTCGGTTTTGCCCTTACGGGCTATAAAATGAGTTTTACATATCTAAAAGACTCCAAGCCTTTTGCTACTGATCACATATGATAAATAAATTATTTTAAGCCTTCTGGAAATATAAAAATATCAGATTTATGTATCGAACCCGGAAATGGCTTCTAATCGCCTTTTTAAGCGTTTTTAACGCATAGTATGTACTAAAACTATTTTTAAACATACAAGGGTGATACCTACTGATATTAGAGGCAAATTATAATGTTTTAACAGTAAGCAAAAGTTGTTTAACTCAGACTTCAGTTTTGAGCTTTTCGGCTTATGTGAAATTACCAAAATGCCCCTACGGTGCATAGTTTGGTTATAATTGATAAATTTCACATATATACTTTACCCTACTTTTATAACTTATTAAATTGAGTATGTTTGCTGTTTACATCAGACCTGTAACTCGAGCAAACACTTAAACTCTTTTATAAACTTTTAAATGACCAAACTACCCCTACGGGGCATAGTTTGTGTTTAAACTCATGTCGGGCATAATAAAAGACATCTTACTGATGTCACAACATATATGAAGCATATTAACTTAGGAAACCTGTAAATGGCTCATATGTATACCCGTTACGCTTATTACGCGTTCGGTTCGATTTATGTAACTAGTTTACATAAATTAGCCTAAACGGGTCAAACCTTATCGGTTTTATCTCAAAATCCAGAAGGTGGTTAGATTACCCATATTATATAAGTCTTCAAACTTGTCGGGTCTAAAACACATTCTATTCCGGTCTTCGCTTAATCGCGCGCTTGAACCGTATATTTCCTTAAGACTAATCGGTCTAAGCTTTGGCTTAATTAAAGACCCGTTAGCATTCTAAATTGGTTATTTATACCATCATTCCAGACTAGAGCCTTCCGGTAAATGGTACCTACGCTTACTTAAGTGAATACGGCTGAGTTACTATAATTCTTGCTATTTAAGACAGGAGCTAGCTCAGGTAAATAATCTTAACTTATTTTCCCTTATACCGGCTTGGGATACGGTATTATAAAAATACCGCTTGGTCGGGTGTAGAAACCTTTTAATCGGAGATGATTAAATTGCATAATCCCGTTTTAATCTGTATTGATTGATAACAAATAACTTTAGGGGTTAATGGCCGTGTCCTGGATATCCTTGGCTCATTTAAAAAGTGAATGACCATAACTTAAGCACAAGGTGTAGGCATAACACCTCCTGTTGCGTATGTAAAAGATATACTCACTCGTAAGGATGTCTTCTTGTGAGTTATATTTATGGTGTGTCAATTAATCTTGACCGTCTTGTATTGTATAATCACCGGCCCTAAATGTTGGACAAACATGTAAATCGGATACAAGATCTTTATTAATAAAATTGTCCCAAGTATAAAAGATTAATTTTGCCTCGTGCATTTTAATCAAATTATAAAAGATATTTTGTGCCACGTGCATTCAAATCAATTTTCAAACTCTTTTCAAAATGAGTCAGTTGAGTGTATTTACCAGTGAAAACTGACGTATTTTCAAAAGTCTAAGTGACAGGTACAAGTACGTAATAGGCTGGAAGCTGCTCAGGACGATAATAAAGAATCTTGCAAGTTCTAGGCGTCTAAAGTATGTTGAACAATATTTATATTTTAAGATCCGCCTGTGGATCCTTTACTTTCCGTTGTAATACTTGGATATTACTTTATATTCGGATTGTAATATATTAATCTTTTGCTTCCGCTGTGCATTTAAATATTGTGTTGTTTGACTATTATGTTGCCAACCACGTCACTATACTCCCCACCGGGCCCACCGGTGACACGTGGAAATTCGGGGTGTGACAGTCAGGGTGGGCATTGACGGGTATACGAACATTACAAATACGAGACTTTACAAATACATGGTTACAAATACAACGTTTCCATATAACTTGGCAAGAAAATGATTTCTAAATTCGTTTTCTCAATATTATTTCACAAACCGGTTATTCAAAAGATTTATTTCAAATCTTTTACAAACAAACTATGAACTCGCTCAACTTTATGTTGATTTTTCGCATGTTTCTTTCTCAGGTTACAGTTCTAAGACAAGGCACGGTTGGGATAGGAGAACCATTGGGGATTCGAGTACTTAGTAGGCGTTCATTTTACTAAAAGACTTAGCTTATTTTGCTTCCGCTGTGCAATGAAGATACCAGTCCAGCCACGCCAGCTCTGATAATTTCGGGGTGTGACACTAGGCCTCCTCTTTGCCACCCTCTTCCCTGTGGTTTCCCTCTGCCTTCGTTTCAATCCAACCTCATCCTCTTTCCTGTGGTTCCAATGGACTCCAAACTCCACCCAGCAGTTACTGTTACCAACATCAAGTCCTTCATCCCCATCACCCTTGAATCTAACTCCGCACAGTACTCGACATGGTCAGAGTTCTTCCGAATCCACTGTCGAGCGTTCCTTGTCTCTGATCATCTCGAACCTCCTACTACTACCACTTCCGATACCACCAAAACCACCTCCCCACCCGACACTGACAAAACATTATCCTCGAAACCCGCCCTCGATTCGTGGGAGAGGCTGGATGCCATAGTCCTTCAATGGATCTATGGCACCATCTCCCCAGACCTCGTTCAAACCATCATGAAGAAAGGCTCCACTGCCTATGTTGTGTGGGCTGTGTTTCAAGACAATAAAGTTGTTCGTGCCCTTTACCTGAAACAAAAGTTCAACTCTACTCGTCTTGAAAACTTTTCCAATATGGCCACCTATTTTCAGGAACTCAAAGTCATTGCCGATCAACTCTACAATATTGAAGCTCTGTTGACGACCAATCTCTCGTGTTGCAAACCCTCGCCGGCCTAACCGATTCCTACGAAGTTGTGGCCATTGTTCTTGGTAACAAAAAACCCTTGCTATCTTTCAACGAGGTCCGCTCACAACTTTGCATGAATGAGACCCGCAAAGCCAATCAAGCCTTCACCTCTGCCAACTCAACCGGCTCGGCTCTCCACGCCGCCTCTCGGCCTACTGACTCCCACACCAACACCGCTTCGCCAAATAACACCACTCCCCCTACCGAATACCGCACCGACACCGGAAACAACCGGGGTCGCTCTCGCGGCCGCGGACTTGGTCGTGGCAGACCCTCATGGAACCGCAACCGCAATCCAAACCAATCAGCTCAACCATTTCCAGCCCCATTCCCTTGGCCATACGGCCCACCAGCATGGCCAATGCCCCTCAACAAGCCTCACAGTGGCCGACTTGGTGATGCCCCGCCCGCGTTGCTTTTGCCATATGTAGAACAACTAGGTGATGCCCCGCCCGCGTTGCGTGGCGATGGCCGAATAATTCTCAACCAATTAAAAAAACAGTACTATAGTTTTGCTAGAAATAAAAAGTAAAAAGAGTGTTAGGCAGCTCTTTGACACGATTTTTAGCTGTGGGCAAAGTCATATTTTTATTTTTACTTGAGGGAAAATCAAATTTTTTCCCGAGGGTAAAATCCTAATTTTTAGCTAGGGGAAAACCATATTTTTATTTTGCGCTGGGGGCAAAAACGTAATTTTGAATTGAGGGTGATATCGTAATTTTGAACCAAGGGGAAATTCGTAAATTTTAGCTGGGGGCAAAAGCATAAATTTATTTTGAACTGGGGGCAAATACGTAATTTTAAATTGTGGGCAAAACCGTAATTTTAAAGTATGTATAAAATAATAAACTGGCGTAAATTCGTAGTTTTGAGCCGGGGGAAAAACAAAATTTTATTTTGAACTGGGGCGAAAACGTAATTTTGGCTGAGGGTAAAAGCGTAATTTTTTTACGGAGGGCAAAATCGCATTTTTTAGCTCGGGGCAAAAGGGTAAATGTATTTTGAAGTTGAGACAAATCCGTATTTTTAACTGGGGGCAAAAACGTAATTTTAAAGTGGATATAAAATAATAAACTGGTTGGTCTAATGGGTATTGCTCGCCGCCCATTTGAACTAATGGCAGAGAAACACCATTGCAGGGCAAAAACGTAATTTTAAAGTGTGTATAAAATAATAAACTGGTTGCTCCAATGGGGGAGAGGCGGCCGCCCATTTGAACCAATGGCAGGGTGATACTATTCCTTGCGATGTGGTTTGTATATGTTGAAAATGTTAAAGTAGAACTAGTGGAGGACCGGCAAAAAAACACCATACAAACCCAACATACACCTGGAATCAAACAGAAGGAAAAAAAAAATATATGATACCCAACCCCTTACACATCTATAGTCCAGAAAACGAATTATCACACCATTTGTTCCAGTCGATATTTAGAGTTTTGCCCTTTGTTTTAACCATTCAAAAGCTACGAGTTGAATGTCTTCAAATAACCTTTCAGGCTTGCACATTTTAGACTTGAAAACTTGATCGTTGCGGTTAACATCAGTTTTAAAGGTTCAAAACCAAATACCCATTACTTGTTATTGGATTGGGTTGAGCTATATAAGTTTAAGACAAAAATTGTAATTGAGTTTGGCTAAATAACAAAACTTAAATAGCCATTATTTGTTATTCAGTTTGAACCGAATTTGGATTTTTGGAACTGTATCCCAATTTGATTTCGGTTTAAAAGCGTATCAGAAACCAAACATGTAATTAGGTTTAGTTTTAAATTAATTCAATTCGATTTGGTTTTTGTTTTAAACTAGAATTACCACCCACTGCATTGCAGCGGGATTCGTTAGTTATATATCATATTAGATGAAAGGAATAACTGAATCGATCTCTGACTTGAACGTTGTGACAGACCTATCAAACGGGGAAGAATAGACGCGTTGCGACGGACCTGTCAAACAAGAAAAAAAAATAAATGAAAAAACATTGAACCTCACACGCACGTTGCAGCGTGTTAACTCGGAAAATTTAGAACAAAACGCTAAACGGAAAAATTGCGAAAGATGAAAAGTATAAGGGACCATAGCTCAAAGTAAAAAAGTGTTGGAGTTAAATCGCAAAAGATGAAAACTTTTGAATCAGAAGTGAAAAATCAAATAAATCAAAGGGGTCAAATTACCAAAGATAAAACTTTAGACTTAAATTGCCAAAGATTGAAACTTTAGAGTTAGAAAGAAAAAATCCATTTTTTTAAAGGCTCAAACTTGGTGTGTAGATAGCCACCCCATAAAGTTCTTTTTTGTCCTATATACACACCCTGTAGTGTCGAGCTGTGGCCAAAGCGTGACGTTTTGGTCCGGTCAACCAGACAAAGACTGACGGGTGTCTGACGGGTTTGTTGACCGGACCAAAACACCGAGCTTTAGTCACGTTTTGATCATGTCAACCAGACACCCGGTCAGTCTTTTGTCTAGTTGACAGGACCAAAATGCGGCCAAAGCTCGGTGTTTTGTCCGGTCAACAGACCCGTCAGTCTTTGTCTGATTGACCGGACCAAAACGCCGCGCTTTAACCACAGGTCGACACTACAGGGTGTGCAAATAAGACAAAAAGTACTTTTTGGTGTGCATATAGGCACATTGGTGTGCCAATAGGTACACCCTTTTAAAATCCCAAAGCCAAAGATACAACAATCATAAACACAAATATGTTCGTTATTTAATTTAATTTAATCTAATCTAATCTAATTGTATGAAAGCACATATTGAACACTCCTACCTTTAAACGAGTAAATTGAGTTGAAATAGTATAATTTGAGCGTGGCCTTATAATTATATAAGTTGAGTTAGCTAGACTAGTAATCTTCAGCCGGAGCCAAAAACAAAGTTCATATTCAACTCAAGTTAGATTGCCGCTTTACGAGTTAGCTCGTTTTTAGTTTTTAATTTTAAATTTTAATGATTTTATTATTTTATATGCTTTCTCTATAAGGATCAAATATAACAAGTTAACAACATACTCAAAGATCAAATAAAACAAGTTAACAACATAAAGTCTCAAACAACTCTAGACTATCAATATTGAAGGAAAATCAAGGATCAATTTTTATTCTAATGAGGTATCTTACTTTAATTGAAAGTTTATACGAAATAACTAACTCAACCCTGATTAGTTGGAGTTGAGATGCGAACGAGTTTGTAATGAACTCATTACAAACATTATCTGCTTGTAATTTTAATTAACAAAACATATTTGATATACAATGAATAGAAGCGACTTTCACCTCAAATTCTTACTAGAAGTTTATACAAAATAACTAGCTTAACCTAACTAATTCATTTTAACTAATTCATTGCAAATGTTATTAGTCTAATTTTAATTCAGGAAGCTTATTTTTATTACATACAACTATTTATACATCTTTATTTAGTGGTACTTTTTTAAATTAACATTAACATTTCATTGTCTACACGTTATAGGAAGGGCTTGGTTATTCACACATCCCCCTTGGTTATTTGCACATCCCTTGAACCCTATAGGAAGCGTATAGGGCAATATGGTTCCTATGGGTCCAAGCGTATTGAGCAATACACTTCCTATATGTGTACTTGAAGTACAAACTTTTCAGAAGATGGTCAGCTAATGATTAGGGGACCAGAGGAAGCGTATAGGGCAATACGGTTCCTCTGGGTCCAAGCGTATTAAGCAATACACTTCCTATATGTGTACCAAACTTTTCAAAAACTGGTCAGCTAAAAGGAAGCGTATTGCCCAATACGATTCCCATAAGTTTAATAGGAAGCGTATAGGGCAATACACTTCATATTAGTTTTACTTAAAAATTATAAGTTGCATCAAATTTTTCACTTATTATTGTTATCTTATAATGTTTTTATAAAAACACTTATTAAACAAAACAATATATATATATAGGAAATGTATGGGGCAATATGGTTTCCTTGGACCCAAAGTATAGGAAGCGTATGGGGCAATATGGTTCCCCTAGACCCAAAGTATAGGAAGCGTATGGGGCAATATGGTTCCCCTAGAGCCAATGTATAGGAAGCGTATAGGGCAATACAGTTCCTCTGGGTCCAAGCGTATTAAGCATACACTCCCACGGTCATCATCAATACTCGTCAGACTCCTCGTCAGACTCAGCGAGCTCCTCCTCTGTAAAGTTCGGGCCACGCCTAGTAGAGGGTGACGGGCTGTGCCGTGTATAGGACGTGACTGGAGCCTATAAAAAAATCAAACAAAATACTCATTACATAACATTAAAAGTGTTCGTAGAAAATGAAATAAAACAAAATAACATACCTACATGGAAATGTTGGACAGAGGAAAGAGCGGCATGGTCTGGCCGGACCGAGGAAAATGCGTCAAGGAAAGGTCGGGCTGAGTATAGGACTGGAGGGGCTGGGTAAAGGATGGCATGGACGGGTCGGGCTGCTGCGTAAAGAACGGACCCTGGTCCGGATAAACTCGTGGTGGTGGACGGGGTGGAACCGATATACCCATGTACTTATACATTTCACCCATGCCAGTCATCAGCCACCCTATGTCATCATGCATCTGATCCATCTGGCGACCGTGGGATGTTATCTCCTGACCATGCAGTGTTAGAAGTCGCATTTGCTCAATTTTGGTTACGCAAATACCTCGCCGAACAGACGGAATGTGATCTCGGGTGATGGGGCCGGCAAGTTTGGATCATCAAAATCCGAGTTCGGCCGGTCATCCGGTCAAGGTCTATAGCGGAATGTGGAGAGAAACTCCACCATCAACGGCCGATAAGATGGTGCGGCTCCTATTCGAAATAAACGATCCCACGGGCTATCCTGCCCGATAACTTGTCGAACAGTGTCCGCCACCCCACATGGTTATCATAAATATGTTTTGGGTATTACAATAATGTATAAACGTTTTTTGACACATTTTTATAAAAAGGATTCAGATTAGGGGACCAGGGGAACCATATTGCCCCATACGCTTCCTATACATTGGCTCTAGGGGAACCATATTGCCCTATACGCTTCCTATACTTTGGGTCTAGAGGAACCATATTGCACCATACGCTTCCTATACTTTGGGTCCAAGGAAACCATATTTCCCCATACATTTCCTATATATATATATTGTTTTGTTTAATAAGTGTTTTCATAAAAACATTATAAGATAACAATAATAAGTTAAAAACTTGATGCAACTTATAATTTTTAAGTAAAACTAATATGAAGTGTATTGGGCTATACGCTTCCTATTAAACTTATGGGAATCGTATTGGGCAATACCCTTCCTATTTGGTCACTTTTCAGACCTTTATAGTTTTGAACTGCGTGCGCGTCAGAGAATATTGTACCAATAGGAACCGTATTGCCCAATACGCTTCCTATTGGTGTCGCATTTAATGCTTCAAACCCTATAGGAAGCGTATTGGCCTATATGGTTTCTATTGAGGGATGTACAAAAATTTTAGGGGATGTGTAGATACCATCACCCTATAGGAAACACTTATATATATACTAATGTTCCCATTAAATGCAACTGTTTTTTAGGATAACCTCAACCATTCAAAGTCTTCAACTACCCATCCCCGCTCCCAGCCTCTTTCTTCTACTTCCTTGCAACTATGTACCATATCCATATCTCATGAGTTCGATTAAAAACTCCAAAGCATATTATCACCATCAATATTTCTTCTCAGTAGTTGTTTGTAGCCATCATCATCATCAACGCTTGTACTTTCTGGGTTCCAATTTGGTCCAAGCCCGTCGTTTGTCCTTTGTGAATCATGACAACCAGGAGACCGGTTGACATTCTGACCACCACGATATCAACAACACATAAATAATATATGTATATAATATAATACTAGGTTATAGACCCATGTTTACATGGGTTTAAGGATATATAAGTTATATAACTTAATAATTATGTATAAATCTTTTTAGCAAGTTGCTCATATATACGACTGAGATAGATGTCATATTCAGTTTTTTCAATCAAATATCACAGATATCTGATAGTCATACCATATTTAACTATAACTAAAACCATTTCAAATAATAATTTTCAAACACATTTCCTTAATTATGGGATTTTATTTGTCTTTCCAAATTGTTATGCATATTTCTAAATTTTTAGCTCACGAAACACTTCTTATAAATATGTCTAATCATTTTTAATAAGTCATCCATTATAAAACAAGTATACTATCATCTTACTTTTCAATATATTGTGGAGTTGCTAAGACACTATGGATCCATGTTCGCTTTATGTTACTACTTTTTTTACGTTGGTTTGATTTGTTATGATTTGATTTTGATTGTATTTATGTTATATATAACTTTTATGTATTATTTTAACTTTTTTATAAGTATATTTTGATATTCTCAAATACAAAAACCATAATATCAGAATACAAACATCTAGATGAAGTCACTACCAAAAACAAAGTTTCATAGTTTGCTGCCTCCACTACTCTTCAAGTTGGATGCATGAAAATAATTTAGTTATGTAAATATATGCATACATTATTAAATTATATAATTTTTATCCTCAAACCCATGTAACACATATGTCTATAACCTAATCTTCAAACGCATATAATTCATAACAAAATTTGAGTAAAACTTATATCAGATGTAGATTGAAATAAACATATTGCAACACTATATTCATAATTTCATGAAAGACAATATTCTAAAATTACAAGACAAAAACAAAATAGGTTAAAACTTAATTATAATAACAAAATGACAAAAAAGAAAAATAAAAAACTAAAGCCACCATACGTATACAATTGCTCCTTCGAGAGCTTTTAATTTAGTAATTACGAAATACCCAAAAAAAAAGTTAAAACATCCAATAAAATAAAATAAATAAATAATTATTAAAGTTTTAATGACAAGAAGTTACGATAAATAATAAAAATTTCATTTAATGATATCACCAATCCGATAAGAAATTTTGAAAAAAAAAAAACTCACGGCTATTTTTATAGATTAAAGTGAAAATATAATAAACTAAATTTAAATTTAATAATAAAACCAAAACAAAATTCTAAATCACGAAAAGATAAATAAACGGAATTTAAATTAAGATTGTCTAGATAAACGTGATATCAAACTTTTTAAATATATATAAAAACCAAAAGAAATGAAAAGAGATAAACGTTATATTAAATTTTTAAACACATATAAAAACCAAAAGAAATAAAAACAATAAATTTAATAAAAAAATTGAATTTTAGGAGGTGTTGCCATGTAGCATTAATTGTAGTCTTTTATTATATTTTAGATTAGATATGTATATTTATCTCCAATTCAAATATTGTTATTTTAGGTAGTCTATATATCTATACTATATTATAATGAATGAGGGAGGGGTATTTTAAGATACCTAAAAAATAAGAACTTTTCCTCCACTTTATTTATAGAGAGACCCCTAAAATGAAGGTAGTTTAGTCATTTAAACACTATTTATTTTTTAGCCCCTAAACTTATTATACTTAAATCCCTAAGGTTTTAACAAAATTATAGATAATTAGTTACAATTCACCCATCCACAACAAACTTATAATTTTTTACGTATTCTTGACATATCTTATAAACTGTATTGTTTAAAAAATCCAATGAGAGCATGACGACCTACACATTTTTGTCAACGTTTCGGTAGTTGAAGGGGTATGGTCCCAAAAAGCCGCGCAAACCTCCGTCAAGGTTGCGCGCATGACCATACTCCTTATTCAACAAATTTCGTATTGACAACCTCGCGCGGGATACACCGCATTTTATTTAACCGGCGCGAGGCCTAGACAATAGGAAGCTCCAATTACAACACTAAGCATTCTGAAAGAGCACTCAGTCATCCAAACCTTGCGCGAGATAGTTACGTGCCCAGCAAGAATCGCGCAGGGAAGCGGCGCAAGGCTGTTTCAGATAGTACACAAGGTACAAGTGGCAGAAGAAAAGAGCCAATCAGCGTCCTTCTGGCCCTGCGCAATCGTGCTCCACGATCGTCTGACATGCAGGAGACAAAAAGTACTTAAGGACGCCTACGTGGCACCAATCACAGGGCAGAGACACCTGCCCCACGATCTCCACTTACCTGCTGATGGCAGAGAGGCGGCCGGGCCGACAACCATGACACGTGGCTCCAATCACGGTGCGCCAGCACCAAAGAACCCCTAGAAGCCACTAACGGTCGACACCAGTGAGACAAAGAGCATATCATCTAAGTTTTCGTCTTCCGGCCCAAGGCTCATCAGCCCATATCCTCTTACACCTCTCCGGCTATAAATAGAGACCTTAGTCCACAGGTTAAACATTCTACTCCCTCTACTCTCACTCTTAATACACACTTATCTCCTCAAAACGGTCGCTTATTCTCACGCCGGAGCCCGGTTAAGAGGGAAACCCCCATATTCCCCTCTTAACGAGTAACGGTGTTCTGTTTTGCAGGATTGGAAGATCATTAAGAAGCTCAGAAAGTCATAAGAAGATTAACCACTATGATAGGAACATAAACCAAACTGATTAACCCCTTAATTAGTTCAGTGTTTCTTCATTGGCGCCCACCGGTTTTCTACAAATCACTTTCATCTTCTTTTTTCTGAGTTCTCGTCTTTTTTTTGTCCTTCGATCATGGCTGGTCAAGGAATCATCCCTGAGTTTGGTTTTGGAGCAAAATCTAACGCAGTGTTGGGGGAGGGCATTAAAAACGTCCAAGTCCAACACATAGAAGAAATCGGTGAGATTGACGTACCCAACACTGGGGGACCCCGCGGGAGCATCACCCGCATCACTCAGACGGTAACCCCAGGAAACAATGACGCCGGACCTTCAAACCCAGCTCCACCTCAAAACGTTTCGGCGCTATTAGGGCTAACAGAGGGCGAAACTCCAGTCTCGTGGTACGCCAAAAATATTGCCACCATTAACGCGGCGTATCAATCTCTGATCGCACAACAAGCAGTCTTAACGGCAGAACCGTCCTTGGTTACTCCCCAGGGACAGAGTCAGGGGGCGCGCCATATACCCCCACAGCAAAACATCCAAGGCAGAGCTAACATACCTCCCCCTACGCGAAGGCTAAGCGTGCATGACACGCGCGATACACGGGGAGAGACAGAAAGCTACTATAACTATCCGTCACACGTCCAAAGAGGCCCAGTTCATAGCCGGCTCACGCCACGCAACATGAACAATGAATGGGAGGATACTGACCCGAATGATCCAACTTGGCAAGATGATGAGGGTTCGGCAGTCTTTAATCGCTTGCAGAGGAACCATGAATACTACAAACCAAGACAACACGTAGGATACACTGAAGAGGCAGAGCGAGACTTTCGCCTCGCCTATCGGCCAGCTGAAGCTGCAGAACATTCAAAGTTCATTCCAAAGATCGCGCTGGCGCCGCTATCAAGAGAGAAATTACCTTCGACAGTTGAAAAGTTTAATGGATTCACTGATCCTGATGATCACGTCAAAGTTTTCACAAGCGTTGGTTGCATGGGAGGATGGAATATGCCCATGTGGTGCCATCTGTTTATTCAAACTCTTACAGGGGCTGCTCGCGCCTGGTTCGACAGCCTCCCTCCGGGAAAGATCAAGTCATGTGTTGATTTCAGGACACAGTTTTTGAATCACTTCAGCCAGCAGAGACGTTACCAGCGTGATACAGCCGAGGTAGCGGACATCTGGCGCAGAGAGAACGAGGGTCTAGAAGATTTCATCACTCGCTTCAACAAGGAGTGTTTAGAAATTGGTGGCGTAAGTGAACAACTCATGCCCTGCCACTTCAAAAAAGTCATTCGCTGTGATAGTCTCATCAGAACTATCACTGGGAAAGATGGAATGCCCAAAGAATGGGATAAGCTCATGGAAGCCGCGAAAATAGTCGCACAAACTGAAGAGTCATTGGCCGGCAACAACAACTCTTATATTCAAGATCGATTTTCCAAGGGGAACTCGCGCGATAACAACAAGCGCAACAAGCACAAAAGTAACGATTGGAAATCCGGAAGATCAAGGGGCCATGAAGAAAGGCCGCGCTATAGAGAAGATGCGGCGAAACAATTGACATAATCGGCTATCGAAAAGCAGTTTGGGATGATAACCGAGAAAAGCATTGGACTCCGCTCACGAAGACACCAAAAGAGGTGTTAATGACAGAGAATCACGACTTCAAGGCTCCAAGGCCTATGACGAACAAGAAGGGCCAAGACCCGAACCGGTATTGTGATTTTCACAAGGATACAGGCCATCTTACAGATGACTGCATCAGCTTACGTCAAGAGATTGAGAAAGCTCTGAAAAGCGGAAAACTAGGCCATCTGGTAAAGAATGTGCGCAAAGAGACACCTCAAAAGTCAAATCCAATTGTTACCATTTTGCAGCCATTTATAGAAGAGTTTGACCACCCAATGCCCAAAAATTGTGCAGCTGGGAACACTAGCGTTTTCGTGAACGGTAGAGAACTTAACCAGAAAGATTTAGATCTTCTTGCTGGCAGAGGTTTACCGACAACAAAAAATCGGTCCTACATTGTTGAAATTTCTGGGAAAGTTGTCGACGAAGATACAGGCGAAGAACTAGATGCTCTTGGCAAGCTTGCTCCAACGTATGGTTTGACTTTTTATCGCGTTATGCTTTGACTTTTTTTTTTCTTGAATGTGATTTGTCTAATATGTTTTTGTTGATCAATATGAACAGGGTTGAAAGAGTACAGCATGGGTTTGGCATGAAAGTCCCAAAAGTTGTTGCAACATGAATCAACTTGTTGAGGTTAATGTAGTTTTCGGTTTTTTTAAGTGATCTTAATATCTTATTATGCTTTCAGAGCATTCTCATCCAATCCATCAAAACTTGTGAGGGTGAGTTTTTATATTGTAAAGGGTATAAAAAGTGGTTGTGAGTGGAGGAGAGAGAAAATGTTAATGTTCATCTGTATATTTGGGGGGACACTGTTCACCCAGTATAATTTTTTTAATATATATTGAAAGTGGTTGTGAGTGAATGAAAGAGAAAAATGTGATGATAATATTATTTAATTGAAAATGAGAGAGAAAAAGTATTTGTTTTTAGTGGAAATATATTGATATAGGAGTTGTTTTTTAGTGGAATGTATGTATAATTTGATGGATTGGATGAGAATGCTCTCAATGTAAACTTGTGATATTATTAATTACTTTGTAAAAGTTAAATATGTGCAAAAGTCAAGCCAAATTTGCTATCACTAATTAACTTTCAATATTTTATATTTGCATTTTGAATAAGAATGATTCTCTTTAAATTGCTTAAGAATCAAAACATAGGTAAAGCATAAGTTTATCTTCGTGAACACTGGTCTCGAACACAAATGAATAAAAACGAACGTAAACGAACTTTTAACTTGAAAATGAAAACATTGTTAACCTTAAACATTGGACATAAGTAGTTAAATACAACTATGAAATGATAAATCAAAACACAAAAAGTCTACTACAACCACCAAAAGATAAATCAAGATTAACTAACTTAGACACAATTATTCAAAGTTTAACTAACCTAGACATAATTATTCAAAGTTTAGCTAACCTAGACATAATTATCCCAAAAAATGGTGTTAGAATGTCCAAATTTTAGCTAACTTAGAAAAAACAGGGTTTCAAGTTTTCAATATGTTTAGATAAAAGATTTATTATTTATTATTTTTTTAATATAATCAAATGAACACGAACGAATGTAACCGAACACATTACCGAACGTTCACGAACGCAATCGAACTGTTGGTGCACTTATGTCTGTACTTTGTCTGTATTTTGTCATGATACGAAACGATGTCTTTGTGAGTCTTGTAAGTTTGACCAAGTCAACCATCCTCCGGTTTGACTTGGCCAAACAGTTAACAAATTGGTAGTAACCTGTCTGTGTCGAAGGATGTGTCATCGAAGGATTGTTTATATCCTTCGATGAGCTCGAAAGATAACCTTCGAAGGATAGACCACGAAGGATATCATCCTTCGTGGTATATGTGATCCTTCGATGGGTTCCTGGTCGACAGATGATCTTACGATCAGTCTGTCTGATCCTTCGACCAGACGATCTGTGTTGGGTATAAATACCCATGTGTTGTGTTCACTTCAATAGTTAGACATATAGAGAGGGTTAGGCAAAAGATAGACAGAAGAGAGACATTTTAGAGAGAACACACACACTGAGAGAGTTTGCAAAACTGATTTGTAAACATTGCGCTGTAACTGAACCTTTCATACGTATTAATACAAGTGGTGTTAATCGGTGAAGTTTGTGTGTTGTGTTTGTGCTTGTTCTATCTCGGTTTGCATGCTAGCTTGGATTCCGCACTTGCTAGTGTGTTAGACATAACAAGGAATAGGTTAAACCTCAACCTCCGAGGGACCTACAAGTGGTATCAGAGCCGTGGCTCTTTTCCTTGTTAAAAACCGAGTTTTTACAAGACTTTGGAGTGTTTTGGACAAAACTCACTTGGTTTTTGCAGCCGTTTTTACTGTTTTTCTCGCTTATCTTTATGTTAAAACGTGTTCTAAACTAACCGGGTGTGTTGCATGACGGGTTGGGTAACTTAAAAACTTGTTTTTGAGGTGTTTGGTAATTTCCGGACAAATTTCGGCTACTCCGGTGACTGGTTTCTGGGTTGTTGCTTTGATTTTCGGTAATATTTTATTGGTTCAAAATCTGCTTTGGCAGAAAGTATGGTCTGAACATACCTTCTGCCGAAAGTTTCTACCAACCCATCAACTTTTTCACCAACCTGTCTCATTTGTCAACTGTGTCAGAGCAGTTCGAAAGATATCCTTCGAAGTCGAAAGATCATCTTTCGATCAAAGGAGGATCGATAGATAATCATCCTTCGAACATCCTTCGAAGTCTGTGACTTATCCTTCGATCCAAGGAATATTTTCGAAGGATACATCTTTCGTTTTACTGCTCTTATTCGAAAGACCAGGATCCTACGATTGGGGAGTCTTTCGAAAACAATTGTTCGAAACTCAACAGTAATCTTTCGAACACTGTTGATCCTTCGAACAAGTGTTGATCTTTCGAACTTAGTCTGTTTTTGTTTAACAAGTTTGTGATTTTCAGGTTTTATTATTTTTGATCAAAAATGAATCCAAGATGGAATACTCCGGTAAATACAGACATGTATTTTGGTACTCCGTCTCCCGCACCGGTATCTTCTAATGCAACTTCTACCGGTCAATGGGCATTCGTATCAAATCAAACTCCAAGTATTCAAAGCATTCTCTTAAGCGAGAGCGAAACCGGAAGTTTGAATCGGCCTCCAAAGTTGATGCACTTATATGAATATCCAGGATGGATTGATAGATTTCATACATACGTTCTTGGTCAAAATACAGAATTGTGGTTGCGGTTCATTACAGATTTCGATCAAACAATAGAGGTTGCCGCATCATCTGCTGCTACGTTTGCAGATCTTACGGAAGATCAGAAGAAGGTCTATGATTTGGAAAAGAAGGCATATGCCATTCTTACTCAAGCGTTAAGTAAAGATATTTATCATCAATTTGTCAGTTACAAGACGACAAAGAGGTTGTGGGACGCGTTGAAGACAAGGGGCGTAGGAAATGAAGCGACACGTCAATTGAGAAAAGACCTGCTAAAGAAAGAGTTTGATGGTTTTACTTGTATGGAGAATGAATCTTTAGGAGATTTGACAAGTCGATTTAATCATTTGCTGACTGAATTGGCAAATTTTGGGGTTGTTACAACTTCTGCAGAGATTGTGAAAAGGTTTGCAGATGCGTTGCCACCTCAATGGAATACTTTCTTGGAAATCATGAAGTACAATGGTACTTTAGCTACAACGAGCTTCAACGACTTTGTTCAACTCCTGGAAAACAAGAATCAGGAAGAAACTCTCAAGGCGAAAAGAGTTCCCGTGCCACAGAATCCTGAAATGTATTATGGAACTTCTAGCACTTCTACAAAGCCTTCATCACACGCTCCAATTCAAACAGCGTTTGTGTCTAGCACTGACATGTATGGCAATGCTATCCAAATTCCGGTCAAGCCTCCTGCAACAGACATGTATGGAAATCCGCTTGATCCAGTTCCCCAACCAGCACCACAACAGCAAAGCCAACGACCTATCAGAGCAACTGATATGTTCGGAAATCCATTACCTGTTCGATCTACTGGTCCAACAGACATGTATGGGAATCCACTTCCTCCTCAACATCAAGCGTGTTATGGAAGCACATCATCTGCTGGTCAACAATCAAAGCCAAATACAGTACGGCTCGACACCTCAAGCTTTTCTAAAGTCAGTGTGGAAGTAGCAAAGGAACACATGGAGCTGCTAAACACTTTGGTGAGCGCATACTGTGGATTAGTGGAAGGTCAGATGGGTAATATTAATCTGACACAAGAAGACTATCAGCAGATTGATAAAGAGGAGATGGAGATGATGGACATCAAGTGGGCCTTTGCCAGTGCTGTTAGGCAAGCAAAGGATTTCATGGAAAGAACAGGCAGAACCAGCTTGGAGAGCAAGAAAGACACCAAGTATGGGTTTGATAAGCAGGCTGTTAAGTGTTTCAATTGTGGTGAACGTGGTCATTTCAAGCGTGAATGTACGAGACCATCTCAACATGGGAACCAAAATCCTTTCAGAGGTCAAGGCAACAGGGCAAATCAGAACCAAGTAAGGAACAATGAGCGCACATTGGTGCCTGTCAACAACCAGAGTCAAGCAGGACCATCTAATGCCAACCAGGCACTTGTGGTTCAAGTAGATGAAGGCTGTGATTGGTCAATCCAGTTGGGAAATGATGCTCCAGATGGAACAGCTTGTTTTGCTGAAGTTGTCAAGGATCTTAAACACGCCAGTGGTGGAGAATCTTCCACCAATGGTAGTGAATCTTCTGAAGATGAAGACAGCTCCGGTTACAATGGAAGTTCAGATGAAGAGTCCTCGAGTTCAGGGAATGATCAGGAAGATGACACATCAACTGCGTCAGTTAATGCAGATATTGATGAACTATTGGAAGAAGCTACAGCAGGAATTCAAAGAAGATCTATTTTGGTGGATCAAGCTGCCTATTCTTCGTCTTCTCTCCATTCAGCCTTTATGGCTAATGTCGACAGTTCATCAAGTCAGGTATGTGTCGATGAACCCACTGCTGATATCTGTGATAATTGTGATAGATTGCATGTTAAATGTGCTGATTTGGATGCAAACATGTCTGAGTTGCAAGGAAAACATGATGCTTTACAAGCTAGTTTGTTTGACTTGCAAGACAAACATGTTTCTTTGAATGATAAGTGGTGTGAATTGCAAAGCAAACACGAGGCTTTGCAAGAGAAATATGATGTGACATTCATCCACAATCAAAAGTTGACCGTTGATCTTTCCAAGTGCACAGAAGCCAACATGTTTTATGAAAACCATGAAAAGGAATTTAAGTCAATGATTGAAACGTTAAAGAAAGATAAAACAGAGCTGACAAAAATGGTTTCCAGAAAACAAACTGACATTAACCTTTATATAACTCGTCTTGAGGTAATGCAAAAGGAAATGGCTTGTGTTAAAACAGAAAGTGAGGCGATCCGACTCAAGTTAGACAGTTATTTGAGCTCTAGCTATGTGTTGGATCACATCATTGATGTTCAGAAAGAGAAACGGGATGTCACATGCATAGGTTACAAGAAATGTCCACCACCCGTGAGAAACAATTTTGATGCACTGCCTGATGAGGAGTATAGAACTCATTTTGAACCATCTGTTCCTTTGGACGTTGACGAATTTGCAGCAGGACTCGGATACAAGAAAGAAGTATCATCAGATTCGGATGTGTCAGCAGATACATTTGTAACTGCTGAACAGAATCAGGATCCTCCAGTTGTGATTGAGGATGTTGATTCTTCTGATGATGAGTCTGATGATACTGATTCAGCAAAGTCTGATGCGGTGATAAACGAAGAGGACATACCTCTTGAGAATCATATTCTGTGTGATCCTCCTGCAAAACCCGCTAAGACTGTTGCAATCGAGTCCTCGTCTGAAAAAGGGTCGGAGAGTGTGGATTTGCTGTACACTCTTGTTGGTGATGATAAAATTTATTCTGACAAAGATTTTCCTATTAAGAATGTTAATCAATCATTAATCAGTAAAGTTTTTGAGAATTCAACAAGTAAGTTTTTGGGTAAGAAAGGATTACACGTTGTGGTAACACAGTGCCCTTCTATCCCTAAGGCTGAAGTTAGAAAACAATTTGGCAATCAGAAATTACCAACAGTGCAAAAACAGCAAAATCATGCCAAACCAAAAGGTAAAACACCGACTCAAATTCAAAGGAAGCCGAATCAGAAGAAGAAAAGGAATGTGAACTTTGTGAAATCTAAGGGAACGGACAAAATTGCAACGTTTGAAAATCAATCTAATTTAGATTTTGTCAAGAAAGCAACTGTGATGAAAAGGGATGAACCAAGTAGTTCAAAACCCAGTACCTCGGGATCACAAAGTTCATCATCGGTAAGACGATCACATGATACTTCGGGGTTTGTTGAATGAAGATCATGTTTTGAATGTGGTACAATTGGGCACATTGTCAGAAATTGCCCGTATCCTCATAAATTAAAAGCCAAAGAAGATGATCTCCGTGAACGCAATCACCAAAAGCGATCTGTGTCTGTAAACAAGATCCCCGACTTGTAAGAGAAAGGGAAAAGAAACAGAAACGCCAACAAGTCAAGGTGGTTGAACAGGCACTTAAAAATGAAGTGGTTCAAAAACAATCGGTTCCAGTTAAACCAGAAAGTTCAAAATTTTCAAAAACTTCAAACAATCAGGAAGTTAAATTTGCAAACAATCAAACTGGTAAATTTCAACAGACATGGAAACCTAAAATAACCACAAATTCAGGGGGACCATCACAATTTTCGAATCATCAAAGAATAGAGGTTATTGTTGTTGATGAAAATGGAAGACCCAAGACCACAATGGCTTGGGTCCCCATCTCCAACTAATTATGTGAGTTCATGTGCAGGGTGTTCCAGGAGGAACTGTCAGTAGTCATTGGATTGTTGATAGTGGGGCATCCAGGCACATGACAGGCGACATGAAGCTTCTCTACGACGTCAAATCTATTAGAGGAGGTTATGTTGCTTTTGCTGGAGATAAAGGCGGATATATTACAGGTGAAGGAATGATTTCCAACGGGGTTGTTAGCTTTGATAAGATCAACTTCGTACAACAACTTGATCACAATCTTCTTAGTGTTTCTCAAATTTGCGATAAGCAGTTCTCAGTACACTTTGATGCAAATGGATGTTATGTGCTGAAACCCGGCTTCAAAATTCCAAAAGAATGGATTCTCTTGTCGGCTCCAAGGATAAATGATTTGTATGTCCTTGATATGAGCCAAGCTATCACAACGTCTGCACAAGCAACTTGTTTCGTTTCCAAAGCCACAGAAAAAGACACAATCTCTTGGCACAGGCGAATGGGTCACATTCACTTACGCAAAATGAATTATTTGGTGTCAAATGAATTGGTGAATGGTGTTCCTCTTAAAAACTTCCATCTTCAAGACATCTGTGTCTCGTGCCAGAAAGGAAAACAAACGAAGAAGCGACACCCTACAAAGAAAATCAACACGGTGGCTGTTCCTCTTGAACGTTTGCACATGGATTTGTTCGGTCCTGTCAAACACAAAAGTATTAGGAATTATCAATATTGCCTCGTGATAACTGATGACTATTCAAGATTTTCGTGGGTGGCGTTCATGGCACACAAGAGTGAAACCTTCGGTATTATCAAAAACTTGATCATTCAGATTGAGAATCTATATAAGTTGAAGGTTAGGCGGATACGTAGCGACAATGGTACTGAATTCAAAAATCATGCCATGGCGGAGTTTTGCACTTCAAAAGGTATTCTTCACGAATTTAGTGCAGCTTACACTCCTCAACAGAATGGCGTCGCTGAACGTAAGAACCGCACATTGATCGAGACTGCTAG
The DNA here is from genome assembly GCA_030545235.1 of Helianthus tuberosus. Classification (NCBI taxonomy): domain Eukaryota; kingdom Viridiplantae; phylum Streptophyta; class Magnoliopsida; order Asterales; family Asteraceae; genus Helianthus; species Helianthus tuberosus. Next base: position 11,704,697 of record CM060381.1, read on the forward strand.
GACAATGTTGGTAGAGTCACAATTGCCGATTCCATTTTGGACTGAAGCTGTGGCCTCTGCATGTTATACGTTGAACCGAGTCCTTACAGTCAAAAGGCACAACAAGACCTGCTTTGAGCTTATTAACAAACGGAAACCAGATTTGTCATATCTTGAACCGTTTGGACTCCATGTACAATAATCGATCCTAATGGAAAGTTTGGGGCAAAAGCAATTGATGGATACTTTCTTGGGTATGCCACCCCGAACTTAAGAGTCTGGAATCTAGAGACTAAAAGGGTCGAGGAATGGTCTGAAGTCAGAGTACAAAGGCACACTTTACCAGTCAAATGTCCTGGTCAGCCTTGGATGTTTGAGTACGATGACTTTTTCAATTCGATCAATGTTGAAGCCGTTGAAGAAAATGCTGCGGCAAGGATGTTTTTCGAGAGTGATAATGCAACAGATTCACCGTTGGTTCGTCCAATTCTTGTAAATCAAGAACCATCTTCGGTGAACAATAATGCTCTCGACAATGAGGATTTTCACGATGCTACCGAATTGAACGAATCTTCAGAGGATGATGAATTTCTAGATGCAGATCAAGAGGCTCCAACAACAGCAGTACATGGTACTTCAGAGGGTACACCTCCAGTGGATGTTCCTAGAACAGCTGAAGCTACTGCATCATCCTCTTCGTCAATTCCGGGCCTTGAATTGATTGTTGATCTCAATCTCAACAATCTGGGTACGAATATTCCAGTTCAAGTTAATCCAGAAACAAGGATTCACAATACCCATCCTCAACAAAACATCATCGGAAATGTACAAAGTGGCGTTCAAACAAGAAACATGTTGCGAAACAACAACAATGCAGGCTTGTATGCAGATATCCGAGAATCTGGTCAACAAAACGATTGGTCTTTCGCGTGTTATGTCTCACAGGAAGAGCCAAGAACTTGGAAAGATGCTTTGAAAGATAACTCTTGGGTTGAAGCAATGCAGGAAGAGCTGCAACAATTCCAGAAGCTTGGTGTCTGGAAACTCGTAGAGAAACCTGCTGGTTACAAGAAGATTGGTACCCGTTGGGTGTTTAAATGCAAAAAGGATGACCGTGGAGTCGTTATTCGAAACAAAGCAAGGCTAGTCGTTCAAGGTTTTCGTCAGATAGAAGGGATCGATTACAACGAAGTGTATGCACCTGTTGCACGTCTAGAAGCAATTCGGATTTTTCTGGCTTATGCCTCATTCAAAGGTTTCAAGGTATACCAGATGGACGTGAAAAGTGCATTCTTACATGGTGTGGTGGAAGAAGAGGTGTACGTCGAACAGCCTCCAGGTTTTGAAGATCCTATCCATCCCGATCGGGTTTGGTTGCTCAACAAAGCTCTCTATGGTCTTCATCAAGCACCGCGAGCTTGGTACGCAACCTTATCTAATTATCTGCTGGAGAATGGTTTTCGCAGAGGTCTTATCGATTGTACTCTTTTCATCAAAGAACAAGATGGAGATCTACTACTGGTACAGGTATACGTTGATGATATTATATTTGGTTCTACTAATGATGTTTTGTGTAGGAATTTCGAGCGCATTATGCAGGATAAATTCGAGATGAGTGCTATGGGGGAAATGACTTTCTTTTTGGGCCTACAAGTACAACAAACCGAGTCTGGGATATTCATCCATCAGACTAAATATGTTGGTGACATCTTGAGCCGGTTCCAGATGTCTGATGCAACGCCCATCGATACCCCATTGCCACAAAATCACGGAATTACTCCAGACTTGAAGGGTGAAGTTGTTAGCCCCTCGTACTACCGCGCGATGATCGGATCTCTTATGTACCTCACAGCATCAAGACCAGATATAATGTACCCAACGTGCCTGCTTGCCAGATATCAAGTGAACCCGAAGGCCTCACATCTTGCAGCTGTAAAAAGGATTTTTCGTTATTTGAAGGGTTACCCTGACACCGGTCTATGGTACCCTAGGGATAATAACTTTGACTTGATCGCATTCAGTGATTCTGATTTTGGCGGATGCAAAATCGACGGCAAATCCACAACGGCTGGATGTCAGTTTTTGGGAAATCGCCTAGTCACATGGCAGTGCAAGAAGCAGACGTGCGTCGCTACATCAACATGCGAAGCTGAATACATTGCTGCCTCAAGTTGTTGCTCCCAAGTCCTATGGATCCAACAACAAATGCGCGACTACGGTTTTGAATTCCTAACTACTCCTATTTACGTTGATAATTCTGCTGCCTTACAGATCACTAAAAATCCTGTGCAGCATTCAAAGACTAAGCACATCGAAATTAAGTATCACTTCATACGTGATTGCTTTGAGAAAAGGCTAATCGATGTTGCTTATGTCCACACCGATGACCAACGTGCCGACCTTTTTACCAAAGCATTTGACAAATCAAGATTTGACTACTTATTACTGATAAACGGCATTAAGGTCAAGCAAGAGTAAAACCAACATCGGAAAATCATTTTTGTAAATACCTTTGTGTTTTAAATTTATCTTAGTTTATTGATTTTAGGGGGAGTAAATCCAAAAATTTGAAAATCCAAAAACATCGGAAAAATTTCAAAAACACAAAAACAATAGAAAAACAAAAATGAGTTTCCTGGCGAGCAAAAGAGAAAATGATAGTACATCAGTGGTCTGTCCAAACCTCTTTAAACCTTAAATGGAAAACGATAAGCAGCTCTATATAAGATGTATCGGTAGGCTCACAATCATTTTAAAATGTGCAGGGTGATATAAACTTAAATCGACTGAAGACCAGGTGGGAACCATTCATTGGCATATGGTCTTAGTACCGAAATTTCGTTTGATAGATTGCCGAGGTTCTGAAATATTCGGTCTTTATGCTGCTTATCATCTGGGTATCATGGTTGTATCTTTTACCGAAAAATAACGGGGACGCAAGTCTAGATCTTCCATGATACCATACATACGTGTACATACTGCATACGACCTCAATAAGTGATCAACAATCACATGTCCCTCAACAAATAAGTGATAATATATCACATTTATCCGGGAGTCAAGTTCGTCTCTCTGTTGTACGAAAGTACTGACCTGTTCACGGACTTGCTCCTGTGCCCTCATGCATATGAAAATCAAGTTCCTCATCAATAAGTGATTCTATCACATAGGGCTTGTTTTCAATCAAAATAAGTGAGTTTCTCACATCATATACGGTCAAACAGATGATAATCGGTATACTCACCGGTAAGATGAACCCTCGTGCATACCTTGATACGGGAATGTGTCGTGATGTGGATGAACACCGGTCGGTAAGTATAAATCATACCTTAACGTATCCCCTCGCCATGATTACATCTGATAAGTTGAGCTTATGTGGACAACAATACCGATAATCGTTATAGGATGCTTATCTTAATGTTAACTAATTGAACAACAAGAGCGTTTTGGCATGACCGTACACTGATATGATTCTCTTACCCTCGAAACTCGCAAAAAGAATGTCTGTAAATATTTATTTAATGCTTTCAGTTTCTGCATCTTTGTATATATTTATTTACTGCTTTCAGTCTTTACATTTGAAATATTCAAAAATACCAAAAAGATTTTAGGTGTGTTTTAATATAAACTTTATAAAAGCCAAAAAGATTTTATTTCTATCTTATTTTCGATCGTACGATGTTGGATCTCGAGTCTTCGTTACCTGAAACCTGATTGAAAACCGAAACGACTGAATCTTCATAAACGGTCGAAATTTGCAAGTGTTGAAAGTTAAAATTTGAAATTGATAAAATTTGTTAAAACTTTCAAACTGTCGGACGGTGTTTGTTTAAACAATGGTCACACGTGTGTCGTTTGTTTATGTTTACTATATTCCAAGCAGTTGTTCTCATTACGCGTTTAGATTTCTTGCATGTGCAGATTCTAAAGGCAAGGAGAACATGGTCGATGACAAGCTTCGGAATGAAGACACGACGTGAAGGCACTCAAATGATGAAGATGATCGAGTTGCCACTGACCATCATCAACACCATAAGGATCTCAATTCATAAAGATCAAGACTTTCACGAGCATAACTCAAGGGGGAGCTTATGTTAAGGGGGAGTTGGTCAACACACTTCCTACATGAAACGGGGAGTTTGTTGATACACTTTCTGCTTTCAAGACGTGAAGACTTTAAAGATTCTCCGACGTTGAAGACTTGAAAGGACGTCAAAGACTTGAAGACACGAGGGACCTACAAGAATTAAGATCAAGATCGAGACAAAGCTACAGCCAAGGGGGAGTTTGTTGGTGCACTTATGTCTGTACTTTGTCTGTATTTTGTCATGATACGAAACGATGTCTTTGTGAGTCTTGTAAGTTTGACCAAGTCAACCATCCTCCGGTTTGACTTGGCCAAACAGTTAACAAATTGGTAGTAACCTGTCTGTGTCGAAGGATGTGTCATCGAAGGATTGTTTATATCCTTCGATGAGCTCGAAAGATAACCTTCGAAGGATAGACCACGAAGGATATCATCCTTCGTGGTATATGTGATCCTTCGATGGGTTCCTGGTCGACAGATGATCTTACGATCAGTCTGTCTGATCCTTCGACCAGACGATCTGTGTTGGGTATAAATACCCATGTGTTGTGTTCACTTCAATAGTTAGACATATAGAGAGGGTTAGACAAAAGATAGACAGAAGAGAGACATTTTAGAGAGAACACACACACTGAGAGAGTTTGCAAAACTGATTTGTAAACATTGCGCTGTAACTGAACCTTTCATACGTATTAATACAAGTGGTGTTAATCGGTGAAGTTTGTGTGTTGTGTTTGTGCTTGTTCTATCTCGGTTTGCATGCTAGCTTGGATTCCGCACTTGCTAGTGTGTTAGACATAACAAGGAATAGGTTAAACCTCAACCTCCGAGGGACCTACACGAACAAACGAGACTTGTGTTCATATTCGTTCGCTAAGCTAACCGAACGAAATTTTTTGTTCGCGTTCGTTCGTTAAGCTAATCAAACAAACATAAACGAACTTTCCGCCGAACAGTTTACGAACTGTTCGCTGAATGTTTAGTTCGTTTACGGCCCTATTTAGGTTTTTGGGTGGTGGTGGGTGTTTATGTTTTTTTTTTTTTTTTGTAGTGGTTTTTTTTAGAAGCCTTTGTACAATTCTTACAATAAGAAGCCTTTGTATTTGATTCTAATCCAAACACAGGGTAGAAGGAACCTGGTTACGCACATAAACTTATGAATATGGCCATGTCATCTAAGTGTTGTAATTATAGGTGGTGGTTTTGACCCATTAATCTATATACGGACCAAGGGATGCAAACGAACACGAACAAGATCTTATTTGTGTTTGTTTGTTAAGGAAATATATGTGTTTATGAACACTTACCGAATGGGATTTTATGTCCGTGTTCATTCGCTTAGAAAATGAGCATGTGCATTTGTTAATTTTACATAACGAACGTTCATGAACACAACTGAAAATATACAAACACAAACAAGAGTTTATGAACATAATTTATAATACACTGATGCTTAGTAAATATTTTATTTGTCAGAATTTTAAAGTATTTAAATAAAATATAAAAACTAAAAACACTAATGAACTATCGAACATGTTACCGAACATTCACGAACAATGAACGAACATGGCACATATAACTGCACGTAGCTTGAGCTACGACTCTTCACCTCGTACCCGCACGTAGCTTGAGCTACGACTCTTCACCTCGTACCCGCGCACCGTCACACGTGTCAGCCGGTCATGTGAGTGGGAGTCAGTAAGAACACAGGAGCAGAGATGCTCATCAAAGTATAAGTGCCACACGCAACACGCGTGCAAACACACCGGTCCGTGTGTGCACACCCTCCAAATGATCTTTGATGATTGGACACACGCACGGAAAAGTATAACCCTACGTATCATGAGGGTGACAACACCAGCATTTACACTACAAGAATGCAGGGCAGTCGCGCCATCTATAAACCACCTACGTAGATCGCATACAATCCAGATGTTGTAGACGAATACACTATGGTTTACAAACTACCAGCTGCCACGCAAAGAACTCCAAGTTCTGTCAGAAGATCGCTTTAGCCCCACTTAAAAAAAGCTAAACTTCCACCTAACGTTGGCAAGTTCAGAGGCCTACTAACCCAGATGATTGACATCACATATGTTGAGACCATTGTTATTTTTCTCGGTTCTCTCATATCAGCATTTGAGTATTCACTAGTCATGTGTTAAGGTAGTGTTTGGTATGCAGGAATGAGAGGTGGAATGAAATGGATGATTACGAGAGAATGAAGAAAAGAGTGTTTGGTTGGTCAATGGAATGGAATCACCCATTCCAAAAGGCATTCCATTCCCTCAAAATCATTCCTTCCACCCCCATGTTTTTTTTCCATTCCATCCCCTCTTGCACCATTCATCAACACCATAACCCACCACCTTCGCCACAACCCACCACCACCACCCACCACCAACCACCGACACCATCGCCGCCACCCGCCACCACCTCACCCCGACAGCCACCGTCGCCGCCGCCACCCACTCGCCACCGTTATCACCCACAACCGTGACCAACCGCCAACGCCACTCGCCGTCGCCGCCCACCACCATCGTCGACGCCACCACCACCGCCACCCACCGCCACCTCTGCTGCCACCCAACACCAAAGGCCACCTTGCCGCCACCACCACTCGTCGTCACCGTCGCACCGCCACTCGCCACCACCACCATTACCACCACCCATCGCCGCCGTCGACACCCACCTCCGCCACCTATAACCACCCACAATCACTACCACCGACCACCACCACTCACCGCTGATTTTATTACTCTGTTTTTCTTGCCTACCGAACAATACACAATAATAATTCATTCCATTCACACATGGTAACCAAACAAAACATGGAATAATAATGATCCATTGCATTCCCTCGTCAATTCCATTACCTCGTCCATTCCATTCATTCGTCCATTCCATTACCTCATACCAAACAGATCCATAGTTAATACACAACTTATTATGATATTTTAATGTTACTTATTAGTTGTGTGAACCGTCATGATAATAAAACTACCTTTAGTTATATAAAAAGAGTTACAAATTATACTATAACTTAAAAGACAAAGTCCGGTGGAAACCCCACAGGCTTTGCCTCCCCCCTCCCCCATACATTTACGATGTTGCAATTTTAGCCCCTTAACTTTGGTACTTTCAAAGTTTCATAAAATGACAACTTTAGTCCCTAAACTACTTCTCCATTGTACAAATAGTTTGCTTTTGACATCCCAACTTTATCGTAGTTTCCATTTCAGCCCCAACTTTGTTATAGTTTCCTTCTTACCCCAAAACTTTATAAAACCTTATCTTTACCCTTTCTTAGCCCTTAAGTTTAGGAAATGCAATTTTTAACCACTTAACTTTTTATGAACTTTGTAAATGCTACTTTGACTCCCTCGAGAGTTTTTGGCTTGATGATATAAATTCGAGTTAGTCGGGTCGCGTATAATACATTATGATTGTACGATATAATTCGATTTACGTTACGTTTTGATTCAATCGCAATGCAACTATAGGATACATTGAGTTCAATCGGATATGTCAAAACGTGCGTTTTCATATGGTTAACACATCACATAATGTTTAGACTAACATGTTCGATATTTGCGAAGTACCCGCACAGCAACGCACGCGAGTCTTATTACTAGTTATATATGATAATAAAACTACCTTAGTTATATAAAAAGAGTTACAAATTATATATTTATATTGTTTTTATTATTATACAACTATAGGTTATATTGTTTAGGGTAAATTACTTTTTGAGTCCCTGTGTTTTATGGGTTTTAACTAGTTGAGTCCAAAAGCAAAAAGTTTAACGACCTGAATCCCTATAAGCATTTTCCTTAACCATTTGAGTCCAAATTTCTAACACCATCCATATTTTCTGTTAGTTTTCTATAAAAAGACAAAAATACCCCTGTATCTTCTTCTTTACCCTTATAAAAACCTAAAACCTAATAACCACCATCTCTTTCTCTCTCTAAACATTCTCATCTCTCTCTCATATTTCTCTCTACACCCCCTGCATCCCCACCACCACACCACCACTGTAACCACCAGAGCCACAACCAAAATTATGCAAAAGAGGAATTAGCACAACAGCAAAATAATTGAAGATGGATGATGCACATGACTAGAACGGTATTCAAAGTGGAATTTACTCATAATGGTTTGCTATCAAATTCAAACAAAAAAAACATCCAGAAAGAAACACATATCGGGAGGAATTAGTCAAACATGCCCTATATCCGCGTACCGCTACCGGGGCGTTGGAAAGCTTTGAGGGTACATGATGCAAATTAACACTGTTTTCTCATGATAATCATTGTGGCAGGTAATCTTATTCCCAATCACCCATCACAATCATCTTCAGACTTCAATTCTTCACCTCTCACTCCCAAACAACAAGAATGGAGAAACCCCCCCCCCCCAACCCCAACCCCAACCCCAATCCGATTCGGCATCCTAGGCTGCGCCGACATCGCCTGCTCGGCCCCTCTCCTTCCTCCTCTGATCTTTCTCTCTCTAACCCTCTCTCTCTCCTGCGCTTAACTGTCGCCGCACGCCACCACCGGTTGGTGGTGGTTGGCCGTCTAACCGAGGGTAACAGGGAGGTGTTGGGGGTTTACAGGGGTGCGTGTGGAGTGTGGCTCACCGGAGAAGAAGGGCAGCTGGGGTGTGTGGGTGGTTATCGCCGGTGAACGAGAAGTATAAAGGGTTGTAAGGGTGGCGCTTATCGGAGAAGATAGCCGGAGCTCCGATCTCCGGTCACCGGTGTGTACTCGAGAGAAAACAGAGTGGGTTTGTGTGCTGCTGTAATTTGGAGATGAGATGTAGAACTTTTAGGTTTTAGGTTTTTTTATAAGGGTAAAGAAGAAGATAGAGGGGCATTTTCGTCTTTTAATAGAAAACTAACAGAAAATATGGATGGTGTTAGAAATTTGGACTCAAATGGTTAAGTAAAATGCTTATAGGGACTCAGGTCGTTAAATTTTTTTGTTTTTGGACTCAACTAGTTAAAATCTACAAAACACAGGGACTCAAAAACTAATTTACCCTATTGTTTATAACCCTAGTTACGTTAATATTTATTTGCATGTGAAAAGAAAACAAAATCGATTCCCAATGGCTCTTCTTCTATCAGTCTCCCGGCGTTTCATGTCGAAATTACAAGAATTCCCTTCGATTCATCGTCGTTGCTTTCTGTCAAAAGGTATCTATGAATCGATTCTTTGTTGACGTAGTAATCAGGTAGGTGTATTGATATAAACCAGTAGTAGAAAGTAGAAACCCTAATGATTCTTCTGTCAACATTCTGTTGGTTGATTGATTGATTTTGCTGTAATTAAACCTAATCGATTCTTGATCTACTGATCTTTTTTGTTTGTAAATGAAACCCTAATCAATGATTCATCATATAACTAACCTAATCGATTTACGATATCAACATTCTGATTGATTTTTGAGTTCGTTTGTTTGTTTGTTTGTTATCTTGGTATAAACCTATGTGTGTAAGTAAATGGCCAGTAGCTTGTAATTGAAAACCACCAAATCACATTCTACTATATATTCTGCTATTCTGTTGTTATAACTGAAAAGCTTGGAACTTGAATGAAATTATTGTTTCTTGATAGCAGCAGCAGCAGCATTCTCCACCACGCCCACCGCCTCTGATGAGGATGAACTCAAGGCTATGTACGAGAAATACCTGATTGACTTTGGCAAAACCGACTACAGGCCCCCGGAAGAGAAGGAGCAGAGGTTTGAGATTTTTAAAAAAAATCTCAAGTTTATACAAGACTACAACTCCACTCTTCCTTTCGACAAGGTAGGACTCACCTCTGTCACAGATGCCTTCCCGCATGAGGTTAGAGGTTTGGTCATCTCACCTGAGGACTTATTGGGCATAGGGCCTTTGCCTCCAACCAACGGCGATAACCTTTTACCAGCTTATTTGAAGTTCCCGCGACCACAACATCCTCCGTTTGTCTTTTTGGAGGGGGACCAATGGGACTACTATGTCCCCTCCAAAGATGAAGAAGAAAACCGCGGTTAGTTAGTTAGTTATTTCAAATTCCATCAATAGTTTTGATGATACTTTATTTGGTTTTTTACCTTAAAAAAACATTAAATTTTAAGTCAACGGTCCGTCCTACATACATGAGCTAAAACCATTCTACCTTGGTTAATGGTCGTCGATCGGGGATCATCAACATTACACTGCTAACAACCTTAGTTCCACAACTCCAACAAAACAATTAAACCAAAAAATAAAAGAGAAAATTTATTATCAAGGAAGGATAGGTTAATAATATATTGATGTTTGCAGAAATCTAAAAAAGATCTATAGTTGCACCAATGTTGCCTTAGAAGAATGTTCCTTTTATCATAAAATTTGGTTTCAGTTTTACTTTATATGATCTCCATGTATGCTTGTTTAGTCTCTTAGGGGTAAGTGTGGTCATCACCCATCACTCACTCACAACTTCCAATCAAGTTCCGTCACGTAACTTTATTCCATCACTGGTGATGGATTTTAGTGGAAATGCCCATCACTCACAACACCCAACAATAAACCCTCACATTCCCTTACATTCTTCCATTCTTCACGCGTGATACATTCAACGCGTTATCAAATTGACGCATGATACAATTGATTGGCGGTGGTGTTTGGGATTGTTTCACGCGTGATATACACTCATCACCAGGTAAAAGACCACCACCCCGGGTCCCCTTATCCAACATGGTTTTGTTTTGTGTAGAAAGAAATTTTTGTTGGTTTTTAACATTGAGTGAGTTTATGCAACTTATTACGTGTTTGACTCGTTTGACTTCTTGGCTTATTATCAAGTTGCGTATACCCTTATCCTAGTTTTTTTACTAAGCTAGTAAGAAAAGACATCAAACAGAAGGTTTTATTTATAATTTTTTGTTTTTATATGTTTTGTTTTTTATTATATATTTTTAAAGTTTTTAACCTTTTTTTTTTGTTTTTTTTTTAACTTTTTTTATATTTAAATTTTTTTTTAATTATTAATTAACTAATTTTTTAAATCTCATTCTAACATACCATCCTGACCCTTTTTTCAACATACCCATATCCTGAGCCAAACCCATCTTGATCCTTTACACAAACCCACCCAACCTACCCACTTTGTCGGGCCTAGTTTATATATATATGCTTATTGGAAGAAGAATAAATAATGCTTGGATCATAAATCATAATCCATTATATATTTGATTATTTTCTATGAGGGATTTTGAGGTGTAATCTACTTTTCTTATGTGTCTATTATTCATATTCTTTCTTTATGTGGCTAGTGATTTTGTATCATTTACTGATCTCATGCAACTGTTACACGACACAGAAGAATCATTTTAATATGCTGATTTTGTGACTAAAGGATACCGGTTTGCTTACTGAAATGCTGCAACCTCTGTGAATGTTGTATTTTATGCTTGTATTTTCTGTTCGGTTGGACTTGGTTGTAATTTTTTAATTTTTTTTTATTCTGCTGCTGCAGCCACTGGAACTTATTTATGCTTGTATTTTATGTTCGGTTGGACTTGGTTTGTTTATGTATTCTGTTACCTTATTTTGTATGTTATTTAAGATTGGTGTAGTAACTTTATTTATGTACTGTATTTTCTTATCGTTTGTATCTTGGTGCTTTATGCAATGTGCTCTCATTGAGGCTGGCTAGCTCGATAGCGAAGACCATAGATTGTGTAGTTGTGAAGTATAAAATGCAGCTTTGACTAATTTTTCTCTTTGAGTACAAGTAACTGAACTGATGACTGAAACTCTTAACCCTAAACTTACACTACATGTGTTTTATATTGTATATGTGCCAAAATAATAAAAGATGCATCATAATGTTGGACCTTTTGGCTAATAGATTCAGCACTAAAGGTGTGTCCTTGTTAGATGGTTGTGTGATTTGACTGAGGTCCTGATCATAGCCTTGTTCATGACTGTGCGGATATGACAAATGGAATGGAATGGACCAAAATGGGGGTTTGGCCGCCACCGCCGGTATTCCATTCCTTCGTCTTTATGTCTATCAAACGACACAAAATAATGATTCATTTCATTCGGACCTTTGAATGCCGTTCATTTCATGTGTGTAAAAGTCGAGTCAAATTTGCTATAGTAATTAACTTTCAATATATTATATTAGCATTTTGAATAAAAATGATTATCTTTAAATGAAGCCTAATGATTGCTTAAACCATTTCCAACTCAAAATCTCACACACACTCGTAAACGTGTTCGGTCTGCTATCACATCATATTTTTATTCATCTTTACCGATATGATAGCTGAGTAAAAGCGTTTGTGGAAGTCTAGGTTTACAAAATGTGAACAAATTCTAGAGAGATAAGCGTTTTTAGCTAAATTACAGGGATGAAGATGAGGATTCTAATGTAAATTCTCATTAGCCGGTCTAGTTAACACCACAACTAATCGAGTTTGTGGTAGCCTAGGTTAAAAAAATACAATCAGAATAGCTAGCTACCAAGTTTCATTGCAGATAAAGACTTTATAAATCATACTTACAGCAATACTTATACATGAACATAAAGCTACCGCGCGGATTCAAATGTTCAAGCATACCTAATGCAAGTTCAACGGATTGTCAATGGTTGATCCTCTTCCATCTTTGACATAAACACATTTTTTTAGCTTGATTTTTAGTATCCTTTCAGATTTCCTCTTCCTCGCATTATGGATTGGTTTTTGTTTCGCACTACTGATTTTTTTTCACCTTCGGTTGATGAGACTCGATCTGTTGACTGTTTTGCTCACCACCAGCAGCAAGCGTCTCCGTCCTTGAAACATGTTGAGGTAGAATGAATTTTGGACTTGCTCGTAGGAACAAACGTGTCGTGTCCTGTAAGTCTTAGCCTATGATTTAGGATCGGTTATTATGTGCATTCATTTTAAATATTTGTTACCTAGAATAGGAGATTGTATTTCAGTATATATTGTAATCTTTATACAGAGAATAATCAAGGGATTACATTCAACCTCTTACACGGTATCAGGCCAACCCTAGGCCTCCTCTTCGTCACCCTCTTCCCTGCGGTTTCCCTCTGCCTTCGCTTCAATCCAACCTCATCCTCTTCCCTGCGGTTCCAATGGACTCCAAACTCCACCCAGCAGTTACTGTTACCAACATCAAGTCCTTCATCCCCATCACCCTTGAATCGGACTCCGCACAGTACTCGACGTGGTCGGAGTTCTTCCGAATCCACTGTCGAGCGTTCCTTGTCTCTAATCATCTCGAACCTCCTGCTACTACCACTTCCGATACCACCAAAACCACCTCCCCACCCGACACTGACAAAACATCATCCTCGAAACCCGCCCTCGATTCGTGGGAGAGGCTAGATGCCATAGTCCTTCAATGGATCTATGGCACCATCTCCCCGGACCTCGTTCAAACCATCATGAAGAAAGGCTCCACTGCCTATGTTGCGTGGGCTGCCCTCGAGGCCTTGTTTCAAGACAATAAAGGTGTTCGTGCCCTTTACCTGAAACAAAAGTTCAACTCTACTCGTCTTGAAAACTTTTCCAATATGGCCACCTATTGTCAGGAACTTGCCGATCAACTCAACAATGTTGAAGCCCCTGTTGACGACCAATCTCTCGTGTTGCAAACCCTCGCCGGCCTAACCGATTCCTACGAAGTTGTGGCCATTGTTCTTGGTAACACAAAACCCCTGCCATCTTTCAACGAGGTCCGCTCACAACTTTGCATGAATGAGACCCGCAAATCCAATCAAGCCTTCACCTCTGCCAACTCAACCGGCTCGGCTCTCCACGCCGCCTCTCGGCCTACTGACTCCCACCCCAACACCGCTTCGCCAAATAACACCACTCCCCCTACCGAATACCGCACCGACACCGGAAACAACCGGGGTCGCTCTCGCGGACGTGGTCGTGGCAGACCCTCATGGAACCGCAACCGCAATCCAAACCAATCAGCTCAACCATTTCCAGCCCCATTCCCTTGGCCATACGGCCCACCAGCATGGCCAATGCCCCTCAACAAGCCTCACAGTGGCCGACTTGGTGATGCCCCGCCCGCGTTGCTTTTGCCATATGTAGAACAACTAGGTGATGCCCCGCCCGTGTTGCGTGGCGATGGCCGAATAATTCTCAACCAATTAAAAAAACAGTACTATAGTTTTGCTAGAAATAAAAAGTAAAAAGAGTGTTAGGCAGCTCTTTGACACGATTTTTAGTTGTGGGCAAAGTCATATTTTTATTTTTACTTGGGGGAAAATCAATTTTTTTTCCCGAGGGTAAAATCCTAATTTTTAGCTAGGGGAAAACCATATTTTTATTTTGCGCTTGGGGCAAAAACGTAATTTTGAATTGAGGGTGATATCGTGATTTTGAACCGAGGGGAAATTCGTAAATTTTAGCTGGGGGCAAAAGCATAAATTTATTTTGAACTGGAGGCAAATACGTAATTTTAAACTGTGGGCAAAACCGTAATTTTAAAGTAGGTATAAAATAATAAACCGGTGTAAATTCGTAGTTTTGAGACGGGGGGAAAAACAAAATTTTATATTGAACTGGGGTGAAAACGTAATTTTGGCTGAGGGTAAAAGCGTATTTTTTTTACCGAGGGCGAAATCGTATTTTTTAGCTCGGGGCAAAAGGGTAAATGTATTTTGAAGTTGAGGCAAAACAATATTTTTTAACTGGGGGCAAAAACGTAATTTTAAAGTGGATATAAAATAATAAACTGGTTGGTCCAATGGGTATTGCTCGCCGCCCATTTGAACTAATGGCATAGAAACACCGTTGCAGGGCAAAAACGTAATTTTAAAGTGTGTATAAAATAATAAACTGGTTGGTCCAATGGAGGAGAGACGGCCGCCCATTTGAACCAATGACAGGGTGATACTATTCCCTGCCATGCCATGTGGTTTGTATATGTTCAAAATGTTAAAGTAGAACTAGTGGAGGACTGGCAAAAAAACACCAAACAAACCCAACATACACCTGGAATCAAACAAAAGAAAAATACATGATACCCAACCCGTTACACATCTATAGTCCAGAAAACGAATTATCACACCATTTGTTCCGGTCAATATATAGAGTTTTGCCCTTTGTTTTAATCATTCAAAAGCTACGAGTTGAATGTCTTCAAATAACCTTTCAGGCTTGCACATTTTGGACTTGAAAACTTGATCGTTGCGGTTAACATCAGTTTTAAAGGTTCAAAACCAAATACCCATTACTTGTTATTGGATTGGGTTGAGCTATATAAGTTTAAGACAAAAATTGTAATTGAGTTTGGCTAAATAACAAAACTTAAATAGCCATTATTTGTTATTCAGTTTGAACCGAATTTGGATTTTTGGAACTGTAACCCAATTTGATTTCGGTTTAAAAGCGTATCAGAAACCAAACATGTAATTAGGTTTAGTTTTAAATTAATTCAATTCGATTTGGTTTTTGTTTTAAACTAGAATTACCACCCGCTGCATTGCAGCGGGAGATTCGTTAGTTATATATCATATTAGATGAAAGGAATAACTGAATCGATCTCTGACTTGAATGTTGTGACAGACCTATCAAACGGGGAAGAATAGACGCGTTGCGACGGATCTGTTAAACAAGAAAAAATAAATGAAAAAACGTTGAACCTCACACGCACGTTGCGGCGTGTTAACTCGGAAAATTTAGAACAAAACGTTAAACGGAAAAATTGCGAAAGATGAAAAGTACAAGGGACCATAGCTGAAAGTAAAAAAGTGTTGGAGTTAAATCGCAAAAGATGAAAACTTTTGAATCAGAAGTGAAAAATCAAATAAATCAAAGGGGTCAAATTACCAAAGATAAAACTTTAGACTTAAATTGCCAAAGATTGAAACTTTAGAGTTAGAAAGAAAAAATCCATTTATTTAAAAAAAAATCTCAAAGCCAAAGGTACAACAATCATAAATACAAATATGTTCCTTATTTATAGTAACTAGGGTTAAGACCCGCCCGCGTTGCGGCGCGGGTACATCGTAAACATTGAATGGATTAGGCCAAACGTTATATGATGCATTAACCATATGAAAACACACATTTCGACGTATCCAGTTAAACTCAATGTAACCTGTATAAGCATTGTCATTGGATCAAACGTAAAGTAAATGGAATTCATGTCAAACAATAACTTGAATTTATACGAAACGTACATAAAAATATGCACGTAAAAATGGTTTCTTTAAACGAAAATGTATTATACTTGACCTGACTCGTCTATAAAAAAAGTTTACGTCGGAATGTAGAAGAAATCATATTTATACATACCCGTACATAAAATATGCACGTAAAAATAGTTTTTATGTAAAGGAAGTATAGGGGTAAACCGAAACAAAATATTAGTAAAAAATTTAATAGGTTAAAAACGTTCGTAAAACCGTGCAAGTAGCACCAATGCCACAACGACATCGACTCTCAACATCGTAAAAATAAAATAGATAAAATGGTAAAAATTACACTGAACGAAAAGGAGACTAAAATCGTTGAACCACGCACACCCGTTACAGTGTGTTAATGCGAAGAAATTAACCAGAAACGTAAAATGTAGAAAATAATAACTTAGTCGATCTAGGACCCGCCCATTGCGGCGAAGTTTTCAAAAGGGAAAAAATGCGCGCGTTGCGACGGGTCTGTCAAATATGGAGAAATAGAGCAAAAACGTTGAACCTCACATGCACGCTACGACAAGTTAACTCGCAAAATTTAGAACGAAACGTAAAACGAAAAACTTGCGAAAGATAAAAAGTATGGAGGACCAAAGTTGTAAATAATAAAGTGTTGTGGTAAATTACAAAAGATAAAAAGTATGGAGGACCAAAGTAGTAAATAATAAAGGGTTGTGGTAAATTACAAAAGATGAAAAAGTTTTAGTTAAAAGTAAAAAATTTAAATGGGTTAAATGCAAAAGATAAAACTTTAAGGTTGAAAATGGAAAATCAAGTAATTGATTAAAATGTAAAAGATAAAACTTTAAGGTTGAAAGTGGAAAA
Organism: Helianthus tuberosus; assembly: GCA_030545235.1. NCBI lineage: Eukaryota > Viridiplantae > Streptophyta > Magnoliopsida > Asterales > Asteraceae > Helianthus > Helianthus tuberosus. The sequence continues at coordinate 11,721,800 of CM060381.1, forward strand.
TCAAGTTTTTTTTTTTTTTTTGAAAAATTCCCTAAGCATAGGGTACAAGTTATTATGCATAAAAAAGTTGATAATTTATATATGGAATAATTTAATTTAATTTAATCTAATCGTATGAAAGCACATATAGCATGGCCTTGTAATTATATAAGTTGAGTTTGCTAGACTATTAATCTTCAGCCGGAACCAAAAACAAAGTTCATATTCAACTCAAGTTAGATTGTCGCTTTACGAGTTAGCTCGTTTTTTATTTTTAATTTTAATGATTTTATATGCTTTATGTATAGGGATCAAATATAACAAGTTAACAACATACTCAAAGATCAAATAAAACAAGTTAACAACATGCTCAAATTACAGCAGTCTCAAACAACTCTAGACTATCAATATTGAAGGAAAATCAAGGATCAATTTTTATTCTAATGAGGTATCTTACTTTAATTGAAAGTTTATACGAAATAACTAACTCAACCCAGATTAGTTGGAGTTGAGATGCGAACGAGTTTGTAATGAACTCATTACAAACATTATCTGCTTGTAATTTTAATTAACGAAACATATTTCATATACAATGAATAGAAGAGACTTTCACCTCAAATTCTTACTAGAAGTTTATACAAAATAACTAGCTTAACCTAAATAATTCATTTTAACTAATTCATTGCAAATGTTATTAGTCTAGTTTTAATTCAGGAAGATTATTTTTATTACATACAACTATTTATACATCTTTAGTTAATGATGGTGATTTGTACTTTTTTTAAATTAACATTTCATTGTCTATACGTCAGGAAACAATTATATATACTATCTTGACATTGCTAGAAGCCTGTGGTGCTTTTGGAAAAGGAAGACTTCCATTTACTTCTTCTATAATTGTTTTGGCATATACAACTTTAGGGAACATCATTTTGTTAGTCATGGATGTGGTAAACAAATCTGTATATTCAATGCAAATTGCATATGTTGATCAACTTACTTTAAATTAAGTTAAGGAAATATGGTTTTTTGGCTTAATGCGGGCTCATAAATTGTTAGTTTCAACCGTCAGTGTAAGAGGTAATTGGATTTTGACTCGAGCAGTGACAAATTATGTTGTTTTCAGCCACATTTCCAGTTACAATCAAAAGAGTTGAAATACATACGTGAAACAACCACCAATGGGGTGGTGGTCTATTGGCAAAGGCAAAGTCTTTAAAAAACACCTTGGTTGGGAGGGGGAAAGTCTTGGGTTCAAGTCTCATAGACGACAGGGGATTAAAGAAATTAGCCGTTCAAATAAAAAACATACGTGAAACAGCCTTTTGTTGAGCTCAAAGTAAGAGGGTCACAGCTACCGTTATATTAAAGGGGTCAGTATAAAGTATTTTGATAAACGTGTCATCAAACTTATCATATTTAGAATGCAAATATTTTTTTTTTTGTCATTCTAGTATTAATATACCCTTCCACCGGACGGGTATAGAATTAGTTATTTATATCCAGATAAATGTGATAAGTTAAATTTCAAAAGTTCAAACTATGTAGCAAATATTGACCCATCATATCATTCTAAAAAAATGAAATATACCAATAGTTCTAATTTATATATTACTATGTTAAAATACGTCTATTACACGAATTAATAAGGGTAATAAATTTTTTTATGTTTCTTGGTTGATTTTTTGATTGTTGAGGAAAATAAGAAAACAATAATTTGATTGGAGAGAAAAATATGGAAATGATTGGGCAACTTCAACAGAAGTGAGCCGTGGATCATGAAAGATTAATAAAAGAGTTAAATGTTATTTTAGTCCCTATAGTTTGGGTCATTTTGTCAGTTTAGTCTAAAGGTTTCATATCTGTGGGTCTGAAAAGGTTTCATCGTTGCCATTTTAGTCCACTGGGTTAACTTCATCCATTTTTTCTGTTAAGGAGAAGGGCAATTCGGTCGAGTGTTTTTGTACGACAAACAAATAAGTCCTAAAATATCGGAATAATCAGATCAAAAAATCGGCTCATTAATTTGTTAATATCAAAGTGAATATAAAATGAATAATTGGCAGTACCTATTCTAATCAATATGAACTCAATATGAAATAGACCCTTAATTTGAATTTTATAAAAGAATTCTTCTGTTTTCTGAATTCTAAAAAAAAAAAGAAAGAAAAAATACAAAAATTTTTTATTGATTTTATTTTTAAATTTTTTATTGATTTTATTTTTAGTATATTTTCACTCAAATTTTGGTGGTGGGGAGTCTTCTTTTCCCCATCGACCTTTACAAGAATGACAAATTCTTATGTTTCTCGGGAAGGCTAGATATAATATTTTTAGTTCAAATTAATGAAGTGTTTAAACTAATTACATATAAAATGACCGAATTGCCCTTCTCGTTAACAGAAAAATAGATGAAGTTAACCCAGTGGACTAAAATGGCAACGGTGAAACCTTTTTGGGCCCACAGGCAAAAAAAATAACCCTTTGGACTAAACTGGTAAAATGACCCAAACCACAGGAACTAAAATGACATTTAACTCTTAATAAAAAAATCAAGAAAAAATAATGTTGTGACTTGTGGTTATAGTATTGTGTCATGTGACACACATTTACTTATTTATTAAGTATAAAGGTTTATTTCAATATAAAAAATTGAGAAAATGTATTTTTATTTGTACTGGTTTTACCTATTTTGTACTCGTATTGTGTGGTAGTCGTGTTGATTTTACAAACTAGTACCTGTACGAGTGATAAAAAATAAAATAAAAACAAAATAGTACCAAAGCGGATACCGTGCCGAAATACCCTTACCAATACTCGTACAAATATCTTCGGTACGTTTGGTACCCGATTTTGTTCAAATTTGGTACTAGTATTTTCAGTACCGGTATGAGTACGGGTACAATACCAATCCCATCCTTAGTACCAATACGATATAAGTATCAAATAGGTAAAATCGATATGAGTACCATAAATACAATAATACGAAATAAAACATAATCTAAAAAGAACTTTTAAAGTTCTATATAAAATTCGGTACCAGTATCCATTTTTACCCGTACTCGTACCGATACCGAAAGTACCAAATACCAAATCAATAAAACCGGGTACCAATACATGTACCGAATAACTAAAATTGATACGGGTACGAGTACGGTATGGTTAAGGGTATTTGGGAAAAAAAAAAGTTCATCCCTACTTTGGCACTATTTCGTTGGGCTTTACCCTTACTATTGTCGCCTACCTTATCGCTTATCATGCAAGTATGGTCTTCTTCATGTTTGTCGCTATAAAGATATATTTATTTGTAGAGGTATGGTATGGTACCCGACTCAAACGATCAGTCATTTCTGTTATCGCATTTTATTATGTTATTTATTATTGTGTATTATCCTGCGAAGCGCAACACAGTGTAATTTATACTACATTAGGATATGGGCTTGTAGAGACAACCCCTAACTGGGCTTGGCCCATTGAGGTTAGGGTTGCACATGTCTCCTATATAAGGAGGTCTTCACCTCACTACTAGGGCAAGAGACATGGGGCAAACACACTTTTTGTAGTTGAAAAAGGGGAATTCTTTCCTTACCGACCATCTCTACATATCCACTTTTCTCTCTTCTCCATTGCAGATCTGGCTTCAAGAGGAAGAGCGGGGTGTGATTCTCCTTCCTCTTAGAGAAAGCGGTTCCAATCACCCAAACGGTGATTCCATGTTTCTTCATTGGCTCCCACCGTATCAAAATCTAGATCCAAGAATCACAACTGGTTTTTCTCCATTCCATCTTCCAGATTTGCGTCCTTCATTTTCTTTTGAATTCAAACCTTCAAATTTGTTCTTTTAGAGCTCAAAAATAAAATTATTGACGAACACTTTTTAGATCTGTTCTATCAAATTCAAAAAATCAGATCTACCGTTTTCTCTCATATTCAAAACATCCGATCCATGTAATTTAAGTTCCATATACAATTTCTGGATTTGAAACAATTAGATCTATACTCATTTAAAGATGGATACACAATTTTAGATGCTCTCGGATATGGTTTACTCAAGGTCCTCTAACCTTTTATCATAAATAGGAGATACCAAACCTTTGTCGTTTAGACTGAAAACCATGGCTAACACAGTACAGTGAAGGCCCACTTTTATTCGACATATGAAATAGGTTCTATGGCTCCTTTTTAATATTCTCCATAAACTTCACGCGCACATTTTCTGGTTTCATTTTCCATATGAATTCTTTGTACTAACATAGATGCAGTTCGCTCGCATATCAATGACATGCCTCCATTACCACGCGGAAATGAACCCCTGCCCCACCAGGTGATCAACCGGGACACACTTGCTACCGCCGATTACAATCGATCTCACCTCGCCCAGCTCCGGCAGGCTACCATGTCTCCCCGCCATCTTGGCGGACCATCGTCACATGCAAAAGTATCACTACAACCCAGTCACCAAGGGGAACAATGTACCACCTAACAACCGTTGTAGATAGTATTATCATGCGCAAGGTTAAGGTATGTTTTGCAGTGACAAGTAACTCTTGAAAGTTGCAACCAAAACTCTTACTTACAAATACCCTGTTTATACCCATAAGTCACATATTGGCGGACTGTTTTTGACTTGCCGGCGCATCCAGGCTCCGTTTTGGCGGACTGTTTTTAACCCGCCGGCGCATCCAAGATTCGTTTCGGCGGACCATTTTTAACACGATGACGCATCCAAACTCCGTTATAATGGACTGTTTCTAATCTGCCACACGTTTGAAATCAACCCATGCAGATAACCTTCCATTTGTCATGGGCCTCCGGTGGGGTGCGTGACTGATAAGCCACTGTTGGCATGAGTATATAACCTTCAATAACACACTTGAGCATCTGCCTAAGCATCATAGACCTTTGTATGAAAATGGAAACCACATCAGATACGTCTTTTGGGATGAATCTTTTATTATACCAACAAAAGTACCTAGTTATTATATATTTTTTAAAAGTAAGAACTGTGATTGGAGGATCTTTATTTTTTCCGTTTAGTTTCTCTTCAAATATGTCTCTAACTCAACATTTCCAATTCAAGGGATTATAGAAAGAAAAACGTCGGAATCCATGGCTTTTTTCTCTTCCGCAAGAATGGAACAAAATGTAAGCTTTTAGCTGCCATTGAGCTCATTTTGTTTGCTATTATGTTTACTAGGCTTGTAGTGTAACATCTGTGCTTGTAATCATTATGAACAATACCATTATCAATAAAACAATGTCATTTGATCCCAATGTTTGTTTGGTTATGTTTTACATTTTTCATGTTTTGACTTTTATTCAATTTCAAACTCTATATCACTTTCTAGAGAGTTATACGCAAACTGGTGCGTAAACGTAGCCAGTTTAATGCGACAAATACTCCGTAACATCAATATATACTTAACATACCTTAAATAACCCTTACATAACTTAGAAATAAGTTTTGAAGGCTTTGGTATGGCAAAAACAAGTTAATTCGCTTACAGGGACTAAACTTGACAAACTGCGAAAGTATGCCAATTTGAACTGTAACGAACATTCCGGAACATGACCATAAGTTAAACATACCATAAATATCCTTTACATAGCTTAGAAATAGGCTTTGAGGGGTTCGGTATGCTAAAATAAACTTTTGGGGTCATTCAGGGACTAAAAGCGTCAAAAAAAAGTGCACAAGTTTGCATTTTCGCGCATAACTTACGTTCTGAATACATCCGGACATCCAAAAATTTATGTAAGCACTAAAATATTTTATTTTAGTGTTTGGTATAAGAAAAATCCATTCGTCACGCCATTTGGATCATTTTTCGTGCTTATGCGCATTCCGTCGTAATTAACCGAACAACGTAACCGTGTGGCTAAACGAACCGACACCCGATATATTTTTGAACACATTTTAAGTTCCCTATACTTTAACTTCATTTTAGAGCTTTGAAATGGGGTTAACGGGGCTTAAACGTGTCAAAAACGCATCGAAAACCAAGTTTTGAGGTTGCAGGGACTGAAACTGTAAATCTGCCAAACTAGGTCCGTAAGTAGGGGCCAGATGCAGCAAAACATTTTTTTACAGCTGTTAACAACCCTTAACACTCTCCAAAGGCCAAGTGCCAAGTGTCAAACTCTTATGGTGGATGGCAAATGAGTTACCACAACTTTTCAACAAGTGTACGGCTTAGATCGTGCCCCATTTTCCAAGAAATGATCCTAACGGTGAACCGAAAACTATAAAAACCCGCCTCCACCCTTCACTTTTCCTCACAAGAATCTGATCTAATGTGCTCTAAGTTGAAACCTTTGTTTCATACCTGAGCTATTTTGATCTAGATTAGCATTCGGGGACCCTTCGTAAGTGTTCCTTCGTTCTTTTATTTCTTTTCGAGTCCGAAAGTCAAACTTTGTTTGACTTTCTGCATTGACCAGTTTATGGTCAATGCGAAGTTCTTTTGAACTTCGCAACGTGATTGTAATCACGATGGTTATAGTCCCTTGTGACTATGCCTACTGATTACCACGTTGTCTAGGGTCGTAAGGGTAAGCGATCTGATAAATCGCTTATACCTTCGAACCCGACCCATTTGGTCGATCATTAGGATCCGACCAAACACATTAGGTGACCATAGTATATAGGGAATAACCTTCCGAGGTTATACCTTATGGTCGCTTTGTTTAGGTAGTTGTATGATAGGTAGTTTATATGCCTTAGGTAAATTACCAAAATGCCCTTTTGACGCCAAAATTCATTTTAAGCATATGTAACATAAATTTTGGTATCTAAACTGTTTTGGTAACAATATTAGATATGTTAAGGAATATTTTACTTGTCATAGGACTAGTTAGGCGGTCCGAACGCGTTTCACGCAAGCGACGCGTTAAAGTAGCATAAGCTACCTAAACGGGTCATAATGGGTCGTAAGCACTTATGTTAGGTTTCATTTAGTATGTACGCTTTGTTAAACCATATTACACGAGTCTCCATACTCGTTTGGTTTACGAACCCGCATTCTATCCGATCTTCCGATTTAGGTCCGGTTTATTGACATAGTTACCTATATTAGGTGCCGTTTGATTCCGTGATCTCTAGCATTGCTTGGTGGTTATCTTAGGACTTATGAGCAATCTCAAGTGACTACATAGACCCCTCTTTTACTGTTTTCCAAACTGTTTTGGGGTGAAACACATGTGCCTACTTGTTACTTTCATGCTTTCCATGTTTTCACATCATATACCTGCTATGTTCGTTAGTTCATTATAGTACATGTTTTACATTACATTTCATGCTATGTATGCCCATTGTGTGCGTACTTAGTACATTGTTTTACATTACATTTCATGTTATGTATGCCCATTGGGTGCGTACTTAGTACATTGTTTTACATTACATTTGATGCTATGTATGTCCATTGTGTGCATACTTAGTACATTGTTTTACATTACATTTCATGCTATGTCTGTCCATTGTGTGCATACTTAGTACATTGTTTTACATTACATTTCATGCTATGTATGCCCATTGGGTGCGTACTTAGTACAGTTGTTTTCATAACATGTTTACATTTTGGTATGACGTTTGGGTTGTTTACAATGGAACAATACATTCATTAACATTAGCTACGCCGTTCGTTAGTAGGTAGTGGTACCATAGGAATTGACAACTCCCGTTCCTGAAATCCTGGGTTTGTTTGGATTGGAAGGAATGACCGAATTCGATATACATAACTTAGATAAACCATTAATTTGTTTAAGGGTTTATCGCCACAGTCTCAAGGCTTGGATGTATGCATTTTCACAATATCGCATAAATGTTTGTATCAGTAAAGCATGCATTTGTTACACAAAACATAACTTTGATTTAAACCATGTTTTACTTCAATACCTTGTTTTTGTGCATTTTACATATGGTTTAGTTGATATATTTCACTGACCATACATGATATTTTTGGGTAAACATTACATGATCTACATTAACATAAACATTTTGACATTGATATACACATTTAGTGGTTTACATTGGACATAGACATTTCAATATGGTTTACACATTAACACATGACAATTCATTTATACATGAACAATTTTCATTGATGGTTGGTTTGGGTAAATGATTCGAGTAACGAGGCGTGTGTAATATAATACAAGCATGGTGGATACGCCGCCGGTACTTCCTATAAATAAGTGTTTGTATGATATTTCATGTCGTAGCGTTACTTAAATCATTTCAATATTTGACATATTACATTTTACATAAACAACTTATTTTCACAAGACGTTGATTTACATAACAACTTATCTTATACAAACTCATTTTTACTTGGTTATTCATTTAATCTTACATTATTCTCTTGCTTATACATATCATTGCTTTTTAATGATTTACGAAACAAAACAACTTACAAGGTTCATGACTGACTGTTATTAAACAATTTTTCCTAAACTTATAAGTCATGAATCCTATTTTAGCAAAACCTATGTATCTCACAGGCATTTTTATGCTGACGTACCTATTTTCACATGTGTTTTCAGGAGCTTTTCCGTAGAATGATGATCGTGACACTAGGGCGGACCTGTGCCTTAGAGACATAAAACGAAGATAGACTTAGTTTAATTATGTTTTGTACTCTTGTTTTTGTTTAAGACAATGTAACTCTTGTGTTGATAAATAAAATACAACTTTGGATGCCATGGTTATGAAACAATTAATTCTGTTACAACACTCCCCGACGTTTTCCGCCACGTTTTGTATATTATACGTGGTCGGGGTGTGACAGAAGAGTTGGTATCAGAGCCAATGGTTATAGGGAATTAGGTTTTTAGTAATTCTTTGACCTAGACTATAACCTTTCTAGGAACCTAACACAAGTTATCTTGTGTTTAGATCTTAAAACATGCACATCACCTATCCTTAGGTGATTATCAAAACAAGAACCCAATTTTCCGAAACGATTTTTGAAAAAAAAAACAATCTTCTGTTTTTGGATAATTTATTACATGGTTTTGAACCCTCTTTTGTAAGGTTTTGAACCCTTCCAGTTTGACTAAATTTTTGGCCTTGTGCCTTCAAATTTCCAAAATCTCGTCAAAGTTTTGGGTTTTAAATAATGTGAACACGTGCAAACTGGAAGAGTGAATGCCTGTATTCTGGGTTTTCTGTCTAGGCAAGCACTTCGTATATATCTCATCAGACGCGAGACCAGTTGTGCTTACCTGGGAATTCTCGGGATGAGTGTTCACTTATAGGCGAGCATGTCTTCGCGATACATTATTTTTGATCCATTTACTTGGATTAGTCACTGTGCGTCGTTTGTTTGCTTGGTAATGCGGACGAATGACCACCATCTTTGCTTCTGTTAATTTTGTTTCATCTCATTCTCTTCATCCAAACATCTCACTCGTTTCCTTTCATGTTTTCCTCTTTTAGAATGCCTCCTCGACGCGAAAACCAGATAGCAACTGCCGAACTGGCAGAAATCATTGCGCAGCAGATGGCTGCTCAATTCCCAAACCTCTTTGCTCAATGGAACCAAGCCAACAACAACAACAATGCTCCATGCAAATACAAGGATTTTAACTCGGCTAAACCACTCAAGTTTAGTGGTTCTGAAGGAGCGACTGGGCTTCTTCAATGGTTCGAGAGCATTGAGAATACTTTCCGCCACGTGCAGTGTCCAGATAATTGCAAGGTCGAGTTTTCTTCGAGCGTGTTTCAGAAGAGGGCTCTCACATGGTGGAACAAGGTTATGAGAGACCGAGGTGCAGAAGTTGCTCTAGCACAAACTTGGGCTGAACTTAGGGCCCTTATGATGAGGGAATTCTGTCCTCGCCATGAACAGCGAGCGTTGGAGAAAGAGTTTGATGACTTGAAACAAGATAGTGGTGAGCATCGGGCGTATACTGATAGGTTTGAGGAGTTGAGTCTGCTATGCCCAACAATGGTTACCCCACTCGACAAGGCTATCGAAAGGTACATCGACGGCCTACCTGACTCAGTGCAAGACATCATTACTGGTAGTAAGCCTGCCACACTCCGTCAGGCGATCGAGTTATCAGCGACTTTGACTGAGTCGCAGATTCGGAAGAATAAATTACACAGGAAGGGTGACAAGGGCAAGAAACAGTCGTCTGACAAGGAAGATAGCAAGAAAGGTCAAAACAAGAACGGAAAGGATTCTGGTTCATCGAAAAGGGCAAGGAAGCGTAAGGCTTCCCAAAACTATGTTGTCACTGCACAAGCTAACCAGACAGCTCCCACAACCAACCCGCACAGCCTCCAGCGAAGAAGCCCTATTCAGGGAATGCACCTTTGTGCAATAGGTGCAACAGTCACCATCAGCCGCAACATCAGTGCCGTTTCTGTACTAACTGTGGGAAGTCAGGTCATCTTGTCGATGTTTGTCGGTTTGCTCAGAATCGGGCAGTTCAGAACCCGGCTGAACAAGCTGCTCAGCCTCCTGCTCAGCAACAGGGTCAAGCTGCACGACCACACTACCCACCAGGTGCTTGTTATAACTGTGGGGATCTGACCCACTACAGAAACCGGTGCCCAAGGCTAGCTAACCAGAATCAGAATGCAAATCAGAATCAGGCTCCGGCTCGAGGGCGAGTCTTTAACATGAATGCTCAAGAGGCACAAGCAGACAATGAAGTGGTGAACGGTACGTTCTTTATTAATAATCAGCCTGCATCTGTTCTTTTTTATTCGGGTGCCGACAAGAGTTTTGTGTCATTGTCTTTTGAGCCAATGCTTCGCGTGTCTAGAACAAAACTAGGTAAACCTTTGACAGTAGAGGTTGCTAGTGGTGAACCCATTATTCTTGATTCTGTTCTTCGCAACTGCCAGTTGAACCTTAACGACCATCTTTTTCCTATCGACCTCACGCCAATGCAACTTGGAAGCTTCGACGTCATTGTGGGTATGGATTGGTTATCCAAGCATCGCGCAGAGATAGTTTGTTCTGAGAAGATTGTTCGTGTGCCGCTTTCGACAGGCGAGATCCTACAGGTTCAAGGTGAGAAACCGTCTGGTGGCCTCAAGCTCATGTCTTGTTTTAAAGCTCGGAAATATCTGCGAAAGAACTATGTGGCTTTCTTAGCACATGTTACAGCAGATAAAGGCAAGGGTAAGTCTATTTCAGATATTCCTGTCGTTCGGGATTATTTTGAAGTTTTCCCTGAAGAGTTACCTGGTCTACCTCCAGCACGCCTAGTCGAGTTCCGCATTGATCTCGTACCTGGTGCAAATCCCATTGCCAGAGCTCCATATCGTCTTGCACCATCTGAGATGCAAGAGTTGTCTAAGCAGCTTCAGGAGCTCTCTGACAAAGGTTTTATACGTCCTAGCTTTTCACCTTGGGGTGCTCCCGTTCTTTTTGTCAAGAAGAAGGATGGATCTTTTAGGATGTGTATCGATTATCGTGAGCTTAACAAGCTTACCATCAAAAATCGATATCCCCTACCGCGCATAGACGACCTCTTTGATCAGCTGCAGGGCGCTTCTTATTTTTCGAAGATTGATCTGCGTTCCGGGTATCATCAACTTCGTGTGCATGAAGAAGATATTCCCAAGACGGCGTTCCGCACTCGGTATGGGCATTACGAGTTCACAGTCATGCCATTCGGTTTGACTAATGCTCCTGCTGTTTTCATGGACTTAATGAATAGGGTCTGCAAACCTTATTTGGATCAGTTCGTCATTGTTTTTATTGACGACATCTTGATTTATTCTAAGACACGAGCTGATCACGAGCAACATCTTCGTCTTACTCTGGAACTCCTAAAGAAAGAGCAACTTTTCGCCAAATTCTCCAAGTGCGAATTTTTGGCTTAAAGAAGTTCAATTTTTGGGACATATTATCAACGAACGAGGTATTCATGTAGATCCCTCCAAGATCAGTGCGATTAAGGATTGGGATACGCCTACTACTCCTACTGAGGTTCGTTCTTTTCTTGGTCTAGCGGGTTATTATCGCCGCTTCATAGAAAACTTCTCGAAGATTGCAGTTCCTCTAACTGCTCTAACTCAGAAAAACAAACCCTTTGATTGGGGATTCAAGCAAGAGGAAGCGTTTCTGACTTTGAAACAGAAACTTTGTGACGCGCCTGTTCTAACTTTGCCTGAGGGCAATGATGATTTCGCCGTTTATTGCGATGCATCTAAATTGGGTCTTGGCTGTGTTCTGATGCAAAGGAACAAAGTCATAGCCTATGCATCGAGGCAGTTGAAGATACATGAGAAAAACTACACCACTCATGATCTTGAGTTAGGTGCAGTTGTCTTCGCTCTTAAGATCTTGAGACACTATTTGTACGGTACAAAATGTGTGGTTTTCACTGACCACAGAAGTCTTCAACATATCTTCAATCAGAAAGAACTCAACATGAGGCAACGACGTTGGGTTGAGCTACTAAACGACTATGACTGCGAAATTCGCTACCATCCTGGTAAGGCGAATGTCGTAGCCGATGCATTGAGTCGTAAGGAACGTACTAAGCTTCATTGTGTACGTGTTCAATCTGTTATTCAAGCTCGATCCGATATCCAGACACGCATTTCTCAGGCTCAACAATCTTGTGTTTCACAAGGTTTGATGGATAAGGAATTTCCCTATCACATAACACCTACTCTTGAACTAAAGGACAATGGATCATATTACTTCATGGACCGTTTGTGGGTCCCAAGCCAGGATGATCATCGTACCTTGCTTATGGATGAAGCCCATAAGTCTCGTTATTCTATTCATCCGGGCTCAGATAAAATGTATAAGGATCTTCGTATTCACTATTGGTGGCCTGGTATGAAGAAGGACATTGCCTTATACGTATCAAAATGCCTTACTTGTCTTAAGGTTAAGGCTGAACATCAACGTCCTTCTGGCTTATTGGTGCAACCAGAGATCCCGGTTTGGAAATGGGAAAACATTACTATGGATCTTGTTACCAAACTTCCACGCACAAAGAAAGGTCATGATGCCATCTGGGTAGTCGTTGATCGTCTTACAAAGTCAGCACATTTCTTGCCAATCCGTGAGGATTTTTCTGCTAACAAACTTGCTAAAATCTATGTGGATGAAATTGTAGCTCGACATGGTGTTCCTTTGAACATCATTTCTGACAAAGATGCTCGTTTCACTTCTCATTTTTGGAGAACCATGCAATCTGCTATGGGGACCCAACTTAATCTGAGCACAGCTTATCATCCGCAAACGGATGGTCAATCTGAGAGAACAATCCAGACTCTGGAGGATATGCTTAGAGCTTTTGTGATCGATTTTGGTGGTAGTTAGGATTCACATCTTCAGTTGATTGAATTCTCCTACAACAACAGTTATCACACCAGCATCAAAATGGCTCCTTTCGAGGCTCTCTATGGTCGAAAATGTCGTTCACCAGTCTGCTGGAATGAGATCGGCGAGGCTCAACTTACTGGAACTGCCCTCATTTTAGAGACAACTGACAAGATTAAGAAAGTTCGTGATAACCTTCAGACAGCAAGAAGCCGTCAAAAGGGTTACGCGGACCCAAAACGCAAGCCCTTGGAATTTTAAGTCGGTGATCGAGTATTACTTAAGGTCTCACCTTGGAAAGGTGTGATCAGATTTGGAAAGAAAGGAAAACTTGCACCTAGATACGTTGGACCATTCAAGATCGTCGAAAGAATCGGAAAGGTAGCCTACAGACTTGAGTTACCTCCTGAACTTGGAAATGTTCATCCAACTTTTCATGTGTCCAATCTCAAGAGGTGTTTAGCTGATGAGAACCTCCATATACCACTTGACGAAATTCGTGTTGGGAAAACACTTAAATTTGTTGAGAAACCTGTGGAAATCATGGAACGTGAAGTCAAGTGGCTCAAACGCAAGCGCATTCCTTTGGTCAAAGTTCGTTGGGAAGCTAAACGTGGACCCGAGTTTACTTGGGAACGCGAAGATCAAATGAAGGCGAAATATCCGCATCTTTTCCCACGAGTTTCCTCTAAATAAATTTCGGGACGAAATTTCCACAAGTAGGGGAGACTGTAACATCTGTGCTTGTAATCATTATGAACAGTACCATTATCAATAAAACAATGTCATTTGATCCCAATGTTTGTTTGGTTATGTTTTACATTTTTCATGTTTTGACTTTTATTCAATTTCAAACTCTATATCACTTTCTAGAGAGTTATACGCAAACTGGTGCGTAAACGTAGCCAGTTTAATGCGAAAAATACTCCGTAACATCAACATATACTTAACATACCTTAAATAACCCTTACATAACTTAGAAATAAGTTTTGAAGGCTTTGGTATGGCAAAAACAAGTTAATTCGCTTACAGGGACTAAACTTGACAAACTGCGAAAGTATGCCAATTTGAACTGTAACGAACATTCCGGAACATGACCATAAGTTAAACATACCATAAATATCCTTTACATAGCTTAGAAATAGGCTTTGAGGGGTTCGGTATGCTAAAATAAACTTTTGGGGTCATTCAGGGACTAAAAGCGTCAAAAAAAAGTGCACAAGTTTGCATTTTCGCGCATAACTTACGTTCTGAATACATCCGGACATCCAAAAATTTATGTAAGCACTAAAATATTTTATTTTAGTGTTTGGCATAAGAAAAATCCATTCGTCACGCCATTTGGATCATTTTTCGTGCTTATGCGCATTCCGTCGTAATTAACCGAACAACGTAACCGTGCGGCTAAACGAACCGACACCCGATATATTTTTGAACACATTTTAAGTTCCCTATACTTTAACTTCATTTTAGAGCTTTGAAATGGGGTTAACGGGGCTTAAACGTGTCAAAAACGCATCGAAAACCAAGTTTTGAGGTTGCAGGGACTGAAACTGTAAATCTGCCAAACTAGGTCCGTAAGTAGGGGCCAGATGCAGCAAAACATTTTTTTACAGCTGTTAACAACCCTTAACACTCTCCAAAGGCCAAGTGCCAAGTGTCAAACTCTTATGGTGGATGGCAAATGAGTTACCACAACTTTTCAACAAGTGTACGGCTTAGATCGTGCCCCATTTTCCAAGAAATGATCCTAACGGTGAACCGAAAACTATAAAAACCCGCCTCCACCCTTCACTTTTCCTCACAAGAATCTGATCTAATGTGCTCTAAGTTGAAACCTTTGTTTCATACCTGAGCTATTTTGATCTAGATTAGCATTCGGGGACCCTTCGTAAGTGTTCCTTCGTTCTTTTATTTCTTTTCGAGTCCGAAAGTCAAACTTTGTTTGACTTTCTGCATTGACCAGTTTATGGTCAATGCGAAGTTCTTTTGAACTTCGCAACGTGATTGTAATCACGATGGTTATAGTCCCTTGTGACTATGCCTACTGATTACCACGTTGTCTAGGGTCGTAAGGGTAAGCGATCTGATAAATCGCTTATACCTTCGAACCCGACCCATTTGGTCGATCATTAGGATCCGACCAAACACATTAGGTGACCATAGTATATAGGGAATAACCTTCCGAGGTTATACCTTATGGTCGCTTTGTTTAGGTAGTTGTATGATAGGTAGTTTATATGCCTTAGGTAAATTACCAAAATGCCCTTTTGACGCCAAAATTCATTTTAAGCATATGTAACATAAATTTTGGTATCTAAACTGTTTTGGTAACAATATTAGATATGTTAAGGCATATTTTACTTGTCATAGGACTAGTTAGGCGGTCCGAACGCGTTTCACGCGAGCGACGCGTTAAAGTAGCATAAGCTACCTAAACGGGTCATAATGGGTCGTAAGCACTTATGTTAGGTTTCATTTAGTATGTAGGCTTTGTTAAACTATATTACACGAGTCTCCATACTCGTTTGGTTTACGAACCCGCATTCTATATGATCTTCCGATTTAGGTCCGGTTTATTGACATAGTTACCTATATTAGGTGTCGTTTGATTCCGTGATCTCTAGCATTGCTTGGTGGTTATCTTAGGACTTCTGAGCAATCTCAAGTGAGTACATAGACCCCTCTTTTACTGTTTTCCAAACTTTTTTGGGGTGAAACACATGTGCCTACTTGTTACTTTCATGCTTTCCATGTTTTCACATCATATACCTGCTATGTTCGTTAGTACATTATAGTACATGTTTTACATTACATTTCATGCTATGTATGCCCATTGTGTGCGTACTTAGTACATTGTTTTACATTACATTTCATGTTATGTATGCCCATTGGGTGCGTACTTAGTACATTGTTTTACATTACATTTGATGCTATGTATGTCCATTGTGTGCATACTTAGTACATTGTTTTACATTACATTTCATGCTATGTCTGTCCATTGTGTGCATACTTAGTACATTGTTTTACATTACATTTCATGCTATGTATGCCCATTGGGTGCGTACTTAGTACAGTTGTTTTCATAACATGTTTACATTTTGGTATGACATTTGGGTTGTTTACAATGGAACAATACATTCATTAACATTAGCTACGCCGTTCGTTAGTAGGTAGTGGTACCGTAGGAATTGACAACTCCCGTTCCTGAAATCCTGGGTTTGTTTGGATTGGAAGGAATGACCGAATTCGATATACATAACTTAGATAAACCATTAATTTGTTTAAGGGTTTATCGCCACAGTCTCAAGGCTTGGATGTATGCATTTTCACAATATCGCATAAATGTTTGTATCAGTAAAGCATGCATTTGTTACACAAAACATAACTTTGATTTAAACCATGTTTTACTTCAATACCTTGTTTTTGTGCATTTTACATATGGTTTAGTTGATATATTTCACTGACCATACATGATATTTTTGGGTAAACATTACATGATCTACATTAACATAAACATTTTGACATTGATATACACATTTAGTGGTTTACATTGGACATAGACATTTCAATATGGTTTACACATTAACACATGACAATTCATTTATACATGAACAATTTTCATTGATGGTTGGTTTGGGTAAATGATTCGAGTAACGAGGCGTGTGTAATATAATACAAGCATGGTGGATACGCCGCCGGTACTTCCTATAAATAAGTGTTTGTATGATATTTCATGTCGTAGCGTTACTTAAATCATTTCAATATTTGACATATTACATTTTACATAAACAACTTATTTTCACAAGACGTTGATTTACATAACAACTTATCTTATACAAACTCATTTTTACTTGGTTATTCATTTAATCTTACATTATTCTCTTGCTTATACATATCATTGCTTTTTAATGATTTACGAAACAAAACAACTTACAAGGTTCATGACTGACTGTTATTAAACAATTTTTCCTAAACTTATAAGTCATGAATCCTATTTTAGCAAAACCTATGTATCTCACAGGCATTTTTATGCTGACGTACCTATTTTCACATGTGTTTTCAGGAGCTTTTCCGTAGAATGATGATCGTGACACTAGGGCGGACCTGTGCCTTAGAGACATAAAACGAAGATAGACTTAGTTTAATTATGTTTTGTACTCTTGTTTTTGTTTAAGACAATGTAACTCTTGTGTTGATAAATAAAATACAACTTTGGATGCCATGGTTATGAAACAATTAATTCTGTTACAACACTCCCCGACGTTTTCCGCCACGTTTTGTATATTATACGTGGTCGGGGTGTGACAGAAGAGTTGGTATCAGAGCCAATGGTTATAGGGAATTAGGTTTTTAGTAATTCTTTGACCTAGACTATAACCTTTCTAGGAACCTAACACAAGTTATCTTGTGTTTAGATCTTAAAACATGCACATCACCTATCCTTAGGTGATTATCAAAACAAGAACCCAATTTTCCGAAACGATTTTTGAAAAAAAAAACAATCTTCTGTTTTTGGATAATTTATTACATGGTTTTGAACCCTCTTTTGTAAGGTTTTGAACCCTTCCAGTTTGACTAAATTTTTGGCCTTGTGCCTTCAAATTTCCAAAATCTCGTCAAAGTTTTGGGTTTTAAATAATGTGAACACGTGCAAACTGGAAGAGTGAATGCCTGTATTCTGGGTTTTCTGTCTAGGCAAGCACTTCGTATATATCTCATCAGACGCGAGACCAGTTGTGCTTACCTGGGAATTCTCGGGATGAGTGTTCACTTATAGGCGAGCATGTCTTCGCGATACATTATTTTTGATCCATTTACTTGGATTAGTCACTGTGCGTCGTTTGTTTGCTTGGTAATGCGGACGAATGACCACCATCTTTGCTTCTGTTAATTTTGTTTCATCTCATTCTCTTCATCCAAACATCTCACTCGTTTCCTTTCATGTTTTCCTCTTTTAGAATGCCTCCTCGACGCGAAAACCAGATAGCAACTGCCGAACTGGCAGAAATCATTGCGCAGCAGATGGCTGCTCAATTCCCAAACCTCTTTGCTCAATGGAACCAAGCCAACAACAACAACAATGCTCCATGCAAATACAAGGATTTTAACTCGGCTAAACCACTCAAGTTTAGTGGTTCTGAAGGAGCGACTGGGCTTCTTCAATGGTTCGAGAGCATTGAGAATACTTTCCGCCACGTGCAGTGTCCAGATAATTGCAAGGTCGAGTTTTCTTCGAGCGTGTTTCAGAAGAGGGCTCTCACATGGTGGAACAAGGTTATGAGAGACCGAGGTGCAGAAGTTGCTCTAGCACAAACTTGGGCTGAACTTAGGGCCCTTATGATGAGGGAATTCTGTCCTCGCCATGAACAGCGAGCGTTGGAGAAAGAGTTTGATGACTTGAAACAAGATAGTGGTGAGCATCGGGCGTATACTGATAGGTTTGAGGAGTTGAGTCTGCTATGCCCAACAATGGTTACCCCACTCGACAAGGCTATCGAAAGGTACATCGACGGCCTACCTGACTCAGTGCAAGACATCATTACTGGTAGTAAGCCTGCCACACTCCGTCAGGCGATCGAGTTATCAGCGACTTTGACTGAGTCGCAGATTCGGAAGAATAAATTACACAGGAAGGGTGACAAGGGCAAGAAACAGTCGTCTGACAAGGAAGATAGCAAGAAAGGTCAAAACAAGAACGGAAAGGATTCTGGTTCATCGAAAAGGGCAAGGAAGCGTAAGGCTTCCCAAAACTATGTTGTCACTGCACAAGCTAACCAGACAGCTCCCACAACCAACCCGCACAGCCTCCAGCGAAGAAGCCCTATTCAGGGAATGCACCTTTGTGCAATAGGTGCAACAGTCACCATCAGCCGCAACATCAGTGCCGTTTCTGTACTAACTGTGGGAAGTCAGGTCATCTTGTCGATGTTTGTCGGTTTGCTCAGAATCGGGCAGTTCAGAACCCGGCTGAACAAGCTGCTCAGCCTCCTGCTCAGCAACAGGGTCAAGCTGCACGACCACACTACCCACCAGGTGCTTGTTATAACTGTGGGGATCTGACCCACTACAGAAACCGGTGCCCAAGGCTAGCTAACCAGAATCAGAATGCAAATCAGAATCAGGCTCCGGCTCGAGGGCGAGTCTTTAACATGAATGCTCAAGAGGCACAAGCAGACAATGAAGTGGTGAACGGTACGTTCTTTATTAATAATCAGCCTGCATCTGTTCTTTTTTATTCGGGTGCCGACAAGAGTTTTGTGTCATTGTCTTTTGAGCCAATGCTTCGCGTGTCTAGAACAAAACTAGGTAAACCTTTGACAGTAGAGGTTGCTAGTGGTGAACCCATTATTCTTGATTCTGTTCTTCGCAACTGCCAGTTGAACCTTAACGACCATCTTTTTCCTATCGACCTCACGCCAATGCAACTTGGAAGCTTCGACGTCATTGTGGGTATGGATTGGTTATCCAAGCATCGCGCAGAGATAGTTTGTTCTGAGAAGATTGTTCGTGTGCCGCTTTCGACAGGCGAGATCCTACAGGTTCAAGGTGAGAAACCGTCTGGTGGCCTCAAGCTCATGTCTTGTTTTAAAGCTCGGAAATATCTGCGAAAGAACTATGTGGCTTTCTTAGCACATGTTACAGCAGATAAAGGCAAGGGTAAGTCTATTTCAGATATTCCTGTCGTTCGGGATTATTCTGAAGTTTTCCCTGAAGAGTTACCTGGTCTACCTCCAGCACGCCTAGTCGAGTTCCGCATTGATCTCGTACCTGGTGCAAATCCCATTGCCAGAGCTCCATATCGTCTTGCACCATCTGAGATGCAAGAGTTGTCTAAGCAGCTTCAGGAGCTCTCTGACAAAGGTTTTATACGTCCTAGCTTTTCACCTTGGGGTGCTCCCGTTCTTTTTGTCAAGAAGAAGGATGGATCTTTTAGGATGTGTATCGATTATCGTGAGCTTAACAAGCTTACCATCAAAAATCGATATCCCCTACCGCGCATAGACGACCTCTTTGATCAGCTGCAGGGCGCTTCTTATTTTTCGAAGATTGATCTGCGTTCCGGGTATCATCAACTTCGTGTGCATGAAGAAGATATTCCCAAGACGGCGTTCCGCACTCGGTATGGGCATTACGAGTTCACAGTCATGCCATTCGGTTTGACTAATGCTCCTGCTGTTTTCATGGACTTAATGAATAGGGTCTGCAAACCTTATTTGGATCAGTTCGTCATTGTTTTTATTGACGACATCTTGATTTATTCTAAGACACGAGCTGATCACGAGCAACATCTTCGTCTTACTCTGGAACTCCTAAAGAAAGAGCAACTTTTCGCCAAATTCTCCAAGTGCGAATTTTTGGCTTAAAGAAGTTCAATTTTTGGGACATATTATCAACGAACGAGGTATTCATGTAGATCCCTCCAAGATCAGTGCGATTAAGGATTGGGATACGCCTACTACTCCTACTGAGGTTCGTTCTTTTCTTGGTCTAGCGGGTTATTATCGCCGCTTCATAGAAAACTTCTCGAAGATTGCAGTTCCTCTAACTGCTCTAACTCAGAAAAACAAACCCTTTGATTGGGGATTCAAGCAAGAGGAAGCGTTTCTGACTTTGAAACAGAAACTTTGTGACGCGCCTGTTCTAACTTTGCCTGAGGGCAATGATGATTTCGCCGTTTATTGCGATGCATCTAAATTGGGTCTTGGCTGTGTTCTGATGCAAAGGAACAAAGTCATAGCCTATGCATCGAGGCAGTTGAAGATACATGAGAAAAACTACACCACTCATGATCTTGAGTTAGGTGCAGTTGTCTTCGCTCTTAAGATCTTGAGACACTATTTGTACGGTACAAAATGTGTGGTTTTCACTGACCACAGAAGTCTTCAACATATCTTCAATCAGAAAGAACTCAACATGAGGCAACGACGTTGGGTTGAGCTACTAAACGACTATGACTGCGAAATTCGCTACCATCCTGGTAAGGCGAATGTCGTAGCCGATGCATTGAGTCGTAAGGAACGTACTAAGCTTCATTGTGTACGTGTTCAATCTGTTATTCAAGCTCGATCCGATATCCAGACACGCATTTCTCAGGCTCAACAATCTTGTGTTTCACAAGGTTTGATGGATAAGGAATTTCCCTATCACATAACACCTACTCTTGAACTAAAGGACAATGGATCATATTACTTCATGGACCGTTTGTGGGTCCCAAGCCAGGATGATCATCGTACCTTGCTTATGGATGAAGCCCATAAGTCTCGTTATTCTATTCATCCGGGCTCAGATAAAATGTATAAGGATCTTCGTATTCACTATTGGTGGCCTGGTATGAAGAAGGACATTGCCTTATACGTATCAAAATGCCTTACTTGTCTTAAGGTTAAGGCTGAACATCAACGTCCTTCTGGCTTATTGGTGCAACCAGAGATCCCGGTTTGGAAATGGGAAAACATTACTATGGATCTTGTTACCAAACTTCCACGCACAAAGAAAGGTCATGATGCCATCTGGGTAGTCGTTGATCGTCTTACAAAGTCAGCACATTTCTTGCCAATCCGTGAGGATTTTTCTGCTAACAAACTTGCTAAAATCTATGTGGATGAAATTGTAGCTCGACATGGTGTTCCTTTGAACATCATTTCTGACAAAGATGCTCGTTTCACTTCTCATTTTTGGAGAACCATGCAATCTGCTATGGGGACCCAACTTAATCTGAGCACAGCTTATCATCCGCAAACGGATGGTCAATCTGAGAGAACAATCCAGACTCTGGAGGATATGCTTAGAGCTTTTGTGATCGATTTTGGTGGTAGTTAGGATTCACATCTTCAGTTGATTGAATTCTCCTACAACAACAGTTATCACACCAGCATCAAAATGGCTCCTTTCGAGGCTCTCTATGGTCGAAAATGTCGTTCACCAGTCTGCTGGAATGAGATCGGCGAGGCTCAACTTACTGGACCTGCCCTCATTTTAGAGACAACTGACAAGATTAAGAAAGTTCGTGATAACCTTCAGACAGCAAGAAGCCGTCAAAAGGGTTACGCGGACCCAAAACGCAAGCCCTTGGAATTTCAAGTCGGTGATCGAGTATTACTTAAGGTCTCACCTTGGAAAGGTGTGATCAGATTTGGAAAGAAAGGAAAACTTGCACCTAGATACGTTGGACCATTCAAGATCGTCGAAAGAATCGGAAAGGTAGCCTACAGACTTGAGTTACCTCCTGAACTTGGAAATGTTCATCCAACTTTTCATGTGTCCAATCTCAAGAGGTGTTTAGCTGATGAGAACCTCCATATACCACTTGATGAAATTCGTGTTGGGAAAACACTTAAATTTGTTGAGAAACCTGTGGAAATCATGGAACGTGAAGTCAAGTGGCTCAAACGCAAGCGCATTCCTTTGGTCAAAGTTCGTTGGGAAGCTAAACGTGGACCCGAGTTTACTTGGGAACGCGAAGATCAAATGAAGGCGAAATATCCGCATCTTTTCCCACGAGTTTCCTCTAAATAAATTTCGGGACGAAATTTCCACAAGTAGGGGAGACTGTAACATCTGTGCTTGTAATCATTATGAACAGTACCATTATCAATAAAACAATGTCATTTGATCCCAATGTTTGTTTGGTTATGTTTTACATTTTTCATGTTTTGACTTTTATTCAATTTCAAACTCTATATCACTTTCTAGAGAGTTATACGCAAACTGGTGCGTAAACGTAGCCAGTTTAATGCGAAAAATACTCCGTAACATCAACATATACTTAACATACCTTAAATAACCCTTACATAACTTAGAAATAAGTTTTGAAGGCTTTGGTATGGCAAAAACAAGTTAATTCGCTTACAGGGACTAAACTTGACAAACTGCGAAAGTATGCCAATTTGAACTGTAACGAACATTCCGGAACATGACCATAAGTTAAACATACCATAAATATCCTTTACATAGCTTAGAAATAGGCTTTGAGGGGTTCGGTATGCTAAAATAAACTTTTGGGGTCATTCAGGGACTAAAAGCGTCAAAAAAAAGTGCACAAGTTTGCATTTTCGCGCATAACTTACGTTCTGAATACATCCGGACATCCAAAAATTTATGTAAGCACTAAAATATTTTATTTTAGTGTTTGGCATAAGAAAAATCCATTCGTCACGCCATTTGGATCATTTTTCGTGCTTATGCGCATTCCGTCGTAATTAACCGAACAACGTAACCGTGCGGCTAAACGAACCGACACCCGAGATATTTTTGAACACATTTTAAGTTCCCTATACTTTAACTTCATTTTAGAGCTTTGAAATGGGGTTAACGGGGCTTAAACGTGTCAAAAAAACGCATCGAAAACCAAGTTTTGAGGTTGCAGGGACTGAAACTGTAAATCTGCCAAACTAGGTCCGTAAGTAGGGGCCAGATGCAGCAAAACGTTTTTTTACAGCTGTTAACAGCCCTTAACACTCTCCAAAGGCCAAGTGCCAAGTGTCAAACTCTTATGGTGGATGGCAAATGAGTTACCACAACTTTTCAACAAGTGTACGGCTTAGATCGTGCCCCATTTTCCAAGAAATGATCCTAACGGTGAACCGAAAACTATAAATACCCACCTCCAACCTTCACTTTTCCTCACAAGAATCTGATCTAATGTGCTCTAAGTTGAAACCTTTGTTTCATACCTGAGCTATTTTGATCTAGATTAGCATTCGGGGACCCTTCGTAAGTGTTCCTTCGTTCTTTTATTTCTTTTCGAGTCCGAAAGTCAAACTTTGTTTGACTTTCTGCATTGACCGGTTTATGGTCAATGCGAAGTTCATTTGAACTTCGCAACGTGATTGTAATCACGATGGTTATAGTCGCTTGTGACTATGCCTACTGATTACCACGTTGTCTAGGGTCGTAAGGGTAAGCGATCTGATAAATCGCTTATACCTTCGAACCCGACCCATTTGGTCGATCATTAGGATCCGACCAAACACATTAGGTGACCATAGTATATAGGGAATAACCTTCCGAGGTTATACCTTATGGTCGCTTTGTTTAGGTAGTTGTATGATAGGTAGTTTATATGCCTTAGGTAAATTACCAAAATGCCCTTTTGACGCCAAAATTCATTTTAAGCATATGTAACATAAATTTTGGTATCTAAACTGTTTTGGTAACAATATTAGATATGTTAAGGAATATTTTACTTGTCATAGGACTAGTTAGGCGGTCCGAACGCGTTTCACGCAAGCGACGCGTTAAAGTAGCATAAGCTACCTAAACGGGTCATAATGGGTCGTAAGCACTTATGTTAGGTTTCATTTAGTATGTACGCTTTGTTAAACCATATTACACGAGTCTCCATACTCGTTTGGTTTACGAACCCGCATTCTATCCGATCTTCCGATTTAGGTCCGGTTTATTGACATAGTTACCTATATTAGGTGCCGTTTGATTCCGTGATCTCTAGCATTGCTTGGTGGTTATCTTAGGACTTATGAGCAATCTCAAGTGACTACATAGACCCCTCTTTTACTGTTTTCCAAACTGTTTTGGGGTGAAACACATGTGCCTACTTGTTACTTTCATGCTTTCCATGTTTTCACATCATATACCTGCTATGTTCGTTAGTTCATTATAGTACATGTTTTACATTACATTTCATGCTATGTATGCCCATTGTGTGCGTACTTAGTACATTGTTTTACATTACATTTCATGTTATGTATGCCCATTGGGTGCGTACTTAGTACATTGTTTTACATTACATTTGATGCTATGTATGTCCATTGTGTGCATACTTAGTACATTGTTTTACATTACATTTCATGCTATGTCTGTCCATTGTGTGCATACTTAGTACATTGTTTTACATTACATTTCATGCTATGTATGCCCATTGGGTGCGTACTTAGTACAGTTGTTTTCATAACATGTTTACATTTTGGTATGACGTTTGGGTTGTTTACAATGGAACAATACATTCATTAACATTAGCTACGCCGTTCGTTAGTAGGTAGTGGTACCATAGGAATTGACAACTCCCGTTCCTGAAATCCTGGGTTTGTTTGGATTGGAAGGAATGACCGAATTCGATATACATAACTTAGATAAACCATTAATTTGTTTAAGGGTTTATCGCCACAGTCTCAAGGCTTGGATGTATGCATTTTCACAATACCGCATAAATGTTTGTATCAGTAAAGCATGCATTTGTTACACAAAACATAACTTTGATTTAAACCATGTTTTACTTCAATACCTTGTTTTTGTGCATTTTACATATGGTTTAGTTGATATATTTCACTGACCATACATGATATTTTTGGGTAAACATTACATGATCTACATTAACATAAACATTTTGACATTGATATACACATTTAGTGGTTTACATTGGACATAGACATTTCAATATGGTTTACACATTAACACATGACAATTCATTTATACATGAACAATTTACATTGATGGTTGGTTTGGGTAAATGATTCGAGTAACGAGGCGTGTGTAATATAATACACGCATGGTGGATACGCCGCCGGTACTTCCTATAAATAAGTGTTTGTATGATATTTCATGTCGTAGCGTTACTTAAATCATTTCAATATTTGACATATTACATTTTACATAAACAACTTATTTTCACAAGACGTTGATTTACAAAACAACTTATCTTATACAAACTCATTTTTACTTGGTTATTCATTTAATCTTACATTATTCTCTTGCTTATACATATCATTGCTTTTTAATGATTTACAAAACAAAACAACTTACATGGTTCATGACTGACTGTTATTAAACAATTTTTCCTAAACTTATAAGTCATGAATCCTATTTTCTCAAAACCTATGTATCTCACAGGCATTTTTATGCTGACGTACCTATTTTCACATGTGTTTTCAGGAGCTTTTCCGTAGAATGATGATCGTGACACTAGGGCGGACCTGTGCCTTAGAGACATAAAACGAAGATAGACTTAGTTTAATTATGTTTTGTACTC
The DNA here is from genome assembly GCA_030545235.1 of Helianthus tuberosus. Lineage (NCBI taxonomy): Eukaryota > Viridiplantae > Streptophyta > Magnoliopsida > Asterales > Asteraceae > Helianthus > Helianthus tuberosus. Next base: position 11,748,065 of record CM060381.1, read on the forward strand.
TTGTTTTTGTTTAAGACAATGTAACTCTTGTGTTGATAAATAAAATACAACTTTGGATGCCATGGTTATGAAACAATTAATTCTGTTACAACACTCCCCGACGTTTTCCGCCACGTTTTGTATATTATACGTGGTCGGGGTGTGACATGTAGCTGCGATTGAGCTCATATTGTTTGCTATTACGTTTACGTAGGTATTATGTAGCTAGGTTTGTAGTTGCGATTCAGTTCGTATTGATCGTAAGTATTATGTATGATTTTGTGTGTGTATAATGTGATGTAGGCTTGTGTCTGGTCTGGTTGATATTAGCTAGGTTATAAGATTTTTTGATTACTTTTTTTTCATGGTATTCTAATATATAAGTTAAGAGTTAAGTGTTAAGAATGGAACATAGTTGTTAATGGCGATAAATAGCGATACACTACAATTTTTTTTAATTTTTTTATATGTATATTATATAAAAATACCTTGGTATATATGCTATTTTACATGTAGAGTAGAGTTAAGAGGTGTCGCTATTCTCGCTATCCAATCGCTACAACCCTAATAGCGACAGTATACCTATACTTATACGCTACATAGCCCGCTACAGTGATCGCTATTGACAACTATGGAGTGGAAGTAAAAAAACGATGCATGATCAATGAGCGGATGGAAGCGACACTATACCTACAAGTTTGGCCCCTTTTTAATGAAACAGTGCTGCTGTTCTAAAAAATTCAATAGAAACTAATCTTGTTATTCTCCATGTGTACAGTAAGGGAAGCATATGCAAAAGCATACTCGACTGCCTCCTCCCGCATACCCGAAACTTTTAGTTGGATGTCTCAAGGAGTAATCACCCCCATTAGGAACCAGATGAACACGAGTACGTCGTACCAAACTTTTGTACAGTAAGGGAAGCATATGCAAAAGCATACTCGACTGCCTCCTCCCGCATACCCGAAACTTTTAGCTGGATGTCTCAAGGAGTAATCACCCCCATTAGGAACCAGATGAACACGAGTACATCGTACCAAACTTTTGTACAGTAAAGGAAGCATATGCAAAAGCATACTCGACTGCCTCCTCCCGCATACCCGAAACTTTTAGCTGGATGTCTCAAGGAGTAATCACCCCCATTAGGAACCAGATGAACACGAGTACGTCGTACCAAACTTTTGTACAGTAAGGGAAGCAAGCATATGCAAAAGCATACTCGACTGCCTACTTCCGCATACCCGAAACTTTTAGCTGGATGTCTCAAGGAGTAATCACCCCCCATTAGGAACCAGATGAACACGAGTACGTCGTACCAAAAGCTTTGTAACTCTTGGGTTTGCAGTGGTGTTGTAATTTGTTTCGTTTTGGGGGTGTTGAGTGTTTGTTGGTAAATTAGTTTATAATATTACGGTAGATGAACTTCAAGTGAGAAACCAATTTTTAACATATTTTGGCAATATTAGTGAGATCTTTCATTAGTAATGTTTTTACAAGTTTTAGTGGTGGTGAAGAAACAAGTTTTTGATGGTTAAGAAAGAAAAATCCAAATTTTTTTCATAGTGGATGGTTTGAATTCTCTTAGACCCACCATCTACATATTATAAACTGTGTACTTTAAATTCGTTTATACATATGGTAACTAAACATTTAACCATAATCAAAAACATTAACACTTAATATATTCAGTTAATTTATTAACAAATCAAATCACACGTTAACCAAGATTGCAGGTATACGATCCACTTAAACCCAACCACCAGTTTCTGAGCCCTTATTCACGATTCATTAAGTTCAAGTAATTATAGTTATTTGGATCTCACACTCAAAAGACTACAACGCCACCTAATCCCACTTCAAGCTTATGAGATTGCCGCCTTATATATATAAAAAAAACTCTTATATGTTTCCGATTAAACTTATGATGGATAATGGATGATGTTGCGAGCTTTACATGTTTTGTTTATGATCAGTTTAGCGGACATACCCCACCCGAGTCACCATCCTAGTGGTTAATGCCATAAACTTCACATATTTTTCTTACTCCACCTAGCGGGTATACCCCACCCGAATCACCATCCCAGTGGTTAATACCATAGGATTCATTTTTTTCTTTTTTATTTACATGTAGCTTAAATGAATGGATGGAATGTTTTTTTACGGCGCCACACTGTTTCGGATTTATTTTCTTAAAAAGAAACAGGTGTGGCAATTTAATCGGAAAAACTTATAATCTTTTTACTTATGGCGTACCTTTTGTACTTTCCACAGTTTCGGTTTTGCTATAGCTCCTAAGGTGAGAACCCACAAGACTTCTAATTTTTAAAGTAGATTATATCAATCCTAAGAAACTCATCAACCGGCTAGGTCTACCCACATATCCTAAATTAGACGTATGACCGACCATTTATTATCTCATATACATAGTAATCAAAACTCAACGATCCGATTATACCTATCATTTTCCATTTATTGCAAAAACTTTCTCGAAACATTTTCTATTTTTTCAATTATTTTTTATTTTTTAGAATTTTTTTTTCAAAAAACGACACGACACACGACTAATACAATAATACTAATACTAAGACACGACTAAATAGAGCTAGTCTCCCCTCCCCACACTTATCTCCTTCATTGTCCTCAATGGAGCGAGAAACTATTTAAGACACACAACTACTGACTCAAACCGAAACAAAAATACAAACAAAAGAAATAAAAGAGAAGCAAAATGGAACAGACTCCCCTGATTTTACTTTTGATTTGCATATGTCTAGTTCCAAGCCTTCCAAAACGTCACAGATCCCTCAATCGCAACTCCAAGCCAATAACCCGAACTGACCAAATCCCGTATTCGCTTTCTTTTCTTCCCTGCAGCTTGACTTGAACTCTCGCCAGACATCCTATCAAAACAAATTACACAAATTAGTAACATAGCACCAAACTTGTAACCGTATAGCATTTCATTCGCGGTTACAAGTTTTAAATAAATGTCGTCTTAAGAAAAATCCAGGTTTTTGTTAAAAAATCATTTAATTCGGTCATTCCGTTTGAATGCAACTTATTATGTGTTTGGGTCGTTTGACTTCTTGGCTCATTATCAAGTTGCGTATACCCTTATCCTTGGTTTTTTTTTACTAAGCTAGTAAGAAAAGACATCAAAAGAAGGTTTTATTTATATTTTTTTGGTTTTATATGTTTTATTTTTTTATTATATATTTTTTTATTTTTATTTTTAAAGTTTTTAAGTTTTTTTTTTTTTGTTTTTTCTAATTTTTTTCTATTTAAATTTAATTTTTTAATTTTTTTATTATTAATTAACTAATTTTTTTAATCCTGTTCTAACATACCATCCTGACCCTTTTTTAACATACCCATTCTGACCCAAATTCATGTTGATCCTTTATCCAAACCCACCCAACCTGCTCACTTTGCCGGGCCTAGTTTATATATATGCTAAGAAGAAGAAGAAATAGAAATAGAAATTATGCTTGGATCATAATCCATTATATATTTGATTATTTTCCATGAGGGATTTTGAGGTGTAATCTACTTTTCTCATGTGTCTATTATTCATATTTTTTCTTTATGTGGCTAGTGATTTTGTATCATTTACTGACCTCATGCAACTGTTACACGACACAGAAGAATCGTGTCAATATGCTGATTTTGTGACTAAAGGATATCAGTTTGCTTACTGAAATGTTGCAACCTTTGTGAATGTTGTACAAGTTGTTGATTCTGCTGCTGCAGCCACTTGAACTTATTTATGCTTGTATTTTCTATTCGGTTGGACTTGGTTTGTTAATGTATTCCGTTACCTTATTTCGTATGTTATTTAAGATTGGAGTGGTAATTTTATTTATGTATTGTACTTTCTTATCGTTTGTATCTTGGTGTTTTATGCAATGTGCTCTCATTGAGGCTGGCTAGCTCGATAGCGAAGACCATAGATTGTGTAGTTGTGAAGTATATAATACAGCTTTGACTAATTTTTCTTTTTGAGGACAAGTAACTGAACTGATGAATGTAACTCTTAACCCTAAACTTACACTACATGTGTTTTATATTGTATACGTGCCAAAATAATAAAAGATGCATCATAATGTTGGACCTTTTGGCTAATAGATTCAACACTAAAGGTGTGTCCATGTTAGATGGTTGTGTGATTTGACTAAGGTCCTGATCATAGCCTTGTTCATGGCTATGCGGAAATGACAAATGGAATGAAATGGACCATTGAGAGGGAATGGAAAAATGGGGGTTTGGCCGCCACCGCCACCACTGGTATTCCATTCCTTCGTCTTTTATGTCTATCAAACGACACAAAATAATGATTCATTTCATTAGGACCTTTGAATGCCGTTCATTTCATTCTCTCATTCATTTCACTAAATATCCCATATCAAACTTAATGAGAATTTGATGATCATTTCTAATCAGACCGTTGAGATAGATGTTTCCTAGTCCGATTTTTGTGTTTTCTCTTGATTTTGTAGTGTATTATAAAGAAGAGTAAACTTCCGTTTTGCTCCCTGTGGTTTGGTCACTTTAACGGTTTTGCCCCAAACCTTTAAAAATAGCCATTTTCCTCCAATAGTTTGCTATGATTTTTCCATTTTGCTCCCTTGCTCCCTGCAAGGAGCAAAATGGAAAAACAGACAATTTGGATGGAGTTAGAGGCGAGGAGCAAAATGGAAAAACCATAGCAAACTATTGGAGGAAAATGGCTATTTTTAAAGGTTTGGGTCAAAACCGTTAAAGTGACCAAACCACAGGAAGGAAAGCAGAAGTTTACTCTATAAAGAATATAGAGATAGGTACGGTGGATGGGATGTAGGAAGTTGTTTTAAATGAGAAACAAATTTTAAAAAGTGTGATTTTAGTTAAATTACAAAGTAAAAAGTAGTGGAGGGATATGAATGCTCTAACATTTGTTCACATTTTATAGATCATCACATCACATCTGATTCATCATATCTATCTCTATTCAATAGAATAATACTTATTTATTCTTTTTTTATTGTTTCTTACTCTTCCTTTCACTTGTTTTTTAGAGAATAAATTGAGGAAGTGATTCCATACGATTCACTCTCTATAATGGTTGCAAAAGTCGTTAGGCTTTCTCAAGTCGGTCGAGCGGGGAGTTGAGAATACTCGGCCTAGGCGGAGGATACTCGTGGAGTACTTGGGCATGCTAAATTAGAAAGAAATTAGTTTTCGAAAATTTAATATATGTCAAATAACATAAATTTACTAGTGATTATAACAAAATACTTGAAAATTATATTCATTCTTTAAATTCTTTAATATGATAGGCATAGAAATTATGTTTATTTGTTTTAAAGTCAAACTCGGCCTGAGTTGACCTACTCGATCCGATTCTGGCCGAGGTTGACCGCGTTTGATCGGTTCCGAGTAATTAGGCGGAGTTGAAGAAAGTCGACTCAGTAACCTACCTTGTAGCGATTACTCGGATAGTACTCGAACTTGGAAACCTTGTTTTACAACCATGCTCTCTATATCTCTAGTTTTCTAAAGAATCGGATAAAGTACAGATTATAATAAAATCCTAAATTTTTCTTTACATTTCAGGGATAAAGATTATAGAATGATTCCAATGTGAAATATTTAAAAAAAGTTAAATACATGCGTGTAAAAGTCGAGTCAAATTTGCTATCAGTAATTAACTTTCAATAAATTATATTAGCATTTTGAATAAAAATGATTATCTTTAAATGCGGCCTAATGATTGCTTAAACCATTTCCAACTCAAAATCTTACAAAAACTCGTAAATAAATGTGTTCAGTCAGCTATCACATCATATTTTCATTCATCTTTACCGATATGATAGCTGACTATAAGCATTTGTGGTAGTCTAGATTTATAAAATGTGAACAAATTCAAGAAACATAAGCGTTTTTAGCTAAATTACAGGGACAAAGATGAGGATTCCAATGTAAATGCTCTAATGATCATTAGCCAGTCTAGCAGCTAACACCACACTTAATTGAGTTTGTGGTAATCTAGGTTAAAAAAAACAATCACAATAGCTACCTACCAAGTTTCATTGCAGAAAAGGACTTCATAAATCATACAACAATAATAATGCTTGAACATAAAACTACTTTGCAGGTTCAAATGTTCAATCATCAAAACTAATCTAAGTTTAACGGGTTGTCAACGGTTGATCCTCTTCCATCTTTGACATAAACACATTTTTTGAGCTTGTTTTTTAATATCCTTTCAGATTTCCTCTTCCTTGCATTCTGGGTCGGTTTTTGTTTCGCACTACTGATCTTTTTCACCTTTGGTTGATGAGACTCGATCCGTTGACTGTTTTGCTCACCACCAGCAGTAAGCGTCTGCTTCCTTGAAACATGTTGAGGTAGAATGAATTTTGGACTTGCTCGTAGGAACAAACGTGTCGTGTCCTGTAACAAAATCGAATTAGGTCTTAGAACAAACAACACTTAACTTGTATGCCATATGATGATTATCATCTTCATCATCATCATCAACTCAGCATTAGCATTAACATCTTCAAATAAGTGCTCAATAACAATTTTCAGTTAATTAATCAGTCATTTTGCAAACCTGAAAGAAACTAAACTGGAAAGATTTGTAGGATACGTTTGAGCAATCATACTTTCGTTCACCAAGTTGTATTTTTCTTAGATTATGACTTTGATCAATACAATAATTCTTAAACGTTCGGTTCGAAATTATGGCCTAAGTTGTATTGTGATTGTCCATTGCAGAGTAAATTTCCTATTTATAGAAAAGGGCAATGTTAACATATGAAATACTAGAGGTGTGAAATTCTGACACGACCCGAAAACATGACCCGGACCTAACACGAAATTCATGGGTTTAGGTTTAGTTCAAACAGGGTCGGGTCAGTTTGAGGTCAAACCCGCGAACCCGTTTAGCTAAACGGGCCGAGTTCGTGTCAACTCGGTTAGCTAAACGGGCCGGGTTCATGTCAACCCGGTTGGGTAGGCGGGTTGACCCATTTAACCCATTTATATTATATTTTATTTTTTTTACAATATGTTTAATGTAATAAATTAAATTGGGTGTGTATTATATGCCATAATTATAACTTAAAAAGAGAAATTGACATACAATTTTATAAATAAAATGTAATTGTATTATATGCATTTGTGTGTTTTTTAGTAAAGTTTGATTTTAATAGAGGACATTGTGGCGGGTTGCTTCTCTGCCCTGTAAGATGGGGGGGCTGGGGCTTTTATCGGCCATGGATGTCTCCATTTACGGTTTTGTTGCCTCGCGAGCTCAATCATGGGGGCTGCAAGATCACATCTTGCGCGAGAGTGGGGTTGTTGGAATTGATGGGGATTATGACATGGCTCTAGGGGAGTTGCATAGACACCTCCCGGATTTGGATATTGGCGGTTTCGCTAACAGGGACACCGCCCCACCGAAGACCCAGAAGACTTTGGCGAGTGCTCTGTTTTGTCGTATCGCTCAGAAAATTGGATCAGATTTCTGTACGACCCCCCGTCAGAACGCCGTCCTAGAATGCTTACGGGGCCCCCACGCCCAAGATTTTCTATCGGTCATCCCCATCGAGGGCTTAGGCCAAAAGATGTCAGCTGTTGAATATCGTGCTATCTTAAAATATCGGCTCATGATTCCTATGTTCCCTGATGATAAGCAATGCCCGATTTGTCAGAAAGCTTGCTTAGACCAATTTGGGGAGCATGCTCTGCACTGTAAAGAACTGCCAGGTTTTAAGTATAGGCACGACTGGGTGCGGGATGTCTTGGGGGACATCCTCAAACGGGCGGGGATCTCGGTGAAGAAAGAAGCCCCCGTAAACTTTTTGACAGATCCGAGGGAAGGAAGATCCACATTGCGCCCCGCGGACGTTTTAGTTTTCGGGTGGGATGCAGGTAAACACGCTTGTGTTGATCTTACCGGGGTTTCCCCCCTTGTAGGTTTTCGGGATACAGGTTTTGTCCCTGGTCAGGCGATTGCAAGGGCGGCAGCAAAGAAAATGGACAAACACGCAAAAGCCTGCGAGGATAATCAACATTCCTTTATCCCTTTTGCCTTTGATACCTTTGGCTCGCTAGCCCCAGAAGCCATCCGATTTCTTGAACGGGTCCAACGGGTTGTTCACAGCAACATTTCGTCTCCTAGAGATCGGGGTTTCGTTTTTACTAGGTTAGGTTTCGCTATTCAAAAGGGGGTAGCGGCGCAGCTTGTTGCCCGCTTACCGGCTATCTTGGTGTAATTTGTTTGACCAGAAAATAATAGAAATCTAGTCATAGTAAAAAAAAAAAAAAAATAGTAATTTGAGAAACAAATTAAAAAACTCAGGTTGACTGGGTCGTGTTTGGGTTAACCCACGAATATTCGGTTGTGTTCGGGTTCATATGTATGACACAATTTTCGGGTGAACCCGCCAACCCGCTAACACGACCCGTTTAGCACCCCTATGAATTATAAAAGAATCGAACAAAGTAGGCATATACTACTGTAAAGCACTAACAAAAAGAAAACAAAAATAATAATTATCTGAGAAAAACCGAGAATCCAATTCCAGTATGACGAAATGAGAATCCAGTTCGTATTTTTAAAAATATCTCTCTCTATATATATATATGTGTGTTCTACTACGTGAATGATCAATCAATCAATCAAGCCAAAAAGAATAAACTAAACTACAACTGGCTTCAACCCAATGCCAACGACCAGTTGACCACACCAAAAGAACCACCTCACATAGCCATGCCACAGTTGACCACACCAAAACCAGTCAACATGCCCAAAACAAATGTAACAACACGTGTTCCTGCTGCCACCGAAAAGGAAACGAACAATCTTTTACCAACAAAATGAAAGAAATGGCAAATTCGGCTTACAAGAAGGTGGCTGACCAGATGCACCACCATGATCAACACAACAACGGGCTTCAACCCAACACTGGCCCGAAACCCGTTAGCCCAAAACAGAAAGAATCGGGCATGAGCAACTGCATACCTCGAATCGGTGATCACAAAAAGAAAGGAAAAAACTCAAGGAAGAAGAAGGGAAATGACTGTAAGTGATGCCCATGTGAAACGTATTTAAGGTGTGTAAAATTGGTCTAGCTATGAATAAATAACAATATATATAAACATACTAAATTCAATAATCACAACATCTGGTTGTATAGCCATACTGAAATCGGTATGTTAAGAACCTGTTGCTTTTACTTTGCATGCTATGATCTAATAAAATGATATATGAATGAGTTTCTAATAAACTTACTCTAGGCCCGTTGATCACCGTTTCACTTGTAATTTGTGAAACAAACTCTGCAACAGCTGCAGCACATTCTTCAGCTTTTTCACGAGTCATTCCATAATTAAGATTCTTCTTTGAAATTTGGAACGAATGATCCCCGTTTTCAATAACACGTAAAGCGTTTAAAGCTTTTAGTTTACTCATAAGTCATAACCACTTCTAACGTTTTCAGAGAACAGAAAGCATCATTACTACCCTACAGCAAACAAAAATGCAAGAAAAGAGCATGTTAATTTAAAACTATGGTAATGCATCAATAACTTTTTAAGTACAATAAACATAAGTGCAATAAGGTTCATTGTTTTACCTGTACAAACATAATAGGAATTGTAAGTTGCAAGAGTGGTTTATCTTGAATAACTCCCGTTGTGCCCTGCAATATTATCTAATGTGTCAAATACCATTTTACTTATGTCATTGACCAGTTCAGTAGCAAACCTTAAGTGGGTATCCCAAACATACGACAGCTGAAGCGTTAATATCTTCCTCTGCGGCAACCATACAACTGACTCTGCAAGGAATCAAATAACATCGTTTTAGTGACAGTTTTAAAACAACTCGTGATTAATAACGGTTTTAACATCAACCCGTTACCTTGAACCCAATGATTTTCCAGCCAAGATCAAGGGATGTTCTGGATACTTAGCAACAACCTTTCTTACAATATCTGAAGGGAACCCGACCAGTTTTCTGCCTTTGGTGCAGCCTTTCTTGCACCGTGAATGTCTGCCAGAAACCTAAATCAGTTACCCTAACACTATGCATTAAGCTTATAACAGAACCTGTATAAAAACTCACATGGGTAGTCAAATGTTACAACTTCGACAGCATTTAAAACAGAGCCAACAAGTTCCTCCATCTGCATAAAACTCAAGCTTGTGGTAAGAAGAAAAAAAAAAAACAAAAACAAAAACAATATATGTAAATACATGTCCACAACCATTGGGTTTGTATCGCTGTAATATACTGTTTGCATAATCAACCATTGGACATTTTACAGTGATCAATTTCTAACCATGTTGTGGGTCTCTTATTTAAAAATCCCACAAAGAAAGTTTCAATCTTTACATATTTTATTACAGTTTTTTGTTTATTACAATGTGTTTTGAACAAGTCTTTCATGTGGATTTCTTGTAATTGTACCAAGTTCACATTTTTTTTCGGTAAATTTGATGTGAGTCTGTTAGGATATTAGTTTTGAAAAAGAATGGAGGAAGAAGGTGTAACATTGAGATTGGTTCGTTGCTCTAAATGTGAAAATGTTCTTCCTGAGTATTCTGTTTACCAGTGTGGAGGTTGTGGTGCTGTTCTTAAAGGTATTGCTTTTGAATTTTGATGTGGGTTATTGATGCATGTATTGGATTTTGACTTTTGGTAGTCAAACTGGTTAGAGTTTAACATCAAGAATCTGCAAGAATTGGCTGAATTGTTGCAAGACAGTTGTTGTTTTTAGAAATATGTTTCATGTTAAAGTTTAGAACATATTCTGAGATAACATTGTTTAAGATTGTCAGTTTGGAAAATACTAGGTTTGACTTTTGCCATATCAAAGTAGAACAATGTTAATCATCAAGAAAAGAAAAACGCTATTTTTTCGCAGATTCGGATAAAAGTAGGCGAAGGCGGCTCGATTTCGGGCCCATAAGGTCAAGATCTGGTGGATTACATAGAAACGCGAGCACAGTCGAAAAGGTTAGATTTGGAAATTTACCATATTCGAACGATGGTCCCTCGAGTTTAAACTTAACTAGTTTTAACTCATTTGGTGATGATCATGTTACAAGCAATGCCGGTTTACATGAGTTCTCAATGGTTCAAGATTTGGAAAAAGATAGAACCGAGCTTCTTAAAAAGCTTGATGAATTGAGAACTCAACTTAGCCGATCATGCAATGTAACCGAAAGCCCAAACGGACGATTAAACGGGTCGTATCCTTGGCCACATCATCAATATCTACCTCCAACGTTCCACAACCCGTTTCTCGACTACAATCAACGCGACACGCTTCTTCACCGGCCCTCATGCGCTTGTTCGCAATGCTACAACATAAACTGGCAACCGCTTCCTCCAAAGGTCCATCCGTTTTCATCGTATACCAGTCACGAAACCAGCTACCCGTTACCCGAACCTCTGCATTATGGTCCACGTCATCTGCCACATCATGATGGTTTTGGTAGAAGATATCCAAGAAGACGCGTAATTCTAACTCATGGAGGTGAACGTGTATCGTTTCCTATATCGGGTGGAGCCCCGTTTATAAGCTGTTGTAACTGCTTCGAGTTGCTGAAAATTCCGAAAAAGGTTACATTTTCGGGAAAGAACGATCACAAGACGATAAAATGCGCAGTTTGTTTCGCGTTGATATCGTTAAGACTCGAGGATAACAAGATTGTTGCTTCATTTTGTTCAACTGTTGGTCAACAAAAAGTCAACAAAAGAAAGTCAAACAGAAGCCCTCATAGCTCTGTTGATTATGATGAATGTGTTTATAATTTCCAGTTGACCGATACCGAACAAAATTCATCTGCCGGTGGAGCTGAAAAGAAAGAAGATCATTTGCCAGTTCCAATTTTAAAAAGTCAAAATGATGTGTTGACTGGAAGTCTTTTAAACAGTCAAAATGATGTGTTGACCGAAAGTCAAAGAAACAATCAAGAAAGAGTGATTATTGATCATGATAACAAGAAATATTTAAAAGATGCATCGGTGGCAAGTGAGATAGATGTATCGTTAACGGATTGTTCAAACAGTGATGTTAGCAAAGAAAATCACCGATCAAAGAGCAAGAAAGCGGGGAATGAATCGTTTTTCGCAGGTTTGATAAAGAAGAGGCTTAGAGATTTTTCGCGATCTAGTAGTGGTGTAGACAAAGTGCGATCGAATGTTTTTGTTAACGGTCAACTTTTGACCAATCGTGCGGTTAAAAAGGCTGAGAAGCTAGCAGGGCCTATTCATCCTGGAGAATACTGGTTAGTTTTGACTTTAATGTTCAAACGTGTTCGTTTGTAGAATCCAAATACGTATTGATTCTACGAGCAAATTAACACCATCGTTCTAGCGTTTGTATATATTTGTCATAAACTTTGTTTGGCCATCATATTTTTGTCTCAGTTTTAAAGAAAATGTCTTAAATCATCATATTGGAAACTGGTGTGTTTGACTTTGACTTTTAAACTCAGATTGCAACTCCTTTTGACCTTTTTTAAAAAAAAATCCCAATCTGATTAATCCCTGTTAGTCTTGATTAATTGCTAGTCGGTACCCTAGCGGCCGACTAGCGCCTAACTATTCTTACAACACTGCACAAAACCAGTCCTTTTGACCTTTAAAGTCAAACATTAACTCTATTTTCACACTAATTTATATGCCTAATATAAATTTCCTCTTATTCAACCAGGTATGATTCGGTAGCGGGATTCTGGGGTGTGATGAACCAGCCTTGCCTCGGCATTATCCCAGTAAGATCGAATTCTATTTATCAACCTTTTAAATTCATATACATTCCATTTGGTCTGTTTGACCTCAAAAGTCAAATCCAATTGTTACCATTTTGCAGCCATTTATAGAAGAGTTTGACCACCCAATGCCCAAAAATTGTGCAGCTGGGAACACTAGCGTTTTCGTGAACGGTAGAGAACTTAACCAGAAAGATTTAGATCTTCTTGCTGGCAGAGGTTTACCGACAACAAAAGATCGGTCCTACATTGTTGAAATTTCTGGGAAAGTTGTCGACGAAGATACAGGCGAAGAACTAGATGCTCTTGGCAAGCTTGCTCCAACGTATGGTTTGACTTTTTATCGCGTTATGCTTTGACTTTTTTTTTCTTGAATGTGATTTGTCTAATATGTTTTTGTTGATCAATATGAACAGGGTTGAAAGAGTACAGCATGGGTTTGGCATGAAAGTCCCAAAAGGTGTTGCAACATGAATCAATATTTTATATTAGTATTTTCAATGTAAACTTGTGATATTATTAATTACTTTGTAAAAGTTAAATATGTGCAAAAGCCAAGCAAAATTTGCTATCACTAATTAACTTCCAATATTTTATATTATATATTTTGAATAAGAATGATTCTCTTTAAATTGCTTAAGAATCAAAACATAGGTAAAGCATATTTTGTATTTATTTTCAAGGTTTAATTAATATTAATAATATTATTAAACATTAATCATTGAAAGACAAAATATTTGGAAGAAGGCTTTAGCTAAACGTATCTCTCTTCATTACTTGTTAAACTATTTCCAACTCAAAATCTTAAAAATACTAGTAAATGTGTTCGGTCAGCTATCAGATAAGATTTTCATTCATCTTTCAAACTGATGTGATAGCTGACTAAACGCATTTGTGGTAGTCTAGGTTTATAAAATGTGACAATTATAGGGATAATGATGAGGACTAACGGGTTGTCAACGGTTGATCCTCTTCCATCTTTGACATAAACACATTTTTGAGCTTGTTTTTTAGTATCCTTTCTGATTTCCTTTTCCTTTCATTCTGGGTCGGTTTTGGTTTCGCACTACTGACATTTTTCACCTTTGGTTGAGACTCGACTCGTTGATGGTTTTCCTCACCAGCAAGTTGAGGTAGAATGCCTTTTGGACTTGTTTGTAGAAACAAACGTGTGGTATCCTGTAACAAAATTGAATCAGGTATTGGAACAAACCACATTACCTTGTATATGCCATATGAATATATGATTATGTTAGTTGCATTTTTAGGCACGTTTTATAGCATATTAATATTAGAAATTCACCACATATCATGCATATTTCGTAGTAATACCTCATTATTTTGAAAAACACTTGTTTTTGTGGAACGGAATCTACTTTGGACGTTTTAATGTTTTTGTAGGCGTGGAGTGAAAGCGATGGATAGTCGATAGTTTTAGAAGGATTCATGTTGATAAAAGAAGCTTAAAATGGCCGTGCTTTCAAGCCATAAGAGGATGTTTGGGTTCTAAGGTTGAATTTGAATCGACATATGAAAGAAATATTGCAATGATGATTCTATGAAGAAGGCTCTATGTACCACAGAGTTAAATAAATTAGAAAGATTGAAATTGAGATGGATATTGATGACGTTGGAGCTGGCAAGCATTTAAAGAGAATACAAGATTTAGTTGGGCTATAATTATTTTCAAAACATACAATTAAAAAGGGCAGCCCAAAAAATATGATCATGGGCCGTAAGTTTCAAGAATAAAAAAAAACAACCTGAACGAATTTTGGGGAACAACTTTGGCTTTTGGACGGCAGAAGTAGAAGGATCGCAAGAAGACATTTTTCTTTGGTGATTTTCTAGAACAATTTGTTTATCAAGTTTAAGTTTTGGATGTTTGTTTCATATTTTCTATTGATTGTTATAGCCACCATGTCTGGCTAGACTCTTATAGTTTCGACATCGGGGTTTATTTTCTTTGATTTGGTTCATAAACTTATGTGAAACGAGCACGTTCGATCCGATTATTTTAGTGGTTTGTTTGTGTGATTCTTGCTTTTAATACGGATTCAATCCGGAAAATATTAGATTGTTAGTAAACCTGATCAATTTATTAATTTTTCTAATAAAGTTCATCAAGATTTTAGTCTCTAATCAGATTTTAAGTTTTGATAAAAGGAACAAATAATGGTTCAAGTTTGTCTATGAATTTGAATTTATTATAGAATCATACAATCTAGTTAAACATACCGAACGACGTGTGTGTTTGGTTATAATCGATACTTCTATCACGCAACCCGCACACTAAAATCCGAACGGCGTGAGTTTAGAGTAGCGGGTTGGCTCTAATCAACGAACTGCGCTTGGTTAGACATTAGATGGAGTGGATGTCCGAACTGCGTGACATCTAGTATTGATACAAACTATTATTTAAAAAGGATCATTGCACCGTGACCGTTAATGATCGTAAGTCGAACCGAATCAAGAAATTGCCCTGGTGTTGAAATTAGTTTTTAACATCTGAACTTCACAACCACTTTAATTAGCATTTTTATAAAATTTTCGTTCTCATTAATTTTAAGTCTAAATCAAAACCCCCCTTTTAAAACAACCGTATCTGAATAAAATCGTTTTGGCATAACTAGTTAATCTGTATCCCTGAGGACACGAACCTTACTTCCATTCATACTATTTTTAGTGTGTTTAGTGGGTTTATATTATATTTATTTGCTGGATTCGACACCCAACAAATTGGCGCCGTTGCCGGGGATACGGCAAATCTAACTATTTTGTGCCAAGATTTCTTTTAGTACAGGTACATCGCCATTCTTCCCACGAATCTCCAATATCTACTGTTACAATGGCAGCTGAACAAACCCTTAGACAGTGGGCGACTCGTGATGTCCCACAACAACCACTTTGCATTAACTACCCTGCCATGGAGAACTTTGAACTCAAGTTCGGTCTTATCCATTTGCTACCTAACTTCCAAGGTCTTGAGAATGAAGATCCTCACAAATTCCTAAAAGAATTTCACGTTGTTTGCTCTGGGATGAAGCCACACAATGTTACTGAAGATCAAACCACCTACGTAGATCGCAAACAATCCAGATGTTGAAGACGATTACACTATGGTTTACAAACCACCAGCTGCCGCAGAGAACTCCAAGTTCGGTCATAAGATCGCTTTAGCCCCACTTAAAAAAGCTAAACTTCCACCTAACGTTGGCAAGTTCACAGGCCTACTGACCCAGATGATTGACATCACATATGTTGAGACCATTGTTATTTTTCCCGGTTCTCTCATATCACCATTTGAGTATTCACAAGTCATGTGTTCAGTGGCGGAGCTAACCCATTAATTTAGGGGTATCAAAAAAAAAAAAAAAAAAATACCACCCATAATGAAAAAAAAATATGTTCGATAGTTTAGGTTCAACGTTTTGTTTCCACTTTCCAATTGCCCTCCAAGACAAAAAAAAAAAGGTTTATTTTAATGTTTTTGGTCTTAGGCTAAGCTTTGACATTTACTAATTGGCTCCTTTCAATTATATTTTTGTTAATTTGGACTTACTTTATAATTTGGACTTAATTTATTCTACAACTTTTGAGTCATAAATGGTTCGGGCTTATAAAATATTGGAATTTTAATAACATCAACTATCCTATTATTTGTTAGGGGTATCTTCATGTTTATTTGGGGGTATCATTTACATAAAACCGAAAAAAATACACTACGAATACGGAGTTGAGCAGTAACCCGTGCTACCCCTGTTACTAAGTTTGTTCCGCCCCTGCATGTGTTAATAGTTAATACACAAGTTATTATGATATTTCAATGTTACTTATTAGTTGTGTGAACCGTCATGATAATAAAACTACCTTAGTTATCTATACTATATAATAAAAGAAACCACTTTGAGGACACGTGTCATAATATTAGGCCTTCTCTTATAGATAATTATTATTTTAGTTTAATCTTTTCTAAGTAATTATAGATAACCCTCCTATTAAATACTTTTTAGTTTAATAACTTATGGATAATTATTTTTAGTTTAATCTCCTTCTCATTTATAATATTATTTATTTGAATTAATTAGAGTTAATTACTGTTTTCGTCCCTGTGATTTGTCAAAAATCACTATTTCAGTCAATTAGTTTAAAAATTGCGATTTCAGTCCCTATGGTTTCACTTTCGTAGCTATTTCAGTCCACCTCGTAACAATTTCAGTCCCTGTACTTAACTATTTAATAGTGGATTGAAATTAATACGAAAGTGAAACCACAGGGACAGAAATGGTTACGAAAGCGAAACCACGGGGACTGAAATCGTAATTTTTAAACTAATGGACTGAAATAGTGATTTTTGACAAACCACAGGGACGAAAACAGTAATTAACTCAATTAATTATTACTTTTATATTTATTTATTTACTTCAAATTCAAACTTAGTTATCTAATTTGATCTTAACTATATCTTTGAACGTTTTGTTTAGTTTGGTATCAAATAGATTTTACGAAACTTGAAATTAAATTAAGTAATATTATTTATCATTTATATATTTATGGAGTTTTAAATAAAGGGTTACATTTATTGAGATTTCGTTAACAAATTTTGCAACAACAGAATAATCTATTTTTATCACGAAAACCAAACTTTGTATTAATATATTAATTGTTTTTATTTTCACTATACAAAATTACATTTACTCGACCCATGTAATACATGAGGTTTTTTTAAGATATAACTTTTTATTATTTGATATATAAAATTAGATTTATTCAATTCGTACAATACACGAGGTTTTTTAAGGATAAATGTTTTTTTTATTATTTAGTATAGAAAATTACATTTATTCAAACCGTGTAATACACATATTTTTAAAGATGTAATTTTTTTTATTATTTGGTATATAAAATCATATTTATTCAACCCGTGTAATAAATAAGGTTTTTTAAAGATGTATTATTTTATTATTTAGTAAAAAATATTACATTTATTCAACCCATGTAATACACGTGGTTTTAAAGATATAACTTTTTTATTTGTTATATAAAATTACATTTATTCAACCCATACAATATGGTTCTTATAGATATAACTTTTTATTATTTGATATATAAAATTATATTTATTCAACCCGTGCAATAAAGGAGGTTTTTATAGATATATTGTTTTATTATTTAGTATATAAAATTTATTTATTAAACCCGTGTAATACACGGGGTTATAACCTAGTCTATACTATATAATAAAAGAAACCACCTTAAGGACACTTGTCATCATATTAGGGCTTCTCTTATAGATAATTATTATTTTAATTTAATTTTTTCTAATTAATTATAGATAACCCTCATATTAAATATTATTTAATTTAATATCTTATGGATAATTATTTTTTAGTTTAATCTTCTTCTCATTTATAATATTATTTAAAGAAAATTACGATTTTGGCCCCTGTGGTTATATCACTTTTACCATTTTAGCCCAAAAACGAACTTTTTAACATCTGAGCCCTCAACGTCTTCTTTTCTAACCCTTCTGGCCCCTAACAGTAACCCCATCCATTAAATGTTAGGGGCAAAAAGGGTTAAAAAAAGACGTTAGGGGCCAAAAAGGTTAGAAAAAAAGACGTTATGGGCTTAAATGTTAAAAAAAAAATTGGGCTAGAAGGGTAAAAGTGATATAACCACGGGGGCCAAAATCGTAATTTGATTATTTGATGTATAAAATTAGATTTATTCAATTCGTACAATACACGAGGTTTTTTAAGGATATATATATATATATATATATATATTTTTATTATTTAGTACAGAAAATTACATTTATTCAAACCATGTAATACGCATATTTTTTAAAATGTAATTTTTTTTATTATTTAGTATATAAAATTACATTTATTCAACCCGTGTAATAAATAAGGTTTTTTTGAAGATGTATTATTTTATTTTTTGGTTAACAATATTACATTTATTCAACTCGTGTAATACACGTGGTTTTAAAGATATAACTTTTTTATTTGGTATATAAAATTACATTTATTCAACCTGTACAATATTGTTTTTATGGATATAACTTTTTATTATTTAATATATAAAATTATATTTATTCAACTAAGGTTTTTAAAGATATATTTTTTTTATTATTTAGTATATAAAATTTATTTATTAAACCCGTGTAATACACGGGGTTATAACCTAGTAGTTATATATATAAAACCAAAGCAATACATAGCATAATTATGATAAGTCAGACACGATTATCATAATTATGATAAGGAATATTTATATTGTTTTTATTATTATACAAGTAGGTTATATTGTTTATAACCCTAATTACGTTAATATTTATTTGCATGTGAAAAGAAAACAAAATCGATTCCCAATGGCTCTTCTTCTATCAGTCTCCCGGCGTTTCATGTCGAAATTACAAGAATTCCCTTCGATTCATCGTCGTTGTTTTCTGTCAAAAGGTATCTATATCTATCATTCGATTCTTTGTTGACGTAATCAGGTAGGTGTATTGATATAAACCAGTAGTAGAAAGTAGAAACCCTAATGATTCTTCTGTCAACATTCTGTTGGTTGATTGATTGATTTTGCTGTAATTAAACCTAATCGGTTCTTGATCTACTGATCTTGTTTGTTTGTAAATGAAACCCTAATCAATGATTCATCATATAACTAACCTAACCTAACCTAATCGATTTACGATATCAACATTCTGATTGATTTTTGAGTTCGTTTGTTTGTTTGTTATCTTGGTATAAACCTATGTGTGTAAGTAAATGGCCAGTAGCTTGTAATTGAAAACCACCTAATCACATTCTACTATATATTCTGCTATTCTGTTGTTGTTATAAGTGAAAAACTTGGAACTTGAATGAAATTGTTGTTTCTTGATAGCAGCAGCAGCAGCATTCTCCACCACGGCGACCACCGCCTTTGATGAGGATGAACTCAAGGCTATGTACGAGAAATACCTGATTGACTTTGGCAAAACCGACTACATGCCCCCGGAAGAGAAGGAGGAGAGGTTTGAGCTTTTTAAAGAAAATCTCAAGTTTATACAAGACTACAACTCCACTCATCCTCCTTTCAACAAGCTAGGACTCACCTCTGTCGCAGATTACTTCCCTCATGAGATTTGCGGTTTGGTCATCCCACCTGAGGAGCCTTTGACTCCAACCAACGACGATAACCTTTTACCAGCTTATTTGAAGTTCCCGCAACAACAACATCCTCCCATTGTCTTTAAGGAGGGGGACCGATGGGAATACTATGTCCCCTCCAAAGATGAAGAAGAAAACCGCGGTTAGTTAGTTAGTTATTTCAAATTCCATCAATAGTTATGATGATACTTATTTGGTTTTTTACCTTAAAAAAAAAACATTATTTTAAGTTAACGGTCCGTCCTACATACATGAGCTAAAACCATTCTACCTTGGTTAATGGTCGTCGGGGATCATCAACATTACATTGCTAACAACCTTAGTTCCACAACTCCAACAAAACAATTAAACCAAAAAATAAAAGAGAAAATTTATTATCAAGGAAGGATAGGTTAATAAATTATATTGATGTTTGCAGAAATCCAAAAAAGATCTATAGTTGCACCAATGTTGCCTTAGAAGAATGTTCCATTTATCATAAAATTTGGTTTCAGTTTGACTTTATATGATCTGCATGCATGTTTAGTCTCTTATACAACATGGTTTTGTTTTGTGTAGAAAGAATTTTTTATTGGTTTTTAAGACTGAGTGAGTTTATGAAACTTATTATGTGTTTGAGTCGTTTGACTTCTTGGCTCATTATCAAGTTGCTAGAGGGTATGGTGATGGTCCTTCAAGGGAGAATGATCCGTCACGTAGGCGCCACGTCATAGTCCTCCCAAGGATGGTCCATACCACAAAACTATGGGGTATGGAGGATGGTCCTAGATGATCATACCCCACCACTTTTATGTTTTTTTTATCTTCTACTTTTTTTTAACATTTAACAAATAAACTAACAAAATATTTTCATTAATATTAAAAAACATTACATAAACTTAAAAAAAAAACATAAACTTAAAAAAATCCTAATATATTAAAATAAGCTACTAGTCTTCGTCCTCCATGTCGTCGGCGGGTTCGTTTTGAGCGTTGTTGCAAATGCTCTCCACCAAGTCCGCTTGTATGTTATGATGTGTGTACTCGTTACGTAGAGCGAACATGTTCAAATCTTGTTGTTCCCCACTAACTGGAACAAAATTTCCAGTAGACGAGTTTTCGTCGTACTCGCATATCGCTCTACCTTCGTCTTCAATGACCATGTTATGAAGGATGATACAAGCGTACATAATGTGTCGTAACCTCTTTGGTGTAGCCGAACGTGCTGGATGTTCAATGATTTGCCTTTTTTTTTGTAGAACACCAAAAGCCCGTTCAATATATTTTCTCGCACCCTCTTGATACTTCGCAAATTTTTTTCTTTTTTCGTCTGTCTGGTGCGGAATAGTTTTAACGATTGTCGAATACGTTGGGTATATTCCATCGGCTAGGTAGTAACCTCGCCAGTATTCCACCCCTGAAACCGTAAAACTTGTGTCTGGACCTATACCCGTGTAACACCTCGAAAATTCACGTCCTATAATGTATTGACACGTGTCATATGTTTGAACGTGTGAAAGAATGTTATGTAAGGACTAAAGTTGACAATAATGAAAAGTATGTGAATATACGAGTTTTAAATGTCAACAGTGAATAAATATATTGTACATTAACCCTACATGATGCTCATACCTTCAAACGAATAAATCATGGATCATACGAAGCTAAAACTGAGAGATTACAAACTACAGGGGTTAAATGTGTCAACATGTTTAAATTATACCTATGAGTGACCTTTTGACAAACCCGAAGCTTTGTAACGGTTAAATATGCTCACTAGAATGCACGATATAAAATTCGTAAAGTTTCGTTATCGTATGAGAAAGTTATGATCAAATTCGTGTACAAGAGGTTAAAGCGTCAACGTTGAAAGTTAGGACTTTTCGGGTAACAATAAAGTTAACCGGGGGCCTAACAAAGTGGGTATATGTCTTGAAGCCCTTATACGCCAATTACGAGGGCTCAAAATGCAAGAAAATAAGGTCTAATCAAAGTTTGAAGAGCCAAGGACCAAAACTGCAATTAAGGAAAAATATGTTGGCTGACTCCTCATACTCGTGTAGCGCGAGCAATATGGCTGAGGACGTCGCGCTACGCGACTGCCTTACCAGATCAGCTTTTTGATTTTCTTTGATCTCTTGTCTGCCATGGCCTTGTGTCCTCCATTAAATCGAATTGCCTCTTCATGCTTGGCCCCTAAACAACCCCTAAACATCTAGGGACACTTGTTAGTGAGTTGTGGTGGGTTGTAGACTTGTGTGTCAATCTTTTATGGTGATTAAACCACTATATAAAGGCCTTTAAGTTGCAAACATGCTTCACACATTCATTCTTGCAAATCTGATCATTTGGGGAGAACAAGAGCACTTTCCAAGCCTTCCTAGTCGACCATTAGTCACTTGTAAGTATGCTTAACCTTCTTTAATCGAGTTTAGCTTAATTATTTAGCTAAAAGTCAAACCGTCGTAATTAACGGTTGACTTTAAGATTAATCACTAATGGCTCAGTGATTAGTCGAATTGAAAGTAGTTATAGGTTGGTAATTATGTGGGTAATAAACCCTTAAAAGGGTTCCCCCTGATTCCCACTCTAACTAGGTCAAATGTCGGGTCAAACTTGCGAATAAAAAGTCAACAAGATACTTATTTTCTAATTTATGCATGATTAGCAATGTAGAACACATACAACCTGTTTGATCTTTAATATAACTTGGTAATTAGTGTAAGAACATGTCTAAACATGTTTAACCCGACAATTTCCTGTTTAGACCCGGTTCGGAACCGAAAGTCGCATAGTTTGACTTTTACTTTGACTTTCAGTTCTGACCCGTTATGGTATGTTTTAGAAATACCTAAGAGCTTCATTTGGACCATGTTACATGCTAGTATAACCCTCTGTGATTATACACCATGGTTCATTAGTTAACCGATTAATACGCATGATTCCGTTAATTGCCCATATGTTGACCATTATGCCCTTTTCACTTTAAAACGTGATTTTTGGAAATGTAAAAGAGTAAAAACCTTACCTACTGATATTTAACTTGCATAAAAAAATTTGACATCAGTTTGAGGTGTAGGTTAAGAGTTATGCTCATTAGCGTAAAATGAAAGCTTTATGTTAATAAAACGGCGTAATTAGCGTATAGCCTAGTTAAGCCTACTTTTTAATATCAAATTTAATACCCACTGATGTAATATATTATTTTGGGATTTTTAAAGATTTTTAATTAATTTTAGGCTGAGCATAACTTATAGTCGTAGGCTTAATCCGGTAATTGTCGGTTTTGCCCTTATGGGCCATAAAATGACTTTTACATATCTAAATGACTCCAAACCTTTTGCTACTGATCACATATGTTAAATAAATTATTTTAATCCTTCTGGAATAGTAAAAATATCAGATTTAAGTATCGAACCTGGAAATGGCCTCTAATCGCCTTTTTAAGCGTTTTTAACGCATAGTATGTGCTATAACTATATTAAACATACAAGGGTTGATACCTACTTATATTTGAGGCAATTTATAATATTTTAACAGTAAACAAAGGTTGTTAAACTCAGACTTCAGTTTTGAGCTTTACGGCTTATGTGAAATTACCAAAATGCCCCTACGGTGCATAGTTTGGTTATAATTGATAAATTTCACGTATATACTTTACCCTACTGTTATAACTTAGTAAAATAAGTATTTTTGCTGATTACATCAGACCTGTAACTCAGGTGAATACTTAAACTCTTTTATAACCTTTTAAATGACCAAACTACCCCTACGGGGCATAGTTTGTGTTTAAATTCGTTTCGGGCATAATAAAAGACATACTACTGATGTCACAACATATATGAAGCATATTAACTTAGGAAACCTGTAAATGGCTCATATGTATACCCGTTACGCTTATTACGCGTTCGGTTCGATTTATGTAACTAGTTTACATAAATTAGCCTAAACGGGTCAAACCTTATCGGTTTTATCTCAAAATCCAGAAGGTGGTTAGATTACCCATATTATACAAGTCTTCAAACTTGTCGGGTCTAAAACACATTCTATTCCGGTCTTCGCTTAATCATGCGTTTGAACCGTATCTTTCGGTAAGACTAACCGGTCTAAGCTTAGGCTTAATTAAAGACCCGTTAGCATTCTAATTGGTTATTTATACCATCATTCCAGACTAGAGCCTTCCGGTAAATTGTACCTACGCTTACTTAAGTGAATACGGCTGAGTTATAGTAATTCTTGCTATTTAAGACAGGAGCTAGCTCAGGTAAATACTCTTAACTTATTTTCCCTATTCCAGACTCAACCGTTTCGCTGAGTCCCTATTTCGTTTCGTCGATGCTGATGTGTTCTGTGACTATATATATAGACAGAAGACAGATAAGAGAGCACATAGAGAACACACACACAGAGAGAGAGTTTACAGAATAGATTTGTAAACATTGAGCTTGTAACTGATCTTTCATACGTATTAATACAGAGGTGTTAAACGTTGAGTCTTGTGTGTCGTTATATTGCGTGTTCTATCTCGGTTTGCTATCTCGGTTGGATTCCGCACAACCGGGGTGGTTTGTATACAAGGATTAGGCGACTAGATCCTCCCCTAGCCGGACCTACAGTAAACATACAAACTATACTAACATGTATACTGCACACACGCAGTTACATGTACATGAACATTACGAAGTAACTAGCATACCGAGTCAAGACAGGAGGATGTCTTGACTACGGTCTTCACTTCGTAGCCGAGTCGAACCGAGCCGAGCCGTATCCACATAATATGTATCAACAAACTCCCCCTTGAACGAGGGTATTTGGTTTATTTTAACCTAAGACATTTTAAATAAAAAATCTTAGCTAAACCAAATAAAACGGGTTAAAGGGATCATAATAAAGAACAAAAAACAAGAATGTTACCATCGCATTGGCTGACCGGTGGAGTCTGAACATTACAAGCACCAGGAAGTGTTAGAGCGAGTGTTCGGTTAATACTTATACCATTTTGACAAATCCTTAAATGTCGTAAGAAATGTGTCACAACTTGCAATGGATTTAAGCATTTTGTCATAAATGAGTAGGAAATTGTATTCATACATGGATTGTTTCATACGCCTTTGTGACAATTATATTTAAAAATAAGCATTTTGTCATAAATGTATAGGAATACGTTTATTTTATAATTATTATATACTAGTTTTATTATTATTTAACCTTTTGTAGATTATTTGTGACAGATCTGTGACGTAACTGTCAATTAATTAGGATTTTCTTATTTTTTGTTAGAAACTTGTCACAAGTTGTGACGGAATTCCGACAGATGGTTTAAGTTAATTAAAAAAATAAATATTTCGTCATAAATGTGTAGGAAATGATATTATTTTCCCTTATTTTTTTTTGGCTTATATAAATATTTATTCGGTAAAAAATAATAATTAACCTTTTGTAGATTATTTCCTATAGATTTATGACGCAACTGTCAATTAATTAGGGTTTTCTTATTTTTCGTCATAAATGTGTAGGAAACGATATCATTTTCCCTTATTTTTTTGTTTTGTAGGTTATTTCCGATAGATTTGTTACGCAGCTGTCCATTAATTAGGGTTTTCTTATTTTTCGTTATGGATGCATTGAAAATTTGTAACAAAATCTTGAAATTTTTTTTTGTAGGAAATTCGTCATAAAAGTGTAGTAATCTGTGACGAAAAAAATTGTGTAGGAAATTTCTGTAGAAAATTGTCCATTTTTCTAGTAGTGACCTTATTTGTGTTTGTTTGTTTGTTAAGGAAATATGTGTTCATGATCACTTACTGAACGAAATTTTATGTCCGTTTCATTCGCTAAGGAAATGAGTGTGTTCGTTTGTTAATTTTACATAACGAACGTTCATGAACACAACTGAAAATAAACAAACACAAACAAGAGTTTATGAACATAATTTATAATACACTGTATTTGTCAGAATTTTGAAGTACTTAAATAAAATATAAAAACTAAAAACACTAATGAACTATCAAGCATGTTACCGAACATTCAAGAACATAAATGAACGAACATTGCACCTATAACTGCGCGGACCTTGAGCTACGACTCTTCACCTCGTACCTGCGCACAGTCACACGTGTCAATCGGTCATGTGAGTGGGAGTCGGTAAGAACACAGGAGTAGAGATGCTCATCAAAGTATAAGTGCCTTAGTTATTATGATATTTCAATGTTACTTATTAGTTGTGTGAACCGTCATGATAATAAAACTATCTTAGCTATATAAAAAGAATATTTATATTCTTTTTTTTTATTATACAAGTAGGTTATATTGTTTATAACCCTAGTTACGCTAATATTTATTTGCATGTGAAAAGAAAACAAAATCGATTCCCAATGGCTCTTCTTCTATCAGTCTCCCGGCGTTTCATGTCGAAATTACAAGAATTCCCTTCGATTCATCGTCGTTGTGTTCTGTCAAAAGGTATCTATCTATGTATCTATGAATCGATTCTTTGTTGACGTAGTAATCAGGTAGGTGTATTGATATAAACCAGTAGTAGAAAGTAGAAACCCTAATGATTCTTCTATCAACATTCTGTTGGTTGATTGATTGATTTTGCTGTAATTAAACCTAATCGGTTCTTGATCTACTGATCTTGTTTGTTTGTAAATGAAACCCTAATCAACGATTCATCATATAACTAATTACCTAACCTAACCTAATCGATTTACGATATCAACATTCTGATTGATTTTTGAGTTTGTTTGTTTGTTTGTTTGTTTGTTTGTTATCTTGGTATAAACCTATGTGTGTAAGTAAATGGCCAGTAGCTTGTAATTGAAAACCACCTAATCACATTCTACTATATATTCTGCTATTCTGTTGTTGTTATAACTGAAAAGCTTGGAACTTGAATGAAATTATTGTTTCTTGATAGCAGCAGCAGCAGCATTCTCCACCACGCCCACCGCCTCTGATGAGGATGAACTCAAGGCTAAGTACGAGAAATACCTGATTGACTTTGGCAAAACCGACTACATGCCCCCGGAAGAGAAGGAGCAGAGGTTTGAGATTTTTAAAAAAAATCTCAAGTTTATACAAGACTACAACTCCACTCTTCCTTTCGACAAGGTAGGACTCACCTCTGTCACAGATGCCTTCCCGCATGAGGTTAGAGGTTTGGTCATCTCACCTGAGGACTTATTGGGCACAGGGCCTTTGCCTCCAACCAACGGCGATAACCTTTTACCAGCTTATTTGAAGTTCCCACGACCACAACATCCTCCGTTTGTCTTTTTGGAGGGGGACCAATGGGACTACTATGTCCCCTCCAAAGATGAAGAAGAAAACCGCGGTTAGTTAGTTAGTTATTTCAAATTCCATCAATAGTTTTGATGATACTTTATTTGGTTTTTTACCTTAAAAAAAACATTAAATTTTAAGTCAACGGTCCGTCCTACATACATGAGCTAAAACCATTCTACCTTGGTTAATGGTCGTCGATCGGGGATCATCAACATTACACTGCTAACAACCTTAGTTCCACAACTCCAACAAAACAATTAAACCAAAAAATAAAAGAGAAAATTTATTATCAAGGAAGGATAGGTTAATAATATATTGATGTTTGCAGAAATCCAAAAAAGATCTGTAGTTGCACCAATTTTGCCTTAGAAAAATGTTCCTTTAATCATAAAATTTGGTTTGAGTTTGACTTTATATGATCTACATGCATGCATGTTTAGTCTTTTAGGCCAAATCTTATCCAACATCGTTTTGTTTTGTGTTGAAAGAAATTTTTTTTGGTTTTTAACACTGAGTGAGTTTATGCAACTTATTATGTGTTTGAGTCGTTTGACTTCTTGGCATTTTTATTCATGTTCTTTCTTTATGCGGCTAGTGATTTTGTATCATTTACTGATCTCATTATTCATATTCTTTCTTTATGTTGATTTTGTGACTAAAGGATACCGGTTTGCTTACTAAAATGCTGCAACCTCTGTTGTATAGGTTGTTGATTCTGCTGCTGCAGCCACTGGAACTTATTTATGCTTGTATTTTCTGTTCGGTTGGACTTGGTTTGTTTATGTATTCCGTTACCTTATTTCGTATGTTATTTAAGATTGGTGTAGTAACTTTATTTATGTACCGTACCTTCTTATCCTTTGTATCTTGGTGCTTTATGCAATGTGCTCTCATTGAGGATGGCTAGCTCGATAGCGAAGACCATAGATTGTGTAGTTGTGAAGTATATAATGCAGCTTTGGCTAATTTTTCTTTTCGAGGACAAGTAACTGAACTGATGACTGTAACTCTTAACCCTAAACTTACACTACATGTGTTTTATATTGTATATGTGCCAAAATAATAAAAGATGCATCATAATGTTGGACCTTTTGGCTAATAGATTCAACACTAAAGGGGTGTCCATGTTAGATGGTTGTGTGATTTGACTGAGGTCCTGATCATAGTCTTGTTCATGACTGTGCGGAAATGACAAATGGAATGGACCATTGTGACGGAATGGAAAAATGGGGGTTTGGCCGCCACCGCCACCACTGGTATTCCATTCCTTCGCTATCAAACGACACAAAATAATGATTCATTTCATTCGGACCTTTGAATGCCGTTCATTTCATGTGTGTAAAAGTCGAGTCAAATTTGCTATCAGTAATTAACTTTCAATATATTATATTAGCATTTTGAATAAAAATGATTATCTTTAAATGGTATGTTAGCCATACTGAAATCGGTATGTTAAGAACCTGCTGTTTTTACTTTGGGTGCTATGATCTAATAAAATGATATATCCATGAGTTTCTAATAAACTTACTCTAGGCCTGTTGATCACCGTTTCACTTGTAATTTGCGAAACAATCTCTGCAACAGCTGCAGCAGCACATTCTTCAGCTTTTTCACGAGTCATTCCATAATTAAGATTCTTCTTTGAAATTTGGAACGAATGATCCCCGTTTTCAATAACAGATAAAGCGTTTAAAGCTTTTAGTTTACTCATAACCACTTCTAACGATTTCAGAGAACAAAAAGCATCATTACTACCCTAGAGCAAACAAAAATGCAAGAAAAGAGCATGTTAATTTAAAACTATGGTATTGCATCAATAACTTTTTAAGTACAATAAACATAAGTGCAATAAGGTTCATTGTTTTACCTGTACAAACATAATAGGAACTGTAAGTTGCAAGAGTGGTTTATCTTGAATAACTCCCGTTGTGCCCTGCAATGTGTCAAATACCATTTTACTTATGTCATTGAGCAGGTCAGTAGCAAACCTTAAGTGGGTATCCCAAACATACGACAGCTGGAGCGTTAATATCTTCCTCTGCAGCAACCATACAACTGACTCTGCAAGGAATCAAATAACATCGTTTTAGTGACAGTTTTAAAACAACTCATGATTAATAACAGTTTTAACATCAAACCGTTACCTTGAACCCAATGATTTTCCAGCCAAGATCAAGGGAGGTTCTGGATACTTAGCAACAACCTTTCTTACAATATCTGAATGGAAGCCGACCAGTGTTTCTGCCTTTGGTGCAGCCTTTCTTGCACCGTGAATGTCTGCCAGAAACCTAAATCAGTTACCCTAACACTATGCATGAAGCTTATAACAGAACCTGTATAAAAACTCACATGGGTAGTCAAATGTTACAACTTCTACAGCATTTAAAACAGTGCCAACAAGTTCCTCCATCTGCATAAAACTCAAGCATGGTGTTCAATAGAAAGCTTGTGGTAAGAAGAAGAAAAAACAAAAACAATATATGTAAATACATGTCCACAACCATTGGGTTTGTATCTCTGTAATATACTGTTTGCATAATCAACCATTGGACATTTTACAGTGATCAATTTCTAACCATGTTGTGGGTCTCTTATTTAAAAATCCCACAAAGAAAGTTTCAATCTTTACATATTTTATTACAGTTTTTTGTTTATTACAATGTGTTTTGAACAAGTCTTTCATGTGGGTTTCTTGTAATTGTACCAAGTTCACATTTTTTTCGGTAAATTTGATGTGAGTCTGTTAGGATATTAGTTTTTAAAAAGAATGGAGGAAGAAGGTGTAGCATTGAGATTGGTTCGTTGCCCTAAATGTGAAAATGTTCTTCCTGAGTATTCTGTTTACCAGTGTGGAGGTTGTGGTGCTGTTCTTAAAGGTATTGCTTTTGAATTTTGATGTGTTATTGATGCATGTATTGGATTTTGACTTTTGGTAGTCAAACTGGTTAGAGTTTAACATCAAGAATCTGCAAGAATTGGCTGAATTGTTGCAAGACAGTTGTTGTTTTTAGAAATATGTTTCATGTTAAAGTTTAGAACATATTCTGAGATAACATTGTTTAAGATTGTCAGTTTGGAAAATACTAGGTTTGACTTTTGCCACATCAAAGTAGAACAATGTTAATCATCAAGAAAAGAAAAACGCTATTTTTTCGCAGATTCGGATAAAAGTAGGCGAAGGCGGCTCGATTTCGGGCCCATAAGGTCAAGATCTGGTGGATTACATAGAAACGCGAGCACAGTCGAAAAGGTTAGATTTGGAAATTTACCATATTCGAACGATGGTCCCTCGAGTTTAAACTTAACTAGTTTTAACTCATTTGGTGATGATCATGTTACAAGCAATGCCGGTTTACATGAGTTCTCAATGGTTCAAGATTTGGAAAAAGATAGAACCGAGCTTCTTAAAAAGCTTGATGAATTGAGAACTCAACTTAGCCGATCATGCAATGTAACCGAAAGCCCAAACGGACGATTAAACGGGTCGTATCCTTGGCCACATCATCAATATCTACCTCCAACGTTCCACAACCCGTTTCTCGACTACAATCAACGCGACACGCTTCTTCACCGGCCCTCATGCGCTTGTTCGCAATGCTACAACATAAACTGGCAACCGCTTCCTCCAAAGGTCCATCCGTTTTCATCGTATACCAGTCACGAAACCAGCTACCCGTTACCCGAACCTCTGCATTATGGTCCACGTCATCTGCCACATCATGATGGTTTTGGTAGAAGATATCCAAGAAGACGCGTAATTCTAACTCATGGAGGTGAACGTGTATCGTTTCCTATATCGGGTGGAGCCCCGTTTATAAGCTGTTGTAACTGCTTCGAGTTGCTGAAAATTCCGAAAAAGGTTACATTTTCGGGAAAGAACGATCACAAGACGATAAAATGCGCAGTTTGTTTCGCGTTGATATCGTTAAGACTCGAGGATAACAAGATTGTTGCTTCATTTTGTTCAACTGTTGGTCAACAAAAAGTCAACAAAAGAAAGTCAAACAGAAGCCCTCATAGCTCTGTTGATTATGATGAATGTGTTTATAATTTCCAGTTGACCGATACCGAACAAAATTCATCTGCCGGTGGAGCTGAAAAGAAAGAAGATCATTTGCCAGTTCCAATTTTAAAAAGTCAAAATGATGTGTTGACTGGAAGTCTTTTAAACAGTCAAAATGATGTGTTGACCGAAAGTCAAAGAAACAATCAAGAAAGAGTGATTATTGATCATGATAACAAGAAATATTTAAAAGATGCATCGGTGGCAAGTGAGATAGATGTATCGTTAACGGATTGTTCAAACAGTGATGTTAGCAAAGAAAATCACCGATCAAAGAGCAAGAAAGCGGGGAATGAATCGTTTTTCGCAGGTTTGATAAAGAAGAGGCTTAGAGATTTTTCGCGATCTAGTAGTGGTGTAGACAAAGTGCGATCGAATGTTTTTGTTAACGGTCAACTTTTGACCAATCGTGCGGTTAAAAAGGCTGAGAAGCTAGCAGGGCCTATTCATCCTGGAGAATACTGGTTAGTTTTGACTTTAATGTTCAAACGTGTTCGTTTGTAGAATCCAAATACGTATTGATTCTACGAGCAAATTAACACCATCGTTCTAGCGTTTGTATATATTTGTCATAAACTTTGTTTGGCCATCATATTTTTGTCTCAGTTTTAAAGAAAATGTCTTAAATCATCATATTGGAAACTGGTGTGTTTGACTTTGACTTTTAAACTCAGATTGCAACTCCTTTTGACCTTTTTTAAAAAAAAATCCCAATCTGATTAATCCCTGTTAGTCTTGATTAATTGCTAGTCGGTACCCTAGCGGCCGACTAGCGCCTAACTATTCTTACAACACTGCACAAAACCAGTCCTTTTGACCTTTAAAGTCAAACATTAACTCTATTTTCACACTAATTTATATGCCTAATATAAATTTCCTCTTATTCAACCAGGTATGATTCGGTAGCGGGATTCTGGGGTGTGATGAACCAGCCTTGCCTCGGCATTATCCCAGTAAGATCGAATTCTATTTATCAACCTTTTAAATTCATATACATTCCATTTGGTCTGTTTGACCTCAAAAGTCAAATCCAATTGTTACCATTTTGCAGCCATTTATAGAAGAGTTTGACCACCCAATGCCCAAAAATTGTGCAGCTGGGAACACTAGCGTTTTCGTGAACGGTAGAGAACTTAACCAGAAAGATTTAGATCTTCTTGCTGGCAGAGGTTTACCGACAACAAAAGATCGGTCCTACATTGTTGAAATTTCTGGGAAAGTTGTCGACGAAGATACAGGCGAAGAACTAGATGCTCTTGGCAAGCTTGCTCCAACGTATGGTTTGACTTTTTATCGCGTTATGCTTTGACTTTTTTTTTCTTGAATGTGATTTGTCTAATATGTTTTTGTTGATCAATATGAACAGGGTTGAAAGAGTACAGCATGGGTTTGGCATGAAAGTCCCAAAAGGTGTTGCAACATGAATCAATATTTTATATTAGTATTTTCAATGTAAACTTGTGATATTATTAATTACTTTGTAAAAGTTAAATATGTGCAAAAGCCAAGCAAAATTTGCTATCACTAATTAACTTCCAATATTTTATATTATATATTTTGAATAAGAATGATTCTCTTTAAATTGCTTAAGAATCAAAACATAGGTAAAGCATATTTTGTATTTATTTTCAAGGTTTAATTAATATTAATAATATTATTAAACATTAATCATTGAAAGACAAAATATTTGGAAGAAGGCTTTAGCTAAACGTATCTCTCTTCATTACTTGTTAAACTATTTCCAACTCAAAATCTTAAAAATACTAGTAAATGTGTTCGGTCAGCTATCAGATAAGATTTTCATTCATCTTTCAAACTGATGTGATAGCTGACTAAACGCATTTGTGGTAGTCTAGGTTTATAAAATGTGACAATTATAGGGATAATGATGAGGACTAACGGGTTGTCAACGGTTGATCCTCTTCCATCTTTGACATAAACACATTTTTGAGCTTGTTTTTTAGTATCCTTTCTGATTTCCTTTTCCTTTCATTCTGGGTCGGTTTTGGTTTCGCACTACTGACATTTTTCACCTTTGGTTGAGACTCGACTCGTTGATGGTTTTCCTCACCAGCAAGTTGAGGTAGAATGCCTTTTGGACTTGTTTGTAGAAACAAACGTGTGGTATCCTGTAACAAAATTGAATCAGGTATTGGAACAAACCACATTACCTTGTATATGCCATATGAATATATGATTATGTTAGTTGCATTTTTAGGCACGTTTTATAGCATATTAATATTAGAAATTCACCACATATCATGCATATTTCGTAGTAATACCTCATTATTTTGAAAAACACTTGTTTTTGTGGAACGGAATCTACTTTGGACGTTTTAATGTTTTTGTAGGCGTGGAGTGAAAGCGATGGATAGTCGATAGTTTTAGAAGGATTCATGTTGATAAAAGAAGCTTAAAATGGCCGTGCTTTCAAGCCATAAGAGGATGTTTGGGTTCTAAGGTTGAATTTGAATCGACATATGAAAGAAATATTGCAATGATGATTCTATGAAGAAGGCTCTATGTACCACATAGAGTTAAATAAATTAGAAAGATTGAAATTGAGATGGATATTGATGACGTTGGAGCTGGCAAGCATTTAAAGAGAATACAAGATTTAGTTGGGCTATAATTATTTTCAAAACATACAATTAAAAAGGGCAGCCCAAAAAATATGATCATGGGCCGTAAGTTTCAAGTATAAAAAAAAACAACCTGAACGAATTTTGGGGAACAACTTTGGCTTTTGGACGGCAGAAGTAGAAGGATCGCAAGAAGACATTTTTCTTTGGTGATTTTCTAGAACAATTTGTTTATCAAGTTTAAGTTTTGGATGTTTGTTTCATATTTTCTATTGATTGTTATAGCCACCATGTCTGGCTAGACTCTTATAGTTTCGACATCGGGGTTTATTTTCTTTGATTTGGTTCATAAACTTATGTGAAACGAGCACGTTCGATCCGATTATTTTAGTGGTTTGTTTGTGTGATTCTTGCTTTTAATACGGATTCAATCCGGAAAATATTAGATTGTTAGTAAACCTGATCAATTTATTAATTTTTCTAATAAAGTTCATCAAGATTTTAGTCTCTAATCAGATTTTAAGTTTTGATAAAAGGAACAAATAATGGTTCAAGTTTGTCTATGAATTTGAATTTATTATAGAATCATACAATCTAGTTAAACATACCGAACGACGTGTGTGTTTGGTTATAATCGATACTTCTATCACGCAACCCGCACACTAAAATCCGAACGGCGTGAGTTTAGAGTAGCGGGTTGGCTCTAATCAACGAACTGCGCTTGGTTAGACATTAGATGGAGTGGATGTCCGAACTGCGTGACATCTAGTATTGATACAAACTATTATTTAAAAAGGATCATTGCACCGTGACCGTTAATGATCGTAAGTCGAACCGAATCAAGAAATTGCCCTGGTGTTGAAATTAGTTTTTAACATCTGAACTTCACAACCACTTTAATTAGCATTTTTATAAAATTTTCGTTCTCATTAATTTTAAGTCTAAATCAAAACCCCCCCTTTTAAAACAACCGTATCTGAATAAAATCGTTTTGGCATAACTAGTTAATCTGTATCCCTGAGGACACGAACCTTACTTCCATTCATACTATTTTTAGTGTGTTTAGTGGGTTTATATTATATTTATTTGCTGGATTCGACACCCAACAAATTGGCGCCGTTGCCGGGGATACGGCAAATCTAACTATTTTGTGCCAAGATTTCTTTTAGTACAGGTACATCGCCATTCTTCCCACGAATCTCCAATATCTACTGTTACAATGGCAGCTGAACAAACCCTTAGACAGTGGGCGACTCGTGATGTCCCACAACAACCACTTTGCATTAACTACCCTGCCATGGAGAACTTTGAACTCAAGTCCGGTCTTATCCATTTGCTACCTAACTTCCAAGGTCTTGAGAATGAAGATCCTCACAAATTCCTAAAAGAATTTCACGTTGTTTGCTCTGGGATGAAGCCACACAATGTTACTGAAGATCAAACCACCTACGTAGATCGCAAACAATCCAGATGTTGAAGACGATTACACTATGGTTTACAAACCACCAGCTGCCGCAGAGAACTCCAAGTTCGGTCATAAGATCGCTTTAGCCCCACTTAAAAAAGCTAAACTTCCACCTAACGTTGGCAAGTTCACAGGCCTACTGACCCAGATGATTGACATCACATATGTTGAGACCATTGTTATTTTTCCCGGTTCTCTCATATCACCATTTGAGTATTCACAAGTCATGTGTTCAGTGGCGGAGCTAACCCATTAATTTAGGGGTATAAAAAAAAAAAAAAATACCACCCATAATGAAAAAAAAATATGTTCGATAGTTTAGGTTCAACGTTTTGTTTCCACTTTCCAATTGCCCTCCAAGACAAAAAAAAAAAGGTTTATTTTAATGTTTTTGGTCTTAGGCTAAGCTTTGACATTTACTAATTGGCTCCTTTCAATTATATTTTTGTTAATTTGGACTTACTTTATAATTTGGACTTAATTTATTCTACAACTTTTGAGTCATAAATGGTTCGGGCTTATAAAATATTGGAATTTTAATAACATCAACTATCCTATTATTTGTTAGGGGTATCTTCATGTTTATTTGGGGGTATCATTTACATAAAACCGAAAAAAATACACTACGAATACGGAGTTGAGCAGTAACCCGTGCTACCCCTGTTACTAAGTTTGTTCCGCCCCTGCATGTGTTAATAGTTAATACACAAGTTATTATGATATTTCAATGTTACTTATTAGTTGTGTGAACCGTCATGATAATAAAACTACCTTAGTTATCTATACTATATAATAAAAGAAACCACTTTGAGGACACGTGTCATAATATTAGGCCTTCTCTTATAGATAATTATTATTTTAGTTTAATCTTTTCTAAGTAATTATAGATAACCCTCCTATTAAATACTTTTTAGTTTAATAACTCATGGATAATTATTATTTAGTTTAATCTCCTTCTCATTTATAATATTATTTATTTGAATTAATTAGAGTTAATTACTGTTTTCGTCCCTGTGATTTGTCAAAAATCACTATTTCAGTCAATTAGTTTAAAAATTGCGATTTCAGTCCCTATGGTTTCACTTTCGTAGCTATTTCAGTCCACCTCGTAACAATTTCAGTCCCTGTACTTAACTATTTAATAGTGGATTGAAATTAATACGAAAGTGAAACCACAGGGACAGAAATGGTTACGAAAGCGAAACCACGGGGACTGAAATCGTAATTTTTAAACTAATGGACTGAAATAGTGATTTTTGACAAACCACAGGGACGAAAACAGTAATTAACTCAATTAATTATTACTTTTATATTTATTTATTTACTTCAAATTCAAACTTAGTTATCTAATTTGATCTTAACTATATCTTTGAACGTTTTGTTTAGTTTGGTATCAAATAGATTTTACGAAACTTGAAATTAAATTAAGTAATATTATTTATCATTTATATATTTATGGAGTTTTAAATAAAGGGTTACATTTATTGAGATTTCGTTAACAAATTTTGCAACAACAGAATAATCTATTTTTATCACGAAAACCAAACTTTGTATTAATATATTAATTGTTTTTATTTTCACTATACAAAATTACATTTACTCGACCCATGTAATACATGAGGTTTTTTTAAGATATAACTTTTTATTATTTGATATATAAAATTAGATTTATTCAATTCGTACAATACACGAGGTTTTTTAAGGATAAATGTTTTTTTTATTATTTAGTATAGAAAATTACATTTATTCAAACCGTGTAATACACATATTTTTAAAGATGTAATTTTTTTTATTATTTGGTATATAAAATCATATTTATTCAACCCGTGTAATAAATAAGGTTTTTTAAAGATGTATTATTTTATTATTTAGTAAAAAATATTACATTTATTCAACCCATGTAATACACGTGGTTTTAAAGATATAACTTTTTTATTTGTTATATAAAATTACATTTATTCAACCCATACAATATGGTTCTTATAGATATAACTTTTTATTATTTGATATATAAAATTATATTTATTCAACCCGTGCAATAAAAGAGGTTTTTATAGATATATTGTTTTATTATTTAGTATATAAAATTTATTTATTAAACCCGTGTAATACACGGGGTTATAACCTAGTCTATACTATATAATAAAAGAAACCACCTTAAGGACACTTGTCATCATATTAGGGCTTCTCTTATAGATAATTATTATTTTAATTTAATTTTTTCTAATTAATTATAGATAACCCTCATATTAAATATTATTTAATTTAATATCTTATGGATAATTATTTTTTAGTTTAATCTTCTTCTCATTTATAATATTATTTAAAGAAAATTACGATTTTGGCCCCTGTGGTTATATCACTTTTACCATTTTAGCCCAAAAACGAACTTTTTAACATCTGAGCCCTCAACGTCTTCTTTTCTAACCCTTCTGGCCCCTAACAGTAACCCCATCCATCAAATGTTAGGGGCAAAAATGGTTAAAAAAAGACGTTAGGGGCCAAAAAGGTTAGAAAAAAAGACGTTATGGGCTTAAATGTTAAAAAAAAAATTGGGCTAGAAGGGTAAAAGTGATATAACCACGGGGGCCAAAATCGTAATTTGATTATTTGATGTATAAAATTAGATTTATTCAATTCGTACAATACACGAGGTTTTTTAAGGATATATATATATATATTTTTTTATTATTTAGTACAGAAAATTACATTTATTCAAACCATGTAATACGCATATTTTTTAAAATGTAATTTTTTTTATTATTTAGTATATAAAATTACATTTATTCAACCCGTGTAATAAATAAGGTTTTTTTGAAGATGTATTATTTTATTTTTTGGTTAACAATATTACATTTATTCAACTCGTGTAATACACGTGGTTTTAAAGATATAACTTTTTTATTTGGTATATAAAATTACATTTATT
The DNA here is from genome assembly GCA_030545235.1 of Helianthus tuberosus. Taxonomy (NCBI): domain Eukaryota; kingdom Viridiplantae; phylum Streptophyta; class Magnoliopsida; order Asterales; family Asteraceae; genus Helianthus; species Helianthus tuberosus. The sequence goes on from CM060381.1 coordinate 11,786,283, forward strand.
CAACCTGTACAATATTGTTTTTATGGATATAACTTTTTATTATTTAATATATAAAATTATATTTATTCAACTAAGGTTTTTAAAGATATATTTTTTTTATTATTTAGTATATAAAATTTATTTATTAAACCCGTGTAATACACGGGGTTATAACCTAGTAGTTATATATATAAAACCAAAGCAATACATAGCATAATTATGATAAGTCAGACACGATTATCATAATTATGATAAGGAATATTTATATTGTTTTTATTATTATACAAGTAGGTTATATTGTTTATAACCCTAATTACGTTAATATTTATTTGCATGTGAAAAGAAAACAAAATCGATTCCCAATGGCTCTTCTTCTATCAGTCTCCCGGCGTTTCATGTCGAAATTACAAGAATTCCCTTCGATTCATCGTCGTTGTTTTCTGTCAAAAGGTATCTATATCTATCATTCGATTCTTTGTTGACGTAATCAGGTAGGTGTATTGATATAAACCAGTAGTAGAAAGTAGAAACCCTAATGATTCTTCTGTCAACATTCTGTTGGTTGATTGATTGATTTTGCTGTAATTAAACCTAATCGGTTCTTGATCTACTGATCTTGTTTGTTTGTAAATGAAACCCTAATCAATGATTCATCATATAACTAACCTAACCTAACCTAATCGATTTACAATATCAACATTCTGATTGATTTTTGAGTTCGTTTGTTTGTTTGTTATCTTGGTATAAACCTATGTGTGTAAGTAAATGGCCAGTAGCTTGTAATTGAAAACCACCTAATCACATTCTACTATATATTCTGCTATTCTGTTGTTGTTATAAGTGAAAAACTTGGAACTTGAATGAAATTGTTGTTTCTTGATAGCAGCAGCAGCAGCATTCTCCACCACGGCGACCACCGCCTCTGATGAGGATGAACTCAAGGCTATGTACGAGAAATACCTGATTGACTTTGGCAAAACCGACTACATGCCCCCGGAAGAGAAGGAGGAGAGGTTTGAGCTTTTTAAAGAAAATCTCAAGTTTATACAAGACTACAACTCCACTCATCCTCCTTTCAACAAGCTAGGACTCACCTCTGTCGCAGATTACTTCCCTCATGAGATTTGCGGTTTGGTCATCCCACCTGAGGAGCCTTTGACTCCAACCAACGACGATAACCTTTTACCAGCTTATTTGAAGTTCCCGCAACAACAACATCCTCCCATTGTCTTTAAGGAGGGGGACCGATGGGAATACTATGTCCCCTCCAAAGATGAAGAAGAAAACCGCGGTTAGTTAGTTAGTTATTTCAAATTCCATCAATAGTTATGATGATACTTATTTGGTTTTTTACCTTAAAAAAAAACATTATTTTAAGTTAACGGTCCGTCCTACATACATGAGCTAAAACCATTCTACCTTGGTTAATGGTCGTCGGGGATCATCAACATTACATTGCTAACAACCTTAGTTCCACAACTCCAACAAAACAATTAAACCAAAAAATAAAAGAGAAAATTTATTATCAAGGAAGGATAGGTTAATAAATTATATTGATGTTTGCAGAAATCCAAAAAAGATCTATAGTTGCACCAATGTTGCCTTAGAAGAATGTTCCATTTATCATAAAATTTGGTTTCAGTTTGACTTTATATGATCTGCATGCATGTTTAGTCTCTTATACAACATGGTTTTGTTTTGTGTAGAAAGAATTTTTTATTGGTTTTTAAGACTGAGTGAGTTTATGAAACTTATTATGTGTTTGAGTCGTTTGACTTCTTGGCTCATTATCAAGTTGCTAGAGGGTATGGTGATGGTCCTTCAAGGGAGAATGATCCGTCACGTAGGCGCCACGTCATAGTCCTCCCAAGGATGGTCCATACCACAAAACTAGGGGGTATGGAGGATGGTCCTAGATGATCATACCCCACCACTTTTATGTTTTTTTTATCTTCTACTTTTTTTTAACATTTAACAAATAAACTAACAAAATATTTTCATTAATATTAAAAAACATTACATAAACTTAAAAAAAAACATAAACTTAAAAAAATCCTAATATATTAAAATAAGCTACTAGTCTTCGTCCTCCATGTCGTCGGCGGGTTCGTTTTGAGCGTTGTTGCAAATGTTCTCCACCAAGTCCGCTTGTATGTTATGATGTGTGTACTCGTTACGTAGAGCGAACATGTTCAAATCTTGTTGTTCCCCACTAACTGGAACAAAATTTCCAGTAGACGAGTTTTCGTCGTACTCGCATATCGCTCTACCTTCGTCTTCAATGACCATGTTATGAAGGATGATACAAGCGTACATAATGTGTCGTAACCTCTTTGGTGTAGCCGAACGTGCTGGATGTTCAATGATTTGCCTTTTTTTTTGTAGAACACCAAAAGCCCGTTCAATATATTTTCTCGCACCCTCTTGATACTTCGCAAATTTTTTTCTTTTTTCGTCTGTCTGGTGCGGAATAGTTTTAACGATTGTCGAATACGTTGGGTATATTCCATCGGCTAGGTAGTAACCTCGCCAGTATTCCACCCCTGAAACCGTAAAACTTGTGTCTGGACCTGTACCCGTGTAACACCTCGAAAATTCACGTCCTATAATGTATTGACACGTGTCATATGTTTGAACGTGTGAAAGAATGTTATGTAAGGACTAAAGTTGACAATAATGAAAAGTATGTGAATATACGAGTTTTAAATGTCAACAGTGAATAAATATATTGTACATTAACCCTACATGATGCTCATACCTTCAAACGAATAAATCATGGATCATACGAAGCTAAAACTGAGAGATTACAAACTACAGGGGTTAAATGTGTCAACATGTTTAAATTATACCTATGAGTGACCTTTTGACAAACCCGAAGCTTTGTAACGGTTAAATATGCTCACTAGAATGCACGATATAAAATTCGTAAAGTTTCGTTATCGTATGAGAAAGTTATGATCAAATTCGTGTACAAGAGGTTAAAGCGTCAACGTTGAAAGTTAGGACTTTTCGGGTAACAATAAAGTTAACCGGGGGCCTAACAAAGTGGGTATATGTCTTGAAGCCCTTATACGCCAATTACGAGGGCTCAAAATGCAAGAAAATAAGGTCTAATCAAAGTTTGAAGAGCCAAGGACCAAAACTGCAATTAAGGAAAAATATGTTGGCTGACTCCTCATACTCGTGTAGCGCGAGCAATATGGCTGAGGACGTCGCGCTACGCGACTGCCTTACCAGATCAGCTTTTTGATTTTCTTTGATCTCTTATCTGCCATGGCCTTGTGTCCTCCATTAAATCGAATTGCCTCTTCATGCTTGGCCCCTAAACAACCCCTAAACATCTAGGGACACTTGTTAGTGAGTTGTGGTGGGTTGTAGACTTGTGTGTCAATCTTTTATGGTGATTAAACCACTATATAAAGGCCTTTAAGTTGCAAACATGCTTCACACATTCATTCTTGCAAATCTGATCATTTGGGGAGAACAAGAGCACTTTCCAAGCCTTCCTAGTCGACCATTAGTCACTTGTAAGTATGCTTAACCTTCTTTAATCGAGTTTAGCTTAATTATTTAGCTAAAAGTCAAACCGTCGTAATTAACGGTTGACTTTAAGATTAATCACTAATGGCTCAGTGATTAGTCGAATTGAAAGTAGTTATAGGTTGGTAATTATGTGGGTAATAAACCCTTAAAAGGGTTCCCCCTGATTCCCACTCTAACTAGGTCAAATGTCGGGTCAAACTTGCGAATAAAAAGTCAACAAGATACTTATTTTCTAATTTATGCATGATTAGCAATGTAGAACACATACAACCTGTTTGATCTTTAATATAACTTGGTAATTAGTGTAAGAACATGTCTAAACATGTTTAACCCGACAATTTCCTGTTTAGACCCGGTTCGGAACCGAAAGTCGCATAGTTTGACTTTTACTTTGACTTTCAGTTCTGACCCGTTATGGTATGTTTTAGAAATACCTAAGAGCTTCATTTGGACCATGTTACATGCTAGTATAACCCTCTGTGATTATACACCATGGTTCATTAGTTAACCGATTAATACGCATGATTCCGTTAATTGCCCATATGTTGACCATTATGCCCTTTTCACTTTAAAACGTGATTTTTGGAAATGTAAAAGAGTAAAAACCTTACCTACTGATATTTAACTTGCATAAAAAAATTTGACATCAGTTTGAGGTGTAGGTTAAGAGTTATGCTCATTAGCGTAAAATGAAAGCTTTATGTTAATAAAACGGCGTAATTAGCGTATAGCCTAGTTAAGCCTACTTTTTAATATCAAATTTAATACCCACTGATGTAATATATTATTTTGGGATTTTTAAAGATTTTTAATTAATTTTAGGCTGAGCATAACTTATAGTCGTAGGCTTAATCCGGTAATTGTCGGTTTTGCCCTTATGGGCCATAAAATGACTTTTACATATCTAAATGACTCCAAACCTTTTGCTACTGATCACATATGTTAAATAAATTATTTTAATCCTTCTGGAATAGTAAAAATATCAGATTTAAGTATCGAACCTGGAAATGGCCTCTAATCGCCTTTTTAAGCGTTTTTAACGCATAGTATGTGCTATAACTATATTAAACATACAAGGGTTGATACCTACTTATATTTGAGGCAATTTATAATATTTTAACAGTAAACAAAGGTTGTTAAACTCAGACTTCAGTTTTGAGCTTTACGGCTTATGTGAAATTACCAAAATGCCCCTACGGTGCATAGTTTGGTTATAATTGATAAATTTCACGTATATACTTTACCCTACTGTTATAACTTAGTAAAATAAGTATTTTTGCTGATTACATCAGACCTGTAACTCAGGTGAATACTTAAACTCTTTTATAACCTTTTAAATGACCAAACTACCCCTACGGGGCATAGTTTGTGTTTAAATTCGTTTCGGGCATAATAAAAGACATACTACTGATGTCACAACATATATGAAGCATATTAACTTAGGAAACCTGTAAATGGCTCATATGTATACCCGTTACGCTTATTACGCGTTCGGTTCGATTTATGTAACTAGTTTACATAAATTAGCCTAAACGGGTCAAACCTTATCGGTTTTATCTCAAAATCCAGAAGGTGGTTAGATTACCCATATTATACAAGTCTTCAAACTTGTCAGGTCTAAAACACATTCTATTCCGGTCTTCGCTTAATCATGCGTTTGAACCGTATCTTTCGGTAAGACTAACCGGTCTAAGCTTAGGCTTAATTAAAGACCCGTTAGCATTCTAATTGGTTATTTATACCATCATTCCAGACTAGAGCCTTCCGGTAAATTGTACCTACGCTTACTTAAGTGAATACGGCTGAGTTATAGTAATTCTTGCTATTTAAGACAGGAGCTAGCTCAGGTAAATACTCTTAACTTATTTTCCCTATTACGGGCTTGGGATACGGTAATATAAATACCACATGGTCAGGTATGGGATTCAAAGACCAATAAGTCGGGAAATCCAAATAACCTGTTTTAATTCGTATTGCTTGACTGAAACATTGGGGATTAATGCGACCGTGTCCTGGATATCCTTGACTCATTAAATGCAATGGCCACGACTTAAGCACGGGGTGTAGGCATACACCTGACAGATGCTATATGCTAATTAATTAATTATACCCAATAAGGGATTCCCAATAAGGGAATAGTGGTGTGTCGGTTAATCATGGACCGGCATAGATCCGGGCCCCGTATGTAGAGCAAGTTATGTAAAACTGATAACATGAGATATAGTTTGTCCCCAAGTATAAAAGATTAATTTTGCCTCTGTGCATTTTAATCAAGTATAAAAGATTAATTTTGCCTCTGTGCATTTTAATCAAGTATAAAAGATAAATTTTGCCTTGTGCATTTTAATCATTGTGTTAAAATATTTACATGCCTTGTGCACCTAAACCAATTTTCTTAAAGTCTTTTCAAATGAGTCGGTTGAGTGTATTTACCAGTGAAAACTGACGTATTTTCAAAAGTCTAAGTGACAGGTACAAGTACGTAATAGGCTGGAAGCTGCTCAGGACGTTAATAAGGAATCTTGCAAGTTCTAGGCGTTTAAAGTCTGTTGAACAATGTTTATGTTTTAAGATCCGCCTGTGGATCTTTTACCTTCCGTTGTAATACTTGATATTACTTTATATTCGGATTGTAATATATTTATCTTTTGCTTCCGCTGTGCATATATATATATATATATATATATTGTGTTGTTTGACTATTATGTTGCCAACCACGTCACGATACTCCCCCACCGGGCCCACCGGTGACACGTGGAAATTCGGGGTGTGACAGGTTGGTATCAGAGCCAACATTGAGTGAATTAAACACTAGTCTTTGGTGTTTAATCTCAGTGACACAGTAGCACATTCCTTGACCTTTTGAGTCTAGACTTAACATAGGAATAATCTCAATCCTAATCCGGAAATTTTTGCTTCCAAATTTTTATATTGGATACGCCGCCAAGCGAAGAAGCTGTAATAAGAATTCTCCACATCTGGAGCCTTGAAATGCTGAGCTTCATACCGCGACCCGGATGAAACGTGCAACCAAGGAGAAAGCATTCAGGAATTGAATGAAGAAGAAACTCCTTTGCCAAAGATCGTTTCCTCAATAGTCCTTATAAGGACATATTTATCCTTTCAGTCCCTTCGAGGACAACATTGTTCCTTTCAAGTCCCATTTAGGGCAAACCTGATTTTTAAATTTTGTAGTGGAATGATTAAATTTAAATTTTCATTCTAAACATGAAATATGAAATAAATGAAAAATAACACTCTTTTATTAGATCTACCATTATAAAATGGCAAAATCTAAGAAGGACAAAACCTAGCCACGTGTCATTTTAAGACCGGGCCAAGATGGTAGTTCCATAATTAGGTTCAGATCCATAATTTAACATCTCAAAATAGGATTGCTCTGCGTTAAATATTAAAAGAATCTTAAAGGTAAAACCTAGCCTAAATGTCAATGCAGACATGGCCAAGATGGTAAAACCTAGCCTAAATGTCAATGTAGACATGGCCAAAATGGTAAAACCTAGCCTAAATGTCATTTCAGACATGGCCAAGACGGTAAAACCTATCCAAAAGATTCCAATCCCTATTAAAATCTGTAAGTATGTTAACATTTTTGGCAAACTGTGAATCGTTAAAGTCACACAGGCCACAGGGGTTAATCTAAATTCCTTTATTTGAAATAATCATCCTTTAGTGATGTTTTGCCTACGGGCTATAATGTATTGTCCATTTGAGACATTGACATTGTGATCTTTATGATTCCTTGTCTAAGGTGGTGAGCTATGCTCAAGCCTAATAGTCTATATGATCAATGTGATCATGACTAATATCATATAACATCCTAGTGATGTTTTGCCTACGGGCTATATTATATTGTCCATTCGTGACAAAGACAATTGTGATCTTTTATGATTCTCTGTCAAAGGTGGTGAGCTATGCTCAAGCCTCATAAATCTATATGATCAGTGCGATCATGACTAATATCATCAATATGATGATCAAACTATTAACATCCTTAGTGATGAAGTACCTACGAGCTATACTTTATTATATTGTCAATACGACAATGACAGTAGTAACCATTAAGGGTCCCTGTCTAAGGTGGTGGGCTATGCCCAAGCCTCATAATCAATATGATCAATACTATCATGACTACTATCATCAGTGCGATTATTATTTTTCTTAAAGCATCGTTTAGTAATGTCAATTGATTTGCCTACGGGCCATATTGTATCGTCAATTATGACAACGACAGTTGTGGTCTATGACTCCCTGTTCAAAGGTGATGAACTTGGATTCAAACCTTAATGCCTCGATTCTCCGAGATCGTGGCTTATAAATTAAACTTGTCTACGCGACTAGGCCATTTGTGCTACTATTAACTTGTAAATTAGGATTTATGATAAAAAAAATCCTGAGTAAAATAAATATCCTTCCTTCCCTGCCAGTATACATATGAATAAGAATCTTAAGAGTGAAACCTAGCCTGAGTGTCATTATAAAGACCTGGCCAAGATGGTAAGACCCGTTTAAAAGATTCGTATCCCAGTTAACATCTGAAAATATGTTAACACTCCGGGCAGACGTAATTCATTAAAATCACACACGTCATTCTTATATGAGGATTCTTCAAAAGATTCCTAACCCAACTTAATGATCTCTATATCATGGGTTTAAAATCATCAATTAAGATGATCATATTTTGACCATGCATTGGTAATATAGTGCCTACGGGCCTTGCTCATTCCTACATGAGCCAAAAGACAGGGGTAGCGATGACTCCCTGACTGAAATAGGTAATGAACTATGATTCAAACCTCGATGCTTTGATTCGCTGAAATCATAACTTATAATTTATAAATGTCCATGTGACTAGGCCTTTCGTGCCACTAGTAAAACTATTATTGTTTTTATAATTAGGATAAGCTATAATATAAATCCTAAATAAATGTGATTAATAAATTAACCAAATATGGTCTCCGTTACCATGGTTAATGAATTGCCATAAAAGACAATTCCACAATAAACTCCCAAGTAAACTATTGTCCTTGTTCTATGTAACAGTTCAATCAAATGGCTGGCTCAGATGAAATTAACAGTCACCCAAAGGAGAATATTGACAACGCCCGAATTAATCTAACTGGTGCTGAGTTAAAGGCGTTAGTAGACGACGCCGTTACAAAAGCCTTAGAGCGGCAATATGAAGAGTATAGTAGGACTCGAAGTAGGACCCTATCAACACCGCATGCAAGGCCAGCTCCCAATAAGGATGAACCCAAGAAAGAAGATGACGAGTGTCACTATTCTAATCATCACAGTGATCCGTCTCAACAAATCATACTGAATCAAAGACCCCGTGATGAGGGTTGCTCCTACAAGTACTTTGTTTCATGTAAACCCCGGGATTTCAATGGGGAGGAAGGAGCTGTAGATTGTATGACATGGTTAGATGAAATGGATACAGTGGTGGATATCAGCGGATGCGCTGAGAGGGATGTGGTCAAGTTCGTGTCGCAATCATTTAAGGGTGAGGCCTTAGCCTGGTGGCGATCGTTAATTCAAGCCACCGGGAAGATCCCTTTGTACAACATGACTTGGGATCAGTTCGTTGCTCTTATCAAAGAAAATTATTGTCCTCAACTTGAAGTTGAGAAGATCGAGACTGAATTCTTGACACTAGTCATGGAGAACTTAGATTGTCAAGCATACCTTACAAGTTTCAATACCAAGTCTCGATTGGTTCCTTATTTGATCACACCGGAACCAAAGCGAATAGCTCGCTTTATTGGGGGTCTAGCCCCAGAAATAAAGGCCAGTGTGAAAGCATCGAGACCTACTACATTCAGGTCGGCGGCAGATCTGTCGCTATCTCTCACACTCGATGTGGTCAGAAACAAGGCTGCCAAAGCCTCTGAAGAAGGGAAGCGTAAAAGGGAGGAGGATAACTCCCAGAATCCTAAGAAGAGCAAATCCAAGCTCAACAATGACCAACAAGATTCCAACAAGAAGCCTACGTGCAAAACCTGCGACAGGAGACACTGGGGACAGTGTCGATCAAACCAGAAGATAAAGCAATGTGGCATCTGCAAAAGAACTGGCCACCAGTCCCACGAATGTAGGGACATAAAGAATGCAAACTGTTTCAGTTGTGGCGAAAAGGGCCACATCAGTACTAATTGCCCTGAGGCCGCTAAGGAAAGAGCAGCTAAGTCTGGGAAGGATAAGGAAGGAAACTCCTGAATTACCGATTGAAGGCCAGAGACAGTGCATCTCAATAATAGCATTAGGTACGTCTTTACCTTTTAGCATCGATTGTATCTGTTCAGTATTTTACGTTAATGCAAAGGTTGCTAAACCTTTAAATAAACCATAAGCCTAGTAAACTTGTAAATACATGAAACTTACGCATAAAAAGGGTTTTGAACGAGAACGACACTTGATTTTGATGCTTATACGCTTAATTACACTTGGTTTATATTCCTCATACTTAAATTTATCCTAAACAACTCTAGGGGTCAAATTGTAATTTTTGAAACTTATACACGAATCAGTAAGGCCGGGCGGCCCGCCTGAACTTACCCTGATCTGTTACGCGGGCCGCATGGACATCAGGTTCACAGAAAACAAACACAGCTGCATTTTGACGCGAATTTGGCACAAAATCCCAACATCTAAACTCACCCAATCACCTCTAATCCACCTTTAAACACCTCCAATCACCTCTAACCTCTTCCACTATAAATATAACTCTTCTCCAAGCATTTCTACACTTTCACAACCCTCAAATCTCTCTCAAACACTCTCAAGTTCTTGCAAATTTCAGAAATTCGGACAGATTCATACACCTTTACAAAAGTGAGCATAACTTGCTCATTTCTCAACGAAATTACCCGATTCTTCTTCCTACTTGCTTGGATAATCATGGAGTTTGATTCCTTGACTTCTCCTGGGAGAAATCAGACCTGGAATTGCTCCGAAATTGTCCACAAACTTTCTGTTTTGTTTCAAGTTCTTCAAAAGTTGTTTAAACTCATCCAACTTGTGTCTAACACATCTCACACCTATGTCCTAATGCTTACAACCTCTCTTATGGTTGGTTAAACTTAAAAACAAGGTTGAGACACTATAAATCAGAGGTTAAAACCTCAAATTACTTTCTATTTTGTTAGGGTATTTAACCCACAAATCATGTCAAGCTTAGATCTTGATGAATGAGTGATTATGGAACAACTTGGGTTGTCCTACATACAATCCTCACATGATTTGATGATTTCTCTTTAGTTAGGTTGTTTATATTATTGTGTTAATCCTAGTTCGTGACCCTCCTTGGTTGTTTTTACATCAAGTGAAGTGGTGAACATTCAAGGGGTTCCTAAATGGAAGCATGTTCTTCCTACCCCATACATGACATCTATGATAACTCGAGGTGCCTAAATTAAGATCCTAATCTTCTACCTCCTACTTGAATTATTGGACTAAATAATATGTAATACTTAGCCTAAATATATATATATACACTCATTCGAACCTTTAATGTTGAACATGTGTTTATATGTTAAAGTAGTAGAAGATCCTCTAAGACCTAAACCTTGTTGTGATTCTTATGGGTGTTCAACTCATGAAAACATTATCATAACCCTTGAGGTTACCAAGTGTCATACAAGTGTTATGTGTTGAAAGTGATCATTTTCACATGATATTCTCATAATTTATTTTTATGTTGTTTTAAATACCGAATCTCGACTCTAAGCATACTTGAACTTTAACCCTTACACATTCAACCTTTTAACCTCATCAACTCGTCAATAATTGGATAATTGGAAAGCATATGCAAACTTTGTGAGTATACTCGTATTTCCCCTTTTTACTTTTACCACTTTTGGGGTGTAACATGTTTACTTATCAACAACTTACACATGAACATTTTGCTTAAACACATGAACATTCCTATAACATGCTTGTATACGTGATTGCTTGATACTTTAAATTTGGGTGAAACTTTATGTGTTGAACTTATCATTAACTTCGTACGAGCCTAACCGTGACATATGTAGCGCTATAGGATTGACGCCCCGCCCGTAGACTTGTGGTTATGTCATGCAGCATCTCGCGTCTCTTTTGGGTTGATTTGTTAGACACATGCCAAATTTATTGTTTATCTTGAATCACACGCTTGCTATGAGGAATTGTTTAAAACTTATCTTTTGTTATGTACGTACCAAACTTGTATACTCGCCTTTGCTTTTGCATTGAACTTTATTTTAAACATGTTACAGGTTGAGGATGATGATGCCATGAAATGAAGTAGCATTGATACCTAGATACACATTAGACGTTTAGATTAAATACGTTGTATAAATGTCATATTTGTTGTCGTATTGTCCTTTTTGTATTTAACATGTTGTATTTCAAATTTCATGTATTGTAACATTTATTTATGAAAGAAATCAATTTATCTTAAATTCCATTGTCACAATTTAGCGTTATGTGTGATGAGCAATCTTTCTTCGTCTCACTCCGATGTTTCCGCCATCGGTTGGGGTGTGACAGATTGGTATCAGAGCCATAACTATAGGGAATTAGGAAAAGTAGGAATGCTTTTACCTAGTCTATAGTTTTAGAGTCTTATTCGTATATTTTGCTCGAACTACTACATGATACTTTATTTGTTTCTTAGTTATGCTATTTTAAACATGTACATCACTCGTGAGTAATATTCGACATGATATTCTTATGCAATAATGCTTGTCTTATTGTGTGTTAATACTTGTTCCATTGTTCGATTCTTTATGTGTTACTCTAAACATATTTCTCTATGTGTTAATACATGCTTTATCATTTCGTTATCCAAGCACCATTCTTGATATGCTTTCTTATGTGTTTATACTTGTTTATGTATTTCCTTTGACATACACTTCCCTCATGCATTTTACTCGATTATTCTAAATCCGGCAACACTCATATTACAAAAAGGAGACGACCTCACCAAAATAGGAGTGAAACCCACAATTTGGTGAATGACTCTCGATCCTTCTACTTTTCTTTTCTTACACGAAATTCACCACCAAGTTAGGAGTGAAATCCTTACCTTGATGGAGAAATTCAAATTTTGAATTCTAGTGGACCCTCGTCAAAGTGTTGAAATCTAATTTTGACCCGACGGGTACCAACCACACTTAGGATACTAAATCGCCAAGTTAGGGGTGAAACCCGCACCTTGTCGACTAGTTCCATTCTTTAACTTTCATTAATCCCGCCAAGTCTCGAAATTTCAATTGAATTGGGGACATGTAGTAACTGGAAGGGTAAATACCGTTAACCGACTTGTCGGCAAGAGTATTTCACCTATTAGGCCAAAGCATGCTCCTCAAATTCGAAAGACTTTTCGACCACTTTGGTTAGTCAACGTTCCGTTATGGAACCATCCAAATTTTGATCAAACATGTGTTTCTATTATTCATTTTATACGATGCAATCTTTCAAATTCGAATTTACTTTCGATATTCTCTTTTCACGCACACAACACATTGAATCATTTACATACACTTATACATATACATGATTTCATATAATTTAAACTCATATTTCTTGTAACGAAAGGTGGAGACATATCATCGAGATAGGAGTGATTTCCTTACCTTGACAATTAACTCCACTCCCCTTTTCTTAAAACAACATCACCAACGAGTAGGGGTGATTCCCTTACCTAGGTGATCATTACCAAAACGTCTCTTCAAAATATCTTACTATGCAAACTCGACCATGTTTTATACCTAAATTATTTATCATTATTCAAAATAAATGCGTATACGATTTTCAAAATACATTGTTTTATCAAGCGTACTTTCTATCCTACAACCTATTTTCACTTAACTCTTATACACGAGATTCTTAAACATATCTTAAACGTTTTACTACACAAATTTTCAAACCTTACGCAATGCTACCTATCAATTTAGTCGGTCCAAGGAATCTCTTGCCCATAAACTTCATATTCGGCTTAGTCACTAAAACGCACTTATGACATAAATCACCAAACTAAAGACTTTCATTCTCAATCGGAGGATCAAACCAACCTTTCTTTCACACCTATAAGATCTTATGGATGTTATATGATCGTTTTACCAAAGACTCTTTTTTTTACATCAACAAATCATTTGTTAGAACTTTTAATAATCACTAAGTCCTTTTGCTAAAATTCTTTTCTAAGGATCCTCGTTTTCACAAGAACCTCTTAAATTCATAATTTCTTGTTTAATGAAACGAACTTAATTTTATCGAAAACCTTTTCCTACACCAATTTACAAACCACGTGGGCAAGAAGACTTCACGAAGATCGATGACCTTCAATATACGTAAACTCTCTTAAAACAAAGTAGCATTTCCATTCACTACAAAATACACTATACTTAACCAATGAGTACTTCATATCCTCTTACATATGTAAACTATAGTCTACCTTTCAACCCAAGATCAATCTAATTTTGATTCGATGAACGCACCGTTTCGTTTAAACAACTACACATGCATATCAACATACACGTTTTAGTCGTTGCATCGTGACAATTTCATTTATATCGTTTGTACTTACATGCTCAACCTCTTGAGCACTTTTACTTGCTTAACTTTTGTTATAATACTATATACGCGATCATTAGTATTCGTACTCACACTCACACTCATATTCATAACAGTACATTTTTATACTTATGTACTCATACGTTTCATGTATATTTTTTTCTACACTCATATGTTTCGTGTTCTTACTTATACTCATACGTTGCATGCTTATACGTATACACATACGTGTTATGTTGATACCCATACTTGCGTGCTTATTCATACTTAAACTTATACTTATGCTCATACTCTCGTTCATACTCATGATCCATGCATTCGTACCCATACGCGAGCGTAATCCGAGTGATTCGCTTACGTGGGCCCTATACATACTTAAGCATGGACTTGCTTACATACTTTATTCTTATACGCACACATTCTTATTTTTTTTAAAGTATACCTACCCAAATTCATACACAACTAGTACAAGCTATGCGGATCATGCGACGATCAATATAATCACGGGTGCACACGGGATTATAGTGATAGGCATATGAGAACCATAGAGTGTACTACTGTGTATGGTAAGACACGGAACGTAACATGACACCGGATGCAAAACGGAAGTATTGTGGTCAAAACATGGTGGATACGCCGTTGGGACTTCCTATATATAAGTGTTTTCACCACGCTACCAAATTTTCGTGAAACGTGTCATGAGAAATTCAGTGTTTTACAGACCTTTTTAGACCTAATACAAACTTTATACAACCCACAAACGCATTATATCCGATTATCTATGACGAGACTTCATCCTTAACACACTACGTTCATCTATCCAACACTTATGCTATTCTTATACTTGCACTCCGTAAGAGTCATTCGTTCATTCTATACTCGTATTATTCTCCTTATCCTTTTCATTCACACAAACCTCGTTCGCAATCAAGCTTGTTTAAACATTTGAGTCCTAACTTACCTCGTTACCTATAAAATAGTCTTCCTATTCTTGATTCTTGTGTAACTATACCTAGTATACCTTTATTGCTTTATTTAAAGTACCAAACCTTCTCGTTTCACTCAATAAACAATCTTCTACAAATGTGATTTGGTTACCACGTCCCATCAAGATACAAACCGTTTGTCAATATCTTCTTTCTTAATACGTCATTTTTTTTTATTATTGCGTCACCTTTTTAAATACGTCGCCAATTTAAGTTATTCAAACTTGCTTAGACTCACTGCACCTATATACGCACCTACATGTTTTCAACTATGTTAGATACCTCAAATTATTTTAAGCAATGAACTCACTCACAAATTTACCTTGTCACTCTCCAAAGTTTTGTGCCTTTCAAAATGTTTCAAAATTTTCAAGTCTCAAATTTTACTAAAACTCTTCAAGTCTACCTCTTGAATAAATTTCGGGACGAAATTTCCTAAAGGAGGGGAGACTGTAACGCCCCGTGTTTTCCTACTTTCTATATTTAGAAACCATCGTTCGTAAAACTATTTTTGGAAACTTCGTAGTCTTGTAATCATTCTTTCATTAAAAGCGATGTAAGATTCGAGACTTGGATTATGAATAAAACTCGTATTTTGTTAATTACATGATACATATACTTTATATAGGCTCATACATTCGATTTCGTGGAACAATTGACATTTATTCGTAATTTTTGGAAACAATGTGCTAAACTTGTAAATACATGAAACTTACGCATAAAACGGGTTTTGAACGAGAACGACACTTGATTTTGATGCTTATACGCTTAATTACACTTGGTTTATATTCCTCATACTTAAATTTATCCTAAACTATGTTTTTGTGGCATTTATAGTCCTTAAAAGACCTAAAAGCATCAAATAAACAACTCTAGGGGTCAAATTGTAATTTTTGAAACTTATACACGAATCAGTAAGGCCGGGCGGCCCGCCTGAACTTACCCTGATCTGTTACGCGGGCCGCATGGACATCAGGTTCACAGAAAACAAACACAGCTGCATTTTGACGCGAATTTGGCACAAAATCCCAACATCTAAACTCACCCAATCACCTCTAATCCACCTCTAAACACCTCCAATCACCTCTAACCTCTTCCACTATAAATATAACTCTTCTCCAAGCATTTCTACACTTTCACAACCCTCAAATCTCTCTCAAACACTCTCAAGTTCTTGCAAATTTCAGAAATTCGGACAGATTCATACACCTTTAAAAAGTGAGCATAACTTGCTCATTTCTCAACGAAATTACCCGATTCTTCTTCCTACTTGCTTGGATAATCATGGAGTTTGATTCCTTGACTTCTCCTGGGAGAAATCAGACCTGGAATTGCTCCGAAATTGTCCACAAACTTTCTGTTTTGTTTCAAGTTCTTCAAAAGTTGTTTAAACTCATCCAACTTGTGTCTAACACATCTCACACCTATGTCCTAATGCTTACAACCTATCTTATGGTTGGTTAAGCTTAAAAACAAGGTTGAGACACTATAAATCAGAGGTTAAAACCTCAAATTACTTTCTGTTTTGTTAGGGTATTTAACCCACAAATCATGTCAAGCTTAGATCTTGATGAATGAGTGATTATGGAACAACTTGGGTTGTCCTACATACAATCCTCACATGATTTGATGATTTCTCTTTAGTTAGGTTGTTTATATTATTGTGTTAATCCAAGTTCGTGACCCTCCTTGGTTGTTTTTACATCAAGTGAAGTGGTGAACATTCAAGGGGTTCCTAAATGGAAGCATGTTCTTCCTACCCCATACATGACATCTATGATAACTCGAGGTGCCTAAATGAAGATCCTAATCTTCTACCTCCTACTTGAATTATTGGACTAAATAATATGTAATACTTAGCCTAAATATATATATATATATATATATATATATATATATATATATATACACTCATTCGAAACTTTAATGTTGAACATGTGTTTATATGTTAAAGTAGTAGAAGATCCTCTAAGACCTAAACCTTGTTGTGATTCTTATGGGTGTTCAACTCATGAAAACATTATCATAACCCTTGAGGTTACCAAGTGTCATACAAGTGTTATGTGTTGAAAGTGATCATTTTCACATGATATTCTCATAATTTATTTTTATGTTGTTTTAAATACCGAATCTCGACTCTAAGCATACTTGAACTTTAACCCTTACACATTCAACCTTTTAACCTCATCAACTCGTCAATAATTGGATAATTGGAAAGCATATGCAAACTTTGTGAGTATACTCGTATTTCCCCTTTTTACTTTTACCACTTTTGGGGTGTAACATGTTTACTTATCAACAACTTACACATGAACATTTTGCTTAAACACATGAACATTCCTATAACATACTTGTATACGTGATTGCTTGATACTTTAAACTTGGGTGAAACTTTATGTGTTGAACTTATCATTAACTTCGTACGAGCCTAACCGTGACATATGTAGCGCTATAGGATTGACGCCCCGCCCGTAGACTTGTGGTTATGTCATGCAGCATCTCGCGTCTCTTTTGGGTTGATTTGTTAGACACATGCCAAATTTATTGTTTATCTTGAATCACACGCTTGCTATGAGGAATTGTTTAAAACTTATCTTTTGTTATGTACGTACCAAACTTGTATACTCGCCTTTGCTTTTGCATTGAACTTTATTTTAAACATGTTACAGGTTGAGGATGATGATGCCATGAAATGAAGTAGCATTGATACCTAGATACACATTAGACGTTTAGATTAAATACGTTGTATAAATGTCATATTTGTTGTCGTATTGTCCCTTTTGTATTTAACATGTTGTATTTCAAATTTCATGTATTGTAACATTTATTTATGAAAGAAATCAATTTATCTTAAATTCCATTGTCACAATTTAGCGTTATGTGTGATGAGCAATCTTTCTTCGTCTCACTCCGATTTTTCCGCCATCGGTTGGGGTGTCACAAGATGAACCAAAGCTTGAGAATGCAGACATCTCTAACACCTCTGTGTGTCATAATTATCGTCTTTATAAGAATTACCATGTTTACCTCCTGAGAGGCAAGTGGATCTTAGGACAAACATCCCGCTTAGGGCTGCAATTATTGTGAAAGCCTTATATCTGTTAGTACCCAACGGAATAGGAAGAACTAAGAGTCAAATCGATAAGTTTTTAGAGAAGGTTTCATAAAGCCAAAATTCAAAGTTCTAAGAACTCCGATTTATAAAAATAGGAAAGACGGATCATCTTGCTTATGCATTGATTACCGCAACCCTATTTAGGCAACAGTTAAGAATCGCTATTACCTGCCCAGGATCGTCGACTGGTTCGACAAGCTGTAAGGATTAGCTATTCTTTGAGATTAGTTAAGCAGTGGTTGGAATAACCATCTCACCATAAAATAAGTTTTTATAGCAATTACTATGTAAGTATCAAGGCTACTCATTTGGAGACCTTGTATGGGTGGAATGTTAAACATCTAGTGTTAAATCGAGAATTGGTAAGTCCAATTATCAAGATCTGAAAGTTGCATTAGAAACAAAGAATAAGATCATCACCCCAAATTATCTATAAGTTGCCATTATTTCGGCAGAAAAGCAAGGATTAATGAAGTTAGCAAACCTCCTAAATCCTTGCTAAGGAATAAAGTTCAACAATAGATATCACCCTGGAAGGGTGTGCTAGATTTGTTAAATCATCACGCTAGTTAAGCTCCGAGTATATAGAATCATTCGAAGGATTCGAATGTATCAAGACTAAATAGCTTACGAGCTAAGACCTAATTAAGGGGCTTGGTGGAACGCGCAATGTGACCCACACTAATGATTTAACGACGTGTCACCAATAAGTCGAAAAGCGCTATCACATAATGATATGCAGAAGTATGATAGTATGAGCAACCTGTGTCGATTAAGGATCGACAGGATTAGAGGCTCCAAAAAGATACATGTGCCTATTATAAAGGTCAATTGTAGTGCCTTAGAGACTCGAAGGTACTGGGGAAGATTAAGCCCAATATAAGGCAGAAAATACTTCCTTACTGTAACAAATCTCGAGGTCAAGATTTCTTTTAAGGGGGTGAGGATGTAACACCTCGAAAATTCACGTCCTATAATGTATTGACACGTGTCATATGTTTGAACGTGTGAAAGAATGTCATGTAAGGACTAAAGTTGACAATAATGAAAAGTATGTGAATATACGAGTTCTAAATGTCAACAGTGAATAAATATATTGTACATTAACCCTACACGATGCTCATACCTTCAAACGAATAAATCATGGATCATACGAAGCTAAAAGTGAGAGATTACAAACTACAGGGGTTAAATGTGTCAACATGTTTTAATTATACCTCTGAGTGACCTTTTGACAAACCCGAAGCTTTGTAACGGTTAAATATGCTCACTAGAATGCACGATATAAAATTCGTAAAGTTTCGTTATCGTATGAGAAAGTTATGATCAAATTCGTGTACAAGAGGTTAAAGCGTCAACGTTGAAAGTTAGGACTTTTCGGGTAACAATAAAGTTAACCGAGGGCCTAACAAAGTGGGTATATGTCTTGAAGCCCTTATACGCCAATTACGAGGGCTCAAAATGCAAGAAAATAAGGTCTAATCAAAGTTTGAAGAGCCAAGGACCAAAACTGCAATTAAGGAAAAATATGTTGGCTGACTCCTCATGCTTGCGTAGCGCGAGCAATATGGCTGAGGACGTCGCGCTACGCGACTGCCTTACCAAATCAGCTTTTTGATTTTCTTTGATCTCTTGTCTGCCATGGCCTTGTGTCCTCCATTAAATCGAATTGCCTCTTCATGCTTGGCCCCTAAACAACCCCTAAACATCTAGGGACACTTGTTAGTGAGTTGTGGTGGGTTGTAGACTTGAGTGTCAATCTTTTGTGGTGATTAAACCACTATATAAAGGCCTCTAAGTTGCAAACATGCTTCACACATTCATTCTTGCAAATCTGATCATTTGGGGAGCACAAGAGCACTTTCCAAGCCTTCCTAGTCGACCATTAGTCACTTGTAAGTATGCTTAACCTTCTTTAATCGAGTTTAGCTTAATTATTTAGCTAAAAGTCAAACCGTCGTAATTAACGGTTGACTTTAAGATTAATCACTAATGGCTCAGTGATTAGTCGAATTGAAAGTAGTTATAGGTTGGTAATTATGTGGGTAATAAACCCTTAAAAGGGTTCCCCCTGATTCCCACTCTAACTAGGTCAAATGTCGGGTCAAACTTGCGAATAAAAAGTTAACAGGATACTTATTTTCTAATTTATGCATGATTAGCAATGTAGAACACATACAACCTGTTTGATCATTAATATAACTTGGTAATTAGTGTAAGAACATGTCTAAATATGTTTAACCCGACAATTTGCTGTTTAGACCCGGTTAGGAACCGAAAGTCGCATAGTTTGACTTTTACTTTGACTTTCAGTTCTGACCCGTTATGGTATGTTTTAGAAATACCTAAGAGCTTCATTTGGACCAGGTTACATGCTAGTATAACCCTCTGTGATTATACACCATGGTTCATTAGTTAACCGATTAATACGCATGATTCCGTTAATTGCCCATATGTTGACCATTATGCCCTTTTCACTTTAAAACGTGATTTTTGGAACTGTAAAAGAGTAAAAACCTTACCTACTGATATTTAAACTTGCATAAAAAAATTTGACATCAGTTTGAGGTGTAGGTTAAGAGTTATGCTCATTAGCGTAAAATGAAAGCTTTATGTTAATAAAACGGCGTAATTAGCGTATAGCCTAGTTAAGCCTACTTTTTAATATCAAACTTAATACCCACTGATGTAATATATTATTTTGGGATTTTTAAAGATTTTTAATTAATTTTAGGCTGAGCATAACTTATAGTCGTAGGCTTAATCCGGTAATTGTCGGTTTTGCCCTTATGGGCCATAAAATGACTTTTACATATCTAAACGACTCCAAACCTTTTGCTACTGATCACATATGTTAAATAAATTATTTTAAGCCTTCTGGAATAGTAAAAATATCAGATTTAAGTATCGAACCCGGAAATGGCCTCTAATCGCCTTTTTAAGCGTTTTTAACGCATAGTATGTGCTATAACTATATTAAACATACAAGGGTTGATACCTACTTATATTTGAGGCAATTTATAATATTTTAATAGTAAACAATGGTTGTTAAACTCAGACTTCAGTTTTGAGCTTTACGGCTTATGTGAAATTACCAAAATGCCCCTACGGTGCATAGTTTGGTTATAATTGATAAATTTCGCTGTCACACCCCAACCGATGGCGGAATTATCGGGGCGCGGCACTGAGCGAAATAGATTGTTCAGAAGTTTCCATAACAACTATCATTACCATTTAATTAAAGCATTACGTCCCATACCGTAACATAAATAGTCAAACAAGTTATTACAGACAACATCAAAACAAATACTCTGTTCTGACAACTCAGATTTAAATAAGTAGCAATTGTTTATCTGCTTCTAGAGACCCCTAATAAGTTATCTACAGACAACTATTTGTTGGGCTCTAAAGCTTTATTCTAGCTTCCAATTCCTACCACATATGCGTCCTAAGCACTTGTCACATACGTTAAAATAATGTCAATACATAAAATGTAAAGGTGAGCATACAAGTTTGATAATAGCATATAGAGTTCGAATTCGTTTACGCATAACCAGCACGTACACATAGTGAAATGAAGCACGTTAGTTATCGACATAGATCCATCGATACCAATGACTGCGGGTTGACTGCCCAAGGCAGTTCGCAATACACGATTACCACTGTAATCCATGCAAGTAAAAGATCCTTAACAACCCCCGTGTGAACGAGTGCTGAGTCCAAACTATAGTACTATCGTTGCTAAGGCAGGTAGACAGCATTCCATGTGTAAACATAACAAACAAGCATTCATAAGCCACGTATAACATGCATTAATGGTTAAGCGTTAAAATAGCTTGAGTAGTGTGATAGTTGTAGTTTGAATAGTTGTAACGTATGTAACACCCAAAAGTGCTAAAAGCAAAAAGGGTTCGAGTATACTCACAGCGATTGTGGATTGAAGGGAGCGCTTTACAGCGAGTACGGTTAGCCTGAATAGATTCGATAACGGAACGATAAGTGGCGTGTAAAATAGTACAAGTGAGAGTGGGTAGGATGACTGATCGTGCGGATCAGTTATCCGTGAGTAGAAGTCATCCGTGCGCATGACCTATCCGTGCTGATGGTGATGCGTGCGGATGGTGATCCATCCGGATAAGTTATCCGTGCGTGCGACTGTCCGTGAGGGTGGCAACCCATGCGGATTAGTTGTGCGTGCGGGTGACTTATCCGTACGGACAAGTTGTTTGTGAGAATAAATGTTCAAGTGGATTGTTTCTTCCTAAGATGTGTTTGTGTATGATGGCTTGTGCTTTGGAGTTTTCGTTGTAGCATTTAGAAAACACATAAGTGTTTCTACCTTTCAAGCCGGTCGTGCGGACGATAGTCCGTGCGTACGGTAGTGGTCCGTGCGGACAGTCTGTGCGCGCGGGCAGAGCCAACCCGTCCGGGTAGCCTGTCCGTGCGTACGACTTGGCCGTGCGGATGAACATTGTTTGAATTTTATTTTAAGGCCTTAGTATCTCATGATCCGAAGAGTAATCCATTCAGAGGTTGTCCGTCCGGATTGCTCATTCGTCGATACTCAAACCTTGTTTGGAAAGTGGGTCCCAAGGGTAGCTCGTCCGGGTGACAACCTGTATGTATGACCTGTGCGTGTTAAAGCACCGGATCGATGACGAACATCAAACATTGCACTTGATTCAAGACATGAAGAACAAGAACATGGTAGATGAAGAAGAAGATGCAAGACAAACTCATTCATTTCAATACAATCTTCACAGATTACATACCAAACGAGTATACATCATCTTCTACAAGCTGGTTTAGATCACAAAGATCTAAACCCTAGCTTTCTCTCACTAACACATAGTCTCTCTCTCTAGAATTCACACCAGGAGAATGAACAAGTTGTGAGAGGTGCACCAAGCACTTGATCGATCAATCATCCATCGATGTTGCCCTAATCCTATACAACACATATATATAGACTAGGACTATACTCGGACAAACAATTACACCAAAACCCTGCATTTTGTCCCTAACATAAACCCCTGACCTTTGTCCTAGACACAAAACTTGGACAAAATGTCCCAAGGATAAACCTTGGACTAACTTTCAAGACATGTACAATAAAGACCCTACAAATTGGAAGATATGCACTTATTACCCAAAGTGCACTAACAAACTCCCCTTGGTCTTCATGTGGTCTTGAATTCTTCATTATCGTTGACTTTAATCTTGGACTTCTGTTTTGATTAATACGGAACTGATAAGCGACAGTTACCCGGCAGGAACTGCACTTACAGTCTCCCCCTTAACTGTTGCAATCAGTTCTGTCTAACACTGATATCTTCAGTCACCGAATACTGCACTTACAGTCTCCCCCTTGACTGATGATATCATGGCTGCTATCAACTTTGGCTGAGACTTGATCTTTCTGGCAGAGCACAGCGATCTTCAACCCTTCTAATTAAAGACTTGCTGACGATCACTTAAGGCCGCTTTGAGAAACCCGAAGAATCCAACATCAAACACTGTAGATCCTCCCCCTCAAACTTCTCCCGAATCAAATTAACGCGAACCGTCTTACAACAACATGTGAGAATATCGCTCGATACATTAATCTTCAAACTTAACCGGTAGAAGAACGAAACGTCGGATTTCCAATGCCTAACATCAAACACTTCAAATTTCGCAAAGACATGAAGCTCAGTTCGATAAGTTAATAACAAACTGAACTTTGTAAAAGTACATCCACCATCTTGAAAAAAGTCTTCAACCGAGTGTCTGAAATCATTTCATCTCGAATTTTCAAGATCCAATCTTGTATCTTCACGAATCCACCAATTACCCGATGACTTTCATCTCCAATCTCCCCCTCAATGTAAGATCCCCTATTTCGAGAATCCGATCAGTCACCAACTTGGAAGAGAGATCAAGAAGACTAATCATCTCTACTCTAACCGGCATACGATAAAGGCTTGACCTTCAACTAGTTGCCAAAAGAGCAATTTGCTTCATCACGTCAACACTTGATTAAACCTCGAACAAACTTGACAGAACTCAATCATACACTAGCTCTAACTTGCTTCATGTTATAAGCACTTCGCCACCGGTAAGATTAACACTAAGTTAATCTCAAAGATAGTAAACATGAACTTGTTTCGATGTAGCACCACGAGCCTTTGGTTTACAAAGAAAACAGGAATTTCAAAATTCAAAATTTTTACTCCCCCTTTTTCTTTGTAAACAATACAAAAATCCAAGCAAGTCTTATTCTCTTCACCTCCTCACTTGATCCGGACAACATAAGTACCATAAAACTTTTCGATAATCCGAAACCGACTTCAAGTTTCCAAACTACACATAATTCTGACTCTTAGTTAGTTATCCGGTACCCCAGGTAACCCGGAATAACTAGAAAAACTCGGAACATGCACAACTCGAAACTTCCGAACAACACAAACTTCTAAATTTAGCTATAAATCCGGTACCCCAGGTAACCCGGAATTCTAGAAAATTCGGAACTCGTAAAACCCGAAAGCTCTTGAAACTTCGAATCAGATCATCGGAATAGTACTTAGAGTACAAAGAGATTCAGAACAAGCAAAGAAATCCGAAAAAACCCATAAATTCGATATTTTTTTTATAACAATGCAATACAGATCACAAAATAATCCCCATACCTTGACACCAGATGAAAACGTAATCAAGGACCAATAAAAAATCTTCGCACCTATCACCCATATTTAGCAAGTGGGCCCAAGAGAATGATTACACAATCATGTACACATGAATGTGGAATTTATGTGGACAATGCACCATCGGCCCAATCATGTATGCATCTCAACCCTAGCCGACACTTTACAGCCGCCAACATCATCTGCTATCAGACAACATCTACAATAATTCCGTTGACCGGAAAATAAATGTTCCAGCAACCGCCATTCACAACAAAAATACCTAGCCGACACATCTCCATATCGACGTTCTGCTATAAAACTTAACCGAACCGCACAACCGTAAATCACTGATAAATACCCATACCTAGGCGCCTCTGAACAACCACCTGAACCACTGTATAACTTCAACGAATTGGAAACGGATTCCAGTCATCACCAAGGCCGACACCCTCTATCTTGACATCTCGATTCACCACCAATTTCCGATAGGTCACCAGAGTGCGACTGTTTAAACTCAAAATGCCGTAAAGAAACTCGGACATAACAAGATGAACTGTATGTTTAAAACTCGGAATCAAACTCGGAGACACAGAGGTAATCAAAAATCGGAATCAGAGACGGTTTAACAATCGGAATTCAGAAACTCGGAGACTGTTAAAACTCGGAGGCTTGAATAAGCTCTCAAAACTCGGTGGCTTGAATAATCAAAACTCGGAGGCTTGAATAATCAAAACTTGGAGGCTTGAATAATCAAAACTCGGACATATGCACAGTGTAAAGCTCGGACACTTGTATTTCAAAACTCGGAGATAACAAGAACTCAGATATTGTTTGGTAAAAAAAACTCGGATACTGCAAGACTTTTAACAAATGGCTGTACAAACTCGGAATCAAACAAAGGTTAAGACTCGGAGCATTGTAAAACTCGGAGTCAACTGATTTAAAAGCCAAACCTCGGACTCACTAAAACAGACAGTTTAAAACTCTGAATTAGTAAGGGAACCTTTTAAAACTCGGATCAGTGAGAGACATAAAACTCGGACAATAAAAGAGTATAGAAACTCGGACATGCTGAAGTTCAGAAGAAACAAGTCTCCGGACTTTCTCCCTAGTGTGACTTCACACTAGTTCACCAAAACCCCGGAAACAACAAACACAGAGTTTTAAAAACTCAGACAAGTTTAACACTAAGAAAAACTCGGATAGAGCAATTTTTGGATCAAACCTCATATCTGCAACAACTTGGAGAACAAAACAACCACGAACAGCTTCATTTTCTTCAACTTTTCTGCAAAATCTTCAAGTCTTCAAGATGTTTGGCGGAAACAAACATCAAGTCAAGAGCAATGGTGATTCGGAAGACGGTTAGACCATTCCGAATCGGTAACCAGGCTCTGATACCACTGTTAAAGCACCGGATCGATGACGAACATCAAACATTGCACTTGATTCAAGACATGAAGAACAAGAACAGGGTAGATGAAGAAGAAGATGCAAGACAAACTCATTCATTTCAATACAATCATCACAGATTACATACCAAACGAGTATACATCATCTTCTACAAGCTGGTTTAGATCACAAAGATCTAAACCCTAGCTTTCTCTCACTAACACATAGTCTCTCTCTCTAGAATTCACACCAGGAGAATGAACAAGTTGTGAGAGGTTCACCAAGCACTTGATCGATCAATCATCCATCGATGTTGCCCTAATCCTATACAACACATATATATAGACTAGGACTATACTCGGACAAACAATTACACCAAAACCCTGAATTTTGTCCCTAACATAAACCCCTGACCTTTGTCCTAGACACAAAACTTGGACAAAATGTCCCAAGGATAAACCTTGGACTAACTTTCAAGACATGTACAATAAAGACCCTACAAATTGGAAGATATGCACTTATTACCCAAAGTGCACTAACAAACTCCCCTTGGTCTTCATGTGGTCTTGAATTCTTCATTATCGTTGACTTTAATCTTGGACTTCTGTTTTGATTAATACGGAACTGATAAGCGACCGTTACCCGGCGCAGGAACTGCACTTACAGTGCGAGCGGACAGCCTGTCCGTGCGGACAGCCTGTCCGTGCGGACAGCCTGTCTGGTGGTTCCGTTCGTCTACACTTGGTTTCTGTTGTCGTTTATCGAGACGTTCTGATTACGTGGCAACCACTTGGAGTTGTGTCCTCACCCGCGTGACTAGACCGGTCAGGAACCACCCAGACTCGGCCTGTCGGCGACTCAGAACAGTCATTCCGGTTGACCCCGAAATCAGTTGTCTATGGGTAGGATTCCAGATCTAGAACTAGTGCATCACTATTGACGAGTAGAACACTAGAGCTGATCGGATTCGTACCGGTTTTAAGGGTAAAAGAAAGAGAGAACTTAGGTTTATTTCTTTCAACTCTTTTATCCTTAGAAAAGTTTAGATCTAGGTGAAGTTATTGTAAAAACTTGTAGAAATCGTTTAGATCTGAGACATTCTTGGTGGAATGAGGTCAAGCTTGAAGTTCTTAGGAACTTCATGATGACGTCACCCGAGAATACCTCAAATCCGGATGATTTCATGGTTAAAAGTGAAGATTCGAAAGATGGAAATGTGTAGAATTGGGTAGAGATCAAAGATGTACAAGAATTAGTGCAAGATCTTACCTGGATTGAGAGAAATCTGAGAAAAGGTGAAGAATGCGTGTGGTTCGGACGTCACTTGCCAAAAGTGGAAAAAGTGGAGAGTGACCCGTGTATTTATAGGATGCCAAAAAGGGAAAGGGTGAGCCGTGCGCATGGCACGCACCCGGGTAGGCTATCCGCGCGGAGTGGTCATCCGTGCGGACTGGCAATCCGTGCGGATTGGCCATCCGTGCGGATGCCGCCTGCTTTGGTGAGTTCGGTGCGATGCTGATTCGGTTTCGATTTGCGAGCGATTCGATAGGGTTTCCTAGTCAAATTACTTTCAGTCCCAACTACTTCTTATGTGGTTCGACTCGGGATTCGGGTTCGGGTTCGTTTACATTCGAGTTAGACTTCGAGTTCGATTGAGTTCGCTTGATTATCACAACATAACATAAAATAAACATGCACAGGTAACACGTAAGGCACACACACATGTATAAACAACAAGTAAAATACATAGCTCGATTCACGATTTAATGTCGATTCGATTAGCATAGCTTGATTAACTTTATCGCATTGTTACTTCCTATCGTTCACAGTCGTAGGTCGGTTGAAATACGGTTAGCATGATTCGATTATTGTAATGAACGACATTTACTCCACATAATCTAAATATAATAGAAATAATTCTACGAGTCACGTCGCGCGAAATCGGTCGTTGACTTTGACCTTGACTTTGACTTTCACTCGTGAAAACACGGGGTGTTACAGCCTCCCTTTGTTTAGGGAATTTCGTCCCGAAATTAAGCTGAAAACTGTAACTAGTTCGTGAATCACGTGTGAGAGTTCTTCGCTTGGACCATTGAAAATCATTAAACTAATCGGGATTTTACGGTTAAAATCACTGATTTTTTGGATATGATGTGCGAAAACATCTAATTTAAAAGTCTACACATTGTAGGTCCTGGTTTGAATCAGTTTCGATTGCGAACCGACTCGTGAACGTGCGGAATCCGTACACGATCGTTATCGAACACACAAAAACGTACAATTAATCGTGATTCAATAGATCCGTATGACGTGTACAAGCTCCGGAAATCACGTTGAGAACTTTCTTTCTCTACTTTCTCTTTCCAAGATTTGCTTTCTAAATCACCATATGAGCAAAAGTCCTTAAACTAAACCCTAACTCCTCTATTTATAGGCCAAGGATATAAGGAGTCTTTCTTTATTTACATTTATGCCACCTTGCCTCTCTTGATCAGACATTACTCATTCGTTAAACAACTGTGGATACTTTGCCTTCATGTCGCTTTCGAGTTCCCAAGTGAACTCCGCGCCTCGTTTGCCTTCCCATCGGACTTTCACAATAGGAATGCGGGAGCGTCTGAGTTCTTTGGTTTTGCGATCCATGATCTCGACAGGCTTTTCCACGAAGTGTAATGTTTCGTTCACTTGTAAATCATCTAGAGGAACATGTAAGTCGTGGTCGGCGATGCACTTTCGGAGGTTTGACACATGGAAAGTCGGATGGACATTGCTAAGTTCCTCCGGTAATTCGAGTCTGTAGGCGACTTTCCCGATTCTTTCCAGAATCTTAAAAGGTCCAACATATCGAGGCGCGAGTTTCCCCTTTTTGCCGAATCGGACTACACCCTTCCAAGGTGATACCTTTAGGAGTACGTAGTCACCAATGCCATATTCACGGTGCTTGCGCTTTTTATCGGCGAGAACTTTCTGTCTATCCCGAGCTTTCGCTAGGTTGTCTCGAATTTGGAAAATTTTGTCTGTCGTCTCTTGTAGCAGCTCCGGACCGGTTAGTTGCGAGTGACCGATCTCGTGTCACACAATAGGCGATCGACATCTTCTTCCGTATAAGGCCTCGAAAGGTGCCATCTGGATGCTGGCCTGGTAACTGTTGTTGTACGAGAATTCGACTAACGGAAGGTGTCTATCCCAATTACCACCAAAGTCTAGAACACACGAACGGAGCATGTCTTCAAGCGTACGAATCGTTCTTTCAGTCTGACCGTCGGTTTGTGGGTGGAACGCAGTACTTAGATTAAGCGTTGTACCGAGTGCCGTTTGAAATGTTTCCCACAATCGTGAAGTAAACCGAGCATCACGATCAGAGATGATGTCACGAGGCGTCCCATGTCGACAAATGATCTCATCGGTATAGATTCGGGCTAATCGTTCTACCTTGTAGTCTTCTCGTATTGGCAGAAAATGAGCTGATTTAGTCAGACGGTCAATAACAACCCATATGCTGTCGTGACCTGATGACGTGGTTGGAAGCTTGGTTACGAAATCCATGGCTATGCTCTCCCACTTCCACATGGGGATTGGAGGTTGTTCGAGCAAGCCAGAGGGTCTTTGATGTTCAGCCTTGATCCTAGCACAGGTTAGGCATTTTCCGACGTAGAGAGCGATATCCCGTTTCATACCCGGCCACCAGTACCTGTAGCGGAGATCGTGGTACATTTTGTCAGCACCGGGATGAATAGAGTATCGGGATTTATGGGCTTCATCCATGATAATCTGTCGCAGGCTGGTTCGCTTGGGAATCCAGATTTTGTCTAAGAAGTGGAATATCCCGTTTGATTTGCTCACAAGCTGGGCTCCATCGTGATAGATTCTTTCTTTCTTCAAGGTGCGTTCGTTGAAACATGCATGCTGGGCGTCGCGAATAAGAGCTTCGAGGTTGTGCTGGGCTTGAACATTTCGAGTGCTAAGCAGATAACTCCGTCTGCTAAGTGCGTCGGCAACAACATTTGCTTTGCCTGGGTGATAACGAATCTCACAGTCGTAGTCGTTGAGAAGGTCTACCCATTGGCGTTGACGCATATTCAGTTCCCTCTGATTAAAGATGTGTTGCAGGCTCTTATGATCGGTGAAGATCGTACACTTGGTACCGTACAGGTAGTGTCGCCAAATCTTTAATGCAAAAACAACTGCGCCTAGCTCGAGATCGTGGGTTGTATAGTTCTTCTCGTGGATTTTGAGCTGACGAGATGCGTAAGCTATGACCTTGTCTCGTTGCATTAAGACACAACCGAGACCATGGTTAGAAGCATCACAGTAGAAAATGAAATTATCGTTTCCGTCGGGTAGTGTAAGAACAGGAGCATTGCAAAGCATGTGTTTGAGGGTTCGAAAGGCAGACTCTTGTTTGGTTCCCCAGACAAAAGGCTGGTCCTTATGAGTGAGAGAGGTAAGTGGTACAGCAATCTTCGAGAATCCTTCGATGAATCGTCGATAATAGCCCGCTAGCCTGAGAAAGGAGCGGACTTCAGTCGGGTTCTTAGGCGTAACCCAGCTCTTAACAGCTTCAATCTTCGCAGGATCGACGTGAATACCCTGACTATTTACGATGTGACCCAGAAACTGAACCTCCCCCAACCAAAACTCGCACTTGGAGAATTTGGCGTAGAGTTGGTTCCCCTGGAGTAACTCGAGAACCAAACGTAGGTGTTGCGCGTGTTCGGCCCTCGTTTTGGAATAGATCAAGACATCGTCGATGAACACGATGATGAAACGGTCGAGATACGGTTTACACACTCGATTCATCAGATCCATGAAAACTGTTGGTGCGTTTGTTAGGCCAAAAGGCATGACAACGAATTCGTAATGGCCGTAACGAGTGCGAAACGCGGTTTTGGGTATATCTTCCTCTTGTATACGCAGCTGGTGATATCCTGAACGTAGGTCGATCTTTGAGAAACACGTAGCGCCTTGTAGCTGATCAAACAAATCGTCGATTCGAGGCAGAGGATAGCGGTTCTTGATAGTCAACTTATTCAATTCCCGGTAGTCGATGCACATCCGGAACGACCCATCCTTCTTTTTGACGAAAAGGACTGGTGCGCCCCAAGGAGAGGTGCTCGGGCGAATAAAGCCTTTTTCAAGCAATTCCTGGAGTTGGGTTGAGAGTTCGCGCATTTCGGACGGCGCGAGTCGATAAGGAGCTCTGGCGATAGGATTAGCTCCCGGAATGAGATCAATGCGAAAATCGATATCACGCTTCGGAGGTAGACCGGGAAGATCCTCTGGAAAAACTTGAGGAAATTCTCGAACCACTGGAACGTCTTTCACTTTCTTCTTCTCTTTCTTTTCCTTCTCCGCTGCTACGACGTGAGCCAAGAAAGCCCTGTATTCCTTGCGGAGATACTTGCTAGCTTGTAGGCATGACATAAGCTTGAGACCCTTCGAAGTAGTGTCACCATAAACGCACAATGAATCACCGTTTGCGAGCAAAAAACGAATCATTTTATCGAAGCACACAACTTTAGCATGGTTTTCACGAAGAAAGTCCATGCCTACTATGACATCAAAGCTTCCTAGTTGCATTGGAATGAGATCGATTGAGAAGATGTGATTGTTGAGCTCGAGAGTGCAATCACGAATAACAGAGTTTACAGCGACGGTTCTTCCGGTAGCGACTTCAACATCGAATGCAGAGGAGAGTCGGGAACGTTTACGACTAAGGAGTTTCTCAAATTCGAGTGACACAAAGCAATTATCGGCTCCAGTATCAAACAAACATGAAGCATAAATACCATTCACAAGGAACGTACCATTGACCACGTTGTTGTCGGCCTGGGCTTGACGCACATTGAGATTGAAAGTTCTGGCTCGTGCTGCCTGTTGTTGTTGTTGTTGCTGCTGTTGCTGTTGCTGTGGCGGCTGCTGTTGCGGTTCTTGTTTCACTACCCTGTTCGGGCACATGTTGGCGAAATGATTCGGGTCGCCACACGTGAAGCATGCTTTGGCTTTGACTGCGGGTGCCGGAGGAGCTTGTTGACCCTGTGGGGCAGCGAGTAGAGCTTGATTGGTAGGAGCTTGACGAATACGGCAGTTGGCAGTAAAGTGGCCGTAGACGTTGCAATGAGCACAGAAGCGACATTGAATAGCAGTCGGGTGGTGATAGGTGCAAGTAGGGCAGAGCGGGTGTGGCCCAGTATATGCACGCTTTGCAGGCGGTGCATTGGCCACAGGCGCCGCTACTTGACGCTGTTGAGCAGGTACAGCTTGGATCGGTGCAGCAGTAATCGCACAGTTCTTGTTGGTGGAGCTGTTCTTTCTCTTGTTCTTTCACTTGTTGCTTGACGAGGTGGCTTCAGCAGTTGGTGCAGTAGTGGTGGCTTGATGCAGATGCTTGGAGGTCTTATCCCACACCCCAGCCTTAACCCTTTTGTCATTGATTTCAGCGGCCAGCAGATAGGTTTCTTCGATCGTGGCAGTCTTGGCCGCTTGCACGAAATCAGCGACGCAGTCGGGCAAAGCTCGGATGTACTTCTTGATGGTCATCTCAGGGGTCTTGACCTGGTCCGGACAGATAATGCTGAGCTGTTTGAAGCAAGCAGTGAGGCCAGCATTGTCTCCATCCTTCTGATGTATGTGCCAGAATTCATCTTCAAGCTTTTGACGCTCGTGAGGAGGGCATAATTCCTCTAGCATGACTTCTTTGAGCTCTTCCCGCGACAAACCGTAAGCTGCATCATTCCCTCTCTTGTTCCTCTCGGCCATCCACCAGTCCAAAGCACGAGACTGAAAGACGCCGGTAGCGTTCAGAGTTCGAAGGTCATCAGGGCAACCACTTTGTCGCAGAGTAACCTCGATAGAGTCAAACCAGTGGAATAGAGCAGTAGGACCTCCTTCGCCTGTGAATTCTTTCGGCCCACATGACTTGAATTGTTTGAAACTGAAAGGTCTTGCGACAGCTTTAGGACCTTCAGTCCTCGACTCCTCGGATGATTTGCTGGCGTTCTCATAGACATCGCTCACAGCTTTTGCCACACTTTTCGCGATGATGGAGGCAAGACGTCGGTCCCTCTTTTCCTGACGAGAGAGCGTATGACGAGATCCAGACGACATTGTCTGCAATAGACATTGCCACGGAACTCAACACATGTATTCGAATCTCACCTCACACGTCTACTACTACTAAAGCCCAGTAACACGTACCATGTAAACGTATATAGTCAGAAAATCACAGAATTGCACAAAATCACATAAACACATAGAGCACATAATTACATTATCCCTAAACAAATAAGCACAACAGTAAGAAACACGTATATCTTAATCACTAACAGCACATACGAGCATACAAAGTATTCTAACTGCTCATATTGTTGATTCGCTAGCGATGAGTTGTGTGGGTTTTGTGTTTTAGCAGAAGCAGTAGTGTTGAGTTGAAACCAATAGTATCTCAAAACGTTAACAAATAACAGAAAATGCATAAAACTTCATAAAGATCGATAAATCGAGGGTAGATTGTCTGTGGCTAATAGACTTCGACTAACCAAAGTGGCTCGACTATTCGCAAGAATCCTGCACAATTACCTCCAGGACTATGCCTTTGCCTCGACTCTTGGGCGTTGGCGCAATTCCCATTGGTTATATTGTGTCTCTAGATCGTTGGAGTCCATCGAACTTTGGTGGGAGTTTTTGTATAAAAGCGGGACAAGTCGTCAAGGTTAGGGTTTCACCCCTAGCTTGCAACTTCCGTCCACGTTTTTGATAAAAAATTGAGGAGATTATTCATCAAAATATGGATTTCACTCCTGATTTGGTATGATTCTCCTCGTTTGTAGCTAAAACGCAAGCTGATCAGGCAACTTTAGTCGAGAGTTTGCGGTTTTCACACCTATTCTCGGCCTTATTACCTGTTCACAACTTGAAAATTCGAGTGCAATGATAGAAAAGAGTGAGTGATAGTGACGAGTTTACGCATACGCGGGAGTTGGTCTGTTGGTTCTTAACTATAGACTAGGTCTCTAAGACTCCGACCCGGACTAGGTCGAGTCTTGCCTAATTCCCTATAGTTATGGCTCTGATACCAATCTGTCACACCCCAACCGATGGCGGAATCATCGGGGCGCGGCACTGAGCAAAATAGATTGTTCAGAAGTTTCCATAACAACTATCATTACCATTTAATTAAAGCATTACGTCCCATACCGTAACATAAATAGTCAAACAAGTTATTACAGACAACATCAAAACAAATACTCTGTTCTGACAACTCAGATTTAAATAAGTAGCAATTGTTTATCTGCTTCTAGAGACCCCTAATAAGTTATCTACAGACAACTATTTGTTGGGCTTTAAAGCTTTATTCTAGCTTCCAATTCCTACCACATATGCGTCCTAAGCACCTGTCACATACGTTAAAATAATGTCAATACATAAAATGTAAAGGTGAGCATACAAGTTTGATAATAACATATAGAGTTCGAATTCGTTTACGCATAACCAGCACGTACACATAGTGAAATGAAGCACGTTAGTTATCGACATAGATCCATCGATACCAATGACTGCGGGTTGACTGCCCAAGGCAGTTCGCAATACACGATTACCACTGTAATCCATGCAAGTAAAAGATCCTTAACAACCCCCGTGTGAACGGGTGCTGAGTCCAAACTATAGTACTATCGTTGCTAAGGCAGGTAGACAGCATTCCATGTGTAAACATAACAAACAAGCATTCATAAGCCACGTATAACATGCATTAATGGTTAAGCGTTAAAATAGCTTGAGTAGTGTGATAGTTGTAGTTTGAATAGTTGTAACGTATGTAACACCCAAAAGTGCTAAAAGCAAAAAGGGTTCGAGTATACTCACAGCGATTGTGGATTGAAGGGAGCGCTTTACAGCGAGTACGGTTAGCCTGAATAGATTCGATAGTGGAACGATAAGTGGCGCGTAAAACAGTACAGGTGAGAGTGAGTAGGATGACTGATCGTGCGGATCAGTTATCCGTGAGTAGAAGTCATCCGTGCGCATGACCTATCCGTGCTGATGGTGATGCATGCGGATGGTGATCCATCCGGATAAGTTATCCGTGCGTGCGACTGTCCGTGCGGGTGGCAACCCGTGCGGATTAGTTGTGCGTGCGGGTGGCTTATCCGTACGGACAAGTTGTTTGTGAGAATAAATGTTCAAGTGGATTGTTTCTTCCTAAGATGTGTTTGTGTATGATGGCTTGTGCTTTGGAGTTTTCGTTGTAGCATTTAGAAAACACATAAGTGTTTCTACCTTTCAAGCCGGTCGTGCGGACGATAGTCCGTGCGTACGGTAGTGGTCCGTGCGGACAGTCTGTGCGCACGGGCAGAGCCAACCCGTCCGGGTAGCCTGTCCGTGCGTACGACTTGGCCGTGCGGATGAACATTGTTTGAATTTTATTTTAAGGCCTTAGTATCTCATGATCCGAAGAGTAATCCATTTAGAGGTTTTCCGTCCGGATTGCTCATTCGTCGATACTCAAACCTTGTTTGGAAAGTGGGTCCCAAGGGTAGCTCGTCCGGGTGACAACCTGTACGTATGACCTGTGCGTGCGGATGGTAATCCGTGCGCACAGCCTGTCCGAGCGGACAGCCTGTCTGGTGGTTCCGTTCGTCTACACTTGGTTTCTGTTGTCGTTTATCGAGACGTTCTGATTACGTGGCAACCACTTGGAGTTGTGTCCTCACCCGCGTGACTAGACCGGTCAGGAACCACCCAGACTCGGCCTGTCGGCGACTCAGAACAGTCATTCCGGTTAACCCCGAAATCAGTTGTCTATGGGTAGTATTCCAGATCTAGAACTAGTGCATCACTATTGACGAGTAGAACACTAGAGCTGATCGGATTCGTACCGGTTTTAAGGGTAAAAGAAAGAGAGAACTTAGGTTTATTTCTTTCAACTCTTTTATCCTTAGAAAAGTTTAGATCTAGGTGAAGTTATTGTAAAAACTTGTAGAAATCGTTTAGATCTGAGACATTCTTGGTGGAATGAGGTCAAGCTTGAAGTTCTTAGGAACTTCATGATGACGTCACCCGAGAATACCTCAAATCCGGATGATTTCATGGTTAAAAGTGAAGATTCGAAAGATGGAAATGTGTAGAATTGGGTAGAGATCAAAGATGTACAAGAATTAGTGCAAGATCTTACCTGGATTGAGAGAAATCTGAGAAAAGGTGAAGAATGCGTGTGGTTCGGACGTCACTTGCCAAAAGTGGAAAAAGTGGAGAGTGACCCGTGTATTTATAGGATGCCAAAAAGGGAAAGGGTGAGCCGTGCGCATGGCACGCACCCGGGTAGGCTATCCGCGCAGAGTGGTCATCCGTGCGGATTGGCAATCCGTGCGGATTGGCAATCCGTGCGGATTGGCCATCCGTGCGGATGCCGCCTGCTTTGGTGAGTTCGGTGCGATGCTGATTCGGTTTCGATTTGCGAGCGATTCGATAGGGTTTCCTAGTCAAATTACTTTCAGTCCCTGTAGGTCCGGCTAGGGGAGGATCTAGTCGCCTAATCCTTGTGTACAAACCAACCCGGTTGTGCGGAATCCAACCGAGATAGCAAACCGAGATCGAACACGCAATATAACGACACACAAGACTCAACGATTAACACCTCTGTATTAATACGTATGAAAGGTTCAGTTACAAAGCAATGTTTACAAATGTATTTTGCAAACTCTCTCTAAACTCTCGTGTGTGTGTGCTCTCTGTTCTTGTGTCTCCCCTCAGTTCTGTTCTGTCTTCAGTCTATATATAGCACCAGCATTGACGAAACAGACTTGGCGAAACAGATACATGGCGAAACACATAAACATTTGACGAAATGGAATCCAGTTGACGAAAAACATGTGTTTCGTCGACCTCCTTGTGATTCGCCGGACATGGGCTTGGGCCCAAAGATGATTCGCCAAACAGTTACCAGCCCAAGTGTTGTATGCTTGCAAAGTGGATTGGTCCAAAACAAAGGAACAGAAGACATTTACGTTCACATGCACACTAGCATACATATGTGGTGTCATGACATCATCATGACATCATCATGATGATGTCATGATGATGTGTAAACGGGAATAGGTTGCGGCTCTCCGTGCTTCGCGTGTCGAACTCTGGGGCGCACGACGGAGGAATGTCGTGACGTCGGGCTTGAGCCGAACCTAACCGGGTCGAACCGAACTGAGTCGCGTCGAGTCGAGTCGCGTCCACATACATGTATCAACAAACTCCCCCTGGGACGCTACTCGCGAGATTCGCCTTTCATGTCTTCTAAGTCAGAGGATCTTCAAAGTCTTCACGTCTTGTAAGCAGAAAGTGTATCAACAAACTCCCCGTTTCATGTAGGAAGTGTGTTGACAAACTCCCCCTTAACATAAGCTCCCCCTTGAGTTATGCTCGTGAATGACTTGATCTTCAGTACTTGAGATCCTTGTGGTATTGATGATGGTCAGCGGCAACTCGATCATCTTCATCATTTGAGTGCCTTCCCGTTGTGTCTTCATTCCGAAGCTTGTCATCGACCATGTTCTCCTTGCCTTTAGAATCTGCACATGCAAGAAATCTAAACGCGTAATGAGAACAACTGCTTGGAATATAGTTAACATTTAAACAAATGACACACGTATGACCATATATCAATCAACTACCATCCGACAGTTTGAAAGTTTAACAAATTTTTCAATTTTAGTTTTTAACTTTCAAAACTTGCAAATTTTGACCGTTTATGAAGATTTAGTCACTTTGGTTATCAATCAGATTTCAGGCAACGAAGACTCGAGATCCAACATCGTACAATCGAAAATAAGATAGAAATAAAATCTTTTTGGCTTTTAGAAAGTTTATATTAAAACACACCTAAAATCTTTTTGGTATTTTTGAATATTTCAAATGTAAATACAGAAAGCAGTAAATAAATATATACCAAGATGCAGAAGCTGAAAGCATTAAATAAATTTTTACAGACATTCTTTTTGCGAGTTTCGAGGGTAAGAGAATCATATCAGTGTACGGTCATGCCAAAACGCTCTTGTTGTTCTTTTAGTTAACATTAAGATAAGCATCCTATAACAATTATCGGTATTGTTGTCCACATAAGCTCAACTTATCAGATGTAATCATGGCGAG
Source organism: Helianthus tuberosus (assembly GCA_030545235.1). Taxonomy (NCBI): domain Eukaryota; kingdom Viridiplantae; phylum Streptophyta; class Magnoliopsida; order Asterales; family Asteraceae; genus Helianthus; species Helianthus tuberosus. The sequence goes on from CM060381.1 coordinate 11,824,679, forward strand.
GGGATACGTTAAGGTATGATTTATACTTACCGACCGGTGTTCATCCACATCACGACACATTCCCGTATCAAGGTATACACGAGGGTTCATCTTACCGGTGAGTATACCGATTATCATCTGTTTGACCGTATATGATGTGAGAAACTCACTTATTTTGATTGAAAACAAGCCCTATGTGATAGAATCACTTATTGATGAGGAACTTGATTTTCGATGCATGAGGGCACAAGAGCAAGTCCGTGAACAGGTCAGTACTTTCGTACAGCAGAGAGACGAACTTGACTCCCGGATAAATGTGATATTTTATCACTTATTTGTTTGGACATGTGATTGTTGATCACTTATTGAGGTCGAATGCAATATGTACACGTATGTATGGTATCATGGAAGATCTAGACTTGCGTCCCGTTATTTTTCGGTAAAAGATACAACCATGATACCCAGATGATAAGCAGCATAAAGACCGAATATCTCAGAACCTCGGCAATCTCTCAAACGAAATTTCGGTACTAAGACCATATGCCAATGAGTGGTTCCCACCTGGTCTTCAGTCGATTTAAGTTTATATCACCCTGCACACTTTAAAATGATTGTGAGCCTACCGATACATCTTATATAGAGCTGCTTATCGTTTTTCAGTTTAGGTTTAAAGAGGTTTAGACAGACCACTAATGTACTATCACTTTCTCTTTTGCTCGCCAGGAAACTCATTTTTGTTTTTCTATTGTTTTTGTGTTTTTGAAATTTTTCGATGTTTTTGGATTTTCAAATTTTGGTTTTACTCCCCCTAAAATCAACAAACTAAGATAAATTTAAAAACACAAAGATATTTACAAAAATGATTTTCCGATGTTGGTTTTACTCTTGCTTGACCTTAATGTCGTTTACCAATAATAAAAAGTCAAATCTTGATTTGTCAAATGCTTTGGTAAAAAGGTCGGCACGTTGGTCATCGGTGCGGACCATGAGAACATCGATGAGTTTCATATTGAAACAATCACGTGTGAGGTGATATTCGAGATCAACGTGTCTGGCCAAAGAGTGCTGTACGAGATGATAATAATTCATAAAGCAGCTTAAATATCGACAAGTATAGGAGAGATTAGAAATTTAAAACCGTATCCTGCAACTGCTTTGTTCATTGCAAGGAATCTGAGCGCTCTCCTAAACTGGATATCCACCCGGTGTGGACTTCAAAGTCGATTTAGTAGCTACTGAAATCCCTTCACAGCAACAAGATCAAAAACCTCTGGGTCCGGCTGGTCTTCCACATTGCACCAGCGAAGGTCTTTATCTTTCTCTTTGAGAAGTAGTGTGCGGTTGTTCAATCCACGCCAAGGCATCCGCACACCCGGTTGGTTTGTTCAACAAACACATTTTCTTCAATCACACCGTAGAGAAAAGTACCCTACACGTTCATCTTGTTGACTTTGAACTTCTTGTGGAAGCAAAATCCATGAACCTTAAAAAGGCTTCAGACGTGCTGCAGTCGCGTACTTTTCATTTGAATCTTTCCTGAGGACCCGATCAAAAACCATAACAACCAAACTTTGGAATGATCTTCATTTTGTCGAAGTGGTCAAATTCTTTCATCATCATTCTTGCATCAGACATTTTTGTCTTCTTTTCTCTTTTCCTCTCCATCAATGGCAACAACTCCTAGATATAATGATGTTTCGGAGTCTGGTGTCGCCAATCTTGTGCATGGACGCTCCACTATCAACAATCGTAAGACTATCAATAGTTCCTCCTGGAACATCCTGCACACTCATTCAGAGATTAGTTGGAGAGGGGGACCCAAGCCTTCACAGACTTGGGTCGTCCGTCATCATCGAGAATTGTGACATCCATTTCCCGATGATTCGGAATTGATGTAGCTCCCCCTGAAACAGTTTCCGTTTTTGGTTTCCAAATCTGTTTTTGTTTTTCATTTTTAACTTCTAACTTAACAGACTGTGTTTGGACAACCTCTGGTTTTAAAACCTTTTCAACCTCTTGTCGTTGTTTCTTTTTCTGTTTCATTTCCCGTTGTTTAACAAGACGAGGGTCCTGTCTTAGTGAAACAGATCTTTTATGGTATTTGTTACCACGGGGGGCATCAACTTTGCCTTTTTGTTTATGAAGATATGGACAATTTCGAATTATATGTCTAATTGTACCACATTCAAAACATGATCTTCGTTCAACAAACCCCGAAGAAACATGTGATTGTCTTGTCGATGATGAACTTTGTGATCCCGAGGTACTTGGTTTTGAACTGTTTGGTTCATTTCTTTTCAACATTTTTGCTTGCTTAACAAAATCTAAGTTAGATTTGTTTTCAAATGTCTCAATTTTGTCCGTTCCCTTTGATTTCACAAAGTTCACCTTCTTGTCCTTTTTCTTGTTTTGGCTCTGTTTGCCTTTTCCATTTCCTTGGGCAGCGTGATTTTGCTTTCGTTGATTGTTTTGTTTTTGCAATTTTTGATTCCCATATTTCTTTCTAACTTCGGGTTTTGGGATAGGAGCACACTGAGTTACTACAACTCCTGGGCTCGACTTTCCCAAAAACTTACTGGTAGAATCTTCGAAAACTTTATCAATCAAAGATTGATTGACATTTTTGATAGGGAAATCCTTGTCTGAATATATTTTATCAGATCCAATCAACGTGTAAAGCAAGTTCACGCTTTCACAGCTTCCAGATGAGGATTCAACAAACTTGGCTGTAGCAGTCACAAACGGTTTTGCAGGTGGATCACAAAGAATGTGATTCTCAAGAGGTATGTCCTCTTCTTTGATTACCGCATCAGACTTTACTGAATCAGTATCATCAGATTCATCATCAAAAGAATCAGCATCCTCAATCACAACTGGAGGATCCTGATTCTGTTCAGCAGTTACAAATGTATCTGCTGACACATCTGAATCGGATGATACTTCTTTCTTGTATCCGAGTCCTGTTGCAAATTCCTTGATGTCTAAAGGGACAGATGGTTCAAAGAAAGTTCTATCCTCCTCATCAGGCATGGCATCATAATTGTGTCTCACAGGTGGTGGACATTTCTTGTAACCTATGCATGTGACATCCCGTTTCTCTTTCTGAACATCTATGATGTGATCCAACACATAGCTAGAGCTTAAATAGCTGTCTAACTTGAGTCGGATCGCCTCACTTTCAGTTTTAACACAAGCCATCTCTTTTTGCATTATCTCAAGCCTACTGATGTAAAGGTTTATTTCTGTTTGTTTTCTTGAAACCATTTTTGTCAGTTCGGTTTTATCTTTTCTTAAAGTTTCAATCATCGTTTTAAATTCCTTTTCATGGTTTTCATAAAACATGTTGGCTTCTGTGCACTTAGAAAGATCCACGGTCAACTTTTGGTTGTGAATGAATGTCACATCATACTTGTCTTGCAAAGCCTCATGTTTGCTTTGCAAATCACACCACTTAGCATCTAAATCAACATGTTTGTTTTGCAAGTCGAACAAATTAGCTTTTAAAGCATCATGTTTGCCTTGCAACTCAGACATATTTGCATCCAAATCAGCACATTTAACACTTAATCTAGCACAATTATCACAATTACCAGCAGTGGGTTCATCGACACATACCTGACTGGAATCACTCTCAGATGTTGGCCTTTCTGCATCAGAATCAATAACCTCCCTTGATGATTCACATTCAGATCCATCCTCGCTTGAACTTGAAGTTGTATCATCCTCAACTGAAGTTGAAACATCTTCATCTGAACTACTGTCATGTTCAGAACTGTCATTATTTCCCGAGGATTCACCATTGCTGGCATCTTTGACAATTTCAGCATACAACGCCGTTTTTGTCTGACTACAGTTCATTGTATCAAGAGATGATGATGCTACAGTAGAAAGATGGCGCTATGAGGCAACTGGTGGTAGTGGATTTCCATACAAGTCTGTGGTCGGAGCTGGCTTTACGGGAATTTGTATCGGAGTGCCATACAAATTTGTGCTTGTGACAAACGCCGTTGGGCTTGAGGAAGCTGGAAGTAGATTTCCATACAGATCTGTTGGTCCGGTAGATCGAACAGGTATTGGATTTCCGAACATATCAGTTGGTGTGATAGATCGTTTGAAAGACCAATATGAAGTCATATTGGATGTATGATAAGTACCTGTTTACAATTCTCAAAACAAAGGGTTATCAATGCTTCTGTTAGAAATGTCACAAGTGTCTCGACGAAACACGTTCCACGAAACAGACTGTTGGCTTTGAACTTGACGAAATAGATTTTATAAATTTAAACCCAAGTCAAGTTCGGCGAAACAAATGCCCAATTCAAGATCGACGAAACCGAAAAATTTGAATGATCGTTGACGAAACAAGACTAAGCCCAACGTTTCACGAAACTGGCCCAATGAACAACGAAACAGAAATATGCCTATTTGTATGATAATGACGAAACGGGCCCAAGAACAAATTAAGGCCCAATGTATCGGCGAAACAAGCATGTGACGAAACGGCCCAATACTTGTTTGGCGAATCAGGTTAATATGTTGGACAACGAAACTGAATTTTGTCTTTTTGGGCTTCCAGTCAACGAAACAACCCAGGCCCAATGACGAAACAGAAGCCCACTTTGTTGTGCGAGCCCAATTCCTCTTGTGCGATTAATCAAGTCTTGTGCGACTAAATATGATGTGTGTCTGCATGGATTTTTTTTAAACTAATTCATCTTGTGCGACTAATCAATATTATTGACTTTCTATCCACTGACATAAAGCAATCCCACTTTCGGCTACACAAATATCAATTTACCAACCAAATGATGACTTACTATATTTTAATCAGATTACAATTTCCAACACACAAACACTTTAATTCAAATCCAAATGCAGATCAAACAAGAATATTATCAAGAACATTTTGAAGCTTGCTTGAAGATATGAAGAACACCCCAGAAACTTTGCATTTTCCGGTAAACCGACAACTTTCCGAAACCCGTTTTTGCCCGTAACTTCACTAAAAACCAAGGTTTAACATGTGAAAATGAAAAATAAAATGGTTTTTATAGGAACTAACAGCAAAAACACCAGAATTTTCGAAGTTTAAGGCTGATTTTTCAGAAAAAAAATGAACTTCAAAAATCCGAAACACACCCGAAAACAACTCGGTTTTAACAAGGAGAAGAGCCAAGGCTCTGATACCACTTGTAGGTCCGGCTAGGGGAGGATCTAGTCGCCTAATCCTTGTGTACAAACCAACCCGGTTGTGCGGAATCCAACCGAGATAGCAAACCGAGATCGAACACGCAATATAACGACACACAAGACTCAACGATTAACACCTCTGTATTAATACGTATGAAAGGTTCAGTTACAAAGCAATGTTTACAAATGTATTTTGCAAACTCTCTCTAAACTCTCGTGTGTGTGTGCTCTCTGTTCTTGTGTCTCCCCTCAGTTCTGTTCTGTCTTCAGTCTATATATAGCACCAGCATTGACGAAACAGACTTGGCGAAACAGATACATGGCGAAACACATAAACATTTGACGAAATGGAATCCAGTTGACGAAACACATGTGTTTCGTCGACCTCCTTGTGATTCGCCGGACATGGGCTTGGGCCCAAAGATGATTCGCCAAACAGTTACCAGCCCAAGTGTTGTATGCTTGCAAAGTGGATTGGTCCAAAACAAAGGAACAGAAGACATTTACGTTCACATGCACACTAGCATACATATGTGGTGTCATGACATCATCATGATGATGTCATGATGATGTGTAAACGGGAATAGGTTGCGGCTCTCCGTGCTTCGCGTGTCGAACTCTGGGGCGCACGACGGAGGAATGTCGTGACGTCGGGCTTGAGCCGAACCTAACCGGGTCGAACCGAACTGAGTCGCGTTGAGTCGAGTCGCGTCCACATACATGTATCAACAGTCCCAACTACTTCTTATGTGGTTCGACTCGGGATTCGGGTTCGGGTTCGTTTACATTCGAGTTAGACTTCGAGTTCGATTGAGTTCGCTTGATTATCACAACATAACATAAAATAAACATGCACAGGTAACACGTAAGGCACACACACACACGTATAAATAACAAGTAAAATACATAGCTCGATTCACGATTTAATGTCGATTCGATTAGCATAGCTTGATTAACTTTATCGCATTGTTACTTCTTATCGTTCACAGTCGTAGGTCGGTTGAAATACGGTTAGCATGATTCGATTATTGTAATGAACGACATTTACTCCACATAATCTAAATATAATAGAAACAATTCTACGAGTCACGTCGCGCGAAATCGGTCGTTGACTTTGACCTTGACTTTGACTTTCACTCGTGAAAACACGGGGTGTTACATTCACGTATATACTTTACCCTACTGTTATAACTTAGTAAAATAAGTATTTTTGCTGATTACATCAGACCTGTAACTCAGGTGAATACTTAAACTCTTTTATAACCTTTTAAATGACTAAACTACCCCTACGGGGCATAGTTTGTGTTTAAATTCGTTTCGAGCATAATAAAAGACATACTACTGATGTCACAACATATATGAAGCATATTAACTTAGAAAACCTGTAAATGGCTCATATGTATACCCGTTACGCTTATTACGCGTTCGGTTCGATTTATGTAACTAGTTTACATAAATTAGCCTAAACGGGTCAAACCTTATCGGTTTTATCTCAAAATCCAGAAGGTGGTTAGATTACCCATATTATACAAGTCTTCAAACTTGTCGGGTCTAAAACACATTCTATTCTGGTCTTCGCTTAATCATGCGTTAGAACCGTATCTTTCGGTAAGACTAACCGGTCTAAGCTTAGGCTTAATTAAAGACCCGTTAGCATTCTAATTGGTTATTTATACCATCATTCCAGACTAGAGCCTTCTGGTAAATTGTACCTACGCTTACTTAAGTGAATACGACTGAGTTATAGTAATTCTTGCTATTTAAGACAGGAGCTAGCTCAGGTAAATACTCTTAACTTATTTTCCCTATTACGGGCTTGGGATACGGTAATATAAATACCGCATGGTCAGGTATGGGATTCAAAGACCAATAAGTAGGGAAATCCAAATAACCTGTTTTAATTCGTATTGCTTGACTGAAACATTGGGGATTAATGCGACCATGTCCTGGATACCCTTGACTCATTAAATGCAATGGCCACGACTTAAGCACGGGGTATAGGCATACACCTGACAGATGCTATATGCTAATTAATTAATTATACCCAATAAGGGATTCCCAATAAGGGAATAGTGGTGTGTCGGTTAATCATGGACCGGCATAGATCCGGTCCCCGTATGTAGAGGAAGTTATGTAAAACTGATAACATGAGATATAGTTTGTCCCCAAGTATAAAAGATTAATTTTGCCTCTGTGCATTTTAATCAAGTATAAAAGATTCATTTTGCCTTGTGCATTTTAATCATTGTGTCAAAATATTTACATGCCTTGTGCACCTAAACCAATTTTCTTAAACTCTTTTCAAATGAGTCGGTTGAGTGTATTTACCAGTGAAAACTGACGTATTTTCAAAAGTCTAAGTGACAGGTACAAGTACGTAATAGGCTGGAAGCTGCTCAGGACGTTAATAAGGAATCTTGCAAGTTCTAGGCGTCTAAAGTCTGTTGAACAATGTTTATGTTTTAAGATCCGCCTGTGGATCTTTTACCTTCCGTTGTAATACTTGATATTACTTTATATTCGGATTGTAATATATTTATCTTTTGCTTCCGCTGTGCATATATATATATATATATTGTGTTGTTTGACTATTATGTTGCCAACCACGTCACGATACTCCCCCACCGGGCCCACCGGTGACACGTGGAAATTCGGGGTGTGACAACCTGCCACTACATCCTCAAATATATGTGACTTGTATATGATGTTAAGGTCATTGAGCGAACCAGGTAGACCAAAAAAAGCATGCCAGATCCAGAGATCCTGTGACGCAACAGCCTCTAGAATAATAGTCGGATGTCCATGATCTCTCCTAGTATACTGACCTTGCCAGGCAACTGGGCAGTTCTGCCACGGCCAGTGCATGCAATCAATGCTCCCGAGCATTCCTGGGAAACCATGTCTCTGTTCGTGTGCTTGATATAATTTTTGAACGTCGTTTGCATTCGGTTTCCGCAGGTATCTCTTGCTATACAATTTGACAACGCATTCGCAAAACTTGTGCAAACATAGACGTGTGGTTCTTTCAGACATCCTTATATACTCGTCTAATGCATCGGGTGCGTAACCGTATGCCAGTTGGCGAATGGCCGACGTACATTTTTGTAAATTATTGAAACCCCTTAGCCCCCTAGCGTTGTTTCGCAGTGTAAAAAACGGATCAGACTGGGCCATGTCGCCTGCGATACGTAAAAAAAGTGGACGACTCATGCGGAACCGACGTCGAAAAATCTCGGCTGGGTACACGGGTTCGTCGGCAAAATAATCGGCTACTAGTTTATCGTGGGCGGCTATAAATTTAAAATGAAACATAAATGAAATTAATTATAAAATACATTTTCAAATCTATATAAAACATAAGGAAAAAATAGTAAAGTACCTTCTTGGTTTCGGTTTAATTTTACTCGTCTAGTTAGCCGTTGGGACGACGCTTCATCACCCGCCATGAAGACCTGAGCCGCGTTCATAATCATGTTGTGCATAGTAGCATCCTCTTCCGAAGATGATGAATACCACGTAGACGAAGAAGATGAAGAAATGGAAGAAATTGAAGAAATGGGAGAAGGTGAAGCCATGATAATTTTTTAGAGAGAGATGAGGTGGTAGCAGGTAAAAAATGGTATAAAAATTGATGAGTTTTTATAAAAAGGGAAGAGGGGTTATAAAATGTGAGAGAGATATGAGATTGTAGTGGGTGAAAAATTATGAAAAAAGGTGTAAAAGAGGTGAGTATTTATAAAAGTGGAGTGAATTGGGTATTTTTTTTAAAATAACCGTTGCCTTTTTTGAATTAAATGAGATTTTTTTTAAACGGCTACGTTTGACTGGGGGCCCACCATAATTGGTTCGTCGCAAACGGCAAGATGTCGACGTTGAGGACGGGAGGGGGGGGGGGGCATGGTGTGCCGGCGTCGCTGAACCAAGACGGGGTGGGGGACGGTCCCCATACCCCTTAGCCTTAGGGGACTGGGGGTGGTACAAATTTCATCACTCACAATATCCAATCAAGTTCTGCCATGTCATCAACTATTATTTCATCACTCACAACCTTTTTTAGTGGCGGTGGTCATCACTCGCAACACCCAACAATAAACCCTCATGTTCCCTCACAATTTCCATTTTTCACGGCGTGATAATTACACGCGTTATAACTATCACTCGTGATAGAGTATGGTGGCGGCGGTGTTCGTGATAGTTTCACGAGTGATGGGGGCTCCATCACGGACCACCCCTCTTGCCCTTAGGGGAGTGGGGGTGGTATCACTTGCAAAAATTCTTTCACTCACAAACATCCAATCAAGTTCCGCCATGTCATCAACCATTATTCCATTACTCACAACCATTTTTTTTTGTTTTTATAAAGTTTATAAAAAAAATCTTATAAGTTTATAAAAGAAACAATTTTTTTATGACAAGGACCAAACCTGCCGGTTTTAAAAGTTGAAGTCAAAAGGAATAAGATTTAAATAAGTTTTGTAAATAACTATAAACCACAGGGACTGAATGTGTTAAAAAGGAATCAAACTTTTCAAAACCCTCCATCTTCTTCGACTTGCATATCTGAATTTCCGGTGAAGCCAACAAATTCCTGCGAAACATCAGCTCCATCAGATCTGAACGTATAAGTCTTAATACATAACGTACAAGTCATACATATACAATCGAATTTTTACAACATGTGAAGAGTTCAAAGCGTTGGTAATTCCACGCGTTATGGTTGAAGGTGGCGGCGGTGTGCAACTGGCCATCACTCGTGATGGAGGGGCCATCACGGACCACCAGAGGGGACTGGGGGTGATACAAATTCCATCACTCACAATATCCAATCAAGTTCCGCCATGTCATCAACCATTATTTTATCACTCACAACCTTTTTTAGTGGCGGTGGTCATCACTCACAACACCTAACAATAAACCCCCACACCCCCTCACATCAATTATCATGGAATGGACATCAACGCGTGGAAAACTCCACGAGTGGTAAAGTTTACGAGTGATGGGATTTGGTGGCGGCGGTGTGCTAAAGTTTTCCACGAGTGATGGGAGTTCCATCACGCACCACCCCCAGTCCCCTTATCCTTGTTTTTCTTTTACTAAGCTAGTAAGAAAAGACATCAAACAATAGGTTTTATTCATATTTTTACGTTATAATACGTTATAATTGAATGATATAAATTCGATTTACATTATAATTGTACGATATAAATTCGATATAATTGTATATTTTGAGTTAGTCGGGTCGCGTATAATACGTTATAATTGTACGATATAAATTCGATTTACGTTACGTTTTGATCCAATCGCAATGCAACTATAGGATACATTGAGTTCAATCAGATATGTCAGAACGTAAGTTTTCATATGGTTAACACATCACATAACGTTTGGACTAATCTGTTCGATATTTGCGAAGTACCCGCGCAGCAACGCGCGCGGGTCTTATTACTAGTTATATATGATAATAAAACTACCTTAGTTATATAAAAGGAGTTGCAAATTATATATTTATATTGTTTTTATTATTATACAACCAGGTTAGGTTATATTGTTTATTATAACCCTAGTTACGTTAATATTTATTTGCATGTGAAAAGAAAACAAAATCGATTCCCAATGGCTCTTCTTCTATCAGTCTCCCGGCGTTTCATGTCGAAATTACAAGAATTCCCTTCGATTCATCGTCGTTGTTTTCTGTCAAAAGGTATCTATATCTATCATTCGATTCTTTGTTGACGTAATCAGGTAGGTGTATTGATATAAACCAGTAGTAGAAAGTAGAAACCCTAATGATTCTTCTGTCAACATTCTGTTGGTTGATTGATTGATTTTGCTGTAATTAAACCTAATCGATTCTTGATCTACTGATCTTTTTTGTTTGTAAATGAAACCCTAATCAACGATTCATCATATAACTAACCTAACCTAACCTAACCTAATCGATTTACGATATCAACATTCTGAGTTCGTTTGTTTGTTTGTTTGTTTGTTATCTTGGTATAAACCTATGTGTGTAAGTAAATGGCCAGTAGCTTGTAATTGAAAACCACCTAATCACATTCTACTATATATTCTGCTATTCTGTTGTTATAACTGAAAAGCTTGGAACTTGAATGAAATTGTTGTTTCTTGATAGCAGCAGCAGCAGCAGCATTCTCCACCACGCCCACCGCCTCTGATGAGGATGAACTCAAGGCTATGTACGAGAAATACCTGATTGACTTTGGCAAAACCGACTACATGCCCCCGGAAGAGAAGGAGCAGAGGTTTGAGATTTTTAAAAAAAATCTCAAGTTTATACAAGACTACAACTCCACTCTTCCTTTCGACAAGGTAGGACTCACCTCTGTCACAGATGCCTTCCCGCATGAGGTTAGGGGTTTGGTCATCTCACCTGAGGACTTATCGGGCACAGGGCCTTTGCCTCCAACCAACGGCGATAACCTTTTACCAGCTTATTTGAAGTTCCCGCGACCACAACATCCTCCGTTTGTCTTTTTGGAGGGGGACCAATGGGACTACTATGTCCCCTCCAAAGATGAAGAAGAAAACCGCGGTTAGTTAGTTATTTCAAATTCCATCAATAGTTTTGATGATACTTTATTTGGTTTTTTACCGTAAAAAAAACATTAAATTTTAAGTCAACGGTCCGTCCTACATACATGAGCTAAAACCATTTTACCTTGGTTAATGGTCGTCGATCGGGGATCATCAACATTACACTGCTAACAACCTTAGTTCCACAACTCCAACAAAACAATTAAACCAAAAAATAAAAGAGAAAATTTATTATCAAGGAAGGATAGGTTAATAATATATTGATGTTTGCAGAAATCCAAAAAAGATCTGTAGTTGCACCAATGTTGCCTTAGAAAAATGTTCCTTTAATCATAAAATTTGGTTTGAGTTTGACTTTATATGATCTGCATGCATGCATGTTTAGTCTTTTAGGCCAAATCTTATCCAACATCGTTTTGTTTTGTGTTGAAAGAATTTTTTTTTGGTTTTTAACACTGAGTGAGTTTATGCAACTTATTATGTGTTTGAGTCGTTTGACTTCTTGGCATTTTTATTCATGTTCTTTCTTTATGCGGCTAGTGATTTTGTATCATTTACTGATCTCATTATTCGTATTCTTTCTTTATGTTGATCTTGTGACTAAAGGATACCGGTTTGCTTACTAAAATGCTGCAACCTCTGTTGTATAGGTTGTTGTTGATACATATTATGTGGACGCGACTTGGTTCGGTTCAACTTGTTTCGGTTCGACCCGTTTAGCTTCGGCTCAAGCCCGACGTCACGACATTCCTCCGTCGTGCGTCCCAGAGTTCGACACGCGAAGCACGAAGCGCCGCGGCCTTTCCCGTCGAAACATCACCATGACATCACCTTGGTGATGTCATGATGATGTCACTCATGTTGACTAAATACAAGTTCATGTGTAAATCTGCATAATGAACGTGCATGGGCATTGAGCTTGGGCCAATCATCATCAAGACAAATGCATGTTGGGCTTTTATTACTTGCATCATGGGCCGAACCCAGCCAATCGCACAAGATGAAGACCAAATATAAATACCGAAATCAAGTGTGATTTCGGTAGGAGTGGGTGTGAGAACCAGACAAGAGGAGTGAACAAAAGACAAGAGAGAACCGAGAGATTTTAGAGAGAGTTTGCAAATATTGTTTTGTAAACATTGATTTGTAACCGTATTCAAGTTTAGCTTCGGCTCAAGCCCGACGTCTCGACATTCCTCCGTCGTGCGTCACAGAGTTCGACACGCGAAGCACGAAGCACCGCAAGCCGGTTCCCGCTGCCACATCATCATGACATCATCATGATGATGTCACTACTTTGACTAAACTTGGCAAATATGAAGTTGAAATTTCTGTTCGTGCATGTGCATGTGCATGTGAAACTACACTTGGGCTTTGACCAACTTTAAGATGGGCCGAACCCAAGACACAATCGCACAAGTGAAGCCCCACTCAATCGCACAAGCCCATATATATACCGAAATCAGTTATTGATTTCGTGGGGGTGAGGAGTGGACAAGAGAGAAGGGCATCGCACAAGAGAGAACCGAGAGATTTGATAGAGAGTTTGCAAAGATTATCTTGTAAACATTGATTTGTAATTGTCTTTCAAGTATTAATACATTGGTGTTAATCGTTGAGTCCCGGTCTTAATCTAGTGTTTTTGTTCATCTCCTTCTCTCGATCTCGGTTTGCATCTCCGGTTGGATTCCGCACAACCGGGTGTGTTTGACAACAAGGATTAGGCGACTAGATCCTCCCCTAGCCGGACCTACAAGTGGTATCAGAGCCTTGGCTCTTCTCCTTGTTAAAACCGAGTTGTTTTCGGGTTGTTTTTCGGGTTTTTAAAGTTCATATTTTTCTGAAAAATCAGTTCAAAAACTTCGAAATTTCTGGTGTTTTGCTGAAAGTTCTTATAAAAACCTTGTTATTTCGCGTTTTCACATGTTAAAATTGGGATTTTAGTGAAGTTTTAAGCAAGAATTTGTGTTCGGAAACTTACGGTTCACCGGAAAACTCATTAGTTTACCGGAAAATTCATAAATTTCTGGGTTGTTCTTCATATATTCATATCATCTTCAAGTTGTTCTTCATAAACATACTTTTTGATCTTTGAAAATTTGAATATTAAAGTTGTTTGTGCATTGTAAAAAGAACATCATCATTGGTTGGTAACTTGAAATGTGTTTCCAAAAGTGGGTGAGCCGAAAGCGATCTGCTTTGTGTCAGTGGACAGAAAGTCAACTTTTGATTGGTCGCACAAGATGAATTGGCCCAAGATCCATCTGGACCAGTGAATTTGGCTCTAGGCGATTTTAACAGACTCGCAGACTGATCAGCGAATTTGAGACCTGATATTTCAGTAACCAGCGAAATTGCTTGACCCGGCGAACTCAAATCCAAAGGCGACTTTGGTAACCGTGTAATCGTCCTCAGCGAGATTATTACGGTTTTTCGGCGATTTTACTGATCGTCGTAATAGCGAGAATAGGCAGCGAAATTCAGTAGCATAACCAGCGAATTTAAACATACCAGCGAAATTAACAGAAAAGCCAGCGAAATTAAGTGAGACCAGCGAATTAACAGGGTGGAATTTCTGATAGTCGCACAAGAATACTGGGCTCGCACAACAGAATTGGGCTTCTCTTTGGGCTTACCGAAATCACTCACTTGTTCACTTGTTGCCGAAAACACTTAGTGTGTTGTTGCCGAAATCACTTATCAAACATCAATCGAAATCAAGTTGAAATTACAACTTCTCAGCCGAAAACACTTCTTGTTTTCATCAAGTCTTGGACGAAATTTTTTTTTTAAGACTTGTAACTCATTTTTTTAAACTGGTTGATTTGTGTAATTTAATCAGGTTGTTATCATTCATACATCAACTATGAGCTGCACAAGCCCTTGGGATTCGAGTACGGATCCACTACCAGATCTAAAACAGATGTCGATGGCCGAATATATGAATCGTACCATACCTCAACAACAACAGTCAATAAGTGCAAGTCAATGGGCAAAGGTGTCGAATCAAAATTAAAACATACAGAATCTTTTGGTAGCGAGAGGAGAACAATATGCAGCTACTAGAAAGACACGTCATGATCTGTTGAAGAAGAAATTCGAATCATTTCATTTCTTAGAGAATGAAACCCTAAATGATATAATTACTCGTTATTATCATTTGATGAGTGAAATGTATTATGTTGGTGTTCTTGCATCTCAACAGGAAATTGTAGCACGGTTTGCTGATGCTCTACCTCCAAAGTGGAGCCCATTCATTGAGCTTTTAAAGCATACGGGCGTTCTAGATACTGTCAATGTTAATATCTATGAATTCATTCAGAAGTTGGAGCACAAGAACGAAGAGGAAATTCGAAAAGCTAAACGAATTCCTGCTCCTCAAAATACTGAAATGTATCTTGGAGGAGGTTGTAACCCGTTAGTTAGTTCCAGTTCAGCTCAGCAACCAAAGTTACAAACGACGTTTGTATCAAATGCAAACTCATCTCCGTTTCCACAGTTCAATCAAAATGCTTATCTTTCACAATCTAAACCCCAACCTCAACCTCAAGTTTCCACAACACAACCTCAATTCGATCCAAGTGTCGATTGTGGTCCGGCCATACAGTTGGGAAACAGTGATCAAACAAGAACTGCGTTTTATGCCGAAATCATCAAGAATGTCAGCGATGGTGAATCTTCGGGAAATGATGACAGTTCAGGATATAGTGGCAGCACTGATGAAGATAGCTCAGGTGTGAGTGATTACAGTTCAGAATCGGACGTGAAGGAGGGAATGGATTCTGAAGCTGATAATTTGTCGAATGATGCTAACGAGAAATCGGACTTGATCAAGAAAGCTGATGCTACATCGAAAGAAATGGAGAAGATTCTCACTGAAGATGGATCTTTCTCTTCTCAGACTGCCTTTATGGCTAATGTCACAGCCTCTACGAGTCAGGTAAAATCCGAAACTCCTAGCATATGTAGTGATTGTGCTGATTTAAAACATGAATGTGCTAATGCTAACCATGCTTTTGAAGAATTAAAACATGCATGTGCTGAATTGAAACGTGAATCTGAAACGGTTCATAGTCACAATCAGAGTTTGGTTATTGAACTGTCAAAGTGCAAAGAGGCAAACATGGCCTTAGCTCGCAATGAAAAGGAATTTAAAACAGTAATTGAAACGTTAAAGAAAAGTGTTTCCGAATTAACAAAAACTGTTTGCAACAAACAAATTGGTATTAATAACTACATTAATATCATCGAGGAAACCAAAAAGGAGCTAGCCGTTGCCAAATGCGAGCATGAAGCGATCAAGCTCAAATTGGAGAGTTATTCAAACTCCCGATATGTGCTTGATCACATCATTGACGTTCAACAACTAAAGGGTAATGTTAAAGGTGTTGGGTATAAGTCGTGTCCGCCCCCTTTGAGACACAACTATACTAGAACGCCCGATGAAGAGGATATGCCTCGGTATGAACCCAGTATGCCTCTTGATTATGAGGAAGTTACTACTGGCCTAGGGTTCAAACCGGACAATTCATCGGAGGGCTCATCTGATCGGAAAGAAAAGTCATCATGTGCTTCAAATCAAAGTTCTCCAACCATTGAGGACTATGATTCTTCAGATGATGAATCAGATGTGAATGACCAGGATGAATCACTTGATGTGACGAAAGGAGTAGAAATTCCAATTGAGAATCATATTCTTTGTGATCCTCCTACTCCTGTCGTCCAACCTGTTGCCAAGCAAGTGATAGATCCGGTCAAGGATGTCAAAGATGACAATGAATGTGTGTCTGCTGTTAAGAGCAATAACTTGTTGTATACTTTAGTCGGTGATAACAAAATTTATTCAAACAAAGATTTTCCAATCAAAAACGTCAATCAATCATTGATTGATAAAGTGTTTGAAGATAATACAACTAAGTTTTTGGGAAAAGCGATCCCGAGAGTTTCAGTAACTCAGTGTGATCCTATTCCAAAAGCTGAAGTGAGGAAACAATTTAGAAATCAAAAATTACCGACTAAACAACAACCTGTCGCTTTTAAGGGTAAACAGCAACAGCAGCGAGCTCAAAATTCTAAAGGTTCACAACCAAAGGTTGAGACCAAAGGAGCTCGTTACAAGAAGAAAGCAAAAGATGTCAAGTTTGTAGCATCAAAAGGTACTGATAAAATTGAGACTTTTGAAAACAAATCCAACATCGATTTTATCCAACAAGTCAAGATTTTAAAACGTAACAGTCAAAACAATTACACTCAACATACAAATGGGTGTGATGAAAGAGCAAGTACCTCTGGGTCTACAGGTTCAACACGTGAAAGTCGAACCGGTTCTCCTAAGTTTGTTGAAAGGAGAATTTGTTTTAAATGTGGGAAGGTTGGGCACATCATTAAAGACTGCAAAAACTCGCCCAAACCAAATTTTGTTGAAAGAGCCCCCTTTGAACAAGGTCACTCACAACGTCGTCCTGTTTATCCAAAACATGATAAAAGAACTGCTAAAGAACAGGAAACAAAACAACGACGTAAAAATGTGAAGGTGATTGAAAAGGCGTTAAAACCGGAGGTTGTCCAAACAAATTCTGTTAAGTTAGAAATTAAAAATGAAAAACAAAAACAGATTTGGAAACCAAAATCGGTAACTGTTTCAGGGGAAGCTCAATCCATTCCGAATCATCAGGAAATCGAAGTCACAATCCTCGATGATGAAGGACGACCCAAGTCTGTTAAGGCTTGGGTCCCCCTCTCCAACTAATCTCTGAGTGAGTGTGCAGGATGTTCCAGGAGAAACTATCGATAGTCATTGGATTGTTGATAGTGGAATGTTCATGCACAAGATAGGCGACTCAAAGCTCCAAGATATTGTTATTTCTAGGAGTGGTTGCTTTTGATGGAGAGAAGAAAAAGAAAAGAAGACAGAATTGTCTGTCGAAAGAGATTGAAAGCTTCGACAAAATGAAAATCATTTCAAAGTTTGATTGTTAAAGGCTTTAATCGGGTCCTCAGGATAGATTCAATCAAAATGTACGCACCTGCAGCACGTCTGATGTTCAAAATCAACAAGATGAACGTGCAGTGTACATTTCTACGCGGTGTGATTGAAGAAAATGTGTTTGTTGAACAAACCAACCGGGTGTGCGGATGCCTTGGCGTGGATTGATCAACCGCACACTTCTTCTCAAGAGAAAGATAAAGACCTTCGCTGGTGCAATGTGGAAGACCAGCCGGAACAAAGGTTTATGATCTTGTTGCTCTTAAGAGATTTTTCAGAAAATCGGAGTAGCTACAAAATCGTCTTTGAAATCCACACCGGGTGGATATCCAGTTTGGGAGAGCGCTCAGATTCCTTGCAATGCACAAGGCAGTTGCAGGATACGGTTTTAAATTTCTAATCTCTCCTAAACTTGTCGATATTTAAGCCGCTTTGTGAATTATTATCTCGTACAACACTCTTTGACCTGATACGTTGATCTCAAATATCACCTCACACGTGATTGTTTCAATATGAAACTTGTCAATGTTGTCATGGTCCGCACCGCTTACCGTCGTGCCAACTCATTTTTCCAAAATTCGAGAAATCTTTTCTGATTAAAAATTAATTTTGGTAAACGACATTGAGGTAAAACATGAGTTAACCAGCATCGGAAAATCGTTTTTGTAAATACCTTTGTGTTTTTAAATTTTATCTTAGTTTGTTGATTTTAGGGGGAGTAAATCCAAAATTTGAAAATTCAAAAACATCGAAAAATTTCAAAACCGCAAAAACATTGAAAAAAAAATGAGTTTCCTGGCGAGCAAAAGAGAAAATGATAGTACATCAGTGGTCTGTTGAAACCTCTTTGAACTGAAAGGCAAAATGAAAAACGTTAAGCAGCTCTATATAAGATGTATCGGTAGGCTCACAATCATTTTAAAGTGTGCAGGGTGATATAAATCTTAAATCGACTGAAGACCAGGTGGGAACCATTCATTGGCATATGGTCTTAGTACCGAAATTTCGTTTGAGAGATTGCCGAGGTTCTGAGATATTGGGTCTTTATGCTGCTTATCATCTGGGTATCATGGTTGTATCTTTTACCGAAAAATAACGGGGACGCAAGTCTAGATCTTCCATGATACCATACATACGTGTACATACTGCATTCGACCTCAATAAGTGATCAACAATCACATGTCCAAACAAATAAGTGATAATATATCACAAATTCTTTCCGGGAGTCAAGTTCGTCTCTCTGCTGTACGAAAGTACTGACCTGTTCACGGACTTGCTCCTGTGCCCTCATGCATATGAAAATCAAGTTCCTCATCAATAAGTGATTCTATCACATAGGGCTTGTTTTCAATCATAATAAGTGAGTTTCTCACATCATATACGGTCAAACAGATGATAATCGGTATACTCACCGGTAAGATGAATCCTCGTGCATACCTTGATACGGGAATGTGTCGTGATGTGGATGAACACCGGTCGGTAAGTATAAATCATACCTTAACGTATCCCCTCGCCATGATTACAAATGATAAATTGAGCTTATGTGGATAACAATACCGATAATCGTTATAGGATGTTTATCTAAATGTTAACTAAAAGAACAACAAGAGCGTTTTGGCATGACCGTACACTGATATGATTCTCTTACCCTCGAAACTCGCAAAAAGAATGTCTGTATATATTTACTTTTCTTAGTTTCTGCATCTTTGTATATATTTATTTATTGCTTTCCGTCTTTACATTTGAAAAATGAAAAATTCCAAAAAGATTTTAGGTGTGTTTTAATATAAACTTTCTAAAAGCCAAAAAGATTTTGCTTCTAGTTTATTTTTGATTGACTGATGTTGGAACTCGAGTCTATCCTACCCAAAATCCTGATTGTAAGCCGGAAAACAATTGCATCTTCATAAACAGTCGAAGTTAACAAGTTTTGAAAGTTAAAGGACTAAAATTGAACATTTTGTTAAACTTTCAAACTGTTGTCGGTCGGGGTTTGATTGAGATTTGATCTCATTTGTGTCATTTGTTTAAATGTTAACTATATTCCAAGCGGTTGTTCTCATTATGCGTTTAGCTTTCTTGCATGTGCAGATGCTAAAGGCGAGGAGAAAATGTTCGATGACAAGCTTTGGAATGAAGACACGAAGTGGAGGCACTCAAAGTATAACATGATCGAGTTGCCACTGACCCTTCATCAACACCACAAGGATCTGAAGAATTGACAAGTCAAAAGATTCACGAGCATAACTCTTTGGAGAGTTCATTTTAAGGGGGAGTTTATTGACACACTACCTAAACGAAAATGGGAGTTTGTTGATACACTTTCTTCTTACGGCGCGTGAAGACTTTGAAGATCCTCCGACATGGAAGATATGGAAGTTGAACCTCACGAGTAGCGTCCAAGGGGGAGTTTGTTGATACATATTATGTGGACGCGACTTGGTTAGGTTCAACTTGTTTCGGTTCGACCCGTTTAGCTTCGGCTCAAGCCCGACGTCTCGACATTCCTCCGTCGTGCGTCACAGAGTTCGACACGCGAAGCACGAAGCGCCGCAAGCCGGTTCCCGCTGCCACATCATCATGACATCATCATGATGATGTCACTACTTTGACTAAACTTGGCAAATATGAAGTTGAAATTTCTGTTCGTGCATGTGCATGTGAAACTACACTTGGGCTTTGACCAACTTTAAGATGGGCCGAACCCAAGACACAATCGCACAAGTGAAGCCCCACTCAATCGCACAAGCCCATATATATACCGAAATCTGTTATTGATTTCGTGGGGGTGAGGAGTGGACAAGAGAGAAGGGCATCGCACAAGAGAGAACCGGGAGATTTGATAGAGAGTTTGCAAAGATTATCTTGTAAACATTGATTTGTAATTGTCTTTCAAGTATTAATACATTGGTGTTAATCATTGAGTCCCGGTCTTAATCTAGTGTTTTTGTTCATCTCCTTCTCTCGATCTCGGTTTGCATCTCCGGTTGGATTCCGCACAACCGGGTGTGTTTGACAACAAGGATTAGGCGACTAGATCCTCCCCTAGCCGGACCTACAGTTGTTGATTCTGCTGCTGCAGCCACTGGAACTTATTTATGCTTGTATTTTCTGTTCGGTTGGACTTGGTTTGTTTATGTATTCCGTTACCTTATTTCGTATGTTATTTAAGATTGGTGTAGTAACTTTATTTATGCACCGTACCTTCTTATCCTTTGTATCTTGGTGCTTTATGCAATGTGCTCTCATTGAGGCTGGCTAGCTCAATAGCGAAGACCATAGATTGTGTAGTTGTGAAGTATATAATGCAGCTTTGACTAATTTTTCTTTTTGAGGACAAGTAACTGAACTGATGACTGTAACTCTTAACCCTAAACTTACACTACATGTGTTTTATATTGTATATGTGCCAAAATAATAAAAGATGCATCATAATGTTGGACCTTTTGGCTAATAGATTCAACTCTAAAGGGGTGTCCATGTTAGATGGTTGTGTGATTTGACTGAGGTCCTGATCATAGTCTTGTTCATGACTGTGCGGAAATGAGAAATGGAATGGAATGGACCATTGTGAGGGAATGGAAAAATGGGGGTTTGGCCGCCTCCGCCACCACTGGTATTCCATTCCTTCGTCTTTTATGTCTATCAAACGACACAAAATAATGATTAATTTCATTCGGACCTTTGAATGCCGTTCATTTCTTGTGTGTAAAAGTCGAGTCAAATTTGCTATCAGTAATTAACTTTCAATATATTATATTAGCATTTTGAATAAAAATGATTATCTTTAAATGCGGCCTAATGCTTGCTTAAACCATTTCCAACTCAAAATCTTACAAATACTCGTAAACGTGTTTGGTCTGCTATCACATCATATTTTCATTCATTTTTACCGATATGAAAACATACAAACACAAACAAGAGTTTATGAACATAATTTATAATACACGGATGCTTATTAAATATTTTATTTGTCAGAATTTTGAAGTATTTAAATAAAATATAAAAACTAAAAACACTAATGAACTATCAAACATGTTACCGAACATTCACGAACATAAATGAACGAACATGGCACATATAACTGCGTGTACCTTGAGCTACGACTTTTCACCTTGTAGGTCCACCCGGAAGATCGAGTAATCTCTATTCCCTGTTTTCCGACAAACCCGAAAGTGCGGAATCCAAACGGGTAAGTTAAACCAAGTGACGAACACAAACACAAAGATTCAACGATTAACACTCCATTGTATTAACTCGTATGAAACCGTTACAAAGCAATGTTTACAAGATAAACCTATAAACTCTCAGTTGTGTGTGTGTGTGTTCTCTCAAAGAAATCTATTCAGACTTCGTTAGTGTGTTCTGTCTGTTAACTGAGTATATATACCAAAGCACATGACGAAATCAAAGAGGCCGACGAAAACACATCGACGAAATCAAGACCTCAACGAAATCAGTGGATTTCGTCACATATGAGGTGTTTTCGTGAACATGGGGATTTCACCAAAAGTGTTTTCACCACTAAGGTGATTTCGCCCAACAAGTGTGTTTTCGTCACTTGTATTGGGCCTTTGATTTGGGCTTTGACTTGGTCATGTTGTTGGGCTGCTTCAATGATCCAAACAACAAACAAATAACAAACAGTAAACATACAAACTATACTAACATGTATACTGCACACACGCACACACGCAGTTACATGTACATGAACATTACGAAGTAACTAGCATACCGAGTCAAGACAGGAGGATGTCTTGACTACGGTCTTCACTTCGTAGCCGAGTTGTTGATACATATTATGTGGACGTGACTCGGTTCGGTTCGACTTGGTCCGGTTCGACCCGGTTTGGTTCGGCTCAAGCCCGACGTCACGACATTCCTCCGTCGTGCGCCCCAGAGTTCGTCACACGAAGCACGGAGAGCCGAGAACGTTTCCCGCTTGACACATCATCATGATGATGTCATGATGATGTCAAGACTTTGGCTAATCTATGAAATCTGCATGTTGATTGAATGGATTTACGTATAACATGTTTCATTGGGCTGAAGCTTCTCATCATGGGCTGAAACTTTGCATCTGGGCCGAACCCCCACTGGATTACATCCATGTCGACGAAACAAGTTTGTTTCGTCGACTTTGAAGACTTTCACATGTGATTCGTCGAGTGTGGTCTGATTCGCCGAGTTCTATTTGTTTCGTAGTGTCTGTGGGTATAAATAGAGTTCATTACATCTGTTTTAAATAGATGAGACACAAGAACAGAGCACACACACACGAGAGAGAGAGTTTACAGAATACATTTGTAAACATTGTATTGTAACTGATCTTTTCATACGTATTAATACAGAGGTGTTAATCGTTGAGTCTTGTGTGTCATTATATTGCGTGTTCGATCTCGGTTTGCTATCTCGGTTGGATTCCGCACAACCGGGGTGGTTTGTATACAAGGATTAGGCGACTAGATCCTCCCCTAGCCGGACCTACAAGTGGTATCAGAGCTTAGGCTCTTTCCTTGTTAAAACCAAGTGTTTTTCAAGTTGTTCTTCAAGTTTTAAAAGTCTGATTTTCTGAAAAACCGAGTTTTTGCTGAGTGTGTTTATCAAAACCTTGTTATGTTCATGTTTGCATGTTTTTTTTTTGTTGGTTTTGATTACAGTTTAGCAAAAGTTTGTGTTTGAAATATCAAAGGTTTTCCAGAATATTCTTGATGTTCATCTTTGTTCAAGTTGGTTTTTGATAAAGTTACCTGTTTGATCTTCAAAGATATATTTTCAAAGTTGTTTATGCTTTGAAATTTGGGTTTTGATTATAATATTGTTATTATAGATCAAGTTGGTAAGGTTAATCATCTCGGTTGGTGAAGCAGCAGTGTGCAGTTGACAAAGGGGTGCTTGTGTCAGACTGTTCCCACCTACCGAAACAGCTTTTTGACAGATCACACTTTGACGAATCAAAAAGTTTTTGACGAATCAAAAATTTTCAACGGATCAAATTTTGACGAATCAAAATTTTTGACGAATCAAAAATTTTTCTTATGACGAATCAAATTTTCAAAGAATTGGAATATTCACGAATCAAAAGTTCAGTTTCGTCGAAATTAAAATCAAATAAAAAAGGTGGGCCGGCTGTTTCGTCTAGGCCCAAATTAAATGATTTGTTTCGTCAATTTTGAATCACATTGGGCCGACTTGTTTCGTCAATGGAAGTATAAAGCCCAATTCAATTAAATTTTTAAGTGTGTGTTTCGTCAGGATTAAGATCTAAATTCTGTTTCGTCACGTTTTTAAAGTTACAAAGTCTGTTTCGTGAAATTTGGTTTCGTCGAAACACTTGTGATTTTAAACAGAAGGTTTACTTTTGTGATTTAACTGTTTGTTTGAGGTGTGATTTTCAGGTATTCATTTTTCTTGATCAAAAATGAATTCGATTTGGGGTACTCCGGTAAATACAGATATGTATTATGGTACTCCGTCTCCGGATAGCGGAAAGTATAGAAACACGAGTTTGTCTCCTTCGTGGGTCGAATCTTCCGCACCGGTATCTTCACAAGCTAATGCAATTTCTACCGGTCAATGGGCATTCGTATCAAATCAAACTCCAAGTATTCAAAGCATTCTCTTAAGCGAGAGCGAAACCGGAAGTTTGAATCGGCCTCCAAAGTTGATGCACTTAAGCGAATATCCAGGATGGTTTGGCAGATTTCATACATACGTCCTTGGACAAAATACAGAATTGTGGTTGCGTTTCATCACAGATTTCGATCAAACAATAGAGGTTGCCGCGTCGTCTGCTGTTACGTTTGCCGATCTTACGGAAGATCAGAAGAAGGTCTATGACTTAGAGAAGAAAGCTTATGCTATTCTTACTCAGGCATTAAGCAAGGATATTTACCATCAATTTGTCAACTTCAAAACGACAAAGAAATTATGGGATGCGTTGAAGACGAGAGGTGTAGGAAACGAAGCGACTCGCCAATTAAGACAAGGTCTTCTCAAGAAAGAGTTTGATGGGTTTACATGCATGGATAAAGAATCTTTGGGAGATTTGACGAGTCAATTTTCTCATTTGTTGACTGAAATGGGAACTTTTGGAGTGATAGCGACTCCAATCGAAATTGTCACCAAGTTAGCTGATGCTTTGCCACCACAATGGAGTAATTTCTTGGAAATCCTGAAGCTCAATGGCACATTGGCTACAACAAACTTCAATGACTTTGTTCAACTTCTGGAGAATAAAAATCAGGAAGAAACCCTTAAGGCGAAAAGGGTCATAGTGCCACAGAATCCTGAGATGTATTATGGAACTCCTAGCGCTCCTGCAATACAAGTGCGACATGATCCTGAGATGTATTATGGAACTCCTAGTACTCCTGCAAGACCTTCTTCACACGCTCCAATTCAAACAGCGTTTGTGTCTAGCACAGATATGTATGGCAATCCTATCCAAGTTCCGGTCAAGCCTCCTCCAACAACAGACATGTATGGGAATCCACTTCCTGCTCAACAACAAGCATGTTATGGAAGCACATCATCTGCTGGTCAGCAATCCAAGCCAAATACAGTGCGGCTCGACACCTCAAGCTTTTCTAAAGTCAGTGTGGAAGTAGCAAAGGAACACATGGAGCTGCTAAACACTTTGGTGAGCGCATACTGTGGATTAGTGGAAGGTCAGATTGGCAACATTAATCTGACACAAGAAGACTATCAGCAGATTGATAAGGAAGAGATGGATTTGATGGATATCAAATGGGCGTTCGCAAGTGCTGTAAGACGAGCAAAGGATTTCATGGAAAGAACGGGCAGAACCAGCTTGGAAAGTAAGAAAGACACCAAGTATGGGTTCGATAAACAGGCAGTGAAGTGCTTTAATTGTGGTGAACGGGGTCATTTTAAAAGGGAATGTACAAGGCCAGCTCAGCATGGGAACCAGAACCCTTTCAGAAATCAAGGCAACCAGCAGAATCAGAACAGGAACAATGAGCGTACGTTGATACCTGTCAACAACCAAAGCCAAGCGGGACCATCAAATGCCAACCAGGCACTTGTGGTTCAAGTAGATGAAGGTTGTGATTGGTCAATCCAGTTGGGAAATGATGCTCCAGATGGAACAGCTTGTTTTGCTGAGGTCGTGAAGGATTTAAATCACGCCAGTGGTGGAGAATCTTCCGCCAATGGTGGTGACTCTTCTGAGGATGAAGACTCTTCTGGTTATAGTAGAAGTTCAGATGAAGAATCCTCGAGTTCAGGTGATGATCATGTGGGTGAGACATCAAGTGCGTCAGTTGATGCAGATGTTGATGGGCTATTGGGAGAAGCTGCAGCAGAAAATCATAGAAGATCTATATTGGTGGATCAAGCTGCTTATTCTTCTTCTTCTCTTCATTCAGCCTGTATGGCTAATGTCGACAGTTCATCAAGTCAGGTATGTGTCGATGAACCCACTACTGTTAATTGTGATAATTGTGCTAGATTAAGTGTTAAATGTGCTGATCTGGAGGCAAACATGTCTGAGTTGCAAGGCAAACATGATGCTTTACAAGCTAGTTTGTTTGACTTGCAAGACAAACATGTTTCGTTGAATGATAAGTGGTGGGAATTGCAAAGCAAACACGAGGCTTTGCAAGACAAGTATGATGTGACATTCCTCCACAATCAAAAGTTGACCGTGGATCTTTCTAAGTGCACAGAAGCCAACATGTTTTATGAAAACCATGAAAAGGAATTTAAATCGATGATTGAAACATTAAAGAAAGATAAAACAGAGCTGACAAAAATGGTTTCCAGAAAACAAACTGACATAAATTTGTATATCACACGTCTTGAGATAATGCAAAAAGAGATGGCTTGTGTTAAAACTGAAAGTGAGGCGATCCGACTCAAGTTAGACAGCTATTTAAGCTCTAGCTATGTGTTGGATCACATCATTGATGTTCAGAAAGAGAAAAGGGATGTCACATGCATTGGATATAAGAAATGTCCACCACCCGTGAGAAACAATTATGATGCTCTGCCTGATGAGGAGTATAGAACTCACTTTGAACCATCTGTTCCTTTGGACGTTGAGGAATTTGCAGCAGGACTAGGATAGAAGAGGGAAGTATCATCAGATTCGGATGTGTCAGCAGATACATTTGTAACTGCTGAACCGAATCAGGATCCTCCAGTTGTAATTGAGGATGCTGATTCTTCTGATGATGAATCTGATGATACTGATTCAGCAAAGTCTGACGCGGCAATCAACGAAGAGGACATACCTCTTGAGAATCATATTTTATGTGATCCTCTCGCAAAACCTGCTCAGACTGTTCCGACCGAGTCCACGTCTGCAAAAGAGTCTGAAAGTGTGGATTTGCTGTACACTCTTGTTGGTGATGATAAAATTTATTCAGACAAAGATTTTCCTATTAAGAATGTTAATCAATCATTAATCAGTAAAGTCTTTGAAAATTCAACAAGTAAGTTTTTGGGAAAGACAGGATCACATGTTACAGTAACACAGTGTCCTCCTATTCCAAAGGCTGAAGTTCGAAAACAATATGGAAATCAGAAATTACCAACAGTGCAAAAACAGCAAAATCATACCAAACCAAAAGGAAAAGCATCGACTCAAAGTCAAAGGAAGCCGAATCAAAAGAAGAACAAGAAAGTGAACTTTGTGAAATCAAGGGGAACAGATAAAATTGAAACTTTTGAAAACAAATCCAACACGGATTTTATTAAACAAAGTAAAATTTTGAAAAGAAACAGTCAAAACAATTACACACAACATACAAACGGTTGTGATGTAGGAGCAAGTACCTCAAGATCACGAAGTTCATCATCAAGCTCCTACAATTATGATACTCCGAGGTTTGTTGAGCGGAGATCATGTTTTGAATGCGGTGAGTATGGGCACATTGTCAGAAATTGTCCATATCTCACGAAAGGAAAGGCAAAGGTTGATGCCCCCCATGGTAACAGTTACCATAAAAGATCTGTTTCACCAAAACAGGACCCTCGTCTTGTTAAACAACGGGAAATGAAACAGAAAAAGAAACAACGACAAGAAGTTGAAAAGGTTTTAAAACCAGAGGTTGTCCAAACGCAGTCTGTTAAATCAAATGTTAAAAATGAAAAACAAAAACAGATTTGGAAACCAAAATCGGAAATTGTTTCAGGGGGAGCTACATCAATTCCGAATCATCGGGAAATGGATGTCACAATCCTCGATGATGACGGACGACCCAAGTCTGTGAAGGCTTGGGTCCCCCTCTCCAACTAATCTCTGAATGAGTGTGCAGGATGTTCCAGGAGGAACTATTGATAGTCTTAGGATTGTTGATAGTGGAGTGTCCATGCACAAGATCGGCGACATTAGGCTCCGAAACATTGTTGTAACCAAGGAGAATATTGTTGCCTTTGATGGAGAGAGGAGAAAAGAAGACAAAAATGTCTGAGGAAAAAGGAATGAAGTTGAAAATTCGACAAGATGAAAAATGTGCCAAAATGTGGTTGTTATGGTTTTTGATCGGGTCCCCAGGAAAGATTCCAATGAAAAGTACGCTCCTGTAGCACGTCTGAAGCTTTTCGAAGATTCATGGATTTTTCTTCCACAAGAAGTTCAAAGTCCACAAGATGAACGTGTAGGGTACTTTTCTCTACGGTGTGATTAAAGAAAATGTGTTTGTTGAACAAACCAACCAGGTGTGCGGATGCCTTGGCGTGGATTGAACAACCGCACACTACTTCTCAAGAGAAAGATAAAGACCTTCGCTGGTGCAATGTGGAAGACCAGCCGGACCCAGTGGTCTATGATCTTGTTGCTGTGAAGAGATTTCTCAGTAGCTACAAAATCGACTTTGAAATCCACACTGGGTGGATATCCAGTTTGGGAGAGCACTCAGATTCCTTACAATGCACGAAGCAGTTGCAGGATACGGTTTTGAATTTCTAATCTCTCCTATACTTGTCGATATTTAAGCTGCTTTATAATTTATTATCCTCTCATACAGCACTCTTTGGCCCGACACGTTGATCTCGAATATCACCTCACACGTGATTGTTTCAATATGAAACTCGTCAATGTTGTCATGGTCCACACCGATTACCGACGTGCCAACTCATTTTCTCCAAAATTCGATAAATCATTTCTGATTAACTTAATTTTGGTAAACGGCATTAAGGTCAAGCAAGAGTAAGACCAACATCGGAAAATCATTTTTGTAAATACCTTTGTGTTTTAAATTTAGCTTAGTTTATTGATTTTAGGGGGAGTAAATCCAAATTTGAAAATCCAAAAACATCGAAAATTTAAAAAAAAAACACAAAAACAATAGAAAAGCAAAAATGAGTTTCCTGGCGAGCAAAAGAGAAAGTGATAGTACATCAGTGGTCTGTCCAAACCTCTTTAAACCTAAAATGAAAAACGATAAGCAGCTCTATATAAGATGTATCGGTAGGCTCACAATCATTTTAAAGTGTGCAGGGTGATATAAACTTAAATCGACTGAAGACCAGGTGGGAACCATTCATTGGCATATGGTCTTAGTACCGAAATTTCGTTTGATAGATTGCCGAGGTTCTGAGATATTCGGTCTTTATGCTGCTTATCATCTGGGTATCATGGTTGTATCTTTTACCGAAAAATAACGGGGACGCAAGTCTAGATCTTCCATGATACTATACATACGTGTATATACTGCATACGACCTCAATAAGTGATCAACAATCACATGTCCAAACAAATAAGTGATAAAATATCACATTTATCCGGGAGTCAAGTTCGTCTCTCTGCTGTACGAAAGTACTGACCTGTTCACGGACTTGCTCTTGTGCCCTCATGCATCGAAAATCAAGTTCCTCATCAATAAGTGATTCTATCACATAGGGCTTGTTTTCAAACAAAATAAGTGAGAATCTCACATCATATACGGTCAAACAGATGATAATCGGTATACTCACCGGTAAGATGAACCCTCGTGCATACCTTGATACGGGAATGTGTCGTGATGTGGATGAACACCGGTCGGTAAGTATAAATCATACCTTAACGTATCCCCTCGCCATGATTACATCTGATAAGTTGAGCTTATGTGGACAACAATACCGATAATTGTTATAGGATGCTTATCTTAATTGTTAACTAATTGAACAAAGAGAGCGTTTTGGCATGGCCGTACACTGATATGATTCTCTTACCCTCGAAACTCGCAAAAAGAATGTCTGTAAATATTTATTTAATACTTTCAGTCTCTGCATCTTTGTATATATTTATTTACTGCTTTCAGTCTTTACGTTTGAAATATTCTAAAATACCAAAAAGATTTTAGGTGTGTTTTAATATAAACTTTATAAAAACCAAAAAGATTTTATTTCTATCTTATTTTCGATCGTACGATGTTGGATCTCGAGTCTTCGTTACCTGAAACCTGAACGAAAACCAAAACGACTAAATCTTCATAAACGGTCAAAATTTGCAAGTTTTGAAAGTTAAAAACTAAAATTGACAAATTTGTTAAACTTTCAGACTGTCGGACGGTGTTTGATTAAACAATGGTCACACGTGTGTCGTTTGCTTATGTTTACTATATTCCAAGCAGTTGTTCTCATTACGCGTTTAGATTTCTTGCATGTGCAGATTCTAAAGGCAAGGAGAACATGGTCGATGACAAGCCTCGGAATGAAGACACAACGTGAAGGCACTCAAATGATGAAGATGAACACTAAACAAGTGTGAGAGCATACTGTAAACACAGAGAGCACACGAGAGGTTGAGAGAGTTTACATATTACGTTTGTAAACATTGTTCTGTAACTGATTCCGCGTTTAATACAAGATGTGTTAATCGTTGATACCGCGTGTGTTATCTTTACTTGTTTTCGTCTCTATCTCGGTTTGCTGATCTTGTTGGTTTCCGCACAACAAGTTCGGTTCGTATACAAGGAAGTAGGCGGTTAGATCCGTATCCGGACACGGGGACCTACACGAGTCGAACCGAGCCGAGCCGTATCCACATAATATGTATCAACAAACTCCCCCTTGAACGAGGGTATTTGGTTTATTTTAACCTAAGACATTTTAAATAAAAAATCTTAGCTAAACCAAATAAAACGGGTTAAAGGGATCATAATAAAGAACAAAAAACAAGAATGTTACCATCGCATTGGCTGACCGGTGGAGTCTGAACATTACAAGCACCAGGAAGTGTTAGAGCGAGTGTTCGGTTAATACTTATACCATTTTGACAAATCCTTAAATGTCGTAAGAAATGTGTCACAACTTGCAATGGATTTAAGCATTTTGTCATAAATGAGTAGGAAATTGTATTCATACATGGATTGTTTCCTACGCCTTTGTGACAATTATATTTAAAAATAAGCAGTTTGTCATAAATGTATAGGAATACGTTTATTTTATAATTATTATATACTAGTTTTATTATTATTTAACCTTTTGTAGATTATTTGTGACAGATCTGTGACGTAACTGTCAATTAATTAGGATTTTCTTATTTTTTGTTAGAAACTTGTCACAAGTTGTGACGGAATTCCGACAGATGGTTTAAGTTAATTAAAAAAATAAATATTTCGCCATAAATGTGTAGGAAATGATATTATTTTCCCTTATTTTTTTTTTGCTTATATAAATATTTATTCGGTAAAAAATAATAATTAACCTTTTGTAGATTATTTCCTATAGATTTATGACGCAACTGTCAATTAATTAGGGTTTTCTTATTTTTCGTCATAAATGTGTAGGAAACGATATCATTTTCCCTTTTTTTTTGTTTTGTAGGTTATTTCCGATAGATTTGTTACGCAGCTGTCCATTAATTAGGGTTTTCTTATTTTTCGTTATGGATGCATCGAAAATTTGTAACAAAATCTTGAAATTTTTTTTTGTAGGAAATTCGTCATAAAAGTGTAGTAATCTGTGACGAAAAAAATTGTGTAGGAAATTTCTGTAGAAAATTGTCCATTTTTCTAGTAGTGACCTTATTTGTGTTTGTTTGTTTGTTAAGGAAATATGTGTTCATGATCACTTACTGAACGAAATTTTATGTCCGTTTCATTCGCTAAGGAAATGAGTGTGTTCGTTTGTTAATTTTACATAACGAACGTTCATGAACACAACTGAAAATAAACAAACACAAACAAGAGTTTATGAACATAATTTATAATACACTGTATTTGTCAGAATTTTGAAGTATTTAAATAAAATATAAAAACTAAAAACACTAATGAACTATCAAGCATGTTACCGAACATTCAAGAACATAAATGAACGAACATTGCACCTATAACTGCGCGGACCTTGAGCTACGACTCTTCACCTCGTACCCGCGCACCGTCACACGTGTCAATCGGTCATGTGAGTGGGAGTTGGTAAGGACACAGGAGTAGAGATGCTCATCAGTATAAGTGCCTTGGTTATTATGATATTTCAATGTTACTTATTAGTTGTGTGAACCGTCATGATAATAAAACTATCTTAGTTATATAAAAAGAATATTTATATTCTTTTTTTTTATTATACAAGTAGGTTATATTGTTTATAACCCTAGTTACGTTAATATTTATTTGCATGTGAAAAGAAAACAAAATCGATTCACAATGGCTCTTCTTCTATCAGTCTCCCGGCGTTTCATGTCGAAATTACAAGAATTCCCTTCGATTCATCGTCGTTGTTTTCTGTCAAAAGGTATCTATATCTATCTATCTATCATTCGATTCTTTGTTGACGTAGTAATCAGGTAGGTGTATTGATATAAACCAGTAGTAGAAAGTAGAAACCCTAATGATTCTTCTATCAACATTCTGTTGGTTGATTGATTGATTTTGCTGTAATTAAACCTAATCGGTTCTTGATCTACTGATCTTGTTTGTTTGTAAATGAAACCCTAATCAACGATTCATCATATAACTAACCTAACCTAATCGATTTACGATATCAACATTCTGATTGATTTTTGAGTTTGTTTGTTTGTTTGTTTGTTATCTTGGTATAAACCTATGTGTGTAAGTAAATGGCCAGTAGCTTGTAATTGAAAACCACCTAATCACATTCTACTATATATTCTGCTATTCTGTTGTTGTTATAACTGAAAAGCTTGGAACTTGAATGAAATTATTGTTTCTTGATAGCAGCAGCAGCAGCATTCTCCACCACGCCCACCGCCTCTGATGAGGATGAACTCAAGGCTATGTACGAGAAATACCTGATTGACTTTGGCAAAACCGACTACATGCCCCCGGAAGAGAAGGAGCAGAGGTTTGAGATTTTTAAAAAAAATCTCAAGTTTATACAAGACTACAACTCCACTCTTCCTTTCGACAAGGTAGGACTCACCTCTGTCACAGATGCCTTCCCGCATGAGGTTAGCGGTTTGGTCATCTCACCTGAGGACTTATCGAGCACAGGGCCTTTGCCTCCAACCAACGGCGATAACCTTTTACCAGCTTATTTGAAGTTCCCGCAACCACAACATCCTCCGTTTGTCTTTTTGGAGGGGGACCAATGGGACTACTATGTCCCCTCCAAAGATGAAGAAGAAAACCGCGGTTAGTTAGTTATTTCAAATTCCATCAATAGTTTTGATGATACTTTATTTGGTTTTTTACCTTAAAAAAAACATTAAATTTTAAGTCAACGGTCCGTCCTACATACATGAGCTAAAACCATTCTACCTTGGTTAATGGTCGTCGGGGATCATCAACATTACACTGCTAACAACCTTAGTTCCACAACTCCAACAAAACAATTAAACCAAAAAATAAAAGAGAAAATTTATTAGGGGGGACGGGGTGGTACGTTATTTACCGTGATAAACTCTATCACGCTTTAGCACACCGCCGCCTCCACTCCCTTCACGCGTTAAACTTATTACTCCGTTAAAAAGTTCACGCGTTGAACTTCATAAAAATTTGGTGATAAACTCCTCTTGCATGTTGACACCTGTGTTTATGTTTGTGAGAGTAAATATGTTTGTGACACCTGTTGCATGTTGACAACTTCAACAAATTGCATTGATGATGCATGTCCACGTGTTGTTTGTTGAGAGTAAATATTTTTAAAATTTGGGAGTGGTAGAATTCCATCACTAGTGATACCACCCCCCTACATTTCTATCACTAGTGATAGAATATTGGTTGTACACATGGCATAACTTGATTGGATAATGGGAGTGATAGTTTCTATCACTAGTGAACCACCCCGCCCCCCCTTATCAAGGATAGGATAGGTTATTAATATATTGATGTTTGCAGAAATCCAAAAAAGATCTATAGTTGCACCAATGTTGCCTTAGAAGAATGTTCCTTTTATCATAAAATTTGGTTTCAGTTTTACTTTATATGATCTGCATGCATGCATCCATGTTTAGTCTCTTATCCAACAGGGTTTTGTTTTGTGTAGAAAGAAATTTTTGTTGGTTTTTAACATTGAGTGAGTTTATGCAACTTATTACGTGTTTGAGTCGTTTGACTTCTTGGCTCATTATCAAGTTGCGTATACCCTTATCCTTGTTTTTTTTTACTAGGCTAGTAAGAAAAGACATCAAACAAGTATTTTTATTAAATCGATTCCCAATGGCTCTTCTTCTATCAGTCTCCCGGCGTTTCATGTCGAAATTACAAGAATTCCCTTCGATTCATCATCGTTGTTTTCTGTCAAAAGGTATCTATCTATCATTCGATTCTTTGTTGACGTAACTGACTTCGTGTGTACTAGAAACCCTAATGATTCTTTGTTATCGCTTGTAGATGAAACCCTAGCTAATCAATGATTCATCATATAACTAACCTAATCGATTTATATGATAATCAGTGGCGGACCCAGAAATTATTTGCTGGGGGTGCGAATGAGGTGTTTAACCATATTTTCAAGGGGTGCGGTCGGGTTTTTTTTGCCTAAAATATACACTAATTTATTTTTTTCAAGGGGTGCGGCCACCCACCCTGGCCAAAGGGTAGGTCCGCCCCTGATGATAATGAACATTTTGATTGATTTTTTTTATATATAATTTTTTTGGGGGGACAAACTTCAAATCACTTCATTAACCAAAACAAGAAATTACAAACAAATGGCAGGTAAACAGGCAATTGCAAAACCTATCCTATTGAAAACCAAGCGACTCTTAAGGGTCGAGAAATTATTATTCATGACCCGCTGAACCCTGTTCAGAAATTACTTGTCGTCTAAATGTATTTAACCTAATGGATTCTTGATCTACTGAGTTCGTTTGTTTGTCTATTGTTGTTGTTATAACTGAAAAGCTTGGAACTTGAATAATGCAGCAGCAACAGCATCATTCTCCACCACGGCCAACGCCTCTGAGGATGAACTCAAGGCTATGTACGAGAAATACCTGATTGACTTTGGCAAAACCGACTACATGCCCCCGGAAGAGAAGGAGCAGAGGTTTGAGATTTTTAAAGAAAATCTCAAGTTTATACAAGACTACAACTCCACTCTTCCTTTCGACAAGGTAGGACTCACCTCTGTCACAGATGCCTTCCCGCATGAGGTTAGCGGTTTGGTCATCTCACCTGAGGACTTATCGGGCACAGGGCCTTTGCCTCCAACCAACGGCGATAAACTTTTACCAGCTTATTTGAAGTTCCCGCAACCACAACATCCTCCGTTTGTCTTTTTGGAGGGGGACCAATGGGACTACTATGTCCCCTCCAAAGATGAAGAAGAAAACCGCGGTTAGTTAGTTATTTCAAATTCCATCAATAGTTTTGATGATACTTTATTTGGTTTTTTACCTTAAAAAAAACATTAAATTTTAAGTCAACGGTCCGTCCTACATACATGAGCTAAAACCATTCTACCTTGGTTAATGGTCGTCGGGGATCATCAACATTACACTGCTAACAACCTTAGTTCCACAACTCCAACAAAACAATTAAACCAAAAAATAAAAGAGAAAATTTATTATCAAGGATAGGATAGGTTAATAATATATTGATGTTTGCAGAAATCCAAAAAAGATCTATAGTTGCACCAATGTTGCCTTAGAAGAATGTTCCTTTTATCATAAAATTTGGTTTCAGTTTTACTTTATATGTGTTGGTGCACTTGTGTCTGTACTTTGTCTGTATTTGGTCATGATGTAAAACGATGTCTTTGTTAGTCCTGTAAGTTTGACCAAGTCAACCATCCTCCGGTTTGACTTAGTCAAACAGTTAGAACAATGTTTGTAAGCCGGTTGCGTCGAAGGATAGATCATCGAAGGATTGCTTATATCCTTCGATGAGCTCGAAAGATAGCCTTCGATTGATAGACCTCGAAAGATGTCATCCTTCGAGGTACTTGTTGATCGTTCGAGCTGTTTCAGATCGATAGATGATCCTTCGATCATCTGTCTGATCCTTCGACCAGACCATGCTGTGTACGGGTATATATACCCATGTTGTGTGTTCTTTTCTGAGAGAGTTAGACATAGAGACACCTAAAAAACACAGAGAGCATTCTGCTCGGAACACACACACACGAGTTAGAGAGAGTTTGCAGAATACATTTGTAAACCTTGTGCTTGTAACCGGTACCTTTTATCGTATTAATACAAGTGGTGTTAATCGGTGAATCTTTGTGTGTTGTGTTTGTGCTTGTTTCATCTCGGTTTGCATGCTAGCTTGGATTCCGCACTTGCTAGTGTGTTAGATATAACAAGGAATAGGTTAAACCTCAACCTCCGAGGGACCTACAAGTGGTATCAGAGCCGTGGCTCTTTTCCTTGTTAAAAACCGGGTTTTTACAAGCTTTGGAGTGTTTTTGGACAAAAACTCTCCTGGTTTTGCTGCTGTTTTCTGTGTTTTCTCGCATTTTCAGACGTTTAAACGTGGTCTAAACTTATTGCATGTGTTAAAGGAAGGGTTGGGTAACTTAAAAAAAAAAAAAAAAAAAAAAAAAAAAAAAAAAAAAAACTGTTTTTAAGGTATTCGGTGATTTCCGGCCATAATTCCGGCTTCTCCGGTGATCGGTTTCTGGGTTCGAACCTTCGATTTTTGGGTAATATTTTATGTGTTCAAATCTGCTTTTGCAGAAAATGATGGTCTGAACCATACTTTCTGCGAAAGATCTCACCAACCCATCACCTTTTTCACCAACCTGTCACTCATTTGTCAACTGTGTCAGAATCGATCGAAGGATATCCTTCGAAATCGAAAGGTCATCTTTCGATCAAAGGAAGTTCGACAGATTATCATCGTTCGAGCATCCTTCGAAGCCTGTGATTTATCCTTCGATTCAAGGAATCTTTTCGAAACTTACATCTTTCGGTCTTCAGTTCTTTTTCGAAAGACAAGGATCCTTCGATTGGAGAGTCTTTCGAAATCACAGCTCTTTTTCGAAAGACCAGGATCCTTCGATTGGAGAGTCTTTCGAAATCATTGTTCGAAACTCAACAGTGATCTTTCGAACACTGTTGATCCTTCGAACAAGTGTCTATCTTTCGGACAAGTCTTGATCTTTCGATCCTTAGCCTGTTTATATTTAACAAGTTGTGATTTTCAGGTATTATTTTTCTTGATCAAAAATGAATCCGGCCTGGGGTACTCCGTCAAATACAGAAAACAAGTATAGAAGCAGTGAGGATTTATTTAGAGAAATGTACTATGGAACTCCGTCTCCCGCACCGGCATCTTCGCAAGCTAATGCTACATCTACTGGTCAATGGGCATTCGTATCAAATCAAGCTCCAAGTGTTCAAAGCATTTTGCTAAGCGAAAGTGAAACGGGAAGTTTGAATAGGCCTCCAAAGTTGATGCACTTAAGTGAATATCCGGGATGGTTTGGTAGATTTCATACATACGTTCTTGGTCAAAATACAGAACTGTGGTTGCGTTTCATCACAGATTTTGATCAAACAATAGAGGTTGCCGCTTCATCTGCTGCTACATTTGCTGATCTTACGGAAGATCAGAAGAAGGTCTATGACTTAGAGAAGAAAGCGTATGCCATTCTTACTCAGGCGTTAAGTAAAGACATTTATCATCAATTGGTCAATTACAAGACAACAAAGAGGTTGTGGGACGCATTGAAGACAAGGGGCGTGGGAAATGAAGCGACACGTCAATTGAGAAAAGACTTGCTAAAGAAAGAGTTCGATGGTTTTTCTTGTATGGAGAATGAATCTTTAGGAGATTTGACAAGTCGATTTAATCATTTGTTGTCTGAATTGTCAAATTTTGAGGTTGTTACACCTTCAGCAGAGATTGTGAAAAAGTTTGCAGATGCGTTGCCACCTCAATGGAATACTTTCTTGGAAATCATGAAGTGCAATGGCACGTTAGCTACAACAAGCTTCAATGACTTTGTTCAAATCTTGGAAAACAAGAATCAGGAAGAAACTCTCAAAGCGAAAAGAGTTCCAGTGCCACAAAATCCTGAGATGTATTATGGAACTTCTAGCACGTCTACAAAACCTTCTTCACATGCTCCAATTCAAACAGCGTTTGTGTCTACCACTGACATGTATGGCAATACTGTTCAAGTTCCAGTCCTTCCAAAAACAGACATGTATGGAAATCCGCTTGAACCTGTTCCTCAACAAGTACCACAACAGCAGAGCCAACGACTTATCAGAACTACAGATATGTACGGAAATCTGTTTGAACCAGCTTCTCAACCAGCACCACAACAGCCTATCAGAACAACTGACATGTATGGGAATCCACTTCCTCCTCAACAGCAAGCATGTTATGGAAGCACATCATCTGCTAGTCAGCAATCAAAGCCAAATACAGTACGGCTCGACACCTCAAGCTTTTCTAAAGTCAGTGTGGAAGTAGCAAAGGAACACATGGAGCTGCTAAACACTTTGGTGAGCGCATACTGTGGATTGGTAGAAGGTCAGATTGGCAACATTAATCTGACACAAGAAGACTATCAGCAGATAGATAAAGAGGAGATGGAGATGATGGACATCAAGTGGGCCTTTGCCAGTGCTGTTAGGCGAGCAAAGGATTTCATGGAAAGAACGGGGAGAACCAGCTTGGAAAGTAAGAAAGACACCAAGTATGGGTTTGATAAGCAGGCTGTTAGATGCTTCAATTGTGGTGAACATGGTCATTTCAAGCGTGAATGTACGAGGCCATCTCAACATGGAAACCAGAATCCTTTCAGAGGTCAAGGCAACCAGCAGAACCAGAACAGGAACAATGTTCGCACATTGGTGCCTGTCAACAACCAGACTCAAGCAGGACCATCAAATGCCAACCAGGCACTTGTGGTTCAAGTAGATGAAGGTTGTGATTGGTCTATTCAGTTGGGAAATGATGCTCCAGATGGAACAGCTTGTTTTGCTGAAATTGTCAAGGATCTTAAACACGCCAGTGGTGGAGAATCTTCCACCAATGGTGATGAATCTTCTGAGGATGAAAACAGCTCTGGTTATAGTGGAAGCTCAGATGAAGAATCCTCCACTTCAGGCAATGATCATGTGGATGACACATCAAGTGCGTCAGTCGATGCAAATATTGATGAGCTGTTGGAAGAAGCTGCAGCAGGAATTCAAAGAAGATCTATTTTGGTGGATCAGGCTGCTTATTCTTCGTCTTCTCTCCATTCAGCCTTTATGGCTAATGTCGACAGTTCATCAAGTCAGGTATGTGTCGATGAACCCACTTCTGTTAGCTGTGATAACTGTGATAGTTTGCATGTTAAATGTGCTGATTTGGAAGCAAACATGTCTGAGTTGCAAGGCAAACATGATGCTGTACAAGCTAGTTTGTTTGACTTGCAAGACAAACATGTTTCTTTGAATGATAAGTGGTGTGAATTGCAAAGCAAACACGAGGCTTTGCAAGAGAAATATGATGTGACATTCATTCATAATCAGAAATTGACTGTTGATCTTTCAAAGTGCACTGAAGCCAACATGTTTTATGAAAACCATGAAAAGGAGTTTAAATCAATGATTGAAAAATTAAAGAAAGATAAAACTGAGTTAACAAAAATGGTTTCCAGAAAACAAACTGACATTAATTTGTATATAACTCGCCTTGAGGTAATGCAAAAGGAAATGGCTTGTGTTAAAACCGAAAGTGAGGCGATCCGGCTCAAGTTAGATAGTTATTTGAGCTCTAGCTATGTGTTGGATCACATCATTGATGTTCAGAAAGAGAAAAAGGATGTCACATGCATCGGATATAAGCAATGTCCACCACCTGTTAGACAAAATTATGATGCCATGCCTGACGAGGAAAATAGAACTTTCTTTGAACCATCTGTTCCTCTAGATGTTAATGAATTTGCAGCGGGACTCGGATACAAGAAAGAGGTATCATCAGATTCAGATGTGTCAGCAGATACATGTGTGTCTTCTGCCGAACCGAATCAGGCTCCTCCAGTTGTGATTGAGGATACTGATTCTTCTGATGATGAATCCGATGATACTGATTCGGAAAAGTCTGATGCGGTAATCAAAGAAGAGGACATACCTCTTGAGAATCATATTCTATGTGATCCTCCCGCAAAACCTGCTAAGACTATTTCAACCGAGTCCACATCTGCAAAAGAGTCGGAGAGTGTGGATTTGCTGTACACTCTTGTTGGTGATGATAAAGTTTATTCAGACAAAGATTTTCCTATTAAGAATGTTAATCAATCATTAATCAGTAAAGTCTTTGAAAATTCAACAAGTAAGTTTTTGGGAAAGACAGGATCACGTGTTACTGTAACACAGTGCCCTCCTATCCCAAAGGCCGAAGTTCGAAAACAATTTGGCAATCAAAAATTACCAACAGTGCAAAAACAGCAAAATCATGCCAAATCAAAAGGTAAAGCACCGACTCAAACTCAAAGGAAGCCGAATCAGAAGAAAAAGGATGTGAACTTTGTGAAATCTAAGGGAACGGACAAAATTGAAACATTTCAAAATCAATCTAACTTAGATTTTGTCAAGAAAGCAACAGTGATGAAAAGGAATGAACCAAGTTGTTCGAAACCTAGTACCTCGAGATCACAAAGTTCATCTTCATCATCGGCAAGACGATCACATGATACTTCGGGGTTTGTTGAACGAAGATCATGCTTTGAATGTGGTACTATTGGGCATATCATTCTAAATTGCCCGTATCTTCATAAATTAAAAGCCAAAGAAGATGATCCCCGTGACAAAACTGACCGCAAACGATTTGTTTCTGTAAAACAAGATCCCCGCCTTGTAAAAGAAAGGGAAAAGAAACAGAAACGCCAACAGGTCAAGAAAATTGAAAAGGCAATTAAAACCGATGTGGTTAACAAACCATCTGTTTCTGTCAAACCAAACAATTTAAAAACTTCAGACAACCATGAAGTTAAGGTTTTAAAGAATAACAATGGTATAACAAAACAGACCTGGAAACCAAAAACGGTTAAAAATTCAGGGGGACCATCTCAATTCTCGAATCATCAAAGAATAGAGGTTATTGTGATTGATGAAAATGGAAGACCCAAGACCACAATGGCTTGGGTCCCCATCTCCAACTAATTGTGTGAGTTCATGTGCAGGGTGTTCCAGGAGGAACTATCAGTAGTCATTGGATTGTTGATAGTGGGGCATCCAGGCACATGACAGGCGACATGAAGCTTCTCTACGACGTTAAATCTATTAGAGGAGGTTATGTTGTTTTTGCTGGAGATAAGGGTGGATATATTACGGGTGAAGGAATGATTTCCAACGGGGTTGTTAGTTTTGACAAGATCAACTTCGTACAACAACTTGATCACAATCTTCTTAGTGTTTCTCAAATTTGTGATAAGCAGTTCTCAGTACACTTTGATGCAAATGGATGTTATGTGCTGAAACCCGGCTTCAAAATTCCAAAAGAATGGATTCTCTTGTCGGCTCCAAGGATAAATGATCTGTATGTCCTTGATATGAGCCAAGCTATCACTACGTCTGCACAAGCAACTTGTTTCGTTTCCAAAGCCACAGAAAAAGACTCAATCTCTTGGCACAGACGAATGGGTCACATTCACTTACGCAAAATGAATCATTTGGTGTCAAATGAATTAGTGAATGGTGTTCCTCTTAAAAACTTTCATCTTCAAGACATCTGTGTCTCGTGCCAGAAAAGAAAACAAACGAAGAAGCGACACCCTACAAAGAAAGTCAACACGGTGGCAGTTCCTCTTGAACGTTTGCACATGGATTTGTTCGGTCCTGTCAAGCACAAAAGCATCAGGAATCATCAATATTGCCTCGTGATAACTGATGATTATTCAAGATTTTCTTGGGTGGCGTTCATGGCACATAAGAGTGAAACCTTCGGTATTATCAAAAACTTGATCATTCAGATTGAGAATCTATATAAGTTGAAGGTTAGGCGGATACGTAGCGATAATGGTACTGAATTCAAAAATCATGCCATGGCGGAGTTTTGCACTTCAAAGGGTATTCTTCACGAATTTAGTGCAGCTTATACTCCTCAACAGAATGGCGTCGCTGAACGTAAGAACCGCACATTGATCGAGACTGCTAGGACTATGTTGGTAGAGTCACAGTTGCCGATTCCCTTCTGGACTGAAGCTGTGGCCTCTGCATGTTATACGTTGAACCGAGTCCTTACAGTCAAAAGGCACAACAAGACCTGTTTTGAGCTTATTAACAAACGGAAACCAGATTTGTCATATCTTGAACCGTTTGGAGCTCCGTGCACAATAATCGATCCTAATGGAAAGTTTGGGGCAAGAGCCATTGAGGGATACTTTCTTGGGTATTCCACCCCAAACTTAAGAGTCTGGAATCTAGAGACTAAAAGGGTCGAGGAATGGTCTGAAGTCAGAGTACAAAGGCACACTTTACCAGTCAAAAATCCTGGTCAGCCTTGGATGTTTGAGTACGATGACTTTTTCAATTCGATCAATGT
The DNA here is from genome assembly GCA_030545235.1 of Helianthus tuberosus. Classification (NCBI taxonomy): domain Eukaryota; kingdom Viridiplantae; phylum Streptophyta; class Magnoliopsida; order Asterales; family Asteraceae; genus Helianthus; species Helianthus tuberosus. The sequence goes on from CM060381.1 coordinate 11,867,228, forward strand.
TGAAGCAGTTGAAGAAAATGCTGCGGCAAGGATGTTTTTCGAGAGTGACAATGCAACAGATTCACCGTTGGTTCGTCCAATTATTGTCAATCAAGAACCATCTTCAGTGAACAATAATGCTCTCGACAATGAGGATTTTCACGATGCTACCGAATTGAACGAATCTTCAGAGGATGATGAATTTCTCGATGCAGATCAAGAGGCTCCAATAACAGCAGTACATGGTACTTCAGAAGGTACTCCTCCAGTGGGCGTCCCTGGAACAGCTGAAGCTACTGCATCATCCTCTTCGTCAATTCCGGGCATTGAATTAGTTGTTGATCTCAATCTCAACAACCTGGGTACAAATATTCCAGTTCAAGATAATCCAGAGACAAGGATTCACAATACCCATCCTCAACAAAACATCATCGGAAATGTACAAAGTGGCGTTCAAACAAGAAACATGTTGCGAAACAACAACAATGCAGGCTTGTATGCGGCGATTAGAGAATCTGGTCAACAAAATGATTGGTCCTTCGCGTGTTATGTCTCACAGGAAGAGCCAAGAACTTGGAAAGATGCTTTGAAAGATAGCTTTTGGGTTGAAGCGATGCAGGAAGAACTGCAACAATTCCAGAAGCTTGGTGTCTGTAAACTCGTAGAGAAACCTGCTGGTTACAAGAAGATTGGTACCCGTTGGGTGTTTAAATGCAAAAAGGATGACCGTGGAATCGTTATTCGAAACAAAGCAAGGCTAGTCGTTCAAGGTTTTCGTCAGATAGAAGGAATCGACTACAACGAAGTGTATGCACCTGTTGCACGTCTAGAAGCAATTCGGATCTTTCTGGCTTATGCCTCATTCAAAGGTTTCAAGGTATACCAGATGGACGTGAAAAGTGCATTCTTACATGGTGTAGTGGAAGAAGAGGTGTACGTCGAACAACCTCCAGGTTTTGAAGATCCTATCCATCCCGATCGGGTTTGGTTGCTCAACAAAGCTCTCTATGGTCTACATCAAGCACCGCGAGCTTGGTACGCAACCTTATCTAATTATTTGCTGGAGAATGGATTTCGCAGAGGTCTTATCGATTGTACTCTTTTCGTCAAAGAACAAGATGGAGATCTTCTACTGGTACAGGTATACGTTGATGATATTATTTTTGGTTCTACTAATGATGTTTTGTGTAGGAATTTCGAGCGCTTTATGCAGGATAAATTCGAGATGAGTGCTATGGGGGAAATGATTTTCTTTTTGGGCCTACAAGTACAACAAACTGAGTCTGGGATATTCATCCATCAGACTAAATATGTTGGTGACATCTTGAGCCGTTTCCAGATGTCTGATGCAACGCCCATCGGTACCCCATTGCCGCAAAATCATGGAATTACTCCAGACTTGAAGGGTCAAGATGTTAGCCCCTCACACTACCGCGCGATGATCGGATCTCTTATGTACCTCACAGCATCAAGACCAGATATAATGTACCCAACGTGCCTGCTTGCCAGATATCAAGTCAACCCGAAGGCCTCACATCTTGCAGCTGTAAAAAGGATTTTTCGTTATTTGAAGGGTTACCCTGACACCGGTCTATGGTACCCTAGGGATAATAACTTTGACTTGATCGCATTCAGTGATTCTGATTTTGGCGGATGCAAAATCGACGGCAAGTCCACAATGGCTGGATGTCAGTTTTTGGGAAATCGCCTAGTCACATGGCAGTGCAAGAAGCAGACGTGCGTCGCTACATCAACATGCGAAGCTGAATACATTGCTGCCTCAAGTTGTTGCTCCCAAGTCCTATGGATCCAACAACAAATGCGCGACTACGGTTTTGAATTCCTAACTACTCCTATTTACGTTGATAATTCTGCTGCGTTACAGATCACTAAAAATCCTGTGCAGCATTCAAAGACTAAGCACATCGATATTAAGTATCACTTCATACGTGATTGCTTTGAGAAAAGGCTAATCGATGTTGCTTACGTCCACACCGATGACCAACGTGCCGACCTTTTTACCAAAGCATTTGACAAATCAAGATTTGACTATTTATTATTGGTAAACGGCATTAAGGTCAAGCAAGAGTAAAACCAACATCGGAAAATCATTTTTGTAAATACCTTTGTGTTTTAAATTTGTCTTAGTTTATTGTTTTTAGGGGGAGTAAATCCAAAAATTTGAAAATCCAAAAACATTGAAAAATTTCAAAAACGCAAAAACAATAGAAAAACAAAAATGAGTTTCCTGGCGAGCAAAAGAGAAAATGATAGTACATCAGTGGTCTGTCCAAACCTCTTTAAACCTAAAATGAAAAACGATAAGCAGCTCTATATAAGATGTATCGGTAGGCTCACAATCATTTTAAAGTGTGCAGGGTGATATAAACTTAAATTGACTGAAGACTGGGTGGGAACCATTCATTGGCATATGGTCTTAGTACCGAAATTTCGTTTGAGAGATTGCCGAGGTTCTGAGATATTCGGTCTTTATGCTGCTTATCATCTGGGTATCATGGTTGTATCTTTTTCCGAAAAATAACGGGGACGCAAGTCTAGATCTTCCATGATACCATACATACGTGTACATATTGCATACGACCTCAATAAGTGATAAACAATCACATGTCCAAACAAATAAGTGATAATATATCACAAATTCTTTCCGGGAGTCAAGTTCGTCTCTCTGCTGTACGAAAGTACTGACCTGTTCACGGACTTGCTCCTGTGCCCTCATGCATATGAAAATCAAGTTCCTCATCAATAAGTGATTCTATCACATAGGGCTTGTTTTCAAATCAAAATAAGTGAGAATCTCACATCATATACGGTCAAACAGATGATAATCGGTATACTCACCGGTAAGATGAACCCTCGTGCATACCTTGATACGGGAATGTGTCGTGATGTGGATGAACACCGGTCGGTAAGTATAAATCATACCTTAACGTATCCCCTCGCCATGATTACATCTGATAAGTTGAGCTTAAGTGGACAACAATACCGATAATTGTTAAAGGATGCTTATCTTAATGTTAACTAATTGAACAACAAGAGCGTTTTGGCATGACCGTACACTGATATGATTCTCTTACCTTCGAAACTCACAAAAAGAATGTCTGTAAATATTTACTTAATGCTTTCAGTTTCTGCACCTTTGTATATATTTATTTACTGCATTCAGTCTTTACATTTGAAATATTCAAAAATACCAAAAGATTTTAGGTGTGTTTTAATATAAACTTTCTAAAAAGCCAAAAAGATTTTATTTCTATCTTATTTTCGATCGTACGATGTTGGATCTCGAGTCTTCGTTACCTGAAACCTGAACGAAAACCAAAAATGACTAAATCTTCATAAACGGTCGAAATTTGCAAAGTGTTGAAAGTTAAAATTTGAAATGGATAAAGTATTTTAAACTTTCAAACTGTCGGACGGTGTTTGTTTGAACAAATGGTCACATGTGTGTCGCTTACTTATGATATTCCAGGCAGTTGTTCTCATTACGCGTTTAGATTTCTTGCATGTGCAGATTCTAAAGGCAAGGAGAACATGGTCGATGACAAGCTTCGGAATGAAGACACGACGTGAAGGCACTCAAGAGATGAAGATGATCGAGTTGCCGCTGACCATCATCAATACCACAAGGATCTCACTTCATAACGAACAAGTATTTCACGAGCATAACTCAAGGGGGAGCTTATGTTAAGGGGGAGTTTGTCAACACACTTCCTACATGAAACGGGGAGTTTGTTGATACACTTTCTGCTTTCAATACGTGAAGACTTTAAAGATCCTCCGACATTGAAGACATGAAAGGACATCAAAGTTGAAGTCACAAAGATCGAGACAAAGCTACAGCCAGACAAAGCTACAGCCAAGGGGGAGTTTGTTGGTGCACTTGTGTCTGTACTTTGTCTGTATTTGGTCATGATGTAAAATGATGTCTTTGTTAGTCCTGTAAGTTTGACCAAGTCAACCATCCTCCGGTTTGACTTAGTCAAACAGTTAGAACAATGTTTGTAAGCTGTTTGCGTCGAAGGATAGATCATCGAAGGATTGCTTATATCCTTCGATGAGCTCGAAAGATAGCCTTCGATTGATAGACCTCGAAAGATGTCATCCTTCGAGGTACTTGTTGATCGTTCGAGCTGTTTCAGATCGATAGATGATCCTTCGATCACCTGTCTGATCCTTCGACCAGACCATGCTGTGTACGGGTATATATACCCATGTTGTGTGTTCTTTTCTGAGAGAGTTAGACATAGAGACACCTAAAAAACACAGAGAGCATTTTGCTCGGAACACACACACACGAGTTAGAGAGAGTTTGCAGAATACATTTGTAAACCTTGTGCTTGTAACCGGTACCTTTTATCGTATTAATACAAGTGGTGTTAATCGGTGAATCTTTGTGTGTTGTGTTTGTGCTTGTTTCATCTCGGTTTGCATGCTAGCTTGGATTCCGCACTTGCTAGTGTGTTAGATATAACAAGGAATAGGTTAAACCTCAACCTCCGAGGGACCTACAAGGTTTGCATGCTAGCTTGGATTCCGCACTTGCTAGTGTGTTAGATATAACAAGGAATAGGTTAAACCTCAACCTCCGAGGGACCTACAATATGATCTGCATGCATGCATCCATGTTTAGTCTCTTATCCAACAGGGTTTTGTTTTGTGTAGAAAGAAATTTTTGTTGGTTTTTAACATTGAGTGAGTTTATGCAACTTATTACGTGTTTGAGTCGTTTGACTTCTTGGCTCATTATCAAGTTGCGTATACCCTTATCCTTGTTTTTTTTACTAAGCTAGTAAGAAAAGACATCAAACAAGTATTTTTATTAAATCGATTCCCAATGGCTCTTCTTCTATCAGTCTCCCGGCGTTTCATGTCGAAATTACAAGAATTCCCTTCGATTCATCATCGTTGTTTTCTGTCAAAAGGTATCTATCTATCATTCGATTCTTTGTTGACGTAACCGACTTCGTGTGTACTAGAAACCCTAATGATTCTTTGTTATCGCTTGTAGATGAAACCCTAGCTAATCAATGATTCATCATATAACTAACCTAATCGATTTATATGATAATCAGTGGCGGACCCAGAAATTATTTGCTGGGGGTGCGAATGAGGTGTTTAACCATATTTTCAAGGGGTGCGGTCGGGTTTTTTTTGCCTAAAATATACACTAATTTATTTTTTTCAAGGGGTGCGGCCACCCACCCTGGCCAAAGGGTAGGTCCGCCCCTGATGATAATGAACATTTTGATTGATTTTTTTTATATATAATTTTTTTGGGGGGACAAACTTCAAATCACTTCATTAACCAAAACAAGAAATTACAAACAAATGGCAGGTAAACAGGCAATTGCAAAACCTATCCTATTGAAAACCAAGCGACTCTTAAGGGTCGAGAAATTATTATTCATGACCCGCTGAACCCTGTTCAGAAATTACTTGTCGTCTAAATGTATTTAACCTAATGGATTCTTGATCTACTGAGTTCGTTTGTTTGTCTATTGTTGTTGTTATAACTGAAAAGCTTGGAACTTGAATAATGCAGCAGCAACAGCATCATTCTCCACCACGGCCAACGCCTCTGAGGATGAACTCAAGGCTATGTACGAGAAATACCTGATTGACTTTGGCAAAACCGACTACATGCCCCCGGAAGAGAAGGAGCAGAGGTTTGAGATTTTTAAAGAAAATCTCAAGTTTATACAAGACTACAACTCCACTCTTCCTTTTGACAAGGTAGGACTCACCTCTGTCACAGATGCCTTCCCGCATGAGGTTAGCGGTTTGGTCATCTCACCTGAGGACTTATCGGGCACAGGGCCTTTGCCTCCAACCAACGGCGATAAACTTTTACCAGCTTATTTGAAGTTCCCGCAACCACAACATCCTCCGTTTGACTTTTTGGAGGGGGACCAATGGGACTACTATGTCCCCTCCAAAGATGAAGAAGAAAACCGCGGTTAGTTAGTTATTTCAAATTCCATCAATAGTTTTGATGATACTTTATTTGGTTTTTTACCTTAAAAAAAACATTAAATTTTAAGTCAACGGTCCGTCCTACATACATGAGCTAAAACCATTCTACCTTGGTTAATGGTCGTTGGGGATCATCAACATTACACTGCTAACAACCTTAGTTCCACAACTCCAACAAAACAATTAAACCAAAAAATAAAAGAGAAAATTTATTGTAGGTCCCTCGGAGGTTGAGGTTTAACCTATTCCTTGTTATATCTAACACACTAGCGAGTGCGGAATCCAAGCTAGCATGCAAACCGGAATGAACAAGCAAGAACAAGCACAAACACAACACAAGAACTTCACCGATTAACACCACTTGTATTAAACGTATGAAAGGTTCGGTTACAAGCACAAGGTTTACAAATGTATTCTGCAAACTCTCTCTAACTTTCGTGTGTGTGTGTGTGTGTTTCTGGACAGAATGCTCTCTATGTGTCTCCAATGTCTAAATTGAAATGAACACACTACATGGGTATTTATACCCGAACACAGCAGGGTCTGGTCGAAGGATCAGATAGATGATCGAAGGATCATCTATCGACCAGAAACAGCTCGAATGATCAATATGTACCTCGAAGAATGTCATCTTTCGAGGTCCATCAATCGAAGGCTATCTTTCGAGCTCATCGAAGGATATAAGCAATCCTTCGATGACACATATCCTTCGACACAACCAGCTTTCAAACCATTGTTCAAACTGTTTGGCCAAGTCAAACCGGAGGATGGTTGACTTGGTCAAACTTACAGGACTACAAAGACATCGTTTGGTATCGTTACAAAATACAGACAAAGTATAGACACAAGTGCACCAACAAACTCCCCCTTGGCTGTAGCTTTGTCTGGCTGTAGCTTTGTCTTTATCTTTATAACTTTGTCTCGATCTTTGTGTCTTCAACTTTGATGTCCTTTCATGTCTTCAATGTCGGAGGATCTTTAAAGTCTTCACGTCTTGAAAGCAGAAAGTGTATCAACAAACTCCCCGTTTCATGTAGGAAGTGTGTTGACAAACTCCCCCTTAACATAAGCTCCCCCTTGAGTTATGCTCATGAAATACTTGTTCGTTATGAAGTGAGATCCTTGTGGTATTGATGATGGTCAGCGGCAACTCGATCATCTTCATCTCTTGAGTGCCTTCACGTCGTGTCTTCATTCCGAGGCTTTGTCATCGACCATGTTCTCCTTGCCTTTAGAATCTGCACATGCAAGAAATCTAAACGCGTAATGAGAACAACTGCTTGGAATATCATAAGCAAACGACACACATGTGACCATTGTTCAATCAAACACCATCCGACAGTTTGAAAGTTCAATAAAATTTATCAATTTCAGGTTTTTAACTTTCAAAACTTGCAAATTTCGACCGTTTATGAAGATTTAGTCGTTTCGGTTTTCGTTCAGGTTTCAGGTAACGAAGACTCGAGCTCCAACATCGTACGATCGAAAATAAAATAGAAATAAAATCTTTTTGGCTTTTTGAATATTTCAAATTTAAAGACTGAAAGCAGTAAATAAATATATACAGACATTCTTTTTGCGAGTTTCGAGGGTAAGAGAATCATATCAGTGTACGGTCATGCCAAAACGTTCTTGTTGTTCTTTTAGTTAACATTAAGATAAGCATCCTATAAAGATTATCGGTATTGTTGTCCACATAAACTCAACTTATCATTTGTAATCATGGTGAGGGGATACGTTAAGGTATGATTTATACTTACCGACCGGTGTTCATCCACATCACGACACATTCCCGTATCAAGGTATGCACGAGGGTTCATCTTACCGGTGAGTATACCGATTATCATCTGTTTGACCGTATATGATGTGAGATTCTCACTTATTTTGATTTGAAAACAAGCCCTATGTGATAGAATCACTTATTGATGAGGAACTTGATTTTCGTATGCATGAGGGCACAGGAGCAAGTCCGTGAACAGGTCAGTACTTTCGTACAGCAGAGAGACGAACTTGACTCCCGGAAAGAATTTGTGATATATTATCACTTATTTGTTTGGACATGTGATTGTTTATCACTTATTGAGGTCGTATGCAATATGTACACGTATGTATGGTATCATGGAAGATCTAGACTTGCGTCCCCGTTATTTTTCGGTAAAAGATACAACCATGATACCCAGATGATAACCAGCATAAAGACCGAATATCTCAGAACCTCGGCAATCTCTCAAACGAAATTTCGGTACCAAGACCATATGCCAATGAATGGTTCCCACCCAGTCTTCAGTCGAATTAAGTTTATATCACCCTGCACACTTTAAAATGATTGTGAGCCTACCGATACATCTTATATAGAGCTGCTTATCGTTTTTCAATTTAGGGTTTAAAGAGGTTTAGACAGACCACCGATGTACTATCATTTTCTCTTTTGCTCGCCAGGAAACTCATTTTTGATTTTCTATTGTTTTTGTGCTTTTGAAATTTTTCGATGTTTTTGGATTTTTCAAATTTGGATTTACTCCCCCTAAAATCAACAAACTAAGATAAATTTAAAACACAAAGGTATTTACAAAAATGATTTTCCGATGTTGGTTTTACTCTTGCTTGACCTTAATGCCGTTTACCAATAATAAATAGTCAAATCTTGATTTGTCAAATGCTTTGGTAAAAAGGTCGGCACGTTGGTCATCGGTGTGGACGTAAGCAACATCGATTAGCCTTTTCTCAAAGCAATCACGTATGAAGTGATACTTAATATCGATGTGCTTAGTCTTTGAATGCTGCACAGGATTTTTAGTGATCTGTAATGCAGCAGAATTATCAACGTAAATAGGAGTAGTTAGGAATTCAAAACCGTAGTCGCGCATTTGTTGTTGGATCCATAGGACTTGGGAGCAACAACTTGAGGCAGCAATGTATTCAGCTTCGCATGTTGATGTAGCGACGCACGTCTGCTTCTTGCACTGCCATGTGACTAGGCGATTTCCCAAAAACTGACATCCAGCCGTTGTGGACTTGCCGTCGATTTTGCATCCGCCAAAATCAGAATCACTGAATGCGATCAAGTCAAAGTTATTATCCCTAGGGTACCATAGACCGGTGTCAGGGTAACCCTTCAAATAACGAAAAATCCTTTTTACAGCTGCAAGATGTGAGGCCTTCGGGTTGACTTGATATCTGGAAAGCAGGCACGTTGGGTACATTATATCTGGTCTTGATGCTGTGAGGTACATAAGAGATCCGATCATCGCGCGGTAGTGTGAGGGGCTAACATCTTGACCCTTCAAGTCTGGAGTAATTCCGTGATTTTGTGGCAATGGGGTACCGATGGGCGTTGCATCAGACATCTGGAACCGGCTCAAGATGTCACCAACATATTTAGTTTGATGGATGAATATCCCAGACTCAGTTTGTTGTACTTGTAGGCCCAAAAAGAGAGTCATTTCCCCCATAGCACTCATCTCGAATTTATCCTGCATAATGCGCTCGAAATTCCTACACAAAACATCATTAGTAGAACCAAATATAATATCATCAACGTATACCTGTACCAGTAGAAGATCTCCATCTTGTTCTTTGACGAAAAGAGTACAATCGATAAGACCTCTGCGAAATCCATTCTCCAGCAAATAATTAGATAAGGTTGCGTACCAAGCTCGCGGTGCTTGATGTAGACCATAGAGAGCTTTGTTGAGCAACCAAACCCGATCGGGATGGATAGGATCTTCAAAACCTGGAGGCTGTTCGACGTACACCTCTTCTTCCACTACACCATGTAAGAATTCACTTTTCACGTCCATCTGGTATACCTTGAAACCTTTGAATGAGGCATAAGCCAGAAAGATCCGAATTGCTTCTAGACGTGCAACAGGTGCATACACTTCGTTGTAGTCGATTCCTTCTATCTGACGAAAACCTTGAACGACTAGCCTTGCTTTGTTTCGAATAACGATTCCACGGTCATCCTTTTTGCATTTAAACACCCAACGGGTACCAATCTTCTTGTAACCAGCAGGTTTCTCTACGAGTTTACAGACACCAAGCTTCTGGAATTGTTGCAGTTCTTCCTGCATCGCTTCAACCCAAAAGCTATCTTTCAAAGCTTCTTTCCAAGTTCTTGGCTCTTCCTGTGAGACATAACACGCGAAAGACCAATCGTTTTGTTGACCAGATTCTCGGATAGCTGCATACAAGCCTGCATTGTTGTTGTTCCGCAACATGTTTCTTGTTTGAGCGCCACTTTGTACATTTCCGATGATGTTTTGTTGAGGATGGGTATTGTGAATCCTTGTCTCTGGATTATCTTGAACTGGAATGTTAGTACCCAGATTGTTGAGATTGAGATCAACAATCAATTCAATGCCCGGAATTGACGAAGAGGATGATGCAGTTGCTTCAGCTGTTCCAGGGACGCCCACTGGAGGAGTACCTTCTGAAGTACCATGAACAGCTATTATTGGAGCTTCTTGATCTGCATCTAGGAATTCATCATCCTCTGAAGATTCGTTCAATTCGGTAGCATCGTGAAAATCCCCATTGTCGAGAGCATTGTTGTTCACTGAAGATGGTTCTTGATTGACAATAATGGGACGAACCAACGGTGAATCTGTTGCATTGTCACTCTCGAAAAACATCCTTGCCGCAGCATTTTCTTCAACTGCTTCAACATTGATCGAATTGAAAAAGTCATCGTACTCAAACATCCAAGGCTGACCAGGATTTTTGACTGGTAAAGTGTGCCTTTGTACTCTGACTTCAGACCATTCCTCGACCCTTTTAGTCTCTAGATTCCAGACTCTTAAGTTCGGGGTGGAATACCCAAGAAAGTATCCATCAATTGCTCTTGCCCCAAACTTTCCATTAGGATCGATTATTGTGCACGGAGCTCCAAACGGTTCAAGATAAGACAAATCTGGTTTCCGTTTGTTGATAAGCTCAAAGCAGGTCTTGTTGTGCCTTTTGACTGTGAGGACTCGGTTCAACGTATAACATGCAGAGGCCACAGCTTCAGTCCAGAAGGGAATCGGCAACTGTGACTCTACCAACATAGTCCTAGCAGTCTCGATCAATGTGCGGTTTTTACGTTCAGCGACGCCATTCTGTTGAGGAGTATAGGCTGCACTAAATTCGTGAAGAATACCTTTTGAAGTGCAAAACTCCGCCATGGCATGATTTTTGAATTCAGTACCATTGTCGCTACGTATCCGCCTAACCTTCAACTTATATAGATTCTCAATCTGAATGATCAAGTTTTTGATAATACCGAAGGTTTCACTCTTATGTGCCATGAACGCCACCCAAGAAAATCTTGAATAATCATCAGTTATCACGAGGCAATATTGATCATTCCTAATGCTTTTGTGCTTGACAGGACCGAACAAATCCATGTGCAAACGTTCAAGAGGAACAGCCACCGTGTTGACTTTCTTTGTAGGGTGTCGCTTCTTCGTTTGTTTTCCTTTCTGGCACGAGACACAGACGTCTTGAAGATGGAAGTTTTTAAGCGGTACACCATTCACTAATTCATTTGATACCAAATGATTCATTTTGCGTAAGTGAATGTGACCCATTCGTCTGTGCCAAGAGATTGTGTCTTTTTCTGTGGCTTTGGAAACGAAACATGTTGCTTGTGCAGACGTTGTGATAGCTTGGCTCATATCAAGGACATACAAATAATTTATCCTTGGAGCCGACAAGAGAATCCATTCTTTTGGAATTTTGAAGCCGGGTTTCAGCACATAACATCCATTTGCATCAAAGTGTACTGAGAACTGCTTATCACAAATTTGAGAAACACAAAGAAGATTGTGATCAAGTTGTTGTACAAAGTTGATCTTATCAAAACTAACAACCCCGTTGGAAATCATTCCTTCACCCGTAATATATCCGCCTTTATCTCCAGCAAAAGCAACATAACCTCCTCTAATAGATTTGACGTCGTAGAGAAGCTTCATGTCGCCTGTCATGTGCCTGGATGCCCCACTATCAACAATCCAATGACTACTGACAGTTCCTCCTGGAACACCCTGCACATGAACTCACATAATTAGTTGGAGATGGGGACCCAAGCCATTGTGGTCTTGGGTCTTCCATTTTCATCAATAACAATAACCTCTATTCTTTGATGATTTGAAAATTGTGATGGTCCCCCTGAATTTGTGGTTATTTTAGGTTTCCATGTCTGTTTTGTTATACCAGTTTGATTGTTTGAAATTTTTGAAAATTTTGAACTTTCTGGTTTGACTGGAACCGATTGTTTTTGAACCACTTCATTTTTAAGTGCCTTTTCAACCACCTTGACTTGTTGGCGTTTCTGTTTCTTTTCCCTTTCTCTTACAAGTCGGGGATCTTGTTTTACAGAAACAGATCGCTGTTGGTGATTGCGTTCACGGGGATCATCATCTTTTCCTTTTAACTTATGAAGATACGGGCAATTTCGAACGATATGCCCAATTGTACCACATTCAAAACATGATCTTCGTTCAACAAACCCCGAAGTATCATGTGGTCGTCTTGCCGATGATGAACATTGTGATCCCGAGGTACTAGGTTTTGAACTATTTGGTTCATTCCTTTTCATCACAGTAGCTTTCTTGACAAAATCTAAGTTAGATTGGTTTTCAAACTTTGCAATTTTGTCCGTTCCCTTCGATTTCACAAAGTTCACATTCTTCTTCTTCTTCTGATTCGGCTTCTTTTGACTTTGAGTCGGTGTTTTACCTCTTGGTTTGGCATGATTTTGCTGTTTTTGCACTGTTGGTAATTTCTGATTGCCAAATTGTTTTCTAATTTCAGCCTTAGGGATAGGAGGGCACTGTGTTACCACAATGTGTGATCCTTTCTTACCCAAAAACTTACTTGTTGAATTTTCAAAGACTTTACTGATTAAAGATTGATTAACATTCTTAATAGGAAAATCTTTGTCTGAATAAATTTTATCATCACCAACAAGAGTGTACAGCAAATCCACACTCTCCGACTCTTTCTCAGACGAGGACTCGATTGCAATAGTCTTAGCGGGTTTTGCAGGAGGATCACACAGAATATGATTCTCAAGAGGTATGTCCTCTTCGTTTATCACCGCATCAGACTTTGCTGAATCAGTATCATCAGACTCATCATCAGAAGAATCAGCATCCTCAATCACAACTGGAGGATCCTGATTCTGTTCAGCAGTTACAAATGTATCTGCTGACACATCTGAATCTGACGATACATCTTTCTTGTATCCGAGTCCTGCTGCAAATTCCTCAACGTCCAAAGGAACAGATGGCTCAAAGTGAGTCCTATACTCTTCATCAGGCATGGCATCATAATTGTTTCTCACGGGTGGTGGACATTTCTTATAGCCTATGCATGTGACATCCCGTTTTTCTTTCTGAACATCAATGATGTGATCCAACACATAGCTAGAGCTCAAATAACTGTCTAACTTAAGTCGGATCGCCTCACTTTCAGTTTTAACACAAGCCATCTCTTTTTGCATTACCTCAAGACGAGTTATATACAGGTTAATGTCAGTTTGTTTTCTGGAAACCATTTTTGTCAACTCTGTTTTATCTTTCTTTAACGTTTCAATCATTGACTTAAATTCCTTTTCATGGTTTTCATAAAACATGTTGGCTTCAGTGCACTTGGAAAGATCAACGGTCAACTTTTGATTGTGGATGAATGTCACATCATATTTCTCTTGCAAAGCCTCGTGTTTGCTTTGCAATTCACACCACTTATCATTCAAAGAAGCATGTTTGTCTTGCAAGTCAAACAAACTAGCTTGTAAAGCATCATGTTTGCCTTGCAACTCAGACATGTTTGCATCCAAATCAGCACATCTAACATGCAATCTATCACAATTATCACAGCTAACAGAAGTGGGTTCATCGACACATACCTGACTTGATGAACTGTCGACATTAGCCATAAAGGCTGAATGGAGAGAAGACGGAGAATAAGCAGCTTGATCCACCAAAATAGATCTTCTATCAGTTCCTGCTGCTACTTCCTCCAATAGCTCATCAATATTTGCATCGACTGACACACTTGATGTGTCATCTTCCTGATCATTTCCTGAACCCGAGGACTCTTCATCTGAACTTCCACTGTAACCTGAGCTGTTTTCATCTTCAGAAGACTCATCACCATTGGTGGAAGATTCTCCACCACTGGTGTGTTTAAGATTCTTGACAATTTCAGCAAAACAAGCTGTTCCATCTGGAGCATCGTTTCCCAACTGAATAGACCAATCACAACCTTCATCTACTTGAACCACAAGTGCCTGGTTGGCATTTGATGGTCCTGCTTGAGTCTGGTTGTTAACAGGCACAATGTGCGAACATTGTTCCTATTCTGGTTCTGCTGGTTGCCTTGACCTCTGAAGGGATTCTGGTTTCCATGCTGAGATGGTCTTGTACATTCACGCTTGAAATGACCACGTTCCCCACAGTTGAAGCACTTTACAGCTTGCTTGTCGAACCCATACTTGGTGTCTTTCTTGCTATCCAAGCTGGTTCGGCCCGTTCTTTCCATGAAATCCTTTGCTCGCCTAACAGCACTGGCAAAGGCCCATTTGATGTCCATCATCTCCATCTCCTCTTTGTCAATCTGCTGATAGTCTTCTTGAGTCAGATTAATGTTGCCAATCTGACCTTCCACTAATCCACAGTATGCGCTCACCAAAGTGTTTAGCAGCTCCATGTGTTCCTTTGCTACTTCCACACTGACTTTAGAAAAGCTTGAGGTGTCGAGCCGTACTGTATTTGGCTTTGATTGTTGACCAGCAGATGATGTGCTTCCATAACAGGCTTGCTGTTGTGGAGGAAGTGGGTTCCCATACATGTCTGTTGGAGCTGTAGATTGAGGAGGAAGTGGATTCCCATACATGTCTGTTGTTCCGGAAGATCGAACAGGTAATGGATTTCCGAACATATCAGTTGGTCTGAGAGGTCGTTGGCTTTGCTGTTGCTGTTGAGGAACTGGTTCTAGCAGATTTCCATACATGTCTGTCTTTGGAGGAACCGGCACTTGGATAGTATTGCCATACATGTCAGTGCTAGTCACAAATGCTGTTTGAATTGGAGCATGCGAAGAAGGTTTTGTAGAGGTGCTAGAGGTTCCAAAATACATTTCAGGATTTTGAGGCACGGGAATTCTTTTTGCCTTCAGAGTTTCTTCCTGATTCTTGTTTTCTAGAATTTGAACAAAGTCGTTGAAGCTCGTTGTAGCTAAAGTACCATTGTACTTCATGATTTCCAAGAAAGTATTCCATTGAGGTGGCAACGCATCTGCAAACCTTTTCACAATCTCTGCAGGAGTTGTAACTACCCCAAAATTTGTCAATTCAGTCAACAAGTGATTAAATCGACTTGTCAAATCACCCAACGACTCATTCTCCATACAAGTAAAACCATCAAACTCTTTCTTTAGCAGTTCTTTTCTCAGTTGACGTGTCGCTTCATTTCCTACGCCCCTTGTTTTCAACGCGTCCCACAACCTCTTCGTTGTCTTGTAACTGACGAATTGATGATAGATATCTTTACTTAAGGCCTGAGTGAGAATGGCGTATGCCTTCTTTTCTAGATCATAGACCTTCTTCTGATCTTCCGTGAGATCTGCAAACGTAGCAGCAGATGATGCGGCAACCTCTATTGTTTGATCGAAATCAGTAATAAACCGCAACCACAATTCTGTATTTTGGCCAAGAACGTATGTATGAAATCTATCAATCCATCCTGGATATTCATACAAGTGCATCAACTTTGGAGGCCGATTCAAACTTCCAGTTTCGCTCTCGCTTAAGAGAATGCTTTGAACACTTGGAATTTGATTGGATACAAATGCCCATTGACCGGTAGAAATTGCATTAGCTTGAGAAGATACCGGTGCGGAAGATGACGGAGTACCAAAATACATATCTGTATTTACCAAAGTATTCCATCTTGGATTCATTTTTGATCAAGAAAAATAAAAACCTGAAAATCACAAACTTGTTAAGCATAAACAAACTAAGGATCGAAAGATCAAAGCTTGTTCGAAGGATCAACAGTGTTCGAAAGATCACTGTTGAGTTTCGAACACTTGTTTTCGAAAGACTCCCCAATCGAAGGATCCTGGTCTTTCGAATAAGAGTAGTAAAACGAAAGATGTATCTTTCGAAAGTATTCCTTGGTTCGAAGGATGAAGATCTATCGAACCTCCACTGATCGAAAGATGATCTTTCGACTTCGAAGGATATCTTTCGAACTGCTCTGACACAGTTGACAAAGAGTGACAGGTTGGTGAAAAAGGTGATGGGTTGGTAGAAACTTTCTGCGGAAGATATGGTCAGACCATGATTTTTACCAAAACCAAGATTTGAAACATAAAATATAATAAATCTATCCAGAACAACCGGTCACCGGAGAAGCCGGAATATTGACCGGAAATCACCAAAATTCTTAAAAACAAGTTTCTAAGTTACCCAACCCGTCATGCAACACACCCGGTTAGTTTAGACACGTTTTAACAACTGAAAAGGCGAGAAAAACAGTAAAAACGAGTTCAAAACCAAGAGAGTTTTTATCCAAAACACTCCAAAGTCTTGTAAAAACCCGGTTTTTAACAAGGAAAAGAGCCACGGCTCTGATACCACTTGTAGGTCCCTCGGAGGTTGAGGTTTAACCTATTCCTTGTTATATCTAACACACTAGCGAGTGCGGAATCCAAGCTAGCATGCAAACCGGAATGAACAAGCAAGAACAAGCACAAACACAACACAAGAACTTCACCGATTAACACCACTTGTATTAAACGTATGAAAGGTTCGGTTACAAGCACAAGGTTTACAAATGTATTCTGCAAACTCTCTCTAACTTTCGTGTGTGTGTGTGTGTGTTTCTGGACAGAATGCTCTCTATGTGTCTCCAATGTCTAAACTGAAATGAACACACTACATGGGTATTTATACCCGAACACAGCAGGGTCTGGTCGAAGGATCAGATAGATGATCGAAGGATCATCTATCGACCAGAAACAGCTCGAATGATCAATATGTACCTCGAAGAATGTCATCTTTCGAGGTCCATCAATCGAAGGCTATCTTTCGAGCTCATCGAAGGATATAAGCAATCCTTCGATGACACATATCCTTCGACACAACCAGCTTTCAAACCATTGTTCAAACTGTTTGGCCAAGTCAAACCGGAGGATGGTTGACTTGGTCAAACTTACAGGACTACAAAGACATCGTTTGGTATCGTTACAAAATACAGACAAAGTACAGACACAAGTGCACCAACATTTATTAGGGGGGACGGGGTGGTACGTTATTTACCGTGATAAACTCTATCACGCTTTAGCACACCGCCGCCTCCACTCCCTTCACGCGTTAAACTTATAACTCCGTTAAAAAGTTCACGCGTTGAACTTCATAAAAATTTGGTGATAAACTCCTCTTGCATGTTGACACCTGTGTTTATGTTTGTGAGAGTAAATATGTTTGTGACACCTGTTGCATGTTGACAACTTCAACAAATTGCATTGATGATGCATGTCCACGTGTTGTTTGTTGAGAGTAAATATTTTTAAAATTTGGGAGTGGTAGAATTCCATCACTAGTGATACCACCCCCCTACATTTCTATCACTAGTGATAGAATATTGGTTGTACACATGGCATAACTTGATTGGATAATGGGAGTGATAGTTTCTATCACTAGTGAACCACCCCGTCCCCCCTTATCAAGGATAGGATAGGTTATTAATATATTGATGTTTGCAGAAATCCAAAAAAGATCTATAGTTGCACCAATGTTGCCTTAGAAGAATGTTCCTTTTATCATTAAATTTGGTTTCAGTTTTACTTTATATGATCTGCATGCATGCATCCATGTTTAGTCTCTTATCCAACAGGGTTTTGTTTTGTGTAGAAAGAAATTTTTGTTGGTTTTTAACATTGAGTGAGTTTATGCAACTTATTACGTGTTTGAGTCGTTTGACTTCTTGGCTCATTATCAAGTTGCGTATACCCTTATCCTTGTTTTTTTTTACTAGGCTAGTAAGAAAAGACATCAAACAAGTATTTTTATTAAATCGATTCCCAATGGCTCTTCTTCTATCAGTCTCCCGGCGTTTCATGTCGAAATTACAAGAATTCCCTTCGATTCATCATCGTTGTTTTCTGTCAAAAGGTATCTATCTATCATTCGATTCTTTGTTGACGTAACTGACTTCGTGTGTACTAGAAACCCTAATGATTCTTTGTTATCGCTTGTAGATGAAACCCTAGCTAATCAATGATTCATCATATAACTAACCTAATCGATTTATATGATAATCAGTGGCGGACCCAGAAATTATTTGCTGGGGGTGCGAATGAGGTGTTTAACCATATTTTCAAGGGGTGCGGTCGGGTTTTTTTTGCCTAAAATATACACTAATTTATTTTTTTCAAGGGGTGCGGCCACCCACCCTGGCCAAAGGGTAGGTCCGCCCCTGATGATAATGAACATTTTGATTGATTTTTTTTATATATAATTTTTTTGGGGGGACAAACTTCAAATCACTTCATTAACCAAAACAAGAAATTACAAACAAATGGCAGGTAAACAGGCAATTGCAAAACCTATCCTATTGAAAACCAAGCGACTCTTAAGGGTCGAGAAATTATTATTCATGACCCGCTGAACCCTGTTCAGAAATTACTTGTCGTCTAAATGTATTTAACCTAATGGATTCTTGATCTACTGAGTTCGTTTGTTTGTCTATTGTTGTTGTCATAACTGAAAAGCTTGGAACTTGAATAATGCAGCAGCAACAGCATCATTCTCCACCACGGCCAACGCCTCTGAGGATGAACTCAAGGCTATGTACGAGAAATACCTGATTGACTTTGGCAAAACCGACTACATGCCCCCGGAAGAGAAGGAGCAGAGGTTTGAGATTTTTAAAGAAAATCTCAAGTTTATACAAGACTACAACTCCACTCTTCCTTTCGACAAGGTAGGACTCACCTCTGTCACAGATGCCTTCCCGCATGAGGTTAGCGGTTTGGTCATCTCACCTGAGGACTTATCGGGCACAGGGCCTTTGCCTCCAACCAACGGCGATAAACTTTTACCAGCTTATTTGAAGTTCCCGCAACCACAACATCCTCCGTTTGTCTTTTTGGAGGGGGACCAATGGGACTACTATGTCCCCTCCAAAGATGAAGAAGAAAACCGCGGTTAGTTAGTTATTTCAAATTCCATCAATAGTTTTGATGATACTTTATTTGGTTTTTTACCTTAAAAAAAACATTAAATTTCAAGTCAACGGTCCGTCCTACATACATGAGCTAAAACCATTCTACCTTGGTTAATGGTCGTCGGGGATCATCAACATTACACTGCTAACAACCTTAGTTCCACAACTCCAACAAAACAATTAAACCAAAAAATAAAAGAGAAAATTTATTATCAAGGATAGGATAGGTTAATAAAATATTGATGTTTGCAGAAATCCAAAAAAGATCTATAGTTGCACCAATGTTGCCTTAGAAGAATGTTCCTTTTATCATAAAATTTGGTTTCAGTTTTACTTTATATGATCTGCATGCATGCATCCATGTTTAGTCTCTTATCCAACAGGGTTTTGTTTTGTGTAGAAAGAAATTTTTGTTGGTTTTTAACATTGAGTGAGTTTATGCAACTTATTACGTGTTTGAGTCGTTTGACTTCTTGGCTCATTATCAAGTTGCGTATACCCTTATCCTTGTTTTTTTTACTAAGCTAGTAAGAAAAGACATCAAACAAGTATTTTTATTAAATCGATTCCCAATGGCTCTTCTTCTATCAGTCTCCCGGCGTTTCATGTCGAAATTACAAGAATTCCCTTCGATTCATCATCGTTGTTTTCTGTCAAAAGGTATCTATCTATCATTCGATTCTTTGTTGACGTAACTGACTTCGTGTGTACTAGAAACCCTAATGATTCTTTGTTATCGCTTGTAGATGAAACCCTAGCTAATCAATGATTCATCATATAACTAACCTAATCGATTTATATGATAATCAGTGGCGGACCCAGAAATTATTTGCTGGGGGTGCGAATGAGGTGTTTAACCATATTTTCAAGGGGTGCGGTCGGGTTTTTTTTGCCTAAAATATACACTAATTTATTTTTTTCAAGGGGTGCGGCCACCCACCCTGGCCAAAGGGTAGGTCCGCCCCTGATGATAATGAACATTTTGATTGATTTTTTTTATATATAATTTTTTTGGGGGGACAAACTTCAAATCACTTCATTAACCAAAACAAGAAATTACAAACAAATGGCAGGTAAACAGGCAATTGCAAAACCTATCCTATTGAAAACCAAGCGACTCTTAAGGGTCGAGAAATTATTATTCATGACCCGCTGAACCCTGTTCAGAAATTACTTGTCGTCTAAATGTATTTAACCTAATGGATTCTTGATCTACTGAGTTCGTTTGTTTGTCTATTGTTGTTGTTATAACTGAAAAGCTTGGAACTTGAATAATGCAGCAGCAACAGCATCATTCTCCACCACGGACAACGCCTCTGAGGATGAACTCAAGGCTATGTACGAGAAATACCTGATTGACTTTGGCAAAACCATTCTGTAGGTCCGGCTAGGGGAGGATCTAGTCGCCTAATCCTTGTATACAAACCACCCCGGTTGTGCGGAATCCAACCGAGATGCAAACCGAGATCGAACACGACAAGAACACGAGATACAAGATCGAGACTCAACGATTAACACCAATGTATTAATACGTATGAAAAGTCAGTTACAAATCAATGTTTACAAATGTATTCTGTAAACTCTCTCTCAAAGCTCTCGGGTTCACACTTGTGCGATCCTTCTTGTCTGTCTTGTTCTCCGCCTTGTGTTCTGTCTTGTCTACCGAAATCACAAGTGATTTCGGTATTTATATATGTCCCACTTGTGCGATTGGACTTGGTCCACTTGTGCGATTGGTTATGGGGTTCGGCCCAAGAGAAGAGGCCCAATGAATCTGATTGGCCTATATACAACAACACATGCACGTACAAACTACATTTCTTCATGAGTTTGTATTTAGTCAACATGAGTGACATCATCATGACATCATCATGATGATGTCATGATGATGTGGCAGCGGGAACCGTTCTCGGCTCTCCATGCTTCGCGTGTTGAACTCTGGGACGCACGACGGAGGAATGTCGTGACGTCGGGCTTGAGCCGAACCTAACTGGGTCGAACCGAACCGAGTTGAACCGAACCAAGTCGCGTCCACATAATATGTATCAACAAACTCCCCCTTGGACGCTACTCGTGAGGTTCAACTTCCATGTCTTCCATGTCGGAGGATCTTCAAAGTCTTCACGCATTGTAAGCAGAAAGTGTATCAACAAACTCCCCCTTTTTTTATGTAGGAAGTGAGTTGACAAACTCCCCTTTAACATAAGCTCCCCCTTGAGTTATGCTCGTGAATGACTTGATCTTCAGTACTTGAGATCCTTGTGGTGTTGATGATGGCCAGCGGCAACTCGATCATCTTTGTCTTTTGAGTGCCTTCACGTTGTGTCTTCATTCCGAGGCTTGTCATCGACCATGTTCTCCTTGCCTTTAGAATCTGCACATGCAAGAAATCTAAACGCGTAATGAGAACAACTGCTTGGAATATAGTAAACATAAACAAACGACACACGTGTGACCATTGTTTAATCAAACACCGTCCGACAGTCTGAAAGTTTAACAAATTTGTCAATTTTAGTCTTTAACTTTCAAAACTTTGCAAATTTCGACCGTTTATGAAGATTTAGTCGATTTTGGTTTTCAATCAGGTTTCTGGTAACGAAGACTCGAGATCCAACATCGTACAATCGAAAATAAAATAGAAATAAAATATTTTTGGATTTTATAAAGTTTATATTAAAACACACCTAAAATCTTTTTGGTATTTTTGAATATTTCAAATGCAAAGACAGAAAGCAGTAAATAAATATATACAGAGATTCTTTTTGCGAGTTTCGAGGGTAAGAGAATCATATTAGTGTACGGTCATGCCAAAACGCTCTTGTTGTACAATTAGTTAACATTAAGATAAGCATCCTATAACAATTATCGGTATTGTTGTCCACATAAGCTCAACTTATCATATGTAATCATGGCGAGGGGATACGTTAAGGTATGATTTATACTTACCGACCGGTGTTCATCCACATCACGACACATTCCCGTATCAAGGTATGCACGAGGGTTCATCGTACCGGTGAGTATAACGATTATCATCTGTTTGACCGTATATGATGTGAGAAACTCACTTATTTTGATTGAAAACAAGCCCTATGTGATAGAATCACTTATTGATGAGGAACTTGATTTTCAGATGCATGAGGGCACAGGAGCAAGTCCGTGAACAGGTCAGTACTTTCGTACAGCAGAGAGACGAACTTGACTCCCGGATAAATGTGATATATTATCACTTATTTGTGGGGCATGTGATTGTTGATCACTTATTGAGGTCGAATGCAGTATGTACACGTATGTATAGTATCATGGAAGATCTAGACTTGCATCCCCGTTATTTTTCGGAAAAAGATACAACCATGATACCCAGATGATAAGCAGCATAAAGACCGAATATCTCAGAACCTCGGCAATCTATCAAACGAAATTTCGGTACTAAGACCATATGCCAATGAGTGGTTCCCACCTGGTCTTCAGTCGATTTAAGATTTATATCACCCTGCACACTTTAAAATGATTGTGAGCCTACCGATACATCTTATATAGAGCTGCTTATCGCTTTTCATTTTAGATTTAAAGAGGCTTGGATAGACCACTGATGTACTATCACTTTCTCTTTTGCTCGCCAGGAAACTCATTTTTGTTTTTCTATTGTTTTTGTGTTTTTGAAATTTTTCGATGTTTGTTTTACTCTTGCTTGACCTTAATGCCGTTTACCAATAATAAATAGTCAAATCTTGATTTGTCAAATGCTTTGGTAAAAAGGTCGGCACGTTGGTCATCGGTGTGGACGTAAGCAACATCGATTAGCCTTTTCTCAAGGCAATCACGTATGAAGTGATACTTAATTTCGATGTGCTTAGTCTTTGAATGCTGCACAGGATTTCTAGTGATCTGTAAGGCAGCAGAATTATCAACGTAAATAGGAGTAGTTAGGAATTCAAAACCGTAGTCACGCATTTGTTGCTGGATCCATAGGACTTGGGAGCAACAACTTGAGGCAGCAATGTATTCAGCTTCGCATGTTGATGTAGCGACGCACGTCTACTTCTTGCACTGCCATGTGACTAGGCGATTTCCCAAAAACTGACATCCAGCCGTTGTGGATTTGCCGTCGATTTTGCATCCGCCAAAATCAGAATCACTGAAAGCGATCAAGTCAAAGTTATTATCCCTAGGGTACCATAGACCGGTGTCAGGGTAACCCTTCAAATAACGAAAAATCCTTTTTACAGCTGCAAGATGTGAGGCCTTCGGGTTGACTTGATATTTGGCAAGCAGGCATGTTGGGTACATTATATCTGGTCTTGATGCTGTGAGGTACATAAGAGATCCGATCATCGCGCGGTAGTATGAGGGGCTAACAGCTTCACCCTTCAAGTCTGGATTAATTCCGTGATTTTGTGGCAATGGGGTACCGATGGGCGTTGCATCAGACATCTGGAACCGGCTCAAGATGTCACCAACATATTTAGTCTGATGGATGAATATCCCAGACTCAGTTTGTTGCACTTGTAGGCCCAAAAAGAAGGTCATTTCCCCCAGAGCACTCATCTCGAATTTATCCTGCATAATGCGCTCGAAATTCCTACACAAAACATCATTAGTAGAACCAAATATAATATCATCAACGTATACCTGTACCAGTAGAAGATCTCCATCTTGTTCTTTGATGAAAAGAGTACAATCGATAAGACCTCTGCGAAATCCATTCTCCAGCAAATAATTAGATAAGGTTGCATACCAAGCTCGTGGTGCTTGATGTAGACCATATAGAGCTTTGTTGAGCAACCAAACCCGATCGGGATGGATAGGATCTTCAAACCCAGGAGGCTGTTCGACGTACACCTCTTCTTCCACCACACCATGTAAGAATGCACTTTTGACGTCCATCTGGTAAACCTTGAATCCTTTGAATGAGGCATAAGCCAGAAAGATCCGAATTGCTTCCAGACGTGCAACAGGTGCATAGACTTCGTTGTAGTCGATCCCTTCAATCTGACGAAAACCTTGAACGACTAATCTTGCTTTGTTTCGAATAACGACTCCACGGTCATCCTTTTTGCATTTAAACACCCAACGGGTACCAATCTTCTTGTAACCAGCAGGTTTCTCTACGAGTTTCCAGACACCAAGCTTCTGGAATTGTTGCAGTTCTTCCTGCATCGCTTCAACCCAAGAGCTATCTTTCAAAGCTTCTTTCCAAGTTCTTGGCTCTTCCTGTGAGACATAACACGCGAAAGACCAATCATTTTGTTGACCAGATTCTCGGATAGCTGCATACAAGCCTGCATTGTTGTTGTTTCGCAACATGTTTCTTGTTTGAACGCCACTCTGTACATTTCCGATGATGTTTTGTTGAGGATGGGTTTTGTGAATCCTTGTTTCTGGATTATCTTGAACTGGAATGTTTGTACCCAGATTGTTGAGATTGAGATCAACAACTAATTCAATACCCGGAATTGACGAAGAGGATGATGCAGTAGCTTCAGCTGTTCTAGGGGCGTCCACTGGAGGAGTACCCTCTGAAGTACCATGAACTGCTGTTGTTGGAGCTTCTTGATCTGCATCGAGAAATTCATCATCCTCTGAAGATTCATTCAATTCGGTAGCATCGTGAAAATCCTCATTGTCGAGAGCATTATTGTTCACTGAAGATGGTTCTTGATTGACAATAATTGGACGAACCAACGGTGAATCTGTTGCATTGTCACTCTCGAAAAACATCCTTGCCGCAGCATTTTCTTCAACTGCTTCAACATTGATCGAATTGAAAAAGTCATCGTACTCAAACATCCAAGGCTGACCAGGACCTTTGACTGGTAAAGTGTGCCTTTGTACCCTGACTTCAGACCATTCCTCGACCCTTTTAGTCTCTAGATTCCAGACTCTTAAGTTCGGGGTGGCATACCCAAGAAAGTATCCCTCAATTGCTTTTGCCCCAAACTTTCCATTAGGATCGATTATTGTACATGGAGCTCCAAACGGTTCAAGATATGACAAATCTGGTTTCCGTTTGTGAAGAAGCTCATAACAGGTCTTGTTGTGCCTTTTGACTGTAAGAACTCGGTTCAACGTATAACATGCAGAGGCCACAGCTTCAGTCCAGAATGGAATGGGCAACTGCGATTCTACTAACATAGTCCTAGCAGTCTCGATCAATGTACGGTTCTTACGTTCAGCGACGCCATTCTGTTGAGGAGTATAAGCTGCACTAAATTCGTGAAGAATACCTTTTGAAGTGCAAAACTCCGCCATGGCATGATTTTTGAATTCAGTACCATTGTCGCTGCGTATCCTCCTAACTTTCAACTTATACAAATTTTCAATCTGAATGATCAAGTTTTTGATAATACCGAAAGTTTCACTCTTGTGTGCCATGAACGCCACCCAAGAAAATCTTGAATAATCATCAGTTATCACGAGGCAATATTGATCATTACGGATGCTTTTATGCTTGACAGGACCGAACAAATCCATGTGCAAACGTTCAAGCGGAATGGCCACCGTGTTGATCTTCTTTGTAGGGTGTCGCTTCTTCGTTTGTTTTCCTTTCTGGCACGAAACACAGACGTCTTGAAGATGGAAGTTTTTAAGAGGAACACCATTCACCAATTCATTTGACACCAAATGATTCATTTTGCGTAAGTGAATGTGACCCATTCGTCTGTGCCAAGAGATTGAGTCTTTTTCTGTGGCTTTAGAAACGAAACAAGTTGCTTGTGCAGACGTTGTGATAGCTTGGCTCATATCAAGGACATACAGATCATTTATCCTTGGAGCCGACAAGAGAATCCATTCTTTTGGAATTTTGAAGACGGGTTTCAGCACATAACATCCATTTGCATCAAAGTGTACTGAGAACTGCTTATCACAGATTTGTGAAACGCTGAGAAGATTGTGATCAAGTTGTTGCACAAAGTTGATCTTATCAAAGCTAACAATCCCGTTGGATATCATTCCTTCACCAGTAATATATCCGCCCTTATCTCCAGCAAAAGCAACATAACCTCCTCTAATAGATTTGACGTCGTAGAGAAGCTTCATGTCGCCTGTCATGTGCCTGGATGCCCCACTATCAACAATCCAATGACTACTGATAGTTCCTCCTGGAACACCCTGCACATGAACTCACTTGATTAGTTGGAGATGGGGACCCAAGCCATTGTGGTCTTAGGTCTTCCATTTTCATCAACAACAATAACTTCTATTCTTTGATGATTCATAAATTGTGATGGTCCCTCTGAACTTGTGGTCAATTTAGGTTTCCATGTCTGTTGAGTTTTACCAGTTTGATTGTTTGAAATTTTTGAAAATTTTGAGTTTTCTGGCTTAATTGAAACAGATTGTTTTCGAACCACATCAGTTTTAAGTGCCTTTTCAATCACCTTGACTTGTTGGCGTTTCTGTTTCTTTTCCCTTTCTCTTACAAGTCGGGGATCTTGTTTTACAGAAACAGATCGCTTTTGGTGATTGCGTTCACGGGGATCATCATCCTTTGCTTTCAACTTATGAAGATACGGACAGTTTCGAATTATATGTCCAATTTCACCACATTCAAAACATGATCTTCGTTCAACAAACCCCGAAGTATCATGTGATCGTCTTGCCGATAATGATGAACTTTGTGATCTCGAGGTACTAGGTTTCGAACAGTTTGGATCATTTCTTTTCAACACTGTTGCTTGTTTAACAAAATCTAAGTTAGATTTGTTTTCAAAAGTTTCAATTTTGTCCGTTCCCTTTGATTTCACAAAGTTCACATTCTTGTTCTTCTTTTGATTCGGCTTCCTTTGACTTTGAGTCGATGCTTTTCCTTTTGGTTTGGTATGATTTTGCTGTTTTTGAACTGTTGGTAATTTCTGATTTCCATATTGTTTTCGAACTTCAGCCTTTGGAATAGGACACTGTGTTACTGTAACACGTGATCCTGTCTTTCCCAAAAACTTACTTGTTGAATTTTCAAAGACTTTACTGATTAATGATTGATTAACATTCTTAATAGGAAAATCTTTGTCTGAATAAATTTTATCATCACCAACAAGAGTGTACAGCAAATCCACACTTTCAGACTCTTTTGCAGACGTGGACTCGGTCGGAACAGTCTTAGCAGGTTTTGCGGGAGGATCACATAAAATATGATTCTCAAGAGGTATGTCCTCTTCGTTGATTGCCGCGTCAGACTTTGCTGAATCAGTATCATCAGATTCATCATCAGAAGAATCAGCATCCTCAATCACAACTGGAGGATCCTGATTTTGTTCAGCAGTTACAAATGTATCTGCTGACACATCTGAATCTGATGATACTTCCTTCTTGTATCCGAGTCCTGTTGCAAATTCCTCAACGTCTAAAGGAACAGATGGTTCAAAGAAAATTCTATCTTCCTCGTCAGGCATGGCATCATAATTGTTTCTCACGGGTGGTGGACATTTCTTATATCCAATGCATGTGACATCCCGTTTCTCTTTCTGAACATCAATGATGTGATCCAACACATAGCTAGAGCTCAAATAGCTGTCTAACTTAAGCTGGATCGCCTCACTTTCAGTTTTAACACAAGCCATCTCTTTTTGCATTATCTCAAGGCGAGTTATATACAAATTAATGTCAGTTTGTTTTCTGGAAACCATTTTTGTTAGCTCGGTTTTATCTTTCTTTAATTTCTCAATTACCGATTTAAACTCCTTTTCATGGTTTTCATAAAACATGTTGGCTTCAGTGCACTTCGAAAGATCCACGGTCAATTTCTGATTGTGGAGGAATGTCACATCATATTTCTCTTGCAAAGCCTCGTGTTTGCTTTGCAATTCACACCACTTATCATTCAACGAAACATGTTTGTCTTGCAAGTCAAACAGACTAGCTTGTAAAGCATCATGTTTGCCTTGCAACTCAGACATGTTTGCATCCAAATCAGCACATCTATCACTTAATCTAGCACAATTATCACAAATAGCAGCAGTGGGTTCATCGACACATACCTGACTTGATGAACTGTCGACATTAGCCATAAAGGCTGAATGGAGAGAAGACGAAGAATAAGCAGCTTGATCCACCAAAATAGATCTTCTATCAGTTCCTGCTGCAGCTTCCTCCAAAAGCTCATCAATATTTGCATCGACTGACGCACTTGATGTCTCATCCACATGATCATCACCTGAACTCGAGGATTCTTCATCTGAACTTCTACTATAACCAGAAGAGTCTTCATCCTCAGAAGAGTCACCACCATTGGCGGAAGATTCTCCACCACTGGCGTGATTTAAATCCTTCACGACCTCAGCAAAACAAGCTGTTCCATCTGGAGCATCATTTCCCAACTGGATTGACCAATCACAACCTTCATCTACTTGAACCACAAGTGCCTGGTTGGCATTTGATGGTCCCGCTTGGCTTTGGTTGTTGACAGGTATCAACGTACGCTCATTGTTCCTGTTCTGATTCTGCTGGTTGCCTTGATTTCTGAAAGGGTTCTGGTTCCCATGTTGAGCTGGCCTTGTACATTCCCTTTTAAAATGACCCCGTTCACCACAATTAAAGCACTTCACTGCCTGTTTATCGAACCCATACTTGGTGTCTTTCTTACTTTCCAAGCTGGTTCTGCCCGTTCTTTCCATGAAATCCTTTGCTCTCCTCACAGCACTCGCAAAGGCCCATTTGATATCCATCAAATCCATCTCTTCCTTATCAATCTGCTGATAGTCTTCTTGTGTCAGATTAATGTTGCCAATCTGACCTTCCACTAATCCACAGTATGCGCTCACCAAAGTGTTTAGCAGCTCCATGTGTTCCTTTGCTACTTCCACACTGACTTTAGAAAAGCTTGAGGTGTCGAGCCGCACTGTATTTGGCTTGGATTGCTGACCAGCAGATGATGTGCTTCCATAACATGCTTGTTGTTGAGCAGGAAGTGGATTCCCATACATGTCTGTTGTTGGAGGAGGCTTGACCGGAACTTGGATAGGATTGCCATACATATCTGTGCTAGACACAAACGCTGTTTGAATTGGAGCATGTGAAGAAGGTCTTGCAGGAGTATTAGGAGTTCCATAATACATCTCAGGATCATGTCGCACTTGTATTGCAGGAGCGCTAGGAGTTCCATAATACATCTCAGGATTCTGTGGCACTATGACCCTTTTCGCCTTAAGGGTTTCTTCCTGATTCTTATTCTCCAGGATTTGAACAAAGTCATTGAAGCTTGTTGTAGCCAATGTGCCATTGAGCTTCAGGATTTCCAAGAAATTACTCCATTGTGGTGGCAAAGCATCAGCAAACTTGGTGACAATTTCGATTGGAGTCGCTATCACTCCAAAAGTTCCCATTTCAGTCAACAAATGAGAAAATCGACTCGTCAAATCTCCCAAAGATTCTTTATCCATGCATGTAAACCCATCAAACTCTTTCTTGAGAAGACCTTGTCTTAATTAGCGAGTCGCTTCATTTCCTACACCTCTCGTCTTCAACGCATCCCATAATTTCTTTGTCGTTTTGAAGTTGACAAATTGATGGTAAATATCCTTGCTTAATGCCTGAGTAAGAATAGCATAAGCTTTCTTCTCTAAGTCATAGACCTTCTTCTAATCTTCCGTAAGATCGGCAAACGTAACCGCAGACGACGCGGCAACCTCTATTGTTTGATCGAAATCTGTGATGAAACGCAACCACAATTCTGTATTTTGTCCAAGGACGTATGTATGAAATCTGTCAGTCCATCCCGGATATTCGCTTAAGTGCATCAACTTTGGAGGCCGATTCAAACTTCCGGTTTCGCTCTCGCTTAAGAGAATGCTTTGAATACTTGGAGTTTGATTTGATACAAATGCCCACTGACCGGTAGAACTTGCATTAGCTTGTGAAGATGCCGGTGCGGAAGATTCGGCCCACGAAGGAGATAAACTCGTGTTTCTATACTTTCCGTTATCCGGAGACGGAGTACCATAATACATATCGGTATTTACCGGAGTACCCCAAACCGGATTCATTTTTTTATCAAGAAAAAGAATACCTGAAAATCACACCTCAAACAAACAGTTAAATACCTTCTTCAAACCTTCTGTTTAAAATTACAAGTGTCTCGACGAAACAAGTTTTCACGAAACTGGCCCAAATTTAATATCGACGAAACGGCCCAGATAGAAGCCCAATTCTGTTGTGCGAGCCCAGTATTCCACCCTGTTAATTCGCTGGACTCACTTAATTTCGCTGGTTTTTTTTTTTTTTTTTTTGTTAATTTCGCTGGTCTTATTAAGTTCGCAGGTTATGCTGCTGAATTTCGCTGCCTATTCTCGCTATTACGACGATCAGTAAAATCGCCAAAAAACCATAATAATCTCGCTGAGGACGATTACACGGTTACCAAAGTCGCCTTTGGATTTGAGTTCATCGGGTCAAGCAATTTCGCTGGTTACTGAAATATCAGGTCTCAAATTCGCTGATTTATTCTTGTGCGATTGAAATCAGTGACTGAATATGTCTTGTGCGAGTAGACAAACAGCCCAGTTCAATATTCAGCCCAATTCTTGAAGCCCAATGAGTCTTGTACAATCCAAACCAATTCTTGTACGATTGGGAGTAAAAGTCTTGTGCGACTGATACAAGTTGACTTGTTAACCTCCTGACACACAACAGACACTTCCTTTTTCAACTCAAACTTTCGGCTCACTCTATCCAAAATACCAACCAAATGATGGCTTGTAATATTTTAATCAACCAACAAATTCCAATGCACCAACAACTTGAATATTCAAATTTCAAAGGATTAAAACGTGAAAAATACCAAGAACACTTTGAATATCGGTTGAAG
This sequence comes from Helianthus tuberosus, assembly GCA_030545235.1. Lineage (NCBI taxonomy): Eukaryota > Viridiplantae > Streptophyta > Magnoliopsida > Asterales > Asteraceae > Helianthus > Helianthus tuberosus. Next base: position 11,898,218 of record CM060381.1, read on the forward strand.
ATATGAAGAACAAACCCAGAAATATGAATTTTCCGGCAAACCGACAACTTTCCGAAACCCGTTTTTGCTTGAAACTTCACTAAAAACCCACTTTTAACATGTGAAAATGATAAACAACAAGGTTTTTCTAAGAACTAACAACAAAATACCAGAATTTTCGAAGTTTTGAACTGATTTTTCAGAAAAATAAGAACTTCAAAAATCTGAAACACACCCGAAAGCAACTCGGTTTTAACAAGGAGAAGAGCCAAGGCTCTGATACCACTTGTAGGTCCGGCTAGGGGAGGATCTAGTCGCCTAATCCTTGTATACAAACCACCCCGGTTGTGCGGAATCCAACCGAGATGCAAACCGAGATCGAACACGACAAGAACACGAGATACAAGATCGAGACTCAACGATTAACACCAATGTATTAATACGTATGAAAAGTCAGTTACAAATCAATGTTTACAAATGTATTCTGTAAACTCTCTCTCAAAGCTCTCGGGTTCACACTTGTGCGATCCTTCTTGTCTGTCTTGTTCTCCGCCTTGTGTTCTGTCTTGTCTACCGAAATCACAAGTGATTTCGGTATTTATATATGTCCCACTTGTGCGATTGGACTTGGTCCACTTGTGCAATTGGTTATGGGGTTCGGCCCAAGAGAAGAGGCCCAATGAATCTGATTGGCCTATATACAACAACACATGCACGTACAAACTACATTTCTTCATGAGTTTGTATTTAGTCAACATGAGTGACATCATCATGACATCATCATGATGATGTCATGATGATGTGGCAGCGGGAACCGTTCTCGGCTCTCCGTGCTTCGCGTGTTGAACTCTGGGACGCACGACGGAGGAATGTCGTGACGTCGGGTGTTGGTGCACTTGTGTCTGTACTTTGTCTGTATTTTGTCATGATGTAAAACGATGTCTTTGTTAGTCCTGTAAGTTTGACCGAGTCAACCATCCTCCGATTTGACTTGGCCAAACAGTTAGAAATTTGTTTGAAAGTGTTAGACCCTAATTCGTATTTGACAAAAAGTCGCAGCGGAAATTCGTGCCATAAAATTTCTTTCATTATAAATACCTCAACTTATTTCAAATTTAACTTTAACATAAATCTTATTCATAAATCCGTCATCCTCTTATTTACTGATTAAAAACATAGCTTACGTTTTCTACATTTTACATTCAACGTCCCCGTACAATCTCTCTAGTGACTCGGTCTTCGATCTCTAATCCTCGTGATAATCGCTCATTATCCGTACAACCTGCATTACCACATACATTCAACACATTAGTATACAAGACATAAACAAGAATACAATACATGTACGCTTTCCATTCAGCTCCTCCCTCATTTTTAAGCATATCATTCGCGTATTCATTCTCTTGTGAGCCTTCAATAATATACCTGCGTAACACTCAATACATGCATGCATACACTCATACGTGTCTTCATATGTACATAAATACACACCTGCATACGTACATACATCCCTATGCCTTCACATATATACATACTATCATCCGCATCTTCATATATACATAAGTACGCTTCGTAAGTATCTACATTCATACATCTCTACATACATGCATACATTCATATATATCTTTATATAAAAACGTACATATCTTTCCTACAACTTACGTGCGTGCATACACTCATACATACTTTATACAATCCTGCATACATACTTACATACATACGTACATACATACACATTTGCATAGGTGCATACCTTTCCTACATCTTTACGTACATACATGCCATCATACGTATTTTCATATATACATAAATACGCATCTACATACACGTAACACATCTTGCATACCTCTCACATACTCATACGATATTTACATGGGACTTAAACTTTGATTTATAGCCCATAAATATCTAAGGATTGATGCGTGGTTAAAAACCGGTGCTCGTAATCATATAACTTTATGATTTCATATGAGTCATAGCTCTTGAACGACCTACTTTTAATTAGATTTGCGTTTATGCAGGTTTGACAAAGTTAAGGAGCTTTTCGGGAGCTTTACATGCTACCGGGTCGAAAACCGGAGCACCAGGACACGTTACGGGTCAACCGGAAACACCAGACGCGAAAAATAAAAGCTTACAAACAAGTGCCCGTCGCCGACGGGCTTCAAGCCGTCGGCGACGGGTTGTAGATATGCCCGTCGGGCCATTTAACCCGTCGGCAGTGTGTTAACCCGTCAGCAAAAAAAGTGGTTTTCCCTTGCCCGTCGGCGACGGGTCCCCTACCCGTCGGCGACGGCCTCTAGTTTTTGCAGTTTTCTGCAGATACGTTTCGTCGTCCGTACGCACCTAAACGCACGTAACTTTTGAACCGTTTACCCGTTTAACCTCCCGTTTCTTCCTACATGCTTGTAAATTCATATTCTATCATATGAACTTAAAATCCCCCATCCGGATTAAGGAAATTCCTAACTTATGCATTTACGCCTATATTTTCATTTTCGGACAATTTTACCCATTCTTGTTTTCATCACACAACTCATTTGTTTTAGCTCAAAACTTGCATGAACATTACTACCATGATACTTTTACATTGTCCGGAGTTTCGTACTTGGGGTTTCCACACCCGATCCCCGTTATGCGTTATTTCATTCATTTATTCGATTATACTAAAACCAACCAAGTCAAACAAAGTTTTATTCATGAAATTGCTTACCCATCAGTCATAACTTACAACTAAGTCCCTTGACTACTTATCCGTACCTCCGTTTACTAACTAGCGCACTTATGTGCAAATCATACACGTTACCCGGTTATCCTACCGTAACCCTTTACTACCCTTCATTCCGATATAACAACAATCCCATCTTTGATTCGTTATATTTACTTAACGAAAATCATCGATTCATAACCTCCATCCTTATAAATCCTCAATTATCATACTTTAGTTAACTAACACATATCTTTACATAAACAACTAAGAAGTGATTACGGAAATCACTTACCTCATGCATCCGTGTTCGCATCCGTTTCCACGCCTCTTCTTGACCCGTTAGCCTTTCGCGCTTGAGTCCATCTCCGCATGATTCCTATACTTTCATGTCATCGAAATCACGCTATCATTAGCATACTCTTTTGTACATGATAACAATCATATCAATCCCATATTTCACACTTAACTTTCATTAGTCACAACTAACAAGCATATGACATATAATCCAATTCATATCCTTTCACACTCATGAAATTCATCATGTAATCGCAAATAACGCATATTAACATAACATGTATCATACCACTTCCTATAATTCTACCTTTGTGACAACAAACCAAATCATGCTTCTTATGCGTAGTTGACCTTTTAAAAGTCAACAGTTAATCATACAAACTTTCGGCTTATCCTCATGTATCCGTATCATCATATCAACTACACGCATGGGGTGTACAATATCTTCCAGCATAGAGTACAAACTCCTAATACATGCTTCTACCATATCATCATAATTATTCAGATTTCCACATGAACTCCATCTAAAACACACTTCACATATTAGTTAGCTAACAACTACTTCATTATCATTTTCTAAAACTTATTTACTCACAACTTGCATATAATTCCCCATTTAATTGTCACTTAATCATTTCATCAAACACTTGGTGTGCGTACACCTTTCAATGCACAATTTACAACTAACTTATGCATGATCTTCCAACTTCATGTATCATTCATCAAATACTTCCTACTAATCATAAAGTATCATTCACACATAAACATCAACACCATATTTCTTTCAATTCATCTAACAATAGTTCATCATAACACAACATAATTCATGAATATTCAACAAGAATTGGACATGATGAACACCCATGTCACCCTAATCACCCACTAGTGGGTTTACATCCTTAAACATCAAATTAGTCAAAATTATGCATAATACATGTTCCCTATGATGATGTTAACACATAATCATGCTTAATTTCATACAATTTCGTGGATTGATCATAACCCACTCCTTACAATATCATCAAATCTTAAATTACAACTTACCACATGTTTGCTAGGGCTAGATTATCAAGAAAACGAGTTCATGCATCGGATTTGAGACTAATCTCCTTGTCAATTTGAAGCTTCTTGTGATCTAGGGTTTACACCCATTCTTTCTTCCTCCTGCTTCAACTCACGCACACACACCCAGTGTGTGTGAGAATTCTTGTTTTAATAAAACTCATACTCAATTTTGGCAATCTTAGTCCCTCATGTTCCCTCTCTTATTTATAATTGGCACAACTCTTGTTCTCTAATTGTTTCTACCATACTTTTTAACTAGGATAAATAACCTAGTTATTATTTCTTGATGTACCATATTAGAACATTTAACGAGTATAGACATTCGGGTTTTGGGGTGTTACAGAAAGATGTCTGTGTCGAAGGATGTGTCATCGAAGGATTGTTCAGATCCTTCGATGAGCTCGAAACATAAACCTTCGATGGATGAGCTCGAAGGATATCTCGAAGGATATCATCCTTCGAGGTATATGTGATCCTTCGATGTGTTTCAGGTCGATAGATGATCTTTCGATCAGTCTATCTGATCCTTCGACCAGACCTGCTGTGACGGGTATATATACCCATGTTGTGTGTTCATTTCAGTAAGACACTAGATAGACAAAAGGAGAGCTAAGAAAACAGAGAGAGCATTCTGTTGAGAGAACACACACACGAGAGAGAGAGTTTACAGAATACATTTGTAAACCTTGTGCTGTAACCGAACCTTTCATACGCATTAATACAAGTGGTGTTAATCGGTGAAGATTGTGTGTTGTGTTTGTGCTTGTTTTCTCGTATAAACTCCCGGTTTGCATGCTAGCTTGGATTCCGCACTCGCTAGTGTGTTAGATATAACAAGGATTAGGTTGCACCTCAACCTCCGAGGGACCTACAAGTGGTATCAGAGCCGTGGCTCTTTTCCTTGTTAAAAACCGGGGTTTTTACTAGACTTTGGAGTGTTTTGGACAAAAACTCTCTTGGTTTTTGCAGCCGTTTTCTGTGTTTTTCTCGCGTTTTCAGTTGTTAAAACGTGTTCTAAACTTATCGGGTGTGTTAAAGGAAGGGTTGGGTAACTTAAAAACTTGTTTTTAAGAATTTTTGGTCATCTCCGGCCAAATTCCGGCCTACTCCGGTTACCGGTTTCTGGGTAGATCTTTCGATTTTTAATATATTTTATTGTTCAAATTGCATGCAGAAGATATGGTCTGACCATACTTTCTGCCTTCTGCCGAAAGTTTCTACCAACCCATCAACTTTTCACCAACCTGTCACTCTTTTGTCAACTGTGTCAGTACCGATCGAAGGATATCCTTCGAAGTCGAAAGATCATCTTTCGATCAAAGGAAGTTCGACAGATTATCATCCTTCGAACATCCTTCGAAATCTGTGACTTATCCTTCGATCCAGGGAATCTTTTCGAAGCATACATCTTTCGGTCTACAGTTCTTTTTCGAAAGATAAGGATCCTTCGTTTGGAGAATCTTTCGAAATCATTGTTCGAAATTCAACAGTGATCTTTCGAACACTGTTGATCCTTCGAACAAGTCTTGATCCTTCGATCCTTAGTCTGTTTATGTTTAACAAATTTGTGATTTTCAGGTATTATTTTTCTTGATCAAAAATGAATTCGATGTGGGGTGTTCCGATAAATACAGAAATGTATTTTGGTACTCCGACTCCGGATTCATCTTCGCAAGCTAATGCTATATCTACCGGTCAATGGGCATTCGTATCAAATCAAACTCCAAGTGTTCAAAGCATTCTCTTAAGCGAGAGCGAAACCGGAAGTTTGAATCGGCCTCCAAAGTTGATGCACTTAAGTGAATATCCGGGATGGTTTGATAGATTTCATACATACGTCCTTGGTCAAAATACAGAATTGTGGTTGCGTTTCATCACAGATTTTGATCAAACAATAGAGGTTGCCGCTTCATCTGCTGCTACGTTTGCAGATCTTACGGAAGATCAGAAGAAGGTCTATGATTTGGAAAAGAAGGCATATGCCATTCTTACTCAGGCGTTAAGTAAAGATATTTATCATCAATTTGTCAGTCACAAGACAACGAAGAGGTTGTGGGACGCATTGAAAACAAGGGGCGTAGGAAATGAAGCGACACGTCAATTGAGAAAAGACCTGCTAAAGAAAGAGTTTGATGGTTTTACTTGCATGCAGAATGAATCCTTAGGAGATTTGACAAGTCGATTTAATCATTTGCTGACTGAATTGGCAAATATTGGGGTTGTAACAACTTCAGCAGAGATAGTGAAGAAGTTTGCAGATGCACTGCCACCTCAATGGAATAATTTCTTAGAAATCATGAAGTACAATGGCACTTTGGATACAACAAACTTCAGTGACTTTGCTCAACTCCTGGAAAACAAGAATCAGGAAGAAACCCTCAAGGCGAAAAGAGTTCCAGTGCCACAAAATCCTGAAATGTATTATGGAACTTCTAGCACTTCTACAAAACCTTCTTCACACGCTCCAATTCAAACAACATTTGTGTCTAGCACTAGCTTGTATGGCACTCCTCCTCCAACAACAGACATGTATGGAAATCCGCTTAATCCAGTTCCTCAACCAGTGCCACAACAGCAAAGCCAACAACCTATCAGAGCAACAGAAATGTATGGGAATCCTCTTCCTCCTCAGCAGCAAGCATGTTATGGAAGTACATCATCTGCTGATCAGCAGTCAAAGCCAAATACAGTACGGCTCGACACCTCAAGCTTTTCTAAAGTTAGTGTGGAAGTAGCAAAGGAACACATGGAGCTGCTAAACACTTTGGTGAGCGCATACTGTGGATTAGTTGAAGGTCAGATTGGCAACATTAATCTGACACAAGAAGACTATCAGCAGATCGATAAAGAGGAGATGGAGATGATGGACATCAAGTGGGCCTTTGCCAGTGCTGTTAGGCGAGCAAAGGATTTCATGGAAAGAACGGGCAGAACCAGCTTGGAAAGCAAGAAAGACACCAAGTATGGGTTTGATAAGCAAGCTGTAAAGTGCTTCAATTGTGGTGAACGTGGTCATTTCAAACGTGAATGTACGAGGCCATCTCAACATGGAAACCAAAATCCTTTCAGAGGTCAAGGCAACAGGGCAAATCAGAACCAAGGAAGGAACAATGAGCGAACATTGGTGCCTGTCAACAACCAGAGTCAAGCAGGACCATCTAATGCCAACCAGGCACTTGTGGTTCAAGTAGATAAAGGATGTGATTGGTCAATCCAGTTGGGAAATGATGCTCCAGATGGAACAGCTTGTTTTGCAGAGATCGTGAAGGATTTAAATCACGCCAGTGGTGGAGAATCTTCCGCCAATGGTGGTGACTCTTCTGAGGATGAAGACTCTTCTGGTTATAGTAGAAGTTCAGATGAAGAATCCTCGAGTTCAGGCGATGATCATGTGGATGAGACATCAAGTGCGTCAGTCGATGCTAATATTGATGAGCTATTGGGAGAAGCTGCAGCAGAAACTCAAAGAAGATCTATTTTGGTGGATCAAGCTGCTTATTCTTCGTCTTCTCTCCATTCAGCCTTTATGGCTAATGTCGACAGTTCATCAAGTCAGGTATGTGTCGATGAACCCACTTCTGTTAGCTGTGATAACTGTGATAGTTTGCATGTTAAAAGTGCTGATTTAGAAGCAAACATGTCTGAGTTGCAAGGCAAACATTATGCTTTACAAGCTAGTTTGTTTGACTTGCAAGACAAACATGTTTCATTGAATGATAAGTGGTGTGAATTGCAAAGCAAACACGAGGCTTTGCAGGAGAAATATGATGTGACATTTATCCACAATCAGAAATTAACCGTGGATCTTTCTAAATGCACAGAAGCCAACATGTTTTATGAAAACCATGAAAAGGAGTTTAAATCGGTAATTGAAAAATTAAAGAAAGATAAAACCGAGTTAACTAAAATGGTTTCCAGAAAACAAACTGACATTAATTTGTATATAACTCGTCTTGAGGTAATGCAAAAGGAAATGGCTTGTGTGAAAACTGAAAGTGAGGCGATTCAACTTAAGCTAGACAGTTATTTGAGTTCTAGCTATGTGTTGGATCACATCATTGATGTACAGAAAGAGAAACGGGATGTCACATGCATAGGCTACAAGAAATGTCCACCACCCGTGAGAAACAATTATGATGCCATGCCTGACGAGGAAGATAGAACTTTCTTTGTACCATCTGTTCCTCTAGACGTTAAGGAATTTGTAGCTGGACTCGGATACAAGAAAGAGGTATCATCAGATTCAGATGTGTCAGCAGATACATGTGTGTCTTCTGCCGAACCAAATCAGGTTCCTCCAGTTGTGATATACAGTGAGGATTCTGATTCGTCTGATGATGAGTCTGATGATACTGATTCAGCAAAGTCTGATGCGGTGATAAAAGAAGAGGACATACCTCTTGAGAATCATATTCTATGTGATCCTCCTCCAAAACCCGCTAAGACTGTTGCAATTGAGTCCTCGTCTGCAAAAGAGTCGGAGAGTGTGGATTTGCTGTACACTCTTGTTGGTGATGATAAAATTTATTCAGACAAAGATTTTCCTATTAAAAATGTTAATCAATCTTTAATCAGTAAAGTCTTTGAAAATTCGACAAACAAGTTTTTGGGAAAGACAGGATCACATGTTACTGTAACACAGTGCCCTCCTATCCCAAAGGCCGAAGTTCGAAAACAATTTGGCAATAAAAAATTACCAACAGTGCAACAAAAACAGCAAAATCATACCAAACCAAAAGGAAAAGCACCGACTCAAACTCAAAGGAAGCCGAATCAAAAGAAGAAAAAGAATGTGAACTTTGTGAAGTCTAAGGGAACGGACAAAATTGCAACGTTTGAAAATCAATCTAACTTAGATTTTGTCAAGAAAGCAACAATGATGAAAAGGAATGAACCAAGTTGTTCGAAACCTAGTACCTCGAGATCACAAAGTTCATCTTCATCATCGGCAAGACGACCACATGATACTTCGGGGTTTGTTGAACGAAGAACATGTTTTGAATGTGGTACAATTGGGCATATCATTCGAAATTGCCCGTATCTTCATAAATTAAAAGCCAAAGAAGATGATCCCCGTGACAAAACTGACCGCAAACGATCTGTTTCTGTAAAACAAGATCCCCGCCTTGTAAAAGAAAGGGAAAAGAAACAGAAACGTCAACAGGTCAAGAAAATTGAAAATGCAATTAAAACCGATGTGGTTAACAAACCATCTGTTTCTGTCAAACCAGAAAATTCAAAAACTTCTGTTAACCATGAAGTTAAAATTTTAAAGAATGACACTGGTAAACCAAAACAGACCTGGAAACCAAAAACGGTTAAAAATTCAGGGGGACCGTCACAATTTTCAAATCATCAAAGAATAGAAGTTATTGTTATTGATGAAAATGGAAGACCCAAGACCACAATGGCTTGGGTCCCCATCTCCAACTAATTATGTGAGTTCATGTGCAGGGTGTTCCAGGAGGAACTATCAGTAGTCATTGGATTGTTGATAGTGGGGCATCCAGGCACATGACAGGCGACATGAAGCTTCTCTACGACGTCAAATCTATTAGAGGAGGTTATGTTGCTTTTGCTAGAGATAAAGGCGGATATATTACGGGTGAAGGAATGATTTCCAATGGGGTTGTTAGCTTTGATAAGATCAACTTTGTACAACAACTTGATCACAATCTTCTCAGTGTTTCTCAAATTTGTGATAAGCAGTTCTCAGTACACTTTGATGCAAATGGATGTTATGTGCTGAAACCCGGCTTCAAAATTCCGAAAGAATGGATTCTCTTGTCGGCTCCAAGGATAAATGATCTGTATGTCCTTGATATGAGCCAAGCTATTACTACGTCTGCACAAGCAACTTGTTTCGTTTCCAAAGCCACAGAAAAAGACTCAATCTCTTGGCACAGACGAATGGGTCACATTCACTTACGCAAAATGAATCATTTGGTGTCAAATGAATTGGTGAATGGTGTTCCTCTTAAAAACTTTCATCTTCAAGACATCTGTGTCTCGTGCCAGAAAGGAAAACAAACGAAGAAGCGACATCCTTCAAAGAAAATCAACACGGTGGCTGTTCCTCTTGAACGTTTGCACATGGATTTGTTCGGTCCTGTCAAGCACAAAAGTATTAGGAATGATCAATACTGCCTTGTGATAACTGATGATTATTCAAGATTTTCTTGGGTGGCGTTCATGGCACATAAGAGTGAAACCTTCGGTATTATCAAAAACTTGATCATTCAGATTGAGAATCTATATAAGTTGAAGGTTAGGCGGATACGTAGCGACAATGGTACTGAATTCAAAAATCATGCCATGGCGGAGTTTTGCACTTCAAAAGGTATTCTTCACGAATTTAGTGCAGCTTACACTCCTCAACAGAATGGCGTCGCTGAACGTAAGAACCGCACATTGATCGAGACTGCTAGGACTATGTTGGTAGAGTCACAGTTGCCGATTCCCTTCTGGACTGAAGCTGTGGCCTCTGCATGTTATACGTTGAACCGAGTCCTTACAGTCAAAAGGCACAACAAGACCTGCTTTGAGCTTATTAACAAACGGAAACCAGATTTGTCATATCTTGAACCGTTTGGAGCTCCGTGCACAATAATCGATCCTAATGGAAAGTTTGGGGCAAGAGCCATTGAGGGATACTTTCTTGGGTATTCCACCCCAAACTTAAGAGTCTGGAATCTAGAGACTAAAAAGGTCGAGGAATGGTCTGAAGTCAGAGTACAAAGGCACACTTTACCAGTCAGAAATCCAGGTCAGCCTTGGATGTTTGAGTACGATGACTTTTTCAATTCGATCAATGTTGAAGCAGTTGAAGAAAATGCTGCAGCAAGGATGTTTTTCGAGAGTGACAATGCAACAGATTCACCGTTGGTTCGTCCCATTATTGTCAATCAAGAACCATCTTCAGTGAACAATAATGCTCTCGACAATGAGGATTTTCACGATGCTATCGAATTGAACGAATCTTCAGAGGATGATGAATTTCTCGATGCAGATCAAGAAGCTCCAATAACAGCAGTTCATGGTACTTCAGAGGGTACTCCTCCAGTGGGCGTCCCTGGAACAGCTGAAGCTACTGCATCATCCTCTTCGTCAATTCCGGGCATTGAATTGGTTGTTGATCTCAATCTCAACAATCTGGGTACAAACATTCCAGTTCAAGATAATGCAGAAACAAGGATTCACAATACCCATCCTCAACAAAACATCATCGGAAATGTACAAAGTGGCGTTCAAACAAGAAACATGTTGCGAAACAACAACAATGCAGGCTTGTATGCAACTATCCGAGAATCTGGTCAGTAAAATGATTGGTCTTTCGCGTGTTATGTCTCACAGGAAGAGCCAAGAACTTGGAAAGAAGCTTTGAAGGATAGCTCTTGGGTTGAAGCGATGCAGGAAGAGCTGCAACAGTTCCAGAATCTTGGTGTCTGGAAGCTCGTAGAGAAACCTGCTGGTTACAAGAAGATTGGTACTCGTTGGGTGTTCAAATGCAAAAAGGATGACCGTGGAATCGTTATTCGAAACAAAGCAAGATTAGTCGTTCAAGGTTTTCGTCAGATTGAAGGGATCGACTACAACGAAGTGTATGCACCTGTTGCACGACTAGAAGCAATTCGGATCTTTCTGGCTTATGCCTCATTCAAAGGCTTCAAGGTATACCAGATGGACGTGAAAAGTGCATTCTTACATGGTGTGGTAGAAGAAGAGGTGTACGTCGAACAGCCTCCAGGTTTTGAAGATCCTATCCATCCCGATCGGGTTTGGTTGCTCAACAAAGCTCTCTATGGTCTACATCAAGCACCGCGAGCTTGGTACGCAACCTTATCTAATTATCTGCTGGAGAATGGATTTCGCAGAGGTCTTATCGATTGTACTCTTTTCATCAAAGAACAAGATGGAGATCTTCAACTGGTTCAGGTATACGTTGATGATATTATATTTGGTTCTACTAATGATGTTATGTGTAGGAATTTCGAGCGCATTATGCAGGATAAATTCGAGATGAGTGCTATGGGGGAAATGACTTTCTTTTTGGGCCTACAAGTACAACAAACCGAGTCTGGGATATTCATCCATCAGACTAAATATGTTGGTGACATCTTGAGCCGGTTCCAGATGTCTGATGCAACGCCCATCGGTACCCCATTGCCGCAAAATCACGGAATTACTCCAGACTTGAAGGGTGAAGCTGTTAGCCCCTCATACTACCGCGCGATGATCGGATCTCTTATGTATCTCACAGCATCAAGACCAGATATAATGTACCCAACGTGCCTGCTTGCCAGATATCAAGTCAACCCGAAGGCCTCACATCTTGCAGCTGTAAAAAGGATTTTTCGTTATTTGAAGGGTTGCCCTGACACCGGTCTATGGTACCCTAGGGATAATAACTTTGACTTGATCGCATTCAGTGATTCTGATTTTGGCGGATGCAAAATCGACGGCAAATCCACAACGGCTGGATGTCAGTTTTTGGGAAATCGCCTAGTCACATGGCAATGCAAGAAGCAGACGTGCGTCGCTACATCAACATGCGAAGCTGAATACATTGCTGCATCAAGTTGTTGCTCCCAAGTCCTATGGATCCAACAACAAATGCGCGACTACGGTTTTGAATTCCTAACTACTCCTATTTACGTTGATAATTCTGCTGCCTTACAGATCACTAGAAATCCTGTGCAGCATTCAAAGACTAAGCACATCGAAATTAAGTATCACTTCATACGTGATTGCTTTGAGAAAAGGCTAATCGATGTTGCTTATGTCCACACCGATGACCAACATGCCGACCTTTTTACCAAAGCATTTGACAAATCAAGATTTGACTTTTTATTACTGGTAAACGGCATTAAGGTCAAGCAAGAGTAAAACCAACATCGGAAAATCATTTTTGTATATACCTTTGTGTTTTAAATTTATCTTAGTTTATTGATTTTAGGGGGAGTAAATCCAAAATTTGAAAATCCAAAAACATCGAAAAATTTCAAAAACACAAAAACAATAGAAAAACCAAAAATGAGTTTCCTGGCGAGCAAAAGAGAAAATGATAGTACATCAGTGGTCTGTCTAAACCTCTTTAAACCTTAAATGAAAAACGATAAGCAGCTCTATATAAGATGTATCGGTAGGCTCACAATCATTTTAAAGTGTGCAGGGTGATATAAACTTAAATCGACTGAAGACCAGGTGGGAACCATTCATTGGCATATGGTCTTAGTACCGAAATTTCGTTTGAGAGATTGCCGAGGTTCTGAGATATTCGGTCTTTATGCTGCTTATCATCTGGGTATCATGGTTGTTTCTTTTACCGAAAAATAACGGGGACGCAAGTCTAGATCTTCCATGATACCATACATACGTGTACATACTGCATTCGACCTCAATAAGTGATAAACAATCACATGTCCAAACAAATAAGTGATAATATATCACATTTATCCGGGAGTCAAGTTCGTCTCTCTGCTGTACGAAAGTACTGACCTGTTCACGGACTTGCTCCTGTGCCCTCATGCATCGAAAATCAAGTTCCTCATCAATAAGTGATTCTATCACATAGGGCTTGTTTTCAAAACAAAATAAGTGAGAATCTCACATCATATACGGTCAAACAGATGATAATCGGTATACTCACCGGTAAGATGAACCCTCGTGCATACCTTGATACGGGAATGTGTCGTGATGTGGATGAACACCGGTCGGTAAGTATAAATTATACCTTAACGTATCCCCTCGCCATGATTACAAATGATAAGTTGAGCTTATGTGGACAACAATACCGATAATTGGACATAAACATCATTCACACATAAACATCAACACCATATTTCTTTCAATTCATCTAACAATAGTTCATCATAACACAACATAATTCATGAATATTCAACAAGAATTGGACATGATGAACACCCATGTCACCCTAATCACCCACTAGTGGGTTTACATCCTTAAACATCAAATTAGTCAAAATTATGCATAATACATGTTCCCTATGATGATGTTAACACATAATCATGCTTAATTTCATACAATTTCGTGGATTGATCATAACCCACTCCTTACAATATCATCAAATCTTAAATTACAACTTACCACATGTTTGCTAGGGCTAGATTATCAAGAAAACGAGTTCATGCATCGGATTTGAGACTAATCTCCTTGTCAATTTGAAGCTTCTTGTGATCTAGGGTTTACACCCATTCTTTCTTCCTCCTGCTTCAACTCACGCACACACACCCAGTGTGTGTGAGAATTCTTGTTTTAATAAAACTCATACTCAATTTTGGCAATCTTAGTCCCTCATGTTCCCTCTCTTATTTATAATTGGCACAACTCTTGTTCTCTAATTGTTTCTACCATACTTTTTAACTAGGATAAATAACCTAGTTATTATTTCTTGATGTACCATATTAGAACATTTAACGAGTATAGACATTCGGGTTTTGGGGTGTTACAGAAAGATGTCTGTGTCGAAGGATGTGTCATCGAAGGATTGTTCAGATCCTTCGATGAGCTCGAAACATAAACCTTCGATGGATGAGCTCGAAGGATATCTCGAAGGATATCATCCTTCGAGGTATATGTGATCCTTCGATGTGTTTCAGGTCGATAGATGATCTTTCGATCAGTCTATCTGATCCTTCGACCAGACCTGCTGTGACGGGTATATATACCCATGTTGTGTGTTCATTTCAGTAAGACACTAGATAGACAAAAGGAGAGCTAAGAAAACAGAGAGAGCATTCTGTTGAGAGAACACACACACGAGAGAGAGAGTTTACAGAATACATTTGTAAACCTTGTGCTGTAACCGAACCTTTCATACGCATTAATACAAGTGGTGTTAATCGGTGAAGATTGTGTGTTGTGTTTGTGCTTGTTTTCTCGTATAAACTCCCGGTTTGCATGCTAGCTTGGATTCCGCACTCGCTAGTGTGTTAGATATAACAAGGATTAGGTTGCACCTCAACCTCCGAGGGACCTACATCGGGCTTGAGCCGAACCTAACTGGGTCGAACCGAACCAAGTCGCGTCCACATAATATGTATCAACACATTCTACCTTGGTTAATGGTCGTCGGGGATCATCAACATTACACTGCTAACAACCTTAGTTCCACAACTCCAACAAAACAATTAAACCAAAAAATAAAAGAGAAAATTTATTATCAAGGATAGGATAGGTTAATAATATATTGATGTTTGCAGAAATCCAAAAAAGATCTATAGTTGCACCAATGTTGCCTTAGAAGAATGTTCCTTTTATCATAAAATTTGGTTTCAGTTTTACTTTATATGATCTGCATGCATGCATCCATGTTTAGTCTCTTATCCAACAGGGTTTTGTTTTGTGTAGAAAGAAATTTTTGTTGGTTTTTAACATTGAGTGAGTTTATGCAACTTATTACGTGTTTGAGTCGTTTGACTTCTTGGCTCATTATCAAGTTGCGTATACCCTTATCCTTGTTTTTTTTACTAAGCTAGTAAGAAAAGACATCAAACACGTATTTTTATTAAATCGATTCCCAATGGCTCTTCTTCTATCAGTCTCCCGGCGTTTCATGTCGAAATTACAAGAATTCCCTTCGATTCATCATCGTTGTTTTCTGTCAAAAGGTATCTATCTATCATTCGATTCTTTGTTGACGTAACTGACTTCGTGTGTACTAGAAACCCTAATGATTCTTTGTTATCGCTTGTAGATGAAACCCTAGCTAATCAATGATTCATCATATAACTAACCTAATCGATTTATATGATAATCAGTGGCGGACCCAGAAATTATTTGCTGGGGGTGCGAATGAGGTGTTTAACCATATTTTCAAGGGGTGCGGTCGGGTTTTTTTTGCCTAAAATATACACTATTTATTTTTTTCAAGGGTTGCGGCCACCCACCCTGGCCAAAGGGTAGGTCCGCCCCTGATGATAATGAACATTTTGATTGATTTTTTTTATATATAATTTTTTTGGGGGGACAAACTTCAAATCACTTCATTAACCAAAACAAGAAATTACAAACAAATGGCACAACAGGCAATTGCAAAACCTATCCTATTGAAAACCAAGCGACTCTTAAGGGTCGAGAAATTATTATTCATGACCCGCTGAACCCTGTTCAGAAATTACTTGTCGTCTAAATGTATTTAACCTAATGGATTCTTGATCTACTGAGTTCGTTTGTTTGTCTATTGTTGTTGTTATAACTGAAAAGCTTGGAACTTGAATAATGCAGCAGCAACAGCATCATTCTCCACCACGGCCAACGCCTCTGAGGATGAACTCAAGGCTATGTACGAGAAATACCTGATTGACTTTGGCAAAAACCGACTACATGCCCCCGGAAGAGAAGGAGCAGAGGTTTGAGATTTTTAAAGAAAATCTCAAGTTTATACAAGACTACAACTCCACTCTTCCTTTCGACAAGGTAGGACTCACCTCTGTCACAGATGCCTTCCCGCATGAGGTTAGCGGTTTGGTCATCTCACCTGAGGACTTATCGGGCACAGGGCCTTTGCCTCCAACCAACGGCGATAAACTTTTACCAGCTTATTTGAAGTTCCCGCAACCACAACATCCTCCGTTTGTCTTTTTGGAGGGGGACCAATGGGACTACTATGTCCCCTCCAAAGATGAAGAAGAAAACCGCGGTTAGTTAGTTATTTCAAATTCCATCAATAGTTTTGATGATACTTTATTTGGTTTTTTACCTTAAAAAAAACATTAAATTTTAAGTCAACGGTCCGTCCTACATACATGAGCTAAAACCATTCTACCTTGGTTAATGGTCGTCGGGGATCATCAACATTACACTGCTAACAACCTTAGTTCCACAACTCCAACAAAACAATTAAACCAAAAAATAAAAGAGAAAATTTATTATCAAGGATAGGATAGGTTAATAATATATTGATGTTTGCAGAAATCCAAAAAAGATCTATAGTTGCACCAATGTTGCCTTAGAAGAATGTTCCTTTTATCATAAAATTTGGTTTCAGTTTTACTTTATATGATCTGCATGCATGCATCCATGTTTAGTCTCTTATCCAACAGGGTTTTGTTTTGTGTAGAAAGAAATTTTTGTTGGTTTTTAACATTGAGTGAGTTTATGCAACTTATTACGTGTTTGAGTCGTTTGACTTCTTGGCTCATTATCAAGTTGCGTATACCCTTATCCTTGTTTTTTTTACTAAGCTAGTAAGAAAAGACATCAAACAAGTATTTTTATTAAATCGATTCCCAATGGCTCTTCTTCTATCAGTCTCCCGGCGTTTCATGTCGAAATTACAAGAATTCCCTTCGATTCATCATCGTTGTTTTCTGTCAAAAGGTATCTATCTATCATTCGATTCTTTGTTGACGTAACTGACTTCGTGTGTACTAGAAACCCTAATGATTCTTTGTTATCGCTTGTAGATGAAACCCTAGCTAATCAATGATTCATCATATAACTAACCTAATCGATTTATATGATAATCAGTGGCGGACCCAGAAATTATTTGCTGGGGGTGCGAATGAGGTGTTTAACCATATTTTCAAGGGGTGCGGTCGGGTTTTTTTTGCCTAAAATATACACTAATTTATTTTTTTCAAGGGGTGCGGCCACCCACCCTGGCCAAAGGGTAGGTCCGCCCCTGATGATAATGAACATTTTGATTGATTTTTTTTATATATAATTTTTTTGGGGGGACAAACTTCAAATCACTTCATTAACCAAAACAAGAAATTACAAACAAATGGCAGGTAAACAGGCAATTGCAAAACCTATCCTATTGAAAACCAAGCGACTCTTAAGGGTCGAGAAATTATTATTCATGACCCGCTGAACCCTGTTCAGAAATTACTTGTCGTCTAAATGTATTTAACCTAATGGATTCTTGATCTACTGAGTTCGTTTGTTTGTCTATTGTTGTTGTCATAACTGAAAAGCTTGGAACTTGAATAATGCAGCAGCAACAGCATCATTCTCCACCACGGCCAACGCCTCTGAGGATGAACTCAAGGCTATGTACGAGAAATACCTGATTGACTTTGGCAAAACCGACTACATGCCCCCGGAAGAGAAGGAGCAGAGGTTTGAGATTTTTAAAGAAAATCTCAAGTTTATACAAGACTACAACTCCACTCTTCCTTTCGACAAGGTAGGACTCACCTCTGTCACAGATGCCTTCCCGCATGAGGTTAGCGGTTTGGTCATCTCACCTGAGGACTTATCGGGCACAGGGCCTTTGCCTCCAACCAACGGCGATAAACTTTTACCAGCTTATTTGAAGTTCCCGCAACCACAACATCCTCCGTTTGTCTTTTTGGAGGGGGACCAATGGGACTACTATGTCCCCTCCAAAGATGAAGAAGAAAACCGTGGTTAGTTAGTTATTTCAAATTCCATCAATAGTTTTGATGATACTTTATTTGGTTTTTTACCTTAAAAAAAACATTAAATTTTAAGTCAACGGTCCGTCCTACATACATGAGCTAAAACCATTCTACCTTGGTTAATGGTCGTCGGGGATCATCAACATTACACTGCTAACAACCTTAGTTCCACAACTCCAACAAAACAATTAAACCAAAAAATAAAAGAGAAAATTTATTATCAAGGATAGGATAGGTTAATAATATATTGATGTTTGCAGAAATCCAAAAAAGATCTATAGTTGCACCAATGTTGCCTTAGAAGAATGTTCCTTTTATCATAAAATTTGGTTTCAGTTTTACTTTATATGATCTGCATGCATGCCATCCATGTTTAGTCTCTTATCCAACAGGGTTTTTTTTGTGTAGAAAGAAATTTTTGTTGGTTTTTAACATTGAGTGAGTTTATGCAACTTATTACGTGTTTGAGTCGTTTGACTTCTTGGCTCATTATCAAGTTGCGTATACCCTTATCCTTGTTTTTTTTACTAAGCTAGTAAGAAAAGACATCAAACAAGTATTTTTATTAAATCGATTCCCAATGGCTCTTCTTCTATCAGTCTCCCGGCGTTTCATGTCGAAATTACAAGAATTCCCTTCGATTCATCATCGTTGTTTTCTGTCAAAAGGTATCTATCTATCATTCGATTCTTTGTTGACGTAACTGACTTCGTGTGTACTAGAAACCCTAATGATTCTTTGTTATCGCTTGTAGATGAAACCCTAGCTAATCAATGATTCATCATATAACTAACCTAATCGATTTATATGATAATCAGTGGCGGACCCAGATATTATTTGCTGGGGGTGCGAATGAGGTGTTTAACCATATTTTCAAGGGGTGCTGTTGGTGCACTTGTGTCTGTACTTTGTCTGTATTTTGTCATGATGTAAAACGATGTCGTTGTTAGTCCTGTAAGTTTGACCAAGTCAACCATCCTCCGGTTTGACTTAGCCAAACATATTGAACATTGGTTGAAAGATGTTTGGGTCGAAGGATGTGTCATCGAAGGATGTGTCATCGAAGGATAGTTTAGATCCTTCGATGAGCTCGAAAGATAAGCCTTCGATTGATGGACCTCGAAAGATGTCATCCTTCGAGGTACATGTTGATCCTTCGAGCTGTTTCAGATCGATAGATGATCTTTCGATCATCTATCTGATCCTTCGACCAGACATGCTGTGTTCGGGTATATATACCCATGCATTGTGTTCACTTCTTAGAGAGACAGTGAGACAGAAAAATAGACAGACAGAATAGAGAGGTGAAAGTGTGAGAGCATTCTGTTCAGACCACACACACACGAGAGTTAGAGAGAGTTTGCAAAACACATTTGTAAACATTGAGCTTGTAACCGAACCTTTCATACGTATTAATACAAGTGGTGTTAATCGGTGAAGACTTGTGTGTTGTGTTTGTGCTTGTTCTTTCTCGGTTTGCATGCTAGCTTGGATTCCGCACTCGCTAGTGTGTTAGATATAACAAGGAATAGGTTAAACCTCAACCTCCGAGGGACCTACAAGTGGTATCAGAGCCGTGGCTCTTTTCCTTGTTAAAAACCGGGTTTATACAAGTGTTTGGAGTGTTTTGGACAAAAACTCACGTGGTTTGGCAGCCGTTTTTACTGTTTTTCTCGCTTTTCTTGACGTTAAAACGGTTCTAAACTTATCGGGTGTGTTATGGGAAGGCTTGGGTAACTTAAAAAACTGTTTTTAAGTGGTTTTGGTATTTTCCGGCCAAAATTCCGGCTTACTCCGGTGACCGGTTTCTGGATAAGATATAATATTTTATTGTTCAAATTGCATGCAGAAGATATGGTCTGACCATACCTTCTGCCTTCTGCCGAAAGTTTCTACCAACCCATCAACTTTTCACCAACCTGTCACTTCTCACGTCAACTGTGTCAGAGCTCATCGAAAGATATCCTTCGAAGTCGAAAGATCATCTTTCGATCAAGGAGGTTCGACAGATACCCATCCTTCGAACATCTTTCGAAGTCAGTGAGTTATCTTTCGAGCCAAGGAATCTTTTCGAAGGATATATTTTTCGAGCTACTGTTACATTTCGAAAGATAAGGATCCTTCATCTTGGAGAATCTTTCGAAGTCATTGTTCGAAATTCAACAGTGATCTTTCGAACACTGTTGATCCTTCGAACAAGTGTCTATCTTTCATACAAGTGTTTATCTTTCGATCCTTATTTGTTTAAGTTTAACAAGTTTGTGTTTTTCAGTGTCTTTCGATCTCAGATCCTTCGGCTGGTTAGTGTAACAATTTTTTTTCTTGATCAAAAATGAATTCGATGTGGGGTATTCCGGTAAATGCAGAGATGTATTTTGGTACTCCGACTCCGGATTCGGGTTCTCAAGCTAATGCTACATCTACCGGTCAATGGGCATTCGTATCAAATCAAGCTCCAAGTGTTCAAAGCATTTTGCTAAGCGAAAGTGAAACGGGAAGTTTGAATAGGCCTCCAAAGTTGATGCATTTAAGTGAATATCCGAGATGGTTTGATAGATTTCATACATACGTCCTTGGTCAAAATACAGAATTGTGGTTGCGTTTCATCACAGATTTTGATCAAACAATAGAGGTTGCCGCTTCATCTGCTGCTACGTTTGCAGATCTTATGGAAGATCAGAAGAAGGTCTATGATTTGGAAAAGAAGGCATATGCCATTCTTACTCAGGCGTTAAGTAAAGATATTTATCATCAATTTGTCAGTCACAAGACAACGAAGAGGTTGTGGGACGCATTGAAAACAAGGGGCGTAGGAAATGAAGCGACACGTCAATTGAGAAAAGACCTGCTAAAGAAAGAGTTTGATGGTTTTACTTGTATGCAGAATGAACCTTTAGGAGATTTGACAAGTCGATTTAATCATTTGCTGACTGAATTGGCAAATATTGGGGTTGTAACAACTTCAGCAGAGATAGTGAAGAAGTTTGCAGATGCACTGCCACCTCAATGGAATAATTTCTTAGAAATCATGAAGTACAATGGCACTTTGGATACAACAAACTTCAGTGACTTTGCTCAACTCCTGGAAAACAAGAATCAGGAAGAAACTCTCAAGGCGAAAAGAGTTCCAGTGCCACAAAATCCTGAAATGTATTATGGAACTTCTAGCACTTCTACAAAACCTTCTTCACACGCTCCAATTCAAACAGCATTTGTGTCTAGCACTAGCTTGTATGGCACTCCTCCTCCAACAACAGACATGTATGGAAATCCGCTTAATCCAGTTCCTCAACCAGTGCCACAACAGCAGCAAAGCCAACAACCTATCAGAGCAACAGACATGTATGGGAATCCTCTTCCTCCTCAGCAGCAAGCATGTTATGGAAGTACATCATCTGCTGATCAGCAGTCAAAGCCAAATACAGTACGGCTCGACACCTCAAGCTTTTCTAAAGTTAGTGTGGAAGTAGCAAAGGAACACATGGAGCTGCTAAACACTTTGGTGAGCGCATACTGTGGATTAGTTGAAGGTCAGATTGGCAACATTAATCTGACACAAGAAGACTATCGGCAGATCGATAAAGAGGAGATGGAGATGATGGACATCAAGTGGGCCTTTGCCAGTGCTGTTAGGCGAGCAAAGGATTTCATGGAAAGAACGGGCAGAACCAGCTTGGAAAGCAAGAAAGACACCAAGTATGGGTTTGATAAGCAAGCTGTAAAGTGCTTCAATTGTGGTGAACGTGGTCATTTCAAACGTGAATGTACGAGGCCATCTCAACATGGAAACCAAAATCCTTTCAGAGGTCAAGGCAACAGGGCAAATCAGAACCAAGGAAGGAACAATGAGCGAACATTGGTGCCTGTCAACAACCAGAGTCAAGCAGGACCATCTAATGCCAACCAGGCACTTGTGGTTCAAGTAGATGAAGGATGTGATTGGTCAATCCAGTTGGGAAATGATGCTCCAGATGGAACAGCTTGTTTTGCTGAAATTGTCAAGGATTTAAATCACGCCAGTGGTGGAGAATCTTCCGCCAATGGTGGTGACTCTTCTGAGGATGAAGACTCTTCTGGTTATAGTAGAAGTTCAGATGAAGAATCCTCGAGTTCAGGCGATGATCATGTGGATGAGACATCAAGTGCGTCAGTCGATGCTAATATTGATGAGCTATTGGGAGAAGCTGCAGCAGAAACTCAAAGAAGATCTATTTTGGTGGATCAAGCTGCTTATTCTTCGTCTTCTCTCCATTCAGCCTTTATGGCTAATGTCGACAGTTCATCAAGTCAGGTATGTGTCGATGAACCCACTTCTGTTAGCTGTGATAACTGTGATAGATTAAGTGTTAAATGTGCTGATTTAGAGGCAAACATGTCTGAGTTGCAAGGCAAACATGATGCTGTACAAGCTAGTTTGTTTGACTTGCAAGACAAACATGTTTCATTGAATGATAAGTGGTGTGAATTGCAAAGCAAACACGAGGCTTTGCAGGAGAAATATGATGTGACATTTATCCACAATCAGAAATTAACCGTGGATCTTTCTAAGTGCACAGAAGCCAACATGTTTTATGAAAACCATGAAAAGGAGTTTAAATCGGTAATTGAAAAATTAAAGAAAGATAAAACCGAGTTAACTAAAATGGTTTCCAGAAAACAAACTGACATTAATTTGTATATAACTCGTCTTGAGGTAATGCAAAAGGAAATGGCTTGTGTGAAAACTGAAAGTGAGGCGATCCGACTCAAGTTAGACAGTTATTTAAGCTCTAGCTATGTGTTGGATCACATCATTGATGTACAGAAAGAGAAACGGGATATCACATGCATAGGCTACAAGAAATGTCCACCACCCGTGAGAAACAATTATGATGCCATGCCTGACGAGGAAGATAGAACTTTCTTTGTACCATCTGTTCCTCTAGACGTTAAGGAATTTGCAGCTGGACTCGGATACAAGAAAGAGGTATCATCAGATTCAGATGTGTCAGCAGATACATGTGTGTCTTCTGCCGAACCGAATCAGAATCCTCCAGTTGTGATTGAGGATACTGATTCGTCTGATGATGAGTCTGATGATACTGATTCAGCAAAGTCTGATGCGGTGATAAAAGAAGAGGACATACCTCTTGAGAATCATATTCTATGTGATCCTCCTCCAAAACCCGCTAAGACTGTTGCAATTGAGTCCTCGTCTGCAAAAGAGTCGGAGAGTGTGGATTTGCTGTACACTCTTGTTGGTGATGATAAAGTTTATTCAGACAAAGATTTTCCTATTAAGAATGTTAATCAATCATTAATCAGTAAAGTCTTTGAAAATTCAACAAGTAAGTTTTTGGGAAAGACAGGATCACATGCTACTGTAACACAGTGCCCTCCTATCCCCAAGGCCGAAGTTCGAAAACAATTTGGCAATCAAATATTACCAACAGTGCAAAAACAGCAAAATCATACCAAACCAAAAGGAAAAGCACCGACTCAAACTCAAAGGAAGCCGAATCAGAAGAAGAAAAAGAATGTGAACTTTGTGAAGTCTAAGGGAACGGACAAAATTGCAACGTTTGAAAATCAATCTAACTTAGATTTTGTCAAGAAAGCAACAGTGATGAAAAGGAATGAACCAAGTTGTTCGAAACCTAGTACCTCGAGATCACAAAGTTCATCTTCATCATCGGCAAGACGACCACATGATACTTCGGGGTTTGTTGAACGAAGATCATGTTTTGAATGTGGTACAATTGGGCATATCATTCGAAATTGTCCGTATCTTCATAAATTTAAAGCCAAAGAAGATGATCCCCGTGACAAAACTGACCGCAAACGATCTGTTTCTGTAAAACAAGATCCCCGCCTTGTAAAAGAAAGGGAAAAGAAACAGAAACGCCAACAGGTCAAGAAAATTGAAAATGCAATTAAAACCGATGTGGTTAACAAACCATCTGTTTCTGTCAAACCAGAAAATTCAAAAACTTCTGATAACCATGAAGTTAAAATTTTAAAGAATGACACTGGTAAACCAAAACAGACCTGGAAACCTAAAACGGTTAAAAATTCAGGGGGACCATCACAATTTTCAAATCATCAAAGAATAGAAGTTATTGTTATTGATGAAAATGGAAGACCCAAGACCACAATGGCTTGGGTCCCCATCTCCAACTAATCATTTGAGTTCATGTGCAGGGTGTTCCAGGAGGAACTATCAGTAGTCATTGGATTGTTGATAGTGGGGCATCCAGGCACATGACAGGCGACATGAAGCTTCTCTATGACGTTAAATCTATTAGAGGAGGTTATGTTGCTTTTGCTGGAGATAAGGGCGGATATATTACGGGTGAAGGAATGATTTCCAACGGGGTTGTTAGCTTTGATAAGATCAACTTCGTACAACAACTTGATCACAATCTTCTTAGTGTTTCTCAAATTTATGATAAGCAGTTCTCAGTGCACTTTGATGCAAACGGATGTTATGTGCTGAAACCCGGCTTCAAAATTCCAAAAGAATGGATTCTCTTGTCGGCTCCAAGGATAAATGATCTGTATGTCCTTGATATGAGCCAAGCTATTACTACGTCTGCACAAGCAACTTGTTTCGTTTCCAAAGCCACAGAAAAAGACTCAATCTCTTGGCACAGAAGAATGGGTCACATTCACTTACGCAAAATGAATCATTTGGTGTCAAATGATTTAGTGAATGGTGTTCCTCTCAAAAACTTCCATCTTCAAGACATCTGTGTCTCGTGCCAGAAAGGAAAACAAACGAAGAAGCGACACCCTACAAAGAAAATCAACACGGTGGCTGTTCCTCTTGAACGTTTGTACATGGATTTGTTCGGTCCTGTCAAGCACAAAAGTATTAGGAATGATCAATATTGCCTCGTGATAACTGATGATTTTTCAAGATTTTCTTGGGTGGCGTTCATGGCACATAAGAGTGAAACCTTCGGTATTATCAAAAACTTGATCATTCAGATTGAGAATCTATATAAGTTGAAGGTTAGGCGGATACGTAGCGACAATGGTACTGAATTCAAAAATCACGCTATGGCGGAGTTTTGCACTTCAAAAGGTATTCTTCACGAATTTAGTGCAGCTTATACTCCTCAACAGAATGGCGTCGCTGAACGTAAGAACCGCACATTGATCGAGACTGCTAGGACTATGTTGGTAGAGTCACAATTGCCGATTCCATTCTGGACTGAAGCTGTGGCCTCTGCATGTTATACGTTGAACCGAGTCCTTACAGTTAAAAGGCACAACAAGACCTGCTTTGAGCTTATTAACAAACGGAAACCAGATTTGTCATACCTTGAACCGTTTGGAGCTCCGTGCACAATAATCGATCCTAATGGAAAGTTTGGGGCAAGAGCCATTGAGGGATACTTTCTTGGGTATTCCACCCCAAACTTAAGAGTCTGGAATCTAGAGACTAAAAGGGTCGAGGAATGGTCTGAAGTCAGAGTACAAAGGCACACTTTACCAGTCAAAAATCCTGGTCAGCCTTGGATGTTTGAGTACGATGACTTTTTCAATTCGATCAATGTTGAAGCAGTTGAAGAAAATGCTGCAGCAAGGATGTTTTTCGAGAGTGACAATGCAACAGATTCACCGTTGGTTCGTCCCATTATTGTCAATCAAGAACCATCTTCAGTGAACAATAATGCTCTCGACAATGAGGATTTTCACGATGCTACCGAATTGAACGAATCTTCAGAGGATGATGAATTTCTCGATGCAGATCAAGAAGCTCCAATAACAGCAGTTCATGGTACTTCAGAGGGTACTCCTCCAGTGGGCGTCCCTGGAACAGCTGAAGCTACTGCATCATCCTCTTCGAAAATTCCGGGCATTGAATTAGTTGTTGATCTCAATCTCAACAATCTGGGTACAAACATTCCAGTTCAAGATAATCCAGAAACAAGGATTCACAATACCCATCCTCAACAAAACATCATCGGAAATGTACAAAGTGGCGTTCAAACAAGAAACATGTTGCGGAACAACAACAATGCAGGCTTGTATGCAACTATCCGAGAATCTGGTCAACAAAACGATTGGTCTTTCGCGTGTTATGTCTCACAGGAAGAGCCAAGAACTTGGAAAGAAGCTTTGAAGGATAGCTCTTGGGTTGAAGCGATGCAGGAAGAACTGCAACAATTCCAGAAGCTTGGTGTCTGGAAACTCGTAGAGAAACCTGCTGGTTACAAGAAGATTGGTACCCGTTGGGTGTTTAAATGCAAAAAGGATGACCGTGGAATCGTTATTCGAAACAAAGCAAGGCTAGTCGTTCAAGGTTTTCGTCAGATAGAAGGGATCGACTACAACGAAGTGTATGCACCTGTTGCACGTCTAGAAGCAATTCGGATCTTTCTGGCTTATGCCTCATTCAAAGGTTTCAAGGTATACCAGATGGACGTGAAAAGTGCATTCTTACATGGTGTGGTGGAAGAAGAGGTGTACGTCGAACAGCCTCCAGGTTTTGAAGATCCTATCCATCCCGATCGGGTTTGGTTGCTCAACAAAGCTCTCTATGGTCTTCATCAAGCACCGCGAGCTTGGTACGCAACCTTATCTAATTATCTGCTGGAGAATGGATTTCGCAGAGGTCTTATCGATTGTACTCTTTTCATCAAAGAACAAGATGGAGATCTTCTACTGGTTCAGGTATACGTTGATGATATTATTTTTGGTTCTACTAATGATGTTTTGTGTAGGAGTTTCGAGCGCATTATGCAGGATAAATTCGAGATGAGTGCTATGGGGGAAATGACTTTCTTTTTGGGCCTACAAGTACAACAAACTGAGTCTGGGATATTCATCCATCAGACTAAATATGTTGGTGACATCTTGAGTCGGTTCCAGATGTCTGATGCAACGCCCATCGGTACCCCATTACCGCAAAATCACGGAATTACTCCAGATTTGAAGGGTGAAGCTGTTAGCCCCTCATACTACCGCGCGATGATCGGATCTCTTATGTACCTCACAGCATCAAGACCAGATATAATGTACCCAACGTGCCTGCTTGCCAGATATCAAGTCAACCCGAAGGCCTCACATCTTGCAGCTGTAAAAAGGATTTTTCGTTATTTGAAGGGTTACCCTTACACCGGTCTATGGTACCCTAGGGATAATAACTTTGACTTGATCGCATTCAGTGATTCTGATTTTGGCGGATGCAAGATCGACGGCAAATCCACAACGGCTGGATGTCAGTTTTTGGGAAATCGCCTAGTCACATGGCAGTGCAAGAAGCAGACCTGTGTCGCTACATCAACATGCGAAGCTGAATACATTGCGGCCTCAAGTTGTTGCTCCCAAGTCCTATGGATCCAACAACAAATGCGCGACTACGGTTTTGAATTCCTAACTACTCCTATTTACGTTGATAATTCTGCTGCCTTACAGATCACTAAAAATCCTGTGCAGCATTCAAAGACTAAGCACATCGATATTAAGTATCACTTCATACGTGATTGCTTTGAGAAAAGACTAATCGATGTTGCTTACGTCCACACCGATGACCAACGTGCCGACCTTTTTACCAAAGCATTTGACAAATCAAGATTTGACTATTTATTATTGGTAAACGGCATTAAGGTCAAGCAAGAGTAAAACCAACATCGGAAAATCATTTTTGTAAATACCTTTGTGTTTTAAATTTATCTTAGTTTATTGATTTTAGGGGGAGTAAATTCAAAAAAAAAAAAAAAAAAAAAAAAAATTGAAAAACTAAAAACATCGAAAAATTTCAAAAACACAAAAACAATAGAAAAACAAAAATGAGTTTCCTGGCGAGCAAAAGAGAAAATGATAGTACATCAGTGGTCTGTCTAAACCTCTTTAAACCTTAAATGAAAAACGATAAGCAGCTCTATATAAGATGTATCGGTAGGCTCACAATCATTTTAAAGTGTGCAGGGTGATATAAACTTAAATCGACTGAAGACTGGGTGGGAACCATTCATTGGCATATGGTCTTAGTACCGAAATTTCGTTTGAGAGATTGCCGAGGTTCTGAGATATTCGGTCTTTATGCTGCTTATCATCTGGGTATCATGGTTGTATCTTTTACTGAAAAATAACGGGGACGCAAATCTAGATCTTCCATGATACTATACATACGTGTACATACTGCATTCCTCCTCAATAAGTGATCAACAATCACATGTCCCTCAAAATAAGTGATAATATATCACATTTATCCGGGAGTCAAGTTCGTCTCTCTGCTGTACGAAAGTACTGACCTGTTCACGGACTTGCTCCTGTGCCCTCATGCATCTGAAAATCAAGTTCCTCATCAATAAGTGATTATATCACATAGGGCTTGTTTTCAAAACAAAATAAGTGAGAATCTCACATCATATACGGTCAAACAGATGATAATCGGTATACTCACCGGTAAGATGAACCCTCGTGCATACCTTGATACGGGAATGTGTCGTGATGTGGATGAACACCGGTCGGTAAGTATAAATCATACCTTAACGTATCCCCGCGCCATGATTACAAATGATAAGTTGAGTTTATGTGGACAACAATACCGATAATTGTTATAGGATGCTTATCTTAATGTTAATTAATTGAACAACAAGAGCGTTTTGACATGACCGTACACTGATATGATTCTCTTACCCTCGAAACTCGCAAAAAGATTGTCTGTAAATATTTATTTAATGCTTTCATTTTCTGCATCTTTGTATATATTTACTTACTGCTTTCAGTCTTTAAATTTGAAATATTCAAAATACCAAAAAGATTTTAGGTGTGTTTTAATATAAACTTTATAAAAGCCAAAAAGATTTTATTTCTGTTTTATTTTCGATCGTACGATGTTGGAGCTCGAGTCTTCGTTACCTGAAACCTGAACGAAAACCGAAACGACTGAATCTTCATAAACGGTCGAAATTTGCAAGTTTTGAAAGTTAAAAACTGAAATTGATAAATTTTATTAAACTTTCAAACTGTCGGACGGTGTTTGATTGAACAATGGTCACATGTGTGTCGTTTGCTTATGATGTTCGAAGCAGTTGTTCTCATTACGCGTTTAGATTTCTTGCATGTGCAGATTCTAAAGGCAAGGAGAACATGGTCGATGACAAGCTTCGGAATGAAGACACGACGTGAAGGCGCTCAAGTGATGAAGATGATCGAGTTGCCGCTGACCATCATCAACACCACAAGGATCTCAATTCATAAAGAACAAGTATCTCACGAGCATAACTCAAGGGGGAGCTTATGTTAAGGGGGAGTTTGTCAACACACTTCCTACATGAAACGGGGAGTTTGTTGGTACACTTTCTGCTTTCAAGACGTGAAGACTTTAAAGATCCTCCGACATTGAAGACTTGAAAGGACGTCAAAGACTTGAAGACACAAAGATCAACACAAAGATCAAGTTATAAAATTCGAGACAAAGCTACAGCCAAGGGGGAGTTTGTTGGTGCACTTGTGTCTGTACTTTGTCTGTATTTTGTCATGATGTAAAACGATGTCGTTGTTAGTCCTGTAAGTTTGACCAAGTCAACCATCCTCCGGTTTGACTTAGCCAAACATATTGAACATTGGTTGAAAGATGTTTGGGTCGAAGGATGTGTCATCGAAGGATAGTTTAGATCCTTCGATGAGCTCGAAAGATAAGCCTTCGATTGATGGACCTCGAAAGATGTCATCCTTCGAGGTACATGTTGATCCTTCGAGCTGTTTCAGATCGATAGATGATCTTTCAATCATCTATCTGATCCTTCGACCAGACATGCTGTGTTCGGGTATATATACCCATGCATTGTGTTCACTTCTTAGAGAGACAGTGAGACAGAAAAATAGACAGACAGAATAGAGAGGTGAAAGTGTGAGAGCATTCTGTTCAGACCACACACACACGAGAGTTAGAGAGAGTTTGCAAAACACATTTGTAAACATTGAGCTTGTAACCGAACCTTTCATACGTATTAATACAAGTGGTGTTAATCGGTGAAGACTTGTGTGTTGTGTTTGTGCTTGTTCTTTCTCGGTTTGCATGCTAGCTTGGATTCCGCACTCGCTAGTGTGTTAGATATAACAAGGAATAGGTTAAACCTCAACCTCCGAGGGACCTACAGGTGCGGTCGGGTTTTTTTTGCCTAAAATATACACTAATTTATTTTTTTCAAGGGGTGCGGCCACCCACCCTGGCCAAAGGGTAGGTCCGCCCCTGATGATAATGAACATTTTGATTGATTTTTTTTATATATACTTTTTTTGGGGGGACAAACTTCAAATCACTTCATTAACCAAAACAAGAAATTACAAACAAATGGCAGGTAAACAGGCAATTGCAAAACCTATCCTATTGAAAACCAAGCGACTCTTAAGGGTCGAGAAATTATTATTCATGACCCGCTGAACCCTGTTCAGAAATTACTTGTCGTCTAAATGTATTTAACCTAATGGATTCTTGATCTACTGAGTTCGTTTGTTTGTCTATTGTTGTTGTTATAACTGAAAAGCTTGGAACTTGAATAATGCAGCAGCAACAGCATCATTCTCCACCACGGCCAACGCCTCTGAGGATGAACTCAAGGCTATGTACGAGAAATACCTGATTGACTTTGGCAAAACCGACTACATGCCCCCGGAAGAGAAGGAGCAGAGGTTTGAGATTTTTAAAGAAAATCTCAAGTTTATACAAGACTACAACTCCACTCTTCCTTTCGACAAGGTAGGACTCACCTCTGTCACAGATGCCTTCCCGCATGAGGTTAGCGGTTTGGTCATCTCACCTGAGGACTTATCGGGCACAGGGCCTTTGCCTCCAACCAACGGCGATAAACTTTTACCAGCTTATTTGAAGTTCCCGCAACCACAACATCCTCCGTTTGTCTTTTTGGAGGGGGACCAATGGGACTACTATGTCCCCTCCAAAGATGAAGAAGAAAACCGCGGTTAGTTAGTTATTTCAAATTCCATCAATAGTTTTGATGATACTTTATTTGGTTTTTTACCTTAAAAAAAACATTAAATTTTAAGTCAACGGTCCGTCCTACATACATGAGCTAAAACCATTCTACCTTGGTTAATGGTCGTCGGGGATCATCAACATTACACTGCTAACAACCTTAGTTCCACAACTCCAACAAAACAATTAAACCAAAAAATAAAAGAGAAAATTTATTATCAAGGATAGGATAGGTTAATAATATATTGATGTTTGCAGAAATCCAAAAAAGATCTATAGTTGCACCAATGTTGCCTTAGAAGAATGTTCCTTTTATCATAAAATTTGGTTTCAGTTTTACTTTATATGATCTGCATGCATGCATCCATGTTTAGTCTCTTATCCAACAGGGTTTTGTTTTGTGTAGAAAGAAATTTTTGTTGGTTTTTAACATTGAGTGAGTTTATGCAACTTATTACGTGTTTGAGTCGTTTGACTTCTTGGCTCATTATCAAGTTGCGTATACCCTTATCCTTGTTTTTTTTACTAAGCTAGTAAGAAAAGACATCAAACAAGTATTTTTATTAAATCGATTCCCAATGGCTCTTCTTCTATCAGTCTGTTGGTGCACTTGTGTCTGTACTTTGTCTGTATTTGGTCATGATGTAAAACGATGTCTTTGTTAGTCCTGTAAGTTTGACCAAGTCAACCATCCTCCGGTTTGACTTAGTCAAACAGTTAGAACAATGTTTGTAAGCTGGTTGCGTCGAAGGATAGATCATCGAAGGATTGCGTATATCCTTCGATGAGCTCGAAAGATAGCCTTCGATTGATAGACCTCGAAAGATGTCATCCTTCGAGGTACTTGTTGATCGTTCGAGCTGTTTCAGATCGATAGATGATCCTTCGATCATCTGTCTGATCCTTCGACCAGACCATGCTGTGTACGGGTATATATACCCATGTTGTGTGTTCTTTTCTGAGGGAGTTAGACATAGAGACACCTAAAAAACACAGAGAGCATTCTGCTCGGAACACACACACACGAGTTAGAGAGAGTTTGCAGAATACATTTGTAAACCTTGTGCTTGTAACCGGAACCTTTTATCGTATTAATACAAGTGGTGTTAATCGGTGAATCTTTGTGTGTTGTGTTTGTGCTTGTTTCATCTCGGTTTGCATGCTAGCTTGGATTCCGCACTTGCTAGTGTGTTAGATATAACAAGGAATAGGTTAAACCTCAACCTCCGAGGGACCTACAAGTGGTATCAGAGCCGTGGCTCTTTTCCTTGTTAAAAACCGGGTTTTTACAAGCTTTGGAGTGTTTTTGGACAAAAACTCTCCTGGTTTTGCTGCTGTTTTCTGTGTTTTCTCGCATTTTCAGACGTTTAAACGTGGTCTAAACTTATTGCATGTGTTAAAGGAAGGGTTGGGTAACTTAAAAAAAAAACTGTTTTTAAGGTATTCGGTGATTTCCGGCCATAATTCCGGCTTCTCCGGTGACCGGTTTCTGGGTTCGAACCTTCGATTTTTGGGTAATATTTTATGTGTTCAAATCTGCTTTTGCAGAAAATGATGGTCTGAACCATACTTTCTGCGAAAGATCTCACCAACCCATCACCTTTTTCACCAACCTGTCACTCATTTGTCAACTGTGTCAGAATCGATCGAAGGATATCCTTCGAAATCGAAAGGTCATCTTTCGATCAAAGGAAGTTCGACAGATTATCATCTTTCGAGCATCCTTCGAAGCCTGTGATTTATCCTTCGATTCAAGGAATCTTTTCGAAACTTACATCTTTCGATCTTCAGTTCTTTTTCGAAAGACAAGGATCCTTCGATTGGAGAGTCTTTCGAAATCACAGCTCTTTTTCGAAAGACCAGGATCCTTCGATTGGAGAGTCTTTCGAAATCATTGTTCGAAACTCAACAGTGATCTTTCGAACACTGTTGATCCTTCGAACAAGTGTCTATCTTTCGGACAAGTCTTGATCTTTCGATCCTTAGCCTGTTTATGTTTAACAAGTTGTGATTTTCAGGTATTATTTTTCTTGATCAAAAATGAATCCGGCCTGGGGTACTCCGTCAAATACAGAAAACAAGTATAGAAGCAGTGAGGATTTATTTAGAGAAATGTACTATGGAACTCCGTCTCCCGCACCGGCATCTTCGCAAGCTAATGCTACATCTACCGGTCAATGGGCATTCGTAACAAATCAAGCTCCAAGTGTTCAAAGCATTTTGCTAAGCGAAAGTGAAACGGGAAGTTTGAATAGGCCTCCAAAGTTGATGCACTTAAGTGAATATCCGGGATGGTTTGGTAGATTTCATACATACGTTCTTGGTCAAAATACAGAACTGTGGTTGCGTTTCATCACAGATTTTGATCAAACAATAGAGGTTGCCGCTTCATCTGCTGCTACATTTGCTGATCTTACGGAAGATCAGAAGAAGGTCTATGACTTAGAGAAGAAAGCGTATGCCATTCTTACTCAGGCGTTAAGTAAAGACATTTATCATCAATTTGTCAATTACAAGACAACAAAGAGGTTGT
The DNA here is from genome assembly GCA_030545235.1 of Helianthus tuberosus. Taxonomy (NCBI): domain Eukaryota; kingdom Viridiplantae; phylum Streptophyta; class Magnoliopsida; order Asterales; family Asteraceae; genus Helianthus; species Helianthus tuberosus. The sequence continues at coordinate 11,932,120 of CM060381.1, forward strand.
GGGACGCATTGAAGACAAGGGGCGTGGGAAATGAAGCGACACGTCAATTGAGAAAAGACTTGCTAAAGAAAGAGTTCGATGGTTTTTCTTGTATGGAGAATGAATCTTTAGGAGATTTGACAAGTCGATTTAATCATTTGCTGTCTGAATTGTCAAATTTTGAGGTTGTTACACCTTCAGCAGAGATTGTGAAAAAGTTTGCAGATGCGTTGCCACCTCAATGGAATACTTTCTTGGAAATCATGAAGTGCAATGGCACGTTAGCTACAACAAGCTTCAATGACTTTGTTCAAATCTTGGAAAACAAGAATCAGGAAGAAACTCTCAAAGCGAAAAGAGTTCCAGTGCCACAAAATCCTGAGATGTATTATGGAACTTCTAGCACGTCTACAAAACCTTCTTCACATGCTCCAATTCAAACAGCGTTTGTCTACCACTGACATGTATGGCAATACTGTTCAAGTTCCAGTCCTTCCAAAAACAGACATGTATGGAAATCCGCTTGAACCTGTTCCTCAACAAGTACCACAACAGCAGAGCCAACGACTTATCGGAACTACAGATATGTACGGAAATCTGTTTGAACCAGCTTCTCAACCAGCACCACAACAGCCTATCAGAACAACTGACATGTATGGGAATCCACTTCCTCCTCAACAGCAAGCATGTTATGGAAGCACATCATCTGCTAGTCAGCAATCAAAGCCAAATACAGTACGGCTCGACACCTCAAGCTTTTCTAAAGTCAGTGTGGAAGTAGCAAAGGAACACATGGAGCTGCTAAACACTTTGGTGAGCGCATACTGTGGATTGGTAGAAGGTCAGATTGGCAACATTAATCTGACACAAGAAGACTATCAGCAGATAGATAAAGAGGAGATGGAGATGATGGACATCAAGTGGGCCTTTGCCAGTGCTGTTAGGCGAGCAAAGGATTTCATGGAAAGAACGGGGAGAACCAGCTTGGAAAGTAAGAAAGACACCAAGTATGGGTTTGATAAGCAGGCTGTTAGATGCTTCAATTGTGGTGAACATGGTCATTTCAAGCGTGAATGTACGAGGCCATCTCAACATGGAAACCAGAATCCTTTCAGAGGTCAAGGCAACCAGCAGAACCAGAACGGAACAATGTTCGCACATTGGTGCCTGTCAACAACCAGACTCAAGCAGGACCATCAAATGCCAACCAGGCACTTGTGGTTCAAGTAGATGAAGGTTGTGATTGGTCTATTCAGTTGGGAAATGATGCTCCAGATGGAACAGCTTGTTTTGCTGAAATTGTCAAGGATCTTAAACACGCCAGTGGTGGAGAATCTTCCACCAATGGTGATGAATCTTCTGAGGATGAAAACAGCTCTGGTTATAGTGGAAGCTCAGATGAAGAATCCTCCACTTCAGGCAATGATCATGTGGATGACACATCAAGTGCGTCAGTCGATGCAAATATTGATGAGCTGTTGGAAGAAGCTGCAGCAGGAATTCAAAGAAGATCTATTTTGGTGGATCAGGCTGCTTATTCTTCGTCTTCTCTCCATTCAGCCTTTATAGCTAATGTCGACAGTTCATCAAGTCAGGTATGTGTCGATGAACCCACTTCTGTTAGCTGTGATAACTGTGATAGTTTGCATGTTAAATGTGCTGATTTGGAAGCAAACATGTCTGAGTTGCAAGGCAAACATGATGCTATACAAGCTAGTTTGTTTGACTTGCAAGACAAACATGTTTCTTTGAATGATAAGTGGTGTGAATTGCAAAGCAAACACGAGGCTTTGCAAGAGAAATATGATGTGACATTCATTCATAATCAGAAATTGACTGTTGATCTTTCAAAGTGCACTGAAGCCAACATGTTTTATGAAAACCATGAAAAGGTGTTTAAATCAATGATTGAAAAATTAAAGAAAGATAAAACTGAGTTAACAAAAATGGTTTCCAGAAAACAAACTGACATTAATTTGTATATAACTCGCCTTGAGGTAATGCAAAAGGAAATGGCTTGTGTTAAAACCGAAAGTGAGGCGATCCGGCTCAAGTTAGATAGTTATTTGAGCTCTAGCTATGTGTTGGATCACATCATTGATGTTCAGAAAGAGAAAAAGGATGTCACATGCATCGGATATAAGCAATGTCCACCACCTGTTAGACAAAATTATGATGCCATGCCTGACGAGGAAAATAGAACTTTCTTTGAACCATCTGCTCCTCTAGATGTTAATGAATTTGCAGCGGGACTCGGATACAAGAAAGAGGTATCATCAGATTCAGATGTGTCAGCAGATACATGTGTGTCTTCTGCCGAACCGAATCAGGCTCCTCCAGTTGTGATTGAGGATACTGATTCTTCTGATGATGAATCCGATGATACTGATTCGGAAAAGTCTGATGCGGTAATCAAAGAAGAGGACATACCTCTTGAGAATCATATTCTATGTGATCCTCCCGCAAAACCTGCTAAGACTATTTCAACCGAGTCCACATCTGCAAAAGAGTCGGAGAGTGTGGATTTGCTGTACACTCTTGTTGGTGATGATAAAGTTTATTCAGACAAAGATTTTCCTATTAAGAATGTTAATCAATCATTAATCAGTAAAGTCTTTGAAAATTCAACAAGTAAGTTTTTGGGAAAGACAGGATCACGTGTTACTGTAACACAGTGCCCTCCTATCCCAAAGGCCGAAGTTCGAAAACAATTTGGCAATCAAAAATTACCAACAGTGCAAAAACAGCAAAATCATGCCAAATCAAAAGGTAAAGCACCGACTCAAACTCAAAGGAAGCCGAATCAGAAGAAAAAGGATGTGAACTTTGTGAAATCTAAGGGAACGGACAAAATTGAAACATTTCAAAATCAATCTAACTTAGATTTTGTCAAGAAAGCAACAGTGATGAAAAGGAATGAACCAAGTTGTTCGAAACCTAGTACCTCGAGATCACAAAGTTCATCTTCATCATCGGCAAGACGATCACATGATACTTCGGGGTTTGTTGAACGAAGATCATGCTTTGAATGTGGTACTATTGGGCATATCATTCGAAATTGCCCGTATCTTCATAAATTAAAATCCAAAGAAGATGATCCCCGTGACAAAACTGACCGCAAACGATCTGTTTCTGTAAAACAAGATCCCCGCCTTGTAAAAGAAAGGGAAAAGAAACAGAAACGCCAACAGGTCAAGAAAATTGAAAAGGCAATTAAAACCGATGTGGTTAACAAACCATCTGTTTCTGTCAAACCAAACAATTTAAAAACTTCAGACAACCATGAAGTTAAGGTTTTAAAGAATAACAATGGTATAACAAAACAGACCTGGAAACCAAAAACGGTTAAAAATTCAGGGGGACCATCTCAATTCTCGAATCATCAAAGAATAGAGGTTATTGTGATTGATGAAAATGGAAGACCCAAGACCACAATGGCTTGGGTCCCCATCTCCAACTAATTGTGTGAGTTCATGTGCAGGGTGTTCCAGGAGGAACTATCAGTAGTCATTGGATTGTTGATAGTGGGGCATCCAGGCACATGACAGGCGACATGAAGCTTCTCTACGACGTTAAATCTATTAGAGGAGGTTATGTTGTTTTTGCTGGAGATAAGGGTGGATATATTACGGGTGAAGGAATGATTTCCAACGGGGTTGTTAGTTTTGACAAGATCAACTTCGTACAACAACTTGATCACAATCTTCTTAGTGTTTCTCAAATTTGTGATAAGCAGTTCTCAGTACACTTTGATGCAAATGGATGTTATGTGCTGAAACCCGGCTTCAAAATTCCAAAAGAATGGATTCTCTTGTCGGCTCCAAGGATAAATGATCTGTATGTCCTTGATATGAGCCAAGCTATCACTACGTCTGCACAAGCAACTTGTTTCGTTTCCAAAGCCACAGAAAAAGACTCAATCTCTTGGCACAGACGAATGGGTCACATTCACTTACGCAAAATGAATCATTTGGTGTCAAATGAATTAGTGAATGGTGTTCCTCTTAAAAACTTTCATCTTCAAGACATCTGTGTCTCGTGCCAGAAAGGAAAACAAACGAAGAAGCGACACCCTACAAAGAAAGTCAACACGGTGGCAGTTCCTCTTGAACGTTTGCACATGGATTTGTTCGGTCCTGTCAAGCACAAAAGCATCAGGAATCATCAATATTGCCTCGTGATAACTGATGATTATTCAAGATTTTCTTGGGTGGCGTTCATGGCACATAAGAGTGAAACCTTCGGTATTATCAAAAACTTGATCATTCAGATTGAGAATCTATATAAGTTGAAGGTTAGGCGGATACGTAGCGATAATGGTACTGAATTCAAAAATCATGCCATGGCGGAGTTTTGCACTTCAAAGGGTATTCTTCACGAATTTAGTGCAGCTTATACTCCTCAACAGAATGGCGTCGCTGAACGTAAGAACCGCACATTGATCGAGACTGCTAGGACTATGTTGGTAGAGTCACAGTTGCCGATTCCCTTCTGGACTGAAGCTGTGGCCTCTGCATGTTATACGTTGAACCGAGTCCTTACAGTCAAAAGGCACAACAAGACCTGTTTTGAGCTTATTAACAAACGGAAACCAGATTTGTCATATCTTGAACCGTTTGGAGCTCCGTGCACAATAATCGATCCTAATGGAAAGTTTGGGGCAAGAGCCATTGAGGGATACTTTCTTGGGTATTCCACCCCAAACTTAAGAGTCTGGAATCTAGAGACTAAAAGGGTCGAGGAATGGTCTGAAGTCAGAGTACAAAGGCACACTTTACCAGTCAAAAATCCTGGTCAGCCTTGGATGTTTGAGTACGATGACTTTTTCAATTCGATCAATGTTGAAGCAGTTGAAGAAAATGCTGCGGCAAGGATGTTTTTCGAGAGTGACAATGCAACAGATTCACCGTTGGTTCGTCCCATTATTGTCAATCAAGAACCATCTTCAGTGAACAACAATGCTCTCGACAATGAGGATTTTCACGATGCTACCGAATTGAACGAATCTTCAGAGGATGATGAATTTCTCGATGCAGATCAAGAAGCCCCAATAACAGCAGTTCATGGTACTTCAGAGGGTACACCTCCAGTGGGTGTCCCTGGAACAGCTGAAGCTACTGCATCATCCTCTTCGTCAATTCCGGGCATTGAATTAGTTGTTGATCTCAATCTCAACAACCTGGGTACAAATATTCCAGTTCAAGATAATCCAGAGACAAGGATTCACAATACCCATCCTCAACAAAACATCATCGGAAATGTACAAAGTGGCGTTCAAACAAGAAACATGTTGCGAAACAACAACAATGCAGGCTTGTATGCGGCGATTAGAGAATCTGGTCAACAAAATGATTGGTCATTCGCGTGTTATGTCTCACAGGAAGAGCCAAGAACTTGGAAAGATGCTTTGAAAGATAGCTTTTGGGTTGAAGCGATGCAGGAAGAACTACAACAATTCCAGAAGCTTGGTGTCTGTAAACTCGTAGAGAAACCTGCTGGTTACAAGAAGATTGGTACCCGTTGGGTGTTTAAATGCAAAAAGGATGACCGTGGAATCATTATTCGAAACAAAGCAAGGCTAGTCGTTCAAGGTTTTCGTCAGATAGAAGGAATCGACTACAACGAAGTGTATGCACCTGTTGCACGTCTAGAAGCAATTCGGATCTTTCTGGCTTATGCCTCATTCAAAGGTTTCAAGGTATACCAGATGGACGTGAAAAGTGCATTCTTACATGGTGTAGTGGAAGAAGAGGTGTACGTCGAACAGCCTCCAGGTTTTGAAGATCCTATCCATCCCGATCGGGTTTGGTTGCTCAACAAAGCTCTCTATGGTCTACATCAAGCACCGCGAGCTTGGTACGCAACCTTATCTAATTATTTGCTGGAGAATGGATTTCGCAGAGGTCTTATCGATTGTACTCTTTTCGTCAAAGAACAAGATGGAGATCTTCTACTGGTACAGGTATACGTTGATGATATTATTTTTGGTTCTACTAATGATGTTTTGTGTAGGAATTTCGAGCGCATTATGCAGGATAAATTCGAGATGAGTGCTATGGGGGAAATGACTTTCTTTTTGGGCCTACAAGTACAACAAACTGAGTCTGGGATATTCATCCATCAGACTAAATATGTTGGTGACATCTTGAGCCGTTTCCAGATGTCTGATGCAACGCCCATCGGTACCCCATTGCCGCAAAATCACGGAATTACTCCAGACTTGAAGGGTCAAGATGTTAGCCCCTCACACTACCGCGCGATGATCGGATCTCTTATGTACCTCACAGCATCAAGACCAGATATAATGTACCCAACGTGCCTGCTTGCCAGATATCAAGTCAACCCGAAGGCCTCACATCTTGCAGCTGTAAAAAGGATTTTTCGTTATTTGAAGGGTTACCCTGACACCGGTCTATGGTACCCTAGGGATAATAACTTTGACTTGATCGCATTCAGTGATTCTGATTTTGGCGGATGCAAAATCGACGGCAAGTCCACAACGGCTGGATGTCAGTTTTTGGGAAATCGCCTAGTCACATGGCAGTGCAAGAAACAGACCTGTGTCGCTACATCAACATGCGAAGCTGAATACATTGCTGCCTCAAGTTGTTGCTCCCAAGTCCTATGGATCCAACAACAAATGCGCGACTACGGTTTTGAATTCCTAACTACTCCTATTTACGTTGATAATTCTGCTGCATTACAGATCACTAAAAATCCTGTGCAGCATTCAAAGACTAAGCACATCGATATTAAGTATCACTTCATACGTGATTGCTTTGAGAAAAGGCTAATCGATGTTGCTTACGTCCACACCGATGACCAACGTGCCGACCTTTTTACCAAAGCATTTGACAAATCAAGATTTGACTATTTATTATTGGTAAACGGCATTAAGGTCAAGCAAGAGTAAAACCAACATCGGAAAATCATTTTTGTAAATACCTTTGTGTTTTAAATTTGTCTTAGTTTATTGTTTTTAGGGGGAGTAAATCCAAAAATTTGAAAATCCAAAAACATTGAAAAATTTCAAAAACGCAAAAACAATAGAAAAACAAAAATGAGTTTCCTGGCGAGCAAAAGAGAAAATGATAGTACATCAGTGGTCTGTCCAAACCTCTTTAAACCTAAAATGAAAAACGATAAGCAGCTCTATATAAGATGTATCGGTAGGCTCACAATCATTTTAAAGTGTGCAGGGTGATATAAACTTAAATTGACTGAAGACTGGGTGGGAACCATTCATTGGCATATGGTCTTAGTACCGAAATTTCGTTTGAGAGATTGCCGAGGTTCTGAGATATTCGGTCTTTATGCTGCTTATCATCTGGGTATCATGGTTGTATCTTTTACCGAAAAATAACGGGGACACAAGTCTAGATCTTCCATGATACCATACATACGTGTACATATTGCATACGACCTCAATAAGTGATAAACAATCACATGTCCAAACAAATAAGTGATAATATATCACAAATTCTTTCCGGGAGTCAAGTTCGTCTCTCTGCTGTACGAAAGTACTGACCTGTTCACGGACTTGCTCCTGTGCCCTCATGCATATGAAAATCAAGTTCCTCATCAATAAGTGATTATATCACATAGGGCTTGTTTTCAATCAAAATAAGTGAGAATCTCACATCATATACGGTCAAACAGATGATAATCGGTATACTCACCGGTAAGATGAACCCTCGTGCATACCTTGATACGGGAATGTGTCGTGATGTGGATGAACACCGGTCGGTAAGTATAAATCATACCTTAACGTATCCCCTCGCCATGATTACATCTGATAAGTTGAGCTTAAGTGGACAACAATACCGATAATTGTTATAGGATGCTTATCTTAATGTTAACTAATTGAACAACAAGAGCGTTTTGGCATGACCGTACACTGATATGATTCTCTTACCTTCGAAACTCACAAAAAGAATGTCTGTAAATATTTACTTAATGCTTTCAGTTTCTGCACCTTTGTATATATTTATTTACTGCATTCAGTCTTTACATTTGAAATATTCAAAAATACCAAAAGATTTTAGGTGTGTTTTAATATAAACTTTCTAAAAAGCCAAAAAGATTTTATTTCTATCTTATTTTCGATCGTACGATGTTGGATCTCGAGTCTTCGTTACCTGAAACCTGAACGAAAACCAAAAATGACTAAATCTTCATAAACGGTCGAAATTTGAAAAGTGTTGAAAGTTAAAATTTGAAATGGATAAAGTATTTTAAACTTTCAAACTGTCGGACGGTGTTTGTTTGAACAAATGGTCACATGTGTGTCGCTTACTTATAATATTCCAGGCAGTTGTTCTCATTACGCGTTTAGATTTCTTGCATGTGCAGATTCTAAAGGCAAGGAGAACATGGTCGATGACAAGCTTCGGAATGAAGACACGACGTGAAGGCACTCAAGTGATGAAGATGATCGAGTTGCCACTGACCATCATCAACACCACAAGGATCTCAATTCATAAAGAACAAGTATTTCACGAGCATAACTCGAGGGGGAGCTTATGTTAAGGGGGAGTTTGTCAACACACTTCCTACATAAAACGGGGAGTTTGTTGATACACTTTCTGCTTTCAAGACGTGAAGACTTTAAAGATCCTCCGACATTGAAGACTTGAAAGGACGTCAAAGACTTGAAGTCACAAAGATCGAGACAAAGCTACAGCCAGACAAAGCTACAGCCAAGGGGGAGTTTGTTGGTGCACTTGTGTCTGTACTTTGTCTGTATTTGGTCATGATGTAAAACGATGTCTTTGTTAGTCCTGTAAGTTTGACCAAGTCAACCATCCTCCGGTTTGACTTAGTCAAACAGTTAGAACAATGTTTGTAAGCTGGTTGCGTCGAAGGATAGATCATCGAAGGATTGCTTATATCCTTCGATGAGCTCGAAAGATAGCCTTCGATTGATAGACCTCGAAAGATGTCATCCTTCGAGGTACTTGTTGATCGTTCGAGCTGTTTCAGATCGATAGATGATCCTTCGATCATCTGTCTGATCCTTCGACCAGACCATGCTGTGTACGGGTATATATACCCATGTTGTGTGTTCTTTTCTGAGGGAGTTAGACATAGAGACACCTAAAAAACACAGAGAGCATTCTGCTCGGAACACACACACACGAGTTAGAGAGAGTTTGCAGAATACATTTGTAAACCTTGTGCTTGTAACCGGAACCTTTTATCGTATTAATACAAGTGGTGTTAATCGGTGAATCTTTGTGTGTTGTGTTTGTGCTTGTTTCATCTCGGTTTGCATGCTAGCTTGGATTCCGCACTTGCTAGTGTGTTAGATATAACAAGGAATAGGTTAAACCTCAACCTCCGAGGGACCTACACAGTCTCCCGGCGTTTCATGTCGAAATTACAAGAATTCCCTTCGATTCATCATCGTTGTTTTCTGTCAAAAGGTATCTATCTATCATTCGATTATTTGTTGACGTAACTGACTTCGTGTGTACTAGAAACCCTAATGATTCTTTGTTATCGCTTGTAGATGAAACCCTAGCTAATCAATGATTCATCATATAACTAACCTAATCGATTTATATGATAATCAGTGGCGGACCCAGAAATTATTTGCTGGGGGTGCGAATGAGGTGTTTAACCATATTTTCAAGGGGTGCGGTCGGGTTTTTTTTGCCTAAAATATACACTAATTTATTTTTTTCAAGGGGTGCGGCCACCCACCCTGGCCAAAGGGTAGGTCCGTCCCTGATGATTATGAACATTTTGATTGATTTTTTTTATATATAATTTTTTTGGGGGGACAAACTTCAAATCACTTCATTAACCAAAACAAGAAATTACAAACAAATGGCAGGTAAACAGGCAATTGCAAAACCTATCCTATTGAAAACCAAGCGACTCTTAAGGGTCGAGAAATTATTATTCATGACCCGCTGAACCCTGTTCAGAAATTACTTGTCGTCTAAATGTATTTGTTGATACACTTTGTGTGGACGCGACTCAGCTCGGTTCGACTCGGCTCGGTACAACTTGGTTTCGACTCGGTTAGGTTCGGCTCAAGCCAGACAACACGACATTCCTCCGTCGTGCACCCCAGAGTTCGACACGCGAAGCACGGAGAGCCGCGGACAAGTCCCAGGTGACACATCACCATGACATCATCTCTGTGATGTCATGATGATGTCATAAAGTGAAAAAGTCATGCAAATCTAAGTATTTGACGAAACACATTGTGTTTCATCGAATTTGTTTTAGGCTATCCCTGTTTCGTCGCTTATAGGGCTTCTTCAGGCCCAATGTTTGGCCCAAAAGTTGTTTCGCCGAGTTATTTTCTGTTTCGTCAAGGTCTGTGTATGTCTTGTATAAATACCCCTCATAGTTTCTGTGTGAAATAAAGATGAGCACAAAGAGATGAGAGAATACCCTGAAGGTCACTTTGTGTAAACTGTGTTTGTATCAGTTGCTTCTCATCCTGTTTAATCAAACGATTGTGTTTCTTTGGTTAAACCACTGTTCTTACTTTGTTCTATGTTTGGTTTGACTTAGTTAAGTGGATTCCGCACACTTAACTTTGTTTGTTATAAACAAGGGTTTGGTTGTGTAAATCGATCCTCCGATTTCGGGACCTACAAGTGGTATCAGAGCCTTGGCTCTTATCCTTGTTTAAAATCAAACATAGTTCGGTTTGTTTGTCTTGTGTTTGTGTTGTTTTGCTAAAAAGGTGTTCTTGAGAACTTCATATTTTCTGGAAAAAGGAACCATAAAATTGTAGTTGTTGTTTGTTTGTTAAGAGTTTTGCTAAAAACCATGCTAGTTTGAGTATACACATACGAACGGTTGGTTTTGGTTGAAAGTTTTTAAACAAAAATCAGTGTTCTCGGATAATATAAAATTCACCAGTTGTGTGTTGTTCTTCACATCTTCATAAGAAATTCAAGTTGTTCTTGTTAAAAGCATGCTTTTAATCTAAAAGATAAGGTTATGTTTATTTGAAAAGTGTTTGACCAACTTCTTTTATCCACCATACTTCTAAGTTGGTGAAATAGCAGGTTTGAAAATCGTGTGAATTGACAGCTTGGGTATAACCTTTTCACCAACTTTTACCAACCTTCTGACAACCTTTTTGACGTAACAGACCTCGAAGAAACAAACTTATCGGCGAATCAAGAAGTCAACGAAACAGAAAAGTGTTTTGCCAAAGTCCCTTCGACGAATCAAAGGTTGTTTCGCCAAAGGTCACTTTGACGAATCAAACATCTGTTTCGCCAAAAGTCTGAAAGTTGTTTCATCAAAACATAATTCTGTTTCGTAGAAAGTGTTTCATCAAACAAGATCTGTTTCACCAAAAGTCTGAAAGTTGTTTCATCAAAACATAATTCTGTTTCGTAGAAAGTGTTTCATCAAACAAGATCTGTTTCATTAAACAAGTCTGAAAGTGTTTCATCAAAACATCTGTTTCGCCAAAAGTCTGAAAGTTGTTTCATCAAACAAGATCTGTTTCGTCATCAGTTGTTTCATCAAAACATAATTCTGTTTCGTAGAAAGTGTTTCGTCGTGAAAATTGTCATTTTTAAACAGAAGGTTTGCAAAAGTGGGTTAACATTGTGTTTCCAAGTGTTTGATCAGGTATCCTACTAGTATACATCAAAAATGAGTTGCACAAGTCCATGGGACTGGAGTACGGACCCACGACCAGGTCAAAGTTCAAATCAGACATCTATGGCCTCTTACTTAGCAAACTCCATACCTCAACAACAACCGTCCATAAGTGCAAGTCAATGGGCCTTGGTATCAAATCAAAACCAAAGCATTCAAAATCTCTTGTTGAGCGAGAGTGAGACGGGTAGCAACAATCGCCCGCCAAAGCTAAATCACATGAATGATTATCCATCATGGAAGGGACGTTTTCATACCTATGTTCAAGGGCAAAGCACCGAACTTTGGACGTGTTTCATTAATGCAGTCAACCCTGCCCTCGAAACAGCAGCATCAACTTCAGCAGGTTATGCTAATATGCTTGAGGATGATAAGAAAGCTTATGACCTGGAGAAAAAGGCGTTTGCCATTCTTACACAAGCGCTCCACAAAGAAATCTATCATCAATTTGGGTATTGTAAGACCACGAAAAGCCTATGGGATGCATTGGTGGCGAGAGGAGAAGGGAATGCAGCTTCTAGGAAGACTCGCCATGATCTGTTAAAGAAAGAGTTTGAATCATTTCAGTTCTTGGAAAATGAAACCCTAAATGATATGACTTCTCGTTTCTATCATTTGATTAGTGAAATGAGTTCTTACAATGTTAATGCTACCCATCAGGAAATGATTGCTCGGTTTGCTGATGCTCTACCTCCTAAGTGGAGTCCACTCATTGAGCTTCTGAAACATACGGGTGCACTGGATGCAGCCAATGCCAGTCTCTATGAATTCATTCAGAAGTTAGAGCACAAGAATGAAGAAGAAATTAGGAAGGCTAAAAGAATTGCAGCTGCACCTCCTCAAAATACAGAAATGTATTTGCCTGGTTTTGGTCCTTCAGCTAGTTCTAGTTCCGTTCAACAACCGAAGCTTCAAACGGCGTTTGTATCCAATACAAACTCTTCTCCGTTTCCACAGTTCAATCAAGCACAACCACAGTGGGATCAAAGTGCTTATCTTTCACAAACCATTCCTACACCTCAAGTTACCACTGCTCAACCACAGTTTGATCAAAGCGCCTATCTTTCACAATCAATACCCACACCACAGTCACAACCACAACAACAAGCTCATTATGCCAACAATCCTCCACCCCTCAACCCTAACACGGTCAAAGTCGATACTTCAAACCTCTCACAAGTTAGCATTGAAGTAGCAAAGGAGCATATGGAACTCATTAATACAATGGTCAGTGCTTATTGCGGGTTGGTGGCAGGTCAAATTGGAAACATCAATATGACCAATGAAGATTATCAACAGATCGACAGGGATGAGATGGAGTTAATGGATATTAAATGGGCTTTTGCTAGTGCAGTTAGAAGGGCAAAAGACTTTATGGCTCGAACTGGAAGAACTTCGTTGGAAGGGAAAAAGGATACGAAGTACGGGTTTGATATAAATGTTGTCACATGCTTCAATTGTGGGGAGAAGGGGCATTTCAAACGTGAGTGCACCCGACCAACCAAACAAGGCAATCATAACCCATTCAGAAACCAGACGAGTGCTTCAAATGTCAATGCCCAGCAAGAGAATCGTGAAAGGAGGATTGTAGCAGTGAATAACAATCAAAACCAGTCTGGACCATCAAATTCCAATCGAGCATTGACAGTTCAAGCTGACGAAGGGTGTGACTGGTCAGTACAGTTTGGAGGAACAGCTTGTTATGCAAAGATCATCAATCACATCAAGCACGTTCATAAGGAGGAATTTTCTGAAAGTGACGACAGTTCGGCTTATACCGGGAGTTCTGATGAAGAAAGTTCTATTTCGGGAGATGATCATTCTGATTCTGATGTGAAGGAAGAAGCAAGTTCTGATGTTGAAGACTTGTTAAATGAAGCTGAGGAGTTAAAATGTCAGAGATCAGTTCTGATCAAGAAGGCTGCTGTTGCATCTACAGAAATGGAGAAGTTCTTCTCTGAAGACGGATCTTTTTCGTTTCATACTGCCTTGTTGATACATGATGTGGACGCGACTCGAATCGACGCGACTCGGCCCGTATCACGACTTTCCTCCGTCGTGTACAAGGACAAGAAAAGCGGGCCAAGACATGCTGTGGAATAAACAGACAAGCTAATCACGTTTTGGGCTTGTATCTTGGCGAAACACAACTTGGGCCCAAGCCCAAGTTTGGCGAAACAAGTAGAAGTCGACGAAACAGTTGGGTTTCGTCGACAAGATGCCAGTTTCGTCGTGGTCTCGTCAACCTTTGATCAGTTTCATCAAGTATACCTCTGATTCGCCAAGATAGTTCTGTTTCGTCAATGCTGGTGCTATATATAGACTGAAGACAGAACAGAATTAGTAGAGACACAAGTAAAAGACACGACAGAGGACACAAGAACAGAACACACACACTGAGAGAGAGTTTACAGAATAGATTTGTAAACATTGAGCTTGTAACTGATCTTTTCATACGTATTAATACAGAGGTGTTAATCGTTGAGTCTTGTGTGTCATCATATTGCGTGTTCTATCTCGGTTTGCTATCTCGGTTGGATTCCGCACAACCGGGTTGGTTTGTACACAAGGATTAGGCGACTAGATCCTCCCCTAGCCGGACCTACAAGTGGTATCAGAGCCTTGGCTCTTCTCCTTGTTAAAACCGAGGTGTTCTTGTTTGTTTTTCGGGTTTTAAAAGTTTATATTTTTCTGAAAAACATTGCTATTTTGGTTTAAATCTTGTTGTTCTGTTGGAAGTTCTTATAAAAATCACTTTTTCTTTCATGTTCACATATTAGAAGTTGATTTTTAGTGAAGTTTCAAGCAAAACCGGGTTTCGGAAATTTGTGAGTTCACCGGAAAACTCATATTTCTGGGTTGTGTTCTTTATACCTTCAAGTTTTTCTTCATAAAAACAACTTTTTGTTCTTTGAAAAATTGTTTGGAAACTTGTTTGTGCATTGGAAACTGATATAGGATTAAAATATTTGCAACCTTACTTGTTTGGTTAAAGCATCATGTCTTAGCCGAAAGGAGTGTCTGCTGTGTCAGAACAGGATAAGGGCTGAAAAGTTTACCAACCACTGACAACTTTCTCGGCGAAACAAACATTCAACGAAACACAAATTCATTTCATCAAAACATGTTTGACGAAACATAAAGTGGGTCTCGTCAACAGTTGGGGCTTGAACAATTCTGATTGGGCTTTAAAGGGTACTGGGCCGTTTCGTCAATAGGAGCCCAAAGACATCAGATCTGTTTCGTCAAAAGTCAAACATCATTAACAACCTGTTTCGTCAATTGCATTGTTGGGCATGTGTTTCGTCAAAATTGAAAGCCCACAATTTAAAAATCTGTTTCGTCATCTTAGTTGGCCCAAGTTACATTTTGGTTTCGTCAAGCCTTTTGTTTCGCCAAAAGTGTTTACAAATTCAGTTTCGTCGGTCTAGTATTGGGCTTCGAAATTGGGCCTGTTTCGTTGTCTGGGAGCCCAACTTTATATATCTGTTTCGCCACAAAACAAAAATTCAGTTTCGTCAACATTCTGTTTCGTCGTGAAAGTTGTAATTTTTAAACAGAAGGTTTGCACTAGTTGTTTAACTGTTTATTTCAAGTGTGTTAATCAGGCTGTTATCATTCATACGTCAAATATGAGCTGCACGAGCCCTTGGGATTGGAGTACGGATCCACTACCAGATCTAAAACAGATGTCGATGGCCGAATATATGATGCGTACCATACCTCAACAACAACAGTCAATAAGTGCAAGTCAATGGGCAAAGGTGTCGAATCAAAATCAAAACATCCAGAATCTTTTGGTAGCGAGAGGAGAAGAATATGCAGCTACTAGAAAGACACGTCATGATCTGTTGAAGAAGAAATTCGAATCATTTCATTTCTTAGAGAATGAAACCCTAAATGATATAATTACTCGTTATTATCATTTGATGCATGAAATGTATTATGTTGGTGTTCTTGTATCTCAACAGGAAATCGTAGCACGGTTTGCTGATGCTCTACCTCCAAAGTGGAGCTCATTCATTGAGCTTTTAAAGCAGACGGGCGTTCTAGATGCTGTCAATTTTAATATCTATGAATTCATTCAGAAGTTGGAGCACAAGAACGAAGAGGAAATTCGGAAAGCTAAACTAATTCCTACTCCTCAAAATACCGAAATGTATCTTGGAGGAGGTTTTAACCCGTTAGTTAGTTCCAGTTCAGCTCAGCAACCAAAGTTACAAACGGCGTTTGTATCAAATGCAAACTCATCTCCGTTTCCACAGTTCAATCAAAATGCTTATCTTTCGCAATCTAAACCCCAACCTCAACCTCAAGTTTCCACAACACAACCTCAATTCGATCCAAGTATCGATTGTGGTCCGGCCAAACAGTTGGGAAACAGTGATCAAACAAGAACTGCGTTTTATGCCGAAATCATCAAGAATGTCAGCGATGGTGAATCTTCGGGAAATGATGACAGTTCAGGATATAGTGGCACTGATGAAGATAGCTCAGGTGTGAGTGATTACAGTTCAGAATCGGACATAAAGGAGGGTGTGGATTCTGAAGCTGGTAATTTGTCGAATGATGCTAACGAGAAATCTGACTTGGTCAAGAAAGCTGATGCTACATCAAAATAAATGGAGAAGATTCTCACTGAAGATGGATCTTTCTCTTCTCAGACTGCCTTTATGGCTAATGTCACAGCTTCTACAAGTCAGGTACAATCTGAAACTCCTAGCATATGTAGTAAATGTGCTGATTTGAAACATGAATGTGCTAATGCTAAACATGCTTGTGAAGAATTAAAACATGAATGTGCTAATGCTAAACATGCTTTTGAAGAATTAAAACATGAATGTGCTGAATTGAAACGTGAATCTGAAACGGTTCATAGTCACAATCAAAGTTTGGTTGTTGAACTGTCAAAGTGCAAGGAGGCAAACATGGCCTTAGCTCGCAATGAAAAAGAGTTTAAAACAGTTATTGAAACCCAAAAGAAAAGTGTTTCCGAATTAACAAAAACTGTTTGTAACAAACAAATTGGTATTAATAACTACATTAATATCATCGAGGAAACAAAGAAAGAGCTAGCCGTGGCGAAATGTGAGCATGAAGCGATCAAGCTCAAATTGGAGAGTTACTCAAACTCCCGATATGTGCTTGATCACATCATTGACGTTCAACAACTAAAGGGAAATGTTAAAGGCGTTGGTTATAGGAAGTGTCCACCCCCTTTGAGACACGACTATACCAAGTTGCCCGATGAAGAGGATATGCCTCGGTATGAACCCAGTGTGCCTCTTGATTATGAGGAAGTTACTACTGGCCTAGGGTTCAAACCGGACAATTCATCGGAGGGCTCATCTGATCGGAAAGAAAAGTCATCATGTGCTTCAAATCAAAGTTCTCCAACCATTGAGGACTATGATTCTTCAGATGATGAATCAGATGTGAATGACCAGGATGAATCACTTGATGTGACGAAAGGAGTAGAAATTCCAATTGAGAATCATATTCTTTGTGATCCTCCTACTCCTGTCGTGCAACCTGTTGCCAAGCAAGTGATAGATTCTGTCAAGGATGTCAAAAATGACAATGAATGTGTGTCTGCTGTTAAGAGCAATAACTTGTTGTATACTTTAGTCGGTGATAACAAAATTTATTCAAACAAAGATTTTCCAATCAAAAACGTCAATCAATCATTGATTGATAAAGTGTTTGAAGATAATACAACTAAGTTTTTGGGAAAAGCGATCCCGAGAGTTTCAGTAACTCAGTGTGATCCTATTCCAAAAGCTGAAGTGAGGAAACAATTTGGAAACCAAAAATTACCGACTAAACAACAACCTGTCGCTTCTAAGGGTAAGCAACAACAACAACGAGCTCCAAAGCCAAAGGCTAAGGTTGAATCAAAAGGAGCTCGTTTCAAGAAGAAAAACAAAGATATCAAGTTTGTAGCATCAAGGGGTACTGATAAAATTGAGACTTTTGAAAATAAATCAAACACCGATTTTATTCAACAAGTCAAGATTTTAAAACGTAACAGCCAAAACAATTACACCCAGCACACAAACGGGTGTGAAGCTAGTACCTCTGGGTCTACAGGTTCAACACATGTTAGTCGAACAGGTTCTCCTAAGTTTGTTGAAAGGAGAATTTGTTTCAAATGTAGGAAGGTTGGGCACATCATTAAAGACTGCAAAAACTCGCCCAAACCAAATTTTGTTGAAAGAGCCCCCTCTGAACAAGGTCACTCACAACGTTGTCCTGTTTCTCCAAAACATGATAAAAGAACTGTTAAAGAACAGGAAATAAAACAACGACGTAAAATTGTGAAGGTGATTGAAAAGGCGTTGAAACCGGAGGTTATCCAAACAAAGTCTGTTAAATTAGAAATTAAAAATGAAAAAAAAACAGATTTGGAAACCAAAATCGGTAACTGTTTCAGGGGGAGGTGCTGTGTTTGAAAATCATCAGGAAATCGAAGTCACAATCCTCGATGATGAAGGACGACCCAAGTCTGTTAAGGCTTGGGTCCCCCTGTCCAACTAATCTCTGAGTGAGTGTGCAGGATGTTCCAGGAGGAACTTTCGACAGTCATAGGATTGTTGATAGTGGAGTGTCCATGCACAAGAAGGGCGACAAAGAAGTTGTTGCCTGTGATGGAGAGAAGAAAAAGAAAAGAAGACAGAATTGTCTGTCGAAAGAGGTTAAAAGCTTCGACAAAATGCAAATCATTTCAAAGTTTGATTGTTCAAGGCTATAATCGGGTCCCCAGGATAGATTCAATCAAAATGTACGCACCTGCAGCACGTTTGAAGTTCAAAATCAACAAGATGAACGTGCAGTGTACATTTCTTCGTGGTGTGATTGAAGAAAATGTGTTTGTTGAACAAACCAACCGGGTGTGCGGATGCCTTGGCGTGGATTGAACAACCGCACACTAATTCTGAAAGAGAAAGTCAAAGACCTTCGCTGGTGCAATGTGGAATACCAGCCGGACCCAAAGGTTTATGATCTTGTTGCTGTGAAGAGATTTCTTAGTAGCTACAAAAATCGACTTTGAAATCCACACCGGGTGGATATCCAGTTTGGGAGAGCACTCAGATTCCTTGCAATGCACGAAGCAGTTGCAGGATACGGTTTTAAAATTCTAATCTCTCTTTTACTTGTCGATATTTAAGCTGCTTTATGAATTATTATTATCTCGTACAGCACTCTTTGGCCAGACAATGTTGTCATGGTCCGCACCGCTTACCGACATGCCAACTTATTTTTCCAAAATTCGATAAATCATTTCTGATTAAAATTAATTTTGGTAAACGGCATTGAGGTACAACATGAGTTAACCGACATCGGGAAATCGTTTTTATATATATCTTTGTGCCTTTTAAATTTTATCTTAGTTTGTTGATTTTAGGGGGAGTTAATCCAAATTTGAAAATTCAAAAACATCGAAAAATTTCAAAAAGCGCAAAAACATTGGAAAAACAAAAATGAGTTTTCTGGCGAGAAAAAGAGAAAATGATAGTAGATCAGTGGTCTGTCTAAACCTTTTTAAACTGAAATGCAAAATGAAAAATGTTAAGCAGCTCTATATAAGATGTATCGGTAGGCTCACAATCATTTTAAAGTGTGCAGGGTGATATAAACCTTAATCGACTGAAGACCAGGTGGGAACCGCACATTGGCATATGGTCTTAGTACCGAAATTTCGTTTGAGAGATTGCCGAGGTTCTGAGATATTCGGTCTTTATGCTGCTTATCATCTGGGTATCATGGTTGTTTCTTTTACCGAAAAATAACGGGGACGCAAGTCTAGATCTTCCATGATACCATACATACGTGTACATATTGCATTCTACCTCAATAAGTGATCAACAATCACATGTCCCCAAAATAAGTGATAATATATCACATTTATCCGGGAGTCAAGTTCGTCTCTCTGCTGTACGAAAGTACTGACCTGTTCACGGACTTGCTCCTGTGCCCTCATGCATATGAAAATCAAGTTCCTCATCAATAAGTGATTCTATCACATAGGGCTTGATTTCAATTCAAAATAAGTGAGTTTCTCACATCTTTTTATACGTCAAACGGATGATAAACGGTATACTCACCGGTAAGATGAACTCTCATGCATACCTTGATACGGGAATGTGTCATGTGTGGATGAACACCGGTCGGTAAGTATAAATCATACCTTAACGTATCCCCTCGCCATGATTACATCTGATAAGTTGAGCTTATGTGGACAACAATACCGATAATTGTTATAGGATGCTTATCTAATTGTTAACTAATAGAACAAAAAGAGCGTTTTGGCATGACCGTACACTGATATGATTCTCTTACCCTCGAAACTCGCAAAAAGAATGTCTGTAAATATTTGTTTACTGCTTTCGTTTCTGCATCTTTGTATATATTTATTTATTGCTTTCCGTCTTTACATTTGAAAAATGAAAAATTCCAAAAAGAGTTTAGGTGTTTTTTTTTTTTTTTTTTAATTTAAACTTTATAAAATCCAAAAAGATTTTGCTTCTAGTTTATTTTTGATTGACCGATGTTGGAACTCGAGTCTATCCTACCCAAAATCCTGATCGTAAGCCGGAAAACAATTGCACCTTTATAAACGGTCGAAATTTGCAATTTTTGAAAGTTAAAAACTAAAATTGACCAATTTATTAAACTTTCAAACTGTCGGACGGTGTTTGATAGAAATATGGTCATTCGTGTGTCGTTTGTTTATACTAACTATATTCCAAGCAGTTGTTCTCATTACGCGTTTAGCTTTCTTGCATGTGCAGATGCTAAAGGCAAGGAGAACATGGTCGATGACAAGCTTCGGAATGAAGACACGGCGTGAAGGCACTCAAGAGATAAAGATGATCTAGTTGCCGCTGACCATCACCAATACCACAAGGATCTCAAGTATTGAAGATCAAAAGATTCACGAGCATAATCAAAGGGGGAGTTTATTGATACACTTCCTAAATGAAAGCGGGAGTTTGTTAATACACTTTCTACTTACAACGCGTGAAGACTTTGAAGATCCTCCGACATGGAAGACATGGAAGTCGAACCTCACGAGTAGCGTCCAAGGGGGAGTTTGTTGATACATGATGTGGACGCGACTCGAATCGACGCGACTCGGCTCGTATCACGACTTTCCTCCGTCGTGTACAAGGATAAGAAAAGCGGGCCAAGACATGCTGTGGAATAAACAGACAACCTAATCACGTTTTGGGCTTGTATCTTGGCGAAACACAACTTGGGCCCAAGCCCAAGTTTGGCGAAACAAGTAGAAGTCGACGAAACAGTTGGGTTTCGTCGACAAGATGCCAGTTTCGTCGTGGTCTCGTCAACCTTTGATCAGTTTCGTCAAGTATGCCTCTGATTCGCCAAGATAGTTCTGTTTCGTCAATGCTGGTGCTATATATAGACTGAAGACAGAACAGAATTAGTAGAGACACAAGTAAAAGACACGACAGAGGACACAAGAACAGAACACACACACTGAGAGAGAGTTTACAGAATAGATTTGTAAACATTGAGCTTGTAACTGATCTTTTCATACGTATTAATACAGAGGTGTTAATCGTTGAGTCTTGTGTGTCATCATATTGCGTGTTCTATCTCGGTTTGCTATCTCGGTTGGATTCCGCACAACCGGGTTGGTTTGTACACAAGGATTAGGCGACTAGATCCTCCCCTAGCCGGACCTACATGCCTTTATGGCAAATGTCTCAGCCTCTATGAGTCAGGTAAATGCTGAAACTCCTACTCCTAGTGTTTGTAAATCTTGTGCAGATATGAAGCTTGAATCAGAAAAACTTCATAGTCATAATCAAAGTTTGGTTATTGAACTATCAAAGTGCAAAGAGGCTAATATGGCTTTAGTTCAAAATGAAAAGGAATTTAAATCTGTAATTGAAACTTTAAAGAAAAGTGTTTCCGAAGTAAACAAAGTCGTTTATCATAAACAAGTGAGCATTAACGAATATATTAACATTGTTGAGGAAACCAAAAAGGAACTAGCCATAGCCAAATGCGAGCATGATGCTATCAAGCAAAAGTTGGAAAGTTATTCTAACTCCCGATTTGTGCTTGATCACATCATTGACGTTCAACAACTGAAAGGAAATCAGAAAGGCATAGGATATAAGAAGTGTCCACCCCCTTTGAGACACAACTATACAAAAATGCCTGATGAAGAGGATATGCCTCGGTATGAACCCAGTGTGCCTCTTGATTATGAGGAATTTTCTACTGGCCTAGGGTTCAAACCGGACAGTTCTTCAAACACATCATCTGAGCAACCAGAAACCTCGACATGTACGAAACAAAGTCCTCCAATCATTGAGGACTATGAGTCGTCAGATGATGAATCAGAATCAGATGTGAATGACCAGGATGAATCACTTGATGAGACGAAAGGAGTAGAAATTCCAATTGAGAATCATATTCTTTGTGATCCTCCTACTCCTGTCGTGCAACCTGTTGCCAAGCAAGTGATAGATCCTGTCAAGAATGTTAAGGATGACAAAGAATGTGTGTCTGCTGTTAAGAGCAATAACGTGTTGTATACTTTGGTCGGTGATGCTAAACTTCATTCGGACAATGATTTTCCAATTAAAAATGTCAATCCATCTTTGATTGATAAAGTGTTTGAAGACAACACGAATAAATTTTTGGGAAAGAGCATTCCCGGAGTTGTGGTAACACAATGTGATCCTGTTCGAAAATCAGAAATCAGAAAACAATTTGGAAAACAGAAATCACCGACAAAGCAACAACCTATTGCCTCTAAGGGTAAACAACCAAAAAGGCGAGCTCAAAAGCCTAACATTTCTCAATCAAAATTTGAAACAAAAGGAGCTCGTTATCAGAAGAAAAGCAAGGATGTTAAATTTGTAGCATCAAAGGGTACGGATAAAATCGAGACTTTTGAAAACAAATCAAACACCGATTTTGTACAACAAGTCAAGATTTTGAAACGTAATAGTGATAACAATTACACCCAACACACAAACGGGTGTGATGAAAGAGCAAGTACCTCAGGTTCTACAGGTTCGACATCTGCCAGTCGATCAAATTCTCCTAAGTTTGTTGAAAGGAGAACGTGTTTCAAATGTGGGAAGTTTGGGCACATCATTAAAGACTGCACAAACTCGCCTAAACCAAATTTTGTTGAAAGAACCCCTTCTGAACAAGGTCACTCACAACGTCGTCCTGTTTCTCCAAAACATGATAAAAGAACTGTTAAGGAACAAGAAACGAAACAACGACGTCATAACATCAAAGCTGTTGAAAAGGCTTTAAAATCTGAAGTCAAAACGGTTAAAAGGAAACCTAGTTTGTCGCAACCATTAAAACCAGAAACTGTACATAATACACAATCTGGTAAACGGAAACAAGCTTAGAGACCTAAATCGGGTGAAAGTTCAGGGGGAGGTGCTGTATTTGAAAACCATCAGGAAATTGAAATTACATTTCTTGATTCTCAGGGGCAACCCAAGTCTATGAAGGCTTGGGTCCCCCTCTCCAACTAATCTATGAGTGAGTGTGTAGGAAGTTCCAGGAGGAACTATCGATAGTCATAGGATTGTTGATAGTGGAATGTTCATGCACACGAACGGCGACAAAAGAAATTGTTGCCTTTGATGGAGAGAAAAAGAAAAGAAGACAAGGATGTATGTTGAAAGAAATTGATGACTTCGACAAAATGAAAAATCATTCCAAAAGTGTGATTGTTAAAGGCTATAATCGGGTCCCCAGGATAGATTCAAATCAAAATGTACGCACCTGCAGCACGTCTGAAGTTCAAAATCAACAAGATGAACGTGCGGTGTACATTTCTTCGCGGTGTAATTGAAGAAAATGTGTTTGTTGAACAAACCAACCGGGTGTGCGGATGCCTTGGCATGGATTGAACAACCGCACACTACTTCTCAAGGAGAAAGACAAAGACCTTCGCTGGTGCAATGTGGAAGTCCAGCCGGAACCAAAGGTTTCTGATCTTGTTGCTGTGAAGAGATTTCTCGGTAAATTGAAGTAGCTACAAGGAATCAACCTTGAAATCCACACCGGGTGGATGTCCAGTTTGGGAGAGCACTCAGATTCCTTGCAATGCACGAAGCAGTTGCAGGATACGGTTTTAAATTTCTAATCTCTCCTATACTTGTCGACATTTAAGCTGCTTTATGAATTATTATCATCTCGTATAGCACTCTTTGGCCAGACAATGTTGTCATGGTCCGCACCGCTTACCGGCATGCCAACTGATTTTTCCAAAATTCGATTAAATCATTTCTGATTCAAATTAATTTTGGTAAACGGCATTGAGTTAAAACATGAGTTAACCGACATCGGGAAATCGTTTTTGTAAATATCTTCGTGTCTTTTAAATTTTATCTTAGTTTGTTGATTTTAGGGGGAGTAAATCCAAAATTTGAAAAATCCAAAAACATCGAAAAATTTAAAAACACAAAAACAATAGAAAAACAAAAATGAGTTTCCTGGCGAGAAAAAGAGAATATGATAGTACATCAGTGGTCTGTCTAAACCTCTTTAAACCCAAAATGAAAAACGATAAGCAGCTCTATATAAGATGTATCGGTAGGCTCACAATCATTTTAAAGTGTGCAGGGTGATATAAACCTTAAATCGACTGAAGACTAGGTGGGAACCATACATTGGCATATGGTCTTGGTACCGAAATTTCGTTTGAGAGATTGCCGAGGTTCTGAGATATTCGGTCTTTATGCTGCTTATCATCTGGGTATCATGGTTGTATCTTTTACCGAAAAATAACGGGGACGCAAGTCTAGATCTTCCATGATACCATACATACGTGTACATATTGCATTCGACCTCAATAAGTGATCAACAATCACATGTCCCTCAAAATAAGTGATAAAATATCACATCTATCCGGGAGTCAAGTTCGTCTCTCTGCTGTACGAAAGTACTGACCTATTCACGGACTTGCTCCTGTGCCTTCATGCATCGGAAATCAAGTTCCTCATCAATAAGTGATTTTATCACATAGGGCTTGTTTTCAATCAAAATAAGTGAGAATCTCACATCATATACGGTCAAACAGATGATAATCGGTATACTCACCGGTAAGATGAACTCTCGTGCATACCTTGATACGGGAATGTGTCGTGTGTGGATGAACACCGGTCGGTAAGTATAAATCATACCTTAACGTATCCCCTCGCCATGATTACATCTGATAAGTTGAGCTTAAGTGGACAACAATACCGATAATTGTTATAGGATGCTTATCTTAATGTTAACTAATTGAACAACAAGAGCGTTTTGACGTGACCGTTCACTGATATGATTCTCTTACCCTCGAAACTCGCAAAAAGAATGTCTGTAAATATTTGTTTACTGCTTTCGTTTCTGCATCTTTGTATATATTTATTTATTGCTTTCCGTTTTTACATTTGAAAAATTCAAAATTCCAAAAAGATTTTAGGTGTGTTTTTAATATAAACTTTATAAAATCCAAAAAGATTTTGCTTCTAGTTTATTTTTGACTGACTGATGTTGGAACTCGAGTCTATCCTACCCAAAATCCTGATTGTAAGCCGGAAAACAATTGCATCTTCATAAACGGTCGAAGTTAACAAGTTTTGAAAGTTAAAGGATTAAAATTGATCATTTTCTAACCTTTCAAACTGTTGTCGGTTGGTGTTGATTGAGATTTGATCTCATATGTGTCTTTTGTTTAAATGTTAACTATATTCCAAGCGGTTGTTCTCATTATGCGTTTAGCTTTCTTGCATGTGCAGATGCTAAAGGCGAGGAGAACATGTTCGATGACAAGCTTTGGAATGAAGACACAAAGTGGAGGCACTCAAAGGATAAAATGATCGAGTTGCCGCTGACCTCTCATCAACACCACAAGGATCTAAAGAATTGAAGTTCAAAAGATTCACAAGCATGAC
Source organism: Helianthus tuberosus (assembly GCA_030545235.1). Taxonomy (NCBI): domain Eukaryota; kingdom Viridiplantae; phylum Streptophyta; class Magnoliopsida; order Asterales; family Asteraceae; genus Helianthus; species Helianthus tuberosus. The sequence goes on from CM060381.1 coordinate 11,957,685, forward strand.
TCAATGGAGAGTTCATTCTAAGGGGGAGTTTGTTAACACACTTCCTAAATTAAATGGGGAGTTTGTTGATACACTTTCTGCTTACGACGCGTGAAGACTTTGAAGATCCTCCGACATGAAAGACACAGAAGACGAACAATCACAGAAGACGAACCATCACGAGTAGCGTCCAAGGGGGAGTTTGTTGATACACTTTGTGTGGACGCGACTCAGCTCGGTTCGACTCGGCTCGGTACAACTTGGTTTCGACTCGGTTAGGTCCGGCTCAAGCCAGACAACACGACATTCCTCCGTCGTGCACCCCAGAGTTCGACACGCGAAGCACGGAGAGCCGCGGACAAGTCCCAGGTGACACATCACCATGACATCATCTCTGTGATGTCATGATGATGTCATAAAGTGAAAAAGTCATGCAAATCTAAGTATTTGACGAAACACATTGTGTTTCATCGAATTTGTTTTAGGCTATCCCTGTTTCGTCGCTTATAGGGCTTCTTCAGGCCCAATGTTTGGCCCAAAAGTTGTTTCGCCGAGTTATTTTCTGTTTCGTCAAGGTCTGTGTATGTCTTGTATAAATACCCCTCATAGTTTCTGTGTGAAATAAAGATGAGCACAGAGAGATGAGAGAATACCCTGAAGGTCACTTTGTGTAAACTGTGTTTGTATCAGTTGCTTCTCATCCTGTTTAATCAAACGATTGTGTTTCTTTGGTTAAACCACTGTTCTTACTTTGTTCTATGTTTGGTTTAACTTAATTAAGTGGATTCCGCACACTTAACTTTGTTTGTTATAAACAAGGGTTTGGTTGTGTAAATCGATCCTCCGATTTCGGGACCTACAGTATTTAACCTAATGGATTCTTGATCTACTGAGTTCGTTTGTTTGTTCGTTTGTTTGTCTATTGTTGTTGTTATAACTGAAAAGCTTGGACTTGAATAATGCAGCAGCAACAGCATCATTCTCCACCACGGCCAACGCCTCTGAGGATGAACTCAAGGCTATGTACGAGAAATACCTGATTGACTTTGGCAAAACCGACTACATGCCCCCGGAAGAGAAGGAGCAGAGGTTTGAGATTTTTAAAGAAAATCTCAAGTTTATACAAGACTACAACTCCACTCTTCCTTTCGACAAGGTAGGACTCACCTCTGTCACAGATGCCTTCCCGCATGAGGTTAGCGGTTTGGTCATCTCACCTGAGGACTTATCGGGCACAGGGCCTTTGCCTCCAACCAACGGCGATAACCTTTTACCAGCTTATTTGAAGTTCCCGCAACCACAACATCCTCCGTTTGTCTTTTTGGAGGGGGACCAATGGGACTACTATGTCCCCTCCAAATATGAAGAAGAAAACCGCGGTTAGTTAGTTATTTCAAATTCCATCAATAGTTTTGATGATACTTTATTTGGTTTTTTACCTTAAAAAAAACATTAAATTTTAAGTCAACGGTCCGTCCTACATACTGCTAACAACCTTAGTTCCACAACTCCAACAAAACAATTAAACCAAAAAATAAAAGAGAAAATTTATTATCAAGGAAGGATAGGTTAATAATATATTGATGTTTGCAGAAATCCAAAAAAGATCTATAGTTGCACCAATGTTGCCTTAGAAGAATGTTCCTTTTATCATAAAATTTGGTTTGAGTTTTTGACTTTATATGATCTCCATGTATGCATGTTTAGTCTCTTAGGGGTAAGTGTGGTCATCACCCATCACTCACTCACAACTTCCAATCAAGTTCCGCCACCTAGCTTTATTCCATCACTGGTGATGGATTTTAGTGGAAATGCCCATCACTCACAACACCCAACAATAAACCCTCACATTCCCTTACATTCTTCCATTCTTCACGCGTGATACATTCAACGCGTTATCAAATTGACGCATGATACAATTGAGTGGCGGTGGTGTTTGGGATTGTTTCACGCGTGATATACACTCATCACCAGGTAAAAGACCACCACCCCGGGTCCCCTTATCCAACATGGTTTTGTTTTGTGTAGAAAGAAATTTTTGTTGGTTTTTAACATTGAGTGAGTTTATGCAACTTATTACGTGTTTGACTCGTTTGACTTCTTGGCTTATTATCAAATTGCGTATACCCTTATCCTAGTTTTTTTACTAAGCTAGTAAGAAAAGACATCAAACAGAAGGTTTTATTTATATTTTTTTGTTTTTATATGTTTTGTTTTTTTTATATATTTTTAAAGTTTTTAACCTTTTTTTGTTTTTTTTTTACTTTTTTTATCTTTAAATTTTTTTAATTATTAATTAACTAATTTTTTAAATCTCATTCTAACATACCATCCTGACCCTTTTTTTAATATACCCATATCCTGAGCCAAACCCATCTTGATCCTTTACACAAACCCACCCAACCTACCCACTTTGTCGGGCCTAGTTTATATATATGCTTATTGGAAAAAGAAGAAGAAATAATGCTTGGATCATAATCCATTATATATTTGATTATTTTCTATGAGGGATTTTGAGGTGTAATCTACTTTTCTCATGTGTCTATTATTCATATTCTTTCTTTATGTGGCTAGTGATTTTGTATCATTTACTGATCTCATGCAACTGTTACACGACACAGAAGAATCATTTTAATATGCTGATTTTGTGACTAAAGGATACCGGTTTGCTTACTGAAATGCTGCAACCTCTGTGAATGTTGTATTTTATGCTTGTATTTTCTGTTCGGTTGGACTTGGTTGTAATTTAAAAAAAAAAAAAAAATTGATTCTGCTGCTGCAGCCACTGGAACTTATTTATGCTTGTATTTTCTGTTCGGTTGGACTTGGTTTGTTTATGTATTCTGTTACCTTATTTCGTATGTTATTTAAGATTGGTGTAGTAACTTTATTTATGCACTGTATTTTCTTATCGTTTGTATCTTGGTGCTTTATGCAATGTGCTCTCATTGAGGCTGGCTAGCTCGATAGCGAAGACCATAGATTGTGTAGTTGTGAAGTATAAAATGCAGCTTTGACTAATTTTTCTCTTTGAGTACAAGTAACTGAACTGATGACTGAAACTCTTAACCCTAAACTTACACATGTGTTTTATATTGTATATGTGCCAAAATAATAAAAGATGCATCATAATTTTGGACCTTTTGGCTAATAGATTCAACACTAAAGGTGTGTCCTTGTTAGATGGTTGTGTGATTTGACTGAGGTCCTGATCATAGCCTTGTTCATGACTGTGCGGATATGACAAATGGAATGGAATGGACCAAAATGGGGGTTTGGCCGCCACCGCCACCACTGGTATTCCATTCCTTCGTCTTTATGTCTATCAAACGACACAAAATAATGATTCATTTCATTCGGACCTTTGAATGCCGTTCATTTCATGTGTGTAAAAGTCGAGTCAAATTAGTAATTAACTTTCAATATATTATATTAGCATTTTGAATAAAAATGATTATCTTTAAATGCGGCCTAATGATTGCTTAAACCATTTCCAACTCAAAATCTCACAAACACTCGTAAACGTGTTCGGTCTGCTATCACATCATATTTTCATTCATCTTTACCGATATGATAGCTGAGTAAAAGCGTTTGTGGTAGTCTAGGTTTACAAAATGTGAACAAATTCTAGAGAGATAAGCATTTTTAGCTAAATTACAGGGATGAAGATGAGGATTCTAATGTAAATTCTCATTAGCCGGTCTAGTTAACACCACAACTAATCGAGTTTGTGGTAGCCTAGGTTAAAAAAATACAATCAGAATAGCTAGCTACCAAGTTTCATTGCAGATAAAGACTTTATAAATCATACTTACAGCAATACTTATACGTGAACATAAAGCTACCGCGCGGATTCAAATGTTCAAGCATACCTAATGCAAGTTCAACGGATTGTCAATGGTTGATCCTCTTCCATCTTTGACATAAACACATTTTTTTAGCTTGATTTTTAGTATCCTTTCAGATTTCCTCTTCCTCGCATTATGGATTGGTTTTTGTTTCGCACTACTGATTTTTTTTCACCTTCGGTTGATGAGACTCGATCTGTTGACTGTTTTGCTCACCACCAGCAGCAAGCGTCTCCGTCCTAGAAACATGTTGAGGTAGAATGAATTTTGGACTTGCTCGTAGGAACAAACGTGCCGTGTCCTGTAAGTCTTAGCCTATGATTTAGGATCGGTTATTATGTGCATTCATTTTAAATATTTGTTACCTAGAATAGGAGATTGTATTTCAGTATATATTGTAATCTTTATACAGAGAATAATCAAGGGATTACATTCAACCTCTTACATGGTATCAGGCCAACCCTAGGCCTCCTCTTCGCCACCCTCTTCCCTGCGGTTTCCCTCTGCCTTCGCTTCAATCCAACCTCATCCTCTTCCCTGCGGTTCCAATGGACTCCAAACTCCACCCAGCAGTTACTGTTACCAACATCAAGTCCTTTATCCCCATCACCCTTGAATCGGACTCCGCACAGTACTCGACGTGGTCGGAGTTCTTCCGAATCCACTGTCGAGCGTTCCTTGTCTCTGATCATCTCGAACCTCCTGCTACTACCACTTCCGATACCACCAAAACCACCTCCCCACCCGACACTGACAAAACATCATCCTCGAAACCCGCCCTCGATTTGTGGGAGAGGCTGGATGCCATAGTCCTTCAATGGATCTATGGCACCATCTCCCCGGACCTCGTTCAAACCGTCATGAAGAAAGGCTCCACTGCCTATGTTGCGTGGGCTGCCCTCGAGGCCTTGTTTCAAGACAATAAAGGTGTTCGTGCCCTTTACCTGAAACAAAAGTTCAACTCTACTCGTCTTGAAAACTTTTCCAATATGGCCACCTATTGTCAAGAACTCAGAGTCATTGCCGATCAACTCAACAATGTTGAAGCCCCTGTTGACGACCAATCTCTCGTGTTGCAAACCCTCGCCGGCCTAACCGATTCCTACGAAGTTGTGGCCATTGTTCTTGGTAACACAAAACCCCTGCCATCTTTCAACGAGGTCCGCTCACAACTTTGCATGAATGAGACCCGCAAAGCCAATCAAGCCTTCACCTCTGCCAACTCAACCGGCTCGGCTCTCCACGCCGCCTCTCGGCCTACTGACTCCCACCCCAACACCGCGTCGCCAAATAACACCACTCCCCCTACCGAATACCGCACCGACACATGAAACAACCGGGGTCGCTCTCGCGGCCGCGGACGTGGTCGTGGCAGACCGTCATGGAACCGCAACCGCAATCCAAACCAATCAGCTCAACCATTTCCAGCCCCATTCCCTTGGCCATACGGCCCACCAGCATGGCCAATGCCCCTCAACAAGCCTCACAATGGCCGACTTGGTGATGCCCCACCGCGTTGCTTTTGCCATATGTAGAACAACTAGGTGATGCCCCGCCCGTATTGCGTGGCGATGGCCGAATAATTCTCAACCAATTAAAAAAACAGTACTATAGTTTTGCTAGAAATAAAAAGTAAAAAGAGTGTTAGGCAGCTCTTTGACACGATTTTTAGCTGTGGGCAAAGTCATACTTTTATTTTTACTTGGGGGAAAATCAAATTTTTTTCCCGAGGGTAAAATCCTAATTTTTAGCTAGGGGAAAACCATATTTTTATTTTGCGCTGGGGGCAAAAACGTAATTTTGAATTGAGGGTGATATCGTAATTTTGAACCGAGGGGAAATTCGTAAATTTTAGCTGGGGGCAAAAGCATAAATTTATTTTGAACTGGGGGCAAATACGTAATTTTAAACTGTGGGCAAAACCGTAATTTTAAAGTAGGTATAAAATAATAAACTGGTGTAAATTCGTAGTTTTGAGCCAGGGGAAAACAAAATTTTATTTTGAACTGGGGCGAAAACATAATTTTGGCTGAGGGTAAAAGCGTAATTTTTTTACCGAGGGCGAAATCGTATTTTTTAGCTCGGGGCAAAAGGGTAAATGTATTTTGAAGTTGAGGCAAAACCGTATTTTTTAACTGGGGGCAAAAACGTAATTTTAAAGTGGATATAAAATAATAAACTGGTAGGTCCAATGGGTATTGCTCGCCGCCCATTTGAACTAATGGCAGAGAAACACCATTGCAGGGCAAAAAAGTAATTTTAAAGTGTGTATAAAATAATAAACTGGTTGGTCCAATGGGGGAGAGACGGTCGCCCATTTGAACCAATGGCAGGGTAGGGGTGAGCAAGAAAACCGAAATAACCGAACCGAAACAAAAACCGGCGGTTCGGTTTTCGGATTTTTAATAACCGAAAATTTCGGTTCGGTTTTCGGATAAACGTTTTCAATAACCGAAAAAAACCGAACCGATAAGTTACAATCCATATATTTTTATGTTTAAGTTTAAATTGTTTAAGTGTTTAACCCAATGCTAGTAGAAAATGTTAATTTTATTCTTGAATGTAAAGTGTTTATAATAAAAACATTATAACTGAAATGATTTATTATTACCTATAAGATATAACAAAATTTAATATAAAAATTAAATTTAATAAAACTTTGAAGAAACATAAAAATATATTAGAAGGTTAGGTTTATGTAAACAATACTAATTAAAGAGGTGAACTATAATAACTTAAATATAAACATATAAAAAGATTGTTATAATATAAATTATACTTTTTATTTTTTGAATCTTACATAATTTTGTTCAAAAAACCGAAATAACCGAAAAACCGAAACCGAAAAAAACTGAAACCGAACGGTTTTTAAAACCCAAAAACCGACATTTCGGTTTCGGTTTTGATTTTACCCAAAAACCGAACCGAACCGAACCGAACCGTGCACACCCCTATGGCAGGGTGATACTATTCCCTGCCATGTGGTTTGTATATGTTGAAAATGTTAAAGTAGAACTAGTGGAGGACCGGCAAAAAAACACCAAACAAACCCAACATACACCTGGAATCAAACAAAGAAAAAAAAATACATGATACCCAAACCCTTACACATCTATAGTCCAGAAAACGAATTATCACACCATTTGTTCCGGTCGATATATAGAGTTTTGCCCTTTGTTTTAATCATTCAAAAGCTATGAGTTGAATGTCTTCAAATAACCTTCCAGGCTTGCATATTTTGGACTTGAAAACTTGATCGTTGCGGTTAACATCAGTTTTAAAGGTTCAAAACCAAATACCCATTACTTGTTATTGGATTGGGTTGAACTATATAAGTTTAAGACAAAAAATTGTAATTGAGTTTGGCTAAATAATAAAACTTAAATAGCCATTATTTGTTATTCAGTTTGAACCGAATTTGGATTTTTGGAACTGTAACCCAATTTGATTTCGGTTTAAAAGCGTATCAGAAACCAAACATGTAATTAGGTTTAGTTTTAAATTAATTCAATTCGTTTGGTTTTTGTTTTAAACTAGAATTACCACCCGCTGCATTGCAGCGGGGGATTCGTTAGTTATATATCATATTAGATGAAAGGAATAACTGAATTGATCTCTGACTTGAACATTGTGACAGACCTATCAAACAGGGAAGAATAGACGCGTTGCGACGGACCTGTCAAACAAGAAAAAAATAAATGAAAAAACGTTGAACCTCACACGCACATTGCGGCGTGTTAATTCGGAAAATTTAGAACAAAACGTTAAACGGAAAAATTGCGAAAGATGAAAAGTACGAAGGACCATAGCTAAAAGTACGCAAAAGATGAAAACTTTTGAATCAGAAGTGAAAAATGAAATAAATCAAAGGGGTCAAATTACCAAAGATAAAGCTTTAGACTTAAATTGCCAAAGATTGAAACTTTAGAGTTAGAAAGAAAAAATCCATTTATTTAAAAAAAAATCCAAAAGCCAAAGATACAACAATCATAAACACAAATATATTCCTTATTTATATAGGGTAAGGATCATTTCAGAACCATAAATATTTACAGAACCCGCAGAACTCCTAATAAACAATCTTTTTATTTATATATTTTTATGTTTAGGATAACTTTATCATTTATTATGTGTATTTTTATGATTACATACATGTTAAGAGTAATTTTATCATTTTTTAGATGTAATTTTATAATTACACATATGTAAACTAGTTTTTTTACATATATGTAATTAGTTATTACACATATATATAATTTGGCTATTAAACATATGTAAACTACTTTTAACATGTATGTAATCATTAAAATATATATAAAAGATGATAAAAATATCCTAAATACAAAAATATATATATAAAATGATTGTTTATTAGGAGTTCTGAAAGTTCTGCAATTATTTAGAGTTCTGAAATGAACCCAACCCTTTATAGTAATTAGTATCGATGTTAACTTGAATACTTTAATCATGTATGAATGTTAACTTAACAAAGTTTTTGCAAGGTCGTATTTTTATATAAAATGCGCATTTAGTATTATAATCCTGTTAATTTGAGATGGGTCTTACACGATAGCGCCTATAATGTCGGCAAAGTCGGCCAGCTTTACGGACGGCATCTCTGATGATACCGTCATCATCATCATCATCATCGACACCGTACAAACCTACCGCCATCCAATCGACGGCCAGAGCTTCCGAAAACAGAAACCCTCTATGCTTCTCTCTATGGAACCCCCTATCTGTTTCTGTAGGTCCGGCTAGGGGAGGATCTAGTCGCCTAATCCTTGTGTACGAACCGACCCGGTTGTGCGGAATCCAACCGGAATGGCAAACCGAGATAGAACACGTAATAACACGACACGCAAATATCACCGTTTAACACCACTGTATTAATACGAATGAAAGGGTTCAGTTACAATCCAATGTTTACAATGCTCTTTGTAAACTCTCTCTAGTGTGTGTGTGTGTGCTCTGTGGGTTCTCTCTAGTTCATCTACCGAAACAGAACAAATGAAACCTATTTATACTAACAGACACACATACATGTGACGAAACAGAAGACAGGCGACGAAACAGAATCATGGTCGACGAAACACATCTGTTTCGTCGACTTCTGGGCTGATTCGCCGATGTGGTCTTAGGCCCAGTCAGTTTAAGGCCCAATCCCTGATTCGTCATCTTCTTTTAGCCCAAGGACTGTGATGTTGAGTCCAGTCCTTGTCTTGTCTCTTTTGTTGGCTTGACGTCTTGTACATGACGGAGGAAAGTCGTGTCAACACGTGCCGAACCGAGTCGCGTCCACAGAATCATGTATCAACAAACTCCCCCTTGGACGCTACTCGTGAGGTTCACTTCTCATATCTTCTATGTCGGAGGATCTTCAAAGTCTTCACGTCTTCAAAGCAGAAAGTGTATCAACAAACTCCCCGTTTCATGTAGGAAGTGTGTTGACAAACTCCCCTTTAACATAAGCTCCCCCTTGAGTTATGCTCGTGAAAGACTTGTTCTTCAGTGCTTGAGATCCTTGTGGTGTTGATGATGGTCAGCGGCAACTCGATCATCTTCATCATTTGAGTGCTTTCACGTTGTGTCTTCATTCCGAGGCTTGTCATCGACCATGTTCTCCTTGCCTTTAGAATCTGCACATGCAAGAAATCTAAACGCGTAATGAGAACAACTGCTTGGAATATAGTAACATAAACAAACGACACACGTGTGACCATTGTTCAAACAAACACCGTCCGACAGTTTGAAAGTTTAAAGTATTTTATCAATTTCAATTTTAACTTTCAGCACTTTGCAAATTTCGACCGTTTATGAAGATTTAGTCATTTCGGTTTTCGTTCAGGTTTCAGGTAACGAAGACTCGAGATCCAACATCGTACAATCGAAAATAAGATAAAATTAAAATCTTTTTGGCTTTTAGAAAGTTTATATTAAAACACATTTTAGGTGTGTTTTAATATTTGAAATGTAAAGACTGAAAGCAGTAAATAAATATATACAGACAAACGGAAACTGAAAGCATTAAATAAATATTTACAGACATTCTTTTTGCGAGTTTCGAGGGTAAGAGAATCATATCAGTGTATGGTCATGCCAAAACGCTCTTGTTGTTCTTTTAGTTAACATTTAAGATAAGCATCCTATAACAATTATCGGTATTGTTGTCCACATAAGCTCAACTTATCATTTGTAATCATGGCGAGGGGATACGTTAAGGTATGATTTATACTTACCGACCGGTGTTCATCCACATCACGACACATTCCCGTATCAAGGTATGCACGAGAGTTCATCTTACCGGTGAGTATACCAATTATCATCTGTTTGACCGTATATGATGTGAGAAACTCACTTATTTTGATTTGAAAACAAGCCCTATGTGATAGAATCACTTATTGATGAGGAACTTGATTTTCGATGCATGAGGGCACAGGAGCAAGTCCGTGAACAGGTCAGTACTTTCGTACAGCAGAGAGACGAACTTGACTCCCGCAAAGAATCTGTGATATTTTATCACTTATTTGTTTGGACATGTGATTGTTTATCACTTATTGAGGTCGTATGCAATATGTACACGTATGTATGGTATCATGGAAGATCTAGACTTGCGTCCCCGTTATTTTTCGGTAAAAGATACAACCATGATACCCAGATGATAAGCAGCATAAAGACCGAATATTTCAGAACCTCGGCAATCTCTCAAACGAAATTTCGGTACTAAGACCATATGCCAATGAGTGGTTCCCACCTAGTCTTCAGTCGATTTAAGTTTATATCACCCTGCACACTTTAAAATGATTGTGAGCCTACCGATACATCTTATATAGAGCTGCTTAACATTTTTCATTTTAGGTTTAAAGAGGCTTAGACAGACCACCGATGTACTATCATTTTCTCTTTTGCTCGCCAGGAAACTCATTTTTGTTTTTCTATTGTTTTTGTGTTTTTGAAAATTTTTTTTCGATGTTTTTGGATTTTCAAATTTGGATTTACTCCCCCTAAAATCAACAAACTAAGATAATTTAAAAACACAAAGGTATTTACAAAAATGATTTTCCGATGTTGGTTTTACTCTTGCTTGACCTTAATGCCGTTTACCAGTAATAAGTAGTCAAATCTTGATTTGTCAAATGCTTTGGTAAAAAGGTCGGCACGTTGGTCATCGGTGTGGACCATGACAACATTGATGAGTTTCATAGTGAAACAATCACGTGTGAGGTGATATTCGAGATCAACGTGTCTGGTCAAAGAGTGCTGTATGAGATGATAATAATTCATAAAGCAGCTAAAATATCGACAAGTATAGGAGAGATTAGAAATTTAAAACCGTATCCTGCAACTGCTTCGTGCATTGCAAGGAATCTGAGCGCTCTCCCAAACTGGATATCCACCAGGTGTGGACTTCAAAGTCGATTTTTGCAGCTACTGAGAAATCTCTTGACAGCAACAAGATCATAAACCTCTAGGTCCGGCTGGTCTTCCACATTGTACCAGCGAAGGTCTTTATCTTTCTCTTTGAGAAGTAGTGTGCGGTTGTTCAATCCACGCCATGGCATCCGCACACCCAGTTGGTTTGTTCAACAAACACATGTTCTTCAATCACACCGTAGATAAAAGTACCCTACACATTCATCTTGTGGACTTTGAACTTCAAACGTGCTGCAGGTGCGTACTTTTCATTCGAATCTTCCCTGAGGACCCGATCAAAAACCATGACAACCAATTTTGGCACATATCTCAACTGGTCGAATTTTTCAACTTCATTCAACCACATTCTTTCACCATCATTCCTTCATCGGAATGTTTGTCTTCTTATCTTTTTCCTTTCTCTCCATCAATGGCAACAATATTCTTCTGTCGCCTATCTTGTGCAAGGACGCTCCACTATCAACAATCCTAAGACTATCAATAGTTCCTCCTGGAACATCCTGCACTCTCATTCAGAGATTAGTTGGAGAGGGGGACCCAAGCCTTCACAGACTTGGGTCGTCCGTCATCATCGAGAATTGTGACATCCATTTCCCGATGATTCGGAATTGATGTAGCTCCCCCTGAAACAGTTTCCGATTTTGGTTTCCAAATCTGTTTTTGTTTTTCATTTTTAACATTTGATTTAACAGACTGCGTTTGGACAACCTCCGGTTTTAAAACCTTTTCAATTTCTTTTCGTTGTTTCTTTTTCTGTTTCACTTCTTGTTGTTTAACAAGACGAGGGTCCTGTCTTGGTGAAACAGATCTTTTATGGTAATTGTTACCATGGGGGGAATCAACTTTTGCTTTCAACTTATGAAGATACGGACAGTTTCGAATTATGTGTCCAATTGTACCACATTCAAAACACATTCTCCGCTCTACAAACCTCGGAGCATCATGTGATTGCCTAGCCGATGATGAACTTTGTGATCCCGAAGTACTAGGTTTTGAACTGTTTAGTTCATTTCTTTTCCTCACTGTTGCTTTCTTGACAAAATCTAAGTTAGATTGGTTCTCAAAATTTGCAATTTTGTCCGTTCCCTTAGATTTCACAAAGTTCACATTCTTTTTCTTCTTCTGATTCGGCTTCCTTGGATTTTGAGTCGGTGTTTTACCTTTTGATTTGGCATGATTTTGCTGTTTTTGCACTGTTGGTAACTTTTGATTGCCAAATTGTTTTCGAACTTCGGCCTTTGGGATAGGAGGGCACTGTGTTACAGTAACATGTGATCCTGTCTTTCCCAAAAACTTATTTGTCGAATTTTCAAAAACTTTACTGATTAATGATTGATTAACATTTTTAATAGGAAAATCTTTGTCTGAATAAATTTTATTATCACCAACAAGAGTGTACAGCAACTCCACACTCTCCGACTCTTTTGCAGATGTGGACTCGGTTGGAACAGTCTTAGCAGGTTTTGCGGGAGGATCACATAGAATATGATTCTCAAGAGGTATGTCCTCTTCTTTGATTACCGCATCAGACTTTTCCGAATCAGTATCATCAGATTCATCATCAGAAGAATCAGTATCCTCAATCACAACTGGAGGATTCTGACTCGGTTCAGCAGAAGACACACATGTATCTGCTGACACATCCGATTCTGATGATACTTCCTTCTTGTATCCGAGTCCTGCTGCACATTCTGTTGCAAATTCCTTAACATCCAAAGGAACAGATGGTTCAAAGTGAGTTCTATACTCCTCATCAGGCAGTGCATCGTAATTGTGTCTAACAGGTGGTGGACACTGCTTATATCCAATGCATGTGACATCCCGTTTCTCTTTCTGAACATCAATGATGTGATCCAACACATAGCTAGAGCTCAAATAACTGTCTAACTTGAGTCGGATCGCCTCACTTTCAGTTTTAACACAAGCCATCTCTTTTTGCATTATTTCAAGACGAGTGATATACAAATTTATGTCAGTTTGTTTTCTGGAAACCATTTTTATCAGCTCGGTTTTATCTTTCTTTAATTTTTCAATCATCGACTTAAAGTCCTTTTCATGGTTTTCATAAAACATGTTGGCTTCAGTGCATTTAGAAAGATCCACGGTCAACTTCTGGTTGTGAATGAATGTCACATCATACTTGTCTTGCAAAGCCTCGTGTTTGCCTTGCAACTCACACCACTTAGCATCTAAATCAACATGTTTGTTTTGCAAGTCAAACAAACTAGCTTGTAAAGCATCATGTTTGCCTTGCAACTCAGACATGTTTACTTCTAAATTAGCACATTTAACATGCAATCTATCACAATTATCACAAATAACAGCAGTTGGTTCATTGACACATACCTGACTTGGATCACTCTCAGATGTTGACCTTTCTGCATCAGAATCAACAACCTCCCTTGATGATTCATATTCAGATCCAACCTCGCTTGAACTTGAAGTAGTATCATCCTCAACTGAAGTTGAAACATCTTCATCTGAACTACTGTCATGTTCAGAACTGTCATTATTTCCCGAGGATTCACCATTGCTGGCATCTTTGACAACTTCAGCAAAACAAGCTGTTCCAACTGGAGCATCACTACTCAACCTGATTGACCAATCACCACTTTCATATACTTGAACCACAAGTGCCTGGTTAGCATTTGATGGTCCTGCTTGGCTTTGGTTGTTGACAGGTATCAATGTACGCTCATCGTTCCTGTTCTGATTCTGCTGGTCTCCTTGATCTCTGAAAGGGTTCTGGTTCCCATGCTGAGCTGGCTTAACAGGAACTTGAATGGGATTGCCATGTAGATCAGTTGTCACAGGAGGCCTTTGGGTTTGCTGTTGAGGCACCGGTTGAGGAACTGGTTGAAGCGGATTTCCGTACATGTCTGTTTTTGGAGGAACCGGAACTTGGATAGGATTGCCATACATGTCTGTTGGTCCGGTAGATCGAACAGGTAATGGATTTCCGAACATATCAGTTTTTGGAGGGACCGGAACTTGGATAGTATTGCCAAACATGTCAGTGTGAGACACAAACGCTGTTTGATTTGGATCTGTATTTATCGGTCTATTCCATCTTGGATTCATTTTTGATCAAGACTAAGGATACCTCTAAAAATCACACCTCAAACAAACAGTTAAACACCTTCTTCAAACCTTCTGTTAAAAATATCAACACACTCGACGAAACAAAGTCCCACGAAACAGACTTTGTTATTTTTACGAAATAGATGTACTGGATATTTGACGAAACAGAAAAATTGTATAGGGCCCAACAGAAGTTGACGAAACAAATTTTGCTTGATGTTATGCGACGAAACACAATTGGATATGGATGGGACGAAACTGATGTGTTTTGTATGTTGACGAAACAGACTGTAATATATTTGACGAAACTGAATTTTTGTTTTGGGCTCCTAAATGACGAAACAGCCCAGCCCAGTTAATCGAAACAGTCCAGGCCCAATGACGAAACAGTTTTTGGGCTTCCAAATCTTGTGCGAGAGAATTATAATCTTGTGTGATTAAATTCAAATATTTTGTGCAATTGTAAATGTTGACTTTCTATGCCCTGACACAAAGTAAACCCACTTTTCAACTCAACTTTCGGCTCACTATTTCCAACTCACCAACCATATGATGATGTCCTTTTAATATTTTAATCTAACAATAAGTTCCCAGGCATAAACAACTTTGACAAACACTTGACCAACATCAAAAAGTTGAAATACACTAAGAACACTTTGAAGATAACATCAATATATGAAGAACAACCCAGAAAATTTGAATTTTCTGGTGAACCGAAGATTTTCCGAACACGAATTTGGCCGAAACTTCACTAAAAACCAATGTTTAACATGTGAAAATGAAGAATAAACAGGTTTTTATAACAACTTTCAGCAAAATATCAGAATTTTCGAGGTTTTTGAACTGATTTTTCAGAAAAATATGAACTTTAAAAACCCGAAAAACAACCCAAGAACACCTCGGTTTTAACAAGGAGAAGAGCCAAGGCTCTGATACCACTTGTAGGTCCGGCTAGGGGAGGATCTAGTCGCCTAATCCTTGTGTACGAACCGACCCGGTTGTGCGGAATCCAACCGGAATGGCAAACCGAGATAGAACACGTAATAACACGACACGCAAATATCACCGTTTAACACCACTGTATTAATACGAATGAAAGGGTTCAGTTACAATCCAATGTTTACAATGCTCTTTGTAAACTCTCTCTAGTGTGTGTGTGTGTGCTCTGTGGGTTCTCTCTAGTTCATCTACCGAAACAGAACAAATGAAACCTATTTATACTAACAGACACACATACATGTGACGAAACAGAAGACAGGCGACGAAACAGAATCATGGTCGACGAAACACATCTGTTTCGTCGACTTCTGGGCTGATTCGCCGATGTGGTCTTAGGCCCAGTCAGTTTAAGGCCCAATCCCTGATTCGTCATCTTCTTTTAGCCCAAGGACTGTGATGTTGAGTCCAGTCCTTGTCTTGTCTCTTTTGTTGGCTTGACGTCTTGTACATGACGGAGGAAAGTCGTGTCAACACGTGCCGAACCGAGTCGCGTCCACAGAATCATGTATCAACAGTTTCTCTCTTTACAAGAAGAGAGTTATAGTAACTCCCAATCCTCAATGATGAAAGTATCAAACCCATCGCCATAGACGGTCGGAACCGCCGGCAACGAAGACGACGAAAACCCCAAAGGGAACCCATTGTCTGCCTCTCTTCTCGACAAATAACAAATGGTCGCCGACCGTCGACAACAAAACGACAAACTTTTAGTGCGAGAAGGAGGCAGCGGTTTTTAGAGGGAGAAAGTGACGGTCAGATAAAGGTAACAGGCACACAAATAACCTATATGATAGCACAAAGTACAATTTGCATAAACAATTCAGAAACCAACCCACAACTTTTATAAACCTCTCAAAAACCAACGTACAACAATGATATGCAAAAGATACAACTACCATTGCAAAGAATGGTTGCTAATGATGTGCTAAACTTTAAGCAATGGGTACAACTACTAGTGCAACAATATGTTGCAAAATAATAGTATATAAATTTAATTTAATTAATTCAATTTAATTTAATTTAATTTAATTTAATCGTATGAAAGCACATATTGAACACTCCTACCTTTAAATGAGTAAATAGAGTTGAAATAGTATAATCTGAGCGTGGCCTTATAATTAATTATATAAGTTGAGTTAGCTAGACTAGTAATCTTCAGCCGGAGCCAAAAACGAAGTTCATATTCAACTCAAGTTAGATTGTCGCTTTACGAGTTAGCTCGTTTTTAATTTTAAATTTTTAATGATTTTATATGCTTTCTGTATAAGGATCAAATATAACAAGTTAACAACATACTCAAAGATCAAATAAAACAAGTTAACAACATACTCAAATTACAGAAGTCTCAAACAACTCTAGACTATCAATATTGAAGGAAAATCAAGGATCAATTCTTATTCTAATGAGGTATCTTACTTTAATTGAAAGTTTATACGAAATAACCAACTCAACCCTGATTAGTTGGAGTTGAGATGCGAACGAGTTTGTAATGAACTCATTACAAACATTATCTGCTTGTAATTTTAATTAACGAAACATAGTTGATATACAATGAATAGAAGCGACTTCCACCTCAAATTCTTACTAGAAGTTTATACAAAATAACTAGCTTAACCTAAATAATTCATTTTAACTAATTCATTGCAAATGTTATTATTCTAATTTTAATTCAGGAAGCTTATTTTATTACATACAACTATTTATACATCTTCAGTTAGTGATTGTGATTCATACTTTTTTAAATTAACATTTCATTGTCTACACGTCAGGAAACAATTATATATACTATCTTGACATTGCTGGAAGCCTGTGGTGCTTTTGGAAAAGGAAGACTTCCATTTACTTCTTCTACAATTGATTTGGCATATACAACTTTAGGGAACATCATTTTGTTAGCCATGGATGTGGTAAACAAATCTGTATATTCAATGCAAATTGCATCATGTGTTGATCAACTTACTTTAAATTAAGTTAAGGAAATATGGTTTTTTGGCTTAATGCAGGCTCATAAATTGTTAGTTTCAACCGTTAGTGTAAGAGGTAATTGGATTTTGACCCAAGCAGTGACAAATTATGTTGTTTTCAGCCACATTTCCAGTTACAATCAAAAGAGTTCAAATACATACGGGAAACAACCGCCAATGGGGTGGTGGTCTATTGGCAAAGGCAAAGCCTTTAAAAAACACCTAGGTTGGGAAGGGGAAAGTCTTGGGTTCAAGTCCCATAGACGACAGGGGATTAAAGAAATTAGCCGTTCAAAAAAATACGTGAAACAACCTTTTGTTGAGCTTAAAGTAAGCGGGTCACGCTACCGTTATATTAAACGGGTCAGTATAAAGTATTTTGATAAACGTGTCATCAAACTTATCATATTTAGAATGCAAATATTTTTTTGTCATTATCTATACTATTATAAAAAGGAGAAGTGGTGTACACACATGTAATTTCACACGGCGTCCATCATTTTATGCAATATGTACAAGTAAACGATGCTTATTTTATAAGGGTAAAATTGTAAAAAGTATGGAATTTTAAGACACTCAAAGGGTATAATAGTAATTCAGGCCACACTTCATAAGCACGCACAAAAAACCCTTTCCTGAACTGCCCCCAAGAAACCTAATAGTCATTCAGAGATTGAAACGGAATCATCAAGGCGACCAGCAGATTGAAGGATGGAGCTTTGAATCATGTGAATTATTGAAGACCTTTGAGTACCCCCCCCCCCCCCCCCCTCACTCCCTTCATTCAGGCGTTCCTTCTATTTACAATCATCTTGAATGCCACAATCAACAATGGTGCTTTAATTTCCCTTCATCCTTTCAAGCTCCTTCTATTTACAATTCACCCTAATCAATTCAAGGTATTGAATGCGATGAACAACCATCTTATACGTTTTGAACGAACCCTAGCCTCATCCACATCTCCAATATCATCCATCCACTCAAATATCTTGAAAGTGCCGCTATAATTCCTCCGTCTCTCGCCGCCGTGACCGTGATTTATTCTCTGGTATGTTCGCCCACCACATCGGAAACCACAGCCGTTGCTGTGAACTAATCAACAAAACCCTATTCTCAGTGCTTTATTTTCATTGTCTCTCCCAATTGTGCTGCAAAAAGTAAGCTTAATTGGAATGGAGCTGAAATGGCTTTCATATTTTATAATAATAATTGTTTCTTTTTCTGGATTTCTAGCAGTGTCCTTGCAAGTCTCCTAAGGGTTTCAATTGGCATGGAAGGTAAGGTTAATACACAAAATCGATTTTTGATTTAGGGGTTTGCTTATTTAGTTTATAAATTGACTTGATTACATATATCGGGTTGGGTGGTTTGATTGATGATTATGATATTGGGTTTGGGATTTTTTTTTTAATTTTATTGACTTAAGGGGCTTTAATTAGGATTATTTGTCATGGTGATTCAGAATTAAAATAACAAATTATTTATTAAATAGCTAATTAATGAGCTGCTTTGGACCATGGGTAGGTTGTGTGTTCGTGTCCTTGACTCCACGAGATTGCAAATTGTGCTAGGAGCTACAAAAGGACTAGCTTATCTCCACGAGGACTGTAAGTTCATTTTGTTGTTTGCTGGCCACGGTAAGATCATGCATTGGTGGTTCTTAGCCTTCTTTTCGTTATCTATATAAATGTTGAGATGCATGTTTTTTTTTACCTGCATTTACTAACCTCAATTAACTTCACAGGTTGCTGATTTTGGGCTTTCCAAGATTAAGATTACATCTGATGTGGCCACTCATGTCTCAACCCGGGTGATGGGAACTTTCAGGTAAGATTCTCGTTTTCTTATTGAGTTTGCATAATAGATTTAGTTTGAGGTGGCGAAACAAGCAAACGACCGTGTTGGTTAATGAGTACATCTGACATGTATTACAGGTACCTTGCTCCAGAGTTGCATTTTCAGGAAAACTCACAGACAAATCAAACATTTTCTCGTATGGGGTCATGCTTTTGGATTTGATCATTGGAAGCAGGCCCGCAGATTCAGCTCAAACTTTCATAGATGATAGTTTAGTTGTATCTTCAACTCATACAGTCATACTTTGAATACTCTATATGTGGTTGCATTTAACGATCACTCTCCTGGCCCAATTCTCGAAGCAACAACAAACTGGAATGTTGTCAATATAAAAAAATGATCTGATGAGCCCGTGCTTCTCACATTGTACATTTTCTAGACCCCAAATTTGTAATTTCTACATTTATAAATTCTTAGAAAATTTTCCTTTTTCCATTACAGGAATGGGATTGCAAGATGGTGTATTAGGAACAAACTATCCGGTTCCAGTTGGGCGGAATTGGGCATACTCGTTTTAAGTTTAAGATCAAATTGGGAGTTTTTTTTCCATCAAAAAACTTCCAATGAGCTGCAAGTGGTCATGGAGGAATTATAATTAATGATAGAGATGTGATTCCTTGATGGAGATGTAACACTCAATATAGGTGACCAGTTTCTGAAGAGTCATAAGGTTAGTATATTTTAAATCTTTGTTCACTGTTTGTAACAAATGTGGCTATATGGGCCGACCAGGCTCATAACAAGTCAAAATGGGTTATCTTTGGTACGGTTTGAAGCTGACTAGATTGACCTAGATCAGTTCTCACCAAAAATCCTAAGTTTTAAATTTTAAATATTATAGCAGTAATAATCGTCTTCATTGAATAAATTTATTAGGGGGTTGTATGCATTATAAATGGATGTTGGATAACTTTCGACCATTTAACTTGTTAGAGATTAAACATACCCTAATGGAATATTGTTTAACAGGCTTGCCCATATCGATATGTTAATAGCATTGTCACTGATGGTGTTACATATCAGATAATAAATGTTGAACCAATATGTTCTTGAGGTTCTTTAACCATAAAGTTTAAAACTTTTGAGTGTTTTGATGAGCGTTATATTGATTATTGCAACTTGAAGTTACAATATCTTGTTTGGTAATAGTGACTGTGAATCATGATTGTGGTTTTCTATCAAATTCAAGGGTGGAAAGATTGGTGAGTTTGGTGGTTTGGTTACTCGATTGAAATACCGGTCAAAATGGGTTGGGTTTAGTTGACCTGAAAAAGTTCATATTTTTTAAAAAGTTAGTGTGGCAAACAAACAAATAAAATTATAAAACTTGTACAAAAATAATGCATTAAAAATTACAGTTTGGCTGAATTTCAACACGTTTGACCCGTTTGCTTTTAATCTATTTTTTGGTTTTACCGATTTAACATGCTAGACATCATTGGTTTTACCCATTTGACATGTTAGAGATCATGTAATCCGAATTGACTCGTTCATTACTAAACAAATCCTACCTACCACCTATACTCAAAATTAGCAAATTTTGAGATTAGTGTTACTCATTCAGTAAAATAATTACCTTTGTTTAACTCACGAGGAGAGCTTGCAGAGCATCAGGTACTTGCAATTTTGGGTGTTCATATTCAAAAGTGACATCCTTCATGATTAACAAAAGCTGGCTCAGATGCTCTCCCATTTGACCAAGATTGGCTAAGAATTCAATGTAGCAGTGTATATGACAAACCAAGATTTTACTGAATTCACTAAAAAATGGAAACATTATGCTTTAACTATGAAAACCTTAAATGGTGAATTGGTTAAACGTTTGTTGCAGTGATTGCTGATCCGGATGGTAGGGTGTTCCTATCAGATCCAAAGAAACCAGCAGGAGGGTATGTTCTTGCTTATGCAGCCACTGTGAGATTAATGTTTAGGAAGGGCAAAGGCGAACAGCGTGTGTGTTAGGTTTTCGTTGAGATGCGTTTTTTTTTTCTATCTATGTTTTTGTATATTGATTTTGTTGCAAATCGTTAACTCCCCCATCGATAATTGGTGTGTTCAGTTGATGGGTGTGGGATTACTATGCCCAGAACATAAAACCAGACCAAAAAAAACCCTGGCTTTGGAGAAATAGATCTGCCCAGAAGTCAACTAATGGAAATAGTGAGGCTTAAAATGAGGCAAAGGTATTCTAATAGCTCATTTACTTCATCTAAGTTAGATATTTGCACCTGGAATGTTGACTTTATTGTTGGTATTATTTTATTTACAAAGCTCATCAGAGGATATGTTAATGCATAAGTGGTAAAATTTATACTCCTTGCTTGAAACCATAATGCTCAATTAAATTATGCTTGGTAAAACTGATTGATAATGATATTGACATATTGTGGTAATTATATAGGTCTTACATTTAGAGTAGCTGCAAAGTTCATTTATGAAAATAAAGAGGTCATTGGTTTTGAAAACAACATGTGGTGGTTTGAGAATATATGTTGACCTGCACCTATGCTTTTTCAGGACTCATCAACTAACCAACAATGATTGATGATAGAATGGTATGAAGAACTTAGAGTGGTTGACTTTGATGATCAAATTATAAGTTAAACTTCTAGCTAAAAGCCTTTGTATTGATTTGTGAATATACTGAGTGAATCGATACATTGGTAAAACTACAGAATATATAACCCTCAACTTACCAATCAAGCCTAAATGGAAGGAGGGATGATATCTATCCTAAAATAAGAGATACACAACATTAATTCAAAATATACACAAATATATCTCACTAATACTAGCTTTCTGGTTTCATGGGTGCTTTGTTTCCTTTTATCAAGTGATATATTATGGTGACATATATGAATTTTTTTGTATAAATTAATATATACGCAAGAAGAAGGGACAAAAGTGAGAATTTTTAAACATCTATTTGCTTTCTTTACTTGCTTAGTATTTTGACCATGAATGTTTGAAGACAGGTTGTACATCTAACAAAACTACTAAACAATATTTTGTAAGGAGCAAACTTCATGCTTTAACGCCAACATTTAAAATAGACATGATAACTGAATATGATAATAATTGAACACCCGCCGCAACGCGCGGGCATTCCCACTAGTAGTATTAATATACCCTTCTATCGGACGGGTATAGAACTAGTTATTTATATCCAAATAAATGTGATAATTGACCCATCATATCATTCTAAAAAAATGAAATATACCAAAAGTTCTAAT
Organism: Helianthus tuberosus; assembly: GCA_030545235.1. Classification (NCBI taxonomy): domain Eukaryota; kingdom Viridiplantae; phylum Streptophyta; class Magnoliopsida; order Asterales; family Asteraceae; genus Helianthus; species Helianthus tuberosus. Next base: position 11,980,080 of record CM060381.1, read on the forward strand.
TTATATATTACTATGTTAAAAAAACGTCTATTACACGAATTAATAAGGGTAATAAAATTTTTATGATTCTTGGTTGATTTTTTGATTGTTGAGGAAAATAAGAAAACAATAATTTGATTGGAGAGAAAAATATGGAAATGATTGGGCAACTTCAAAAGAAGTGAGCCGTGGATCATGAAAGATTAATAAAAGAGTTAAATGTTATTTTAGTCCCTATCGGGTTATTTTGTCAGTTTATTATAAAGGTTTCATACATGTGGGCCTGAAAAGGTTTAACCGTTGCGATTTTAGTCACTGGGTTAACTTAATCCATTTTTTCTGTTAAGGAGAAGGGCAATTCAGTCATTTTATATGGTTGAATTGCCCTTCAAGTTAATAGAATTACATATAAAATTACCGAATTGTCCTTCTCGGTAACAGAAAAAATGAATGAAGTTAACCCAGTGGACTAAAATGGCAACGGTGAAACCTTCTTGGACCCACAGACAAAAAAATGAACCCTTTGGACTAAGCTGGTAAAATGACCCAAATCAAAGGAACTAAAATGACATTTAACTCTTAATAAAAAAATCAAGAAAAAACAATGTTGTGACTTGTGGTTATAGTATTGTGTCATGTGACACACATTTACTTATTTACTAAGTATAAAGGTTTATTTCAATATAGAAAAACTGAGAAAATGTATTTTTACTTGTACCGGTTTATCTATTTTGTACTCGTATTGTATGGTAGTCGTGTCGATTTTACAAACTAGTACCTGTACGAGTGATAAAAAATAAAATAAAAACAAAATAGTACCAAAGCGGATATCGTGCTGAAATACCCTTACCAATACTCATACCAGTACTGGTACCAATATCTTCGGTACGTTTGGTACCCAATTTTGTTCAAATTTGGTATTGGTATTTTCGGTACCGGTATGAGTACGGGTACAATACCAATCTCATCCTTAGTACCAATAGGATATAAGTATCAAATAGGTAAAATCGATATGAGTACCATAAATACAATAATACAAAATAAAACATAATCTAAAAAGAACTTTTAAAGTTCTATATAAAATTCGGTACCAGTATCCATTTTTACCCGTATTCATACCAATACCGAAAGTACCAAATACCAAATCAATAAAACCGGGTACCGATACATGTACCGAATAACTAAAATCGATACGGGTACGAGTACGGTATGGTTACGAGTATTTGGGGAAAATAAGCTTATCCCTACTTTGGCACTATTTCGTTGGGCTTCACCCTTACTATTGCCGCCTACCTCATCGCTTATCATGCAAGTATGGTCTTCTTCAAGTTTGTCGCTATAAAGATATATTTATTTTTAGAGGTATGGTGTTGTACCCGACTCAAACGATCAGTCATTTCTGTTATCGCATTTTATTATGTTATTTATTATTGTGTATTATCCTGCGAAGCGCAGCACAGTGTAGTTTATACTACATTAGGATGTGGGCTTGTAGCGACAAACCCTAACTGGGCTTGGCCCATTGAGGTTAGGGTTGCACATGTCTCCTATATAAGAAGGTCTTCACCTCACTACTAGGGCAAGAGACATGGGGCAAACACACTTTTTGTAGTTGAAAAAAGGGAATTCTTTCCCTACCGACCATCTCTACATATCCACTTTTCTCTCTTCTCCATTGCAGATCTGGCTTCAAGAGGAAGAGCGGGGTGTGACTCTCCTTCCTCTTAGAGAAAGCGGTTCCAATCACCCAAACGGTGATTCCATGTTTCTTCATTGGCTCCCACCGTATCAAAATCTAGATCCAAGAATCACAATTGGTTTTTCTCCATTCCATATTCCAGATTTGCCTTCTTCATTTTCTTTTGGGTTCAAACCTTCAAATTTGTTCTTTTAGAGCTCAAAAAGAAAATTATTGACGAACACTTTTTAGATCTGTTCTATCAAATTCAAAAAATCAGATCTACCGTTTTCTCTCATATTCAAAACATATGATCTATGTGTTCTATCAAATTCAAAAAATCTGATCTACCGTTTTCTCTCATTTTCAAAACATACGATCTATGTAATTTAAGTTCCATATACAATTTCTGGATTTGAAACAATTAGATCTATACTCACTTAAAGATGGATACACGATTTTAGATGCTCTCGGATATGGTTTACTCAAGGTCCTCTAACCTTTTATCATAAATAGGAGATACCAAACCTTTGTCGTTTAGACTGAAAACCATGGCTAACACACTACAGTGAAGGCCCACTTTTATTCGACATATGAAATAGGTTCTATAGCACCTTTTTAATATTCACCATAAACTTCATGCGCACATTTTCTGGTTTCATTTTCCATATGAATTCTTTGTACCAACATGGATGCAGTTCGCTCGCATATCAATGACATGCCTCCATTACCACGCGGAAATGAACCCCTGCCCACCAGGTGATCAACCGGGACACGCTTGCTGCCGCCGGTTACAATCGAGTAGAGTTAAGAGGTGTCGTTATTCTCGCTATCCAATCGCTACAACCCTAATAGCGACATTATACCTATACTTATACGCTACAAGCGCGCTACAGTGATCGCTATTGACAACTATGGAGTGGAAGTAAAAAAAACGATGCATGATCAATGAGCGGATGGAAGCGACACTATACCTATAAGTTTGGCCCTTTTTTAATGAAACAGTGCTGCTGTTCTAAAAAAATCAATAGAAACTAATCTTGTTATTCTCCATGTGTACAGTAAGGGAAGCATATGCAAAAGCATACTCGACTGCCTCCTCCCGCATACCCGAAACTTTTAGCTGGATGTCTCAAGGAGTAATCACCCCCATTAGGAACCAGATAAACACGAGTACGTCGTACCAAACTTTTGTACAGTAAGGGAAGCATATGCAAAAGCAAACTCGACTGCCTCCTCCCGCATACCCGAAACTTTTTTAGCTGGATGTCTCAAGGAGTAATCACCCCATTAGGAACCAGATGAACACGAGTACGTCGTACCAAACTTTTGTACAGTAAGGGAAGCATATACAAAAGCATACTCGACTGCCTCCTCCCGCATACCCGAAACTTTTAGCTGGATGTCTCAAGGAGTAATCACCCCCATTAGGAACCAGATTAACACGAGTACGTCGTACCAAACTTTTGTACAGTAAAGGAAGCATATGCATATGCAAAAGCATACTCGACTGCCTCCTCCCGCATACCCGAAACTTTTAGCTGGATGTCTCAAGGAGTAATCACCCCCCATTAGGAACCAGATGAACACGAGTACGTCGTACCAAAAGCTTTGTAACTCTTTGGTTTGCAGTGGTGTTGTAATTTGTTTCGTTTTGGGGGTGTTGAGTGTTTGTTGGTAAATCAGTTTATAATATTACCGTAGATGAACTTCAAGCGAGAAACCAATTTTTAACATATTTTGGCAATATTAGTGAGATCTTTCATTAGTAATGTTTTTACAAGTTTTAGTGGTGGTGAAGAAACAAGTTTTTGATGGTTTAGAAAGAAAAATCCAATTTTTTTTCAAAGTGGACGGTTTGAATTCTCTTAGACCCACCATCTACATATTATAAACTGTGTACTTTAAATTCGTTTATACATATGGTAACTAAACGTTGAACCATAATCAGAAACATTAACACTTAATATATTCAGTTAATTTATTAACAAATCAAATCACACGTTAACCAAGATTGCAGGTATACGATCCACTTAAACCCAACCACCAGTTAGTTTCTTAGTTTCTGAGCCCTTATTCACAATTCATTAAGTTCAAGTAATTATAGTTATTTGGATCTCACACTCAAAAGACTACAATGCCACCTAATCCCACTTCAAGCTTATGAGATTGCCGCCTTATATATATAAAAAAACTCTTATATATTTCCGATTAAACTTATGATGGATAATGGATGATGTTGCGAGCTTTACATGTTTTGTTTATGATCAGTTTAGCGGACATACCCCACCCGAGTCACCATCCTAGTGGTTAATGCCATAAACTTCACATATTTTTCTAACTCCACCTAGCGGGTATACCCCACCTGAATCACCATCCCAATGGTTAATACCATAGGATTCGTTGTTTCTTTTTTATTTACATGTAGCTTAAATGAATGGATGGAATGTTTTTTTTTTACGGCGCCACACTGTTTCGGATTTATTTTCTTAAAAAGAAACAGGTGTGCCAATTTAATCGGAAAAACTTATAATCTTTTTACTTATGGCGTACCTCTTATACTTTCCACAGTTTCAGTTTTGCTATAGCTCCTAAGGTGAGAACCCACAAGACTCCTAATTTTTAAGGTATATTATATCAATCCTTAGGAACTCATCAACCGGCTAGGTCTACCCACATATCCTAAATTAGACGTATGACTGACCATTTATTATCTCATATACATAGTAATCAAAAGTAAACGATCCGATTATACCTATCATTTTCCATTTATTGCAAAAACTTTCTCGAAACATTTTATATTTTTTTCAATTGATTTTTTAGAATTTTTTTTTTCAAAAACGACACGACACACGACTAATACAGTAATACTAATACTATGACACAACTAAATAGACGCTAGTCTCCCCTCCCCACACTTATTTCCTTCATTGTCCTCAATGGAGCGAGAAACTATTTAAGACACAACTACTGACTCAAACCGAAACAAAAATACAAACAAAAGAAATAAAAGAGAAGCAAAATGGAATAAACTCCCCTGATTTTACTTTTGATTTGCATCTGTCTAGTTCCAAGCCTTCCAAAACGTCACAGATCCCTCAATCGCAACTCCAAGCCAATAACCCGAACTGACCGAATCCCGTATTCGCTTTCTTTTCTTCCCTGCAGCTTGACTTGAACTCTCGCCAGACATCCTATCAAAACAAATTACACAAATTAGTAACATAGCACCAAACTTGTAACCGTATAGCATTTCATTCGCGGTTACAAGTTTTAAATAAATGTCGTCTTAAGAAAAATCGAGCTTTTTGTTAAAAATCATTTAATTCGGTCATTCCGTTTGAATGCAACTTATTATGTGTTTGGGTCGTTTGACTTCTTGGCTCATTATCAAGTTGCGTATACCCTTATCCTTGGATTTTTTTACTAAGCTAGTAAGAAAAGACATCAACAAAAGGTTTTATTTATATTTTTTTGGTTTTATATGTTTTATTTTTTTATTATATATTTTTTTATTTTTATTTTTAAAGTTTTTATTTTTTTTTTGTTTTCTCTAATTTTTTTCTATTTAATTTTTTTTTTATTAATTAACTAATTTTTTTAATCTTGTTCTAACATACCATCCTGACCCTTTTTTAACATACCCATTCTGACCCAAACTCATGTTGATCCCAGGGGCGGACCTACATATGTCCGTGGGTGGGCGGCCGCACCCCTTGAAAAAAAAAAATTTAGTGTTATTTTTCGCGAAAAATCCCGACCGCACCCCTTGAAAAATTTCGACCGCACCCCTTGGAAAATTCTGACCGCACCCCTTAGAAAAAAAATGTTAGAAATTTATATAAAAAAAATTTGTGAACACGGATTTAAACCCGACCCAAATTATGTAAACAAGTTAGCTCACTAATCCACTTAATAAAACTTGTATTTAGTCCATCAAGCCCAAATTAGTTAGTATCAAATTAAGGCCCAACCCAAATGCAACTTTAATAAACAAAATAAGTCCACTTCTCACAAAACCCAATTGCCAGCTTTGTTTGCTCGACACAGGCAAACAGCGACTCCCGCCCTCCCCTGCTCACTGCCAGCGACCTTTCGACACTGCACCCCCATTCGATTTCCGACAATAGCTGCAAAATTCCGGCCACCAACAGCCTCTAATCGCAAATATTAGAGAGGTACATGTTTTGTTTTTGGTTATTTTGATGTTTAGTTTGTGTGATTTTGTTCAAGACAATAGGATGGGTTAAAAAAGTTTAAACTTTTATGTGTTTTGAGGTATTTTGGGGTTGTTCTAGTCTTTAGTAGGGTGGCTTCGTTGATTATATGATTTTTGGTTGGTAAAAAATAATTACTAGGGCTTGAAATTCAAATTTTTAAATTAAAAATTAGGGAATATGGCTATGGTTGAACACTTGAAGATCCTTGTTTATTTTGTATGTGATAGGATTAGGAAGGAACCATGAGTATGGAAGTTATAGCGCAATTTCTTAAGAGAAAAGGGGGTTGAACCACTTTTTTTTCGTCGGATTCTTCTAATTAAAGACCAAGGTATGTTTTTTTTTAACTTTGATGCCTTTTTGTTGTTACGTTACTTGCTTATGATGATTTTTTATGATGTTTACTTGTTTTACTTGAAACTTTGTTTGTTAATATGATAGGAAGTTAGGAACTAGGGTTTGATTGTTTGAAAACTGAAATTGAACCGACTTGACCCGCTATGAAACTTTGTTGGTTTATGTTTACTTGTTTTACATGACCCGACCCGATCCGACCCGCTATGAACCGAAATTTTTTTATATAGCTACGGGTCTAAAATCTTTAAAAATTTTTCGCACCCCCAGGACAAAAATCCTGGGTCCGCCACTGGTTGATCCTTTATCCAAACCCACCCAACCTGCTCATGTCACACCCCAACCGATGGCGGAAACATCGGGGCATGGCACTGAGCGAAACAGATTGTCCAGAAGTTTCCATAACAACTATATTTACCAAATATTTAAATCAACACGTCCCATACCGTGTCATATAAGATAGTATAATTATTACAGACAAAATCTAGTCAAGTAGTTCTGTTCCGACGACTCAGATTTATAGATAGATAGTTTATTTATTGGTTTCTAGGACCTCTTTTCCTAGCCTCGATTTCATCACAGCACAGAGAGCATCCTAGACCTTTCCTTGCCTCAAGTTCACAGCAAGCTAAGCATATAAACAACTTAAGCACCTGTCACATACATTAAAGTAACAGTCAATACACATCGTGTAAAGGTGAGCATACAATTTTGATAATAGCATATAGAGTTCAAAAACGTTACGCATAACCAGCACGTACGCAGAGTGAAATGAGGCATGTTACTTATCGACATGAACCTATCGATACCAATGACTGCGGGTTGACTGCCCAAGGCAGTTCGTGATACATTCTCACCACTGTGAGCCATGTAGGTAATTGTCCTTAACAACCCCCGAGTGAACGGGTGCTGAGTCCAAACTAATAGTACTACCGTTGCTAAGGCAGGTAGACAGCATTCCATGTGTAAACATAACAAACAAGCATTCATTAAGTCACGTAATACATGCGGTAACGGTTAGCGTTTAAGTATTGCATAGTGTGTTCGATGTGATTTTGTATAAGTAACGTATGTAACACCCAAAAGTGCGTAAGGCAAAAAGGGATCGAGTATACTCACAGCGTTAATGGATTGAAGGGAGCGCGGAGAGCGAGGTTAGCCTGAACAGTTAACGATAGCATAAAAGATAAGCGACGCGTAAAACAAGAAAAGTCACCAAGTGCAGAATGGTGATTCGGCCGGTCGGCCATTCGTGCGGATGTTGACCTGTTCGGGTGGTTGTCCATTCGGACGGTCATCCGGTCGGATGACTGTTCGAGTGGATTGTTTCTTCCTTTGAGATGGATGTGTTTGTGTATGATGGCTTGACTTTTGAATTTTTCGTTGTAGCATTTGAAAACATTGAAGTATCTCTACCTTTCAGGTCGGTCGATCGGACGGTCGTTCGATCGGACAGCAACCCGTTCGGGTGGGCACTTCAGTGAGAACAAGTTCAGAGCAGGTGGTCACTCGATCGGACGGTTGTTCGATCGGGTGGCATCCTTCGTGTATTGAACATGTTGAAAATTGTTTAAGTGTTGAAGCTTTGAAACATCAAATATTCGGATGGTCGGTCGACCGGGTGGTGACTCGGTCGGACTGCAATCCGTTCGGTGTTCCAAAACTCTTGAAGCTTAACTTGAAAACTAAAAGTGGGGCCAAGGTGTAAGCCGTACGGGTGGCCGGTCGGTCGGGTGGCTGTCCGTTCGGACGACACTCCATCCAGGTTGACCTGTTTGTCTTACACTTGGTTGTTTTGATAGTTTGTCGTTTTATCGAGATGTGTTGATATCGTGCTAACCAACAGAACTCCATCCTAAGCCCTAGTGACCCGATCGAACAGGAACCACCCAAGTTCGGTCAGTCCACCGGTTCAGGACGATTGTTCTTGGTTAACCCTGAATCGATAATCTCGTGGATGGAATACGGATCTTGAACCAACACAACCACAATAATGAGTAGTAAGTCGGCACAAGCTCCGATTCTATCGGTTTTGAGTGCATTGAGTGTAAAAGAGTTGAAAGAAAGTTGGAAAACCATATTTCAATCATTTTCCTTGTGAATATGTTTAGATCTATGAAAGATCTTTGTTTGTTTATGTGGAAATCGGTTAGATTTAAGTTGTTCTTGGTGGATTGAGGTCAAAACATGAAGTTCTTCAAGAACACATGATGACGTCATCCTAGAACACCTTGAATCTTGATGATTTCACGGTTTAAAGTTAAGATTCAAAAGATAGAAAGGTGTAGGAGTGCGTGTACATCAAGGAAGTACAAGATTTAGGACGAGATCTTACCGAAATTGCGAGAAATCGAAGGAAAAGTGAAGAAAACGAGCCGGTCGGACGTTAGTTGCCAAAAGTAGAAAGAATGAAAGTGACAAGGGGTATTTATAGGGTTACCCAAAGTGGAAAGGGGTGAAGAGGTTGGTTGCTCGGGTGGCAACTCGCCCGGATGGCAGCCCGGTCGAGTGGCACCTCGGTCGGGTGGCACCTCGGTCGGGTGGCTGCCTGGCCGGGTGGCAGTTCAGTCGGCCGGCACCTGGCTAGAGTGCTTGGCGTGACGAGTTTTACCGTTTCGATTTGCATTAGCGCGTTGCGATGCGATTGATTTTCCTAGTCAAATTACTTTTAATCCCAACTACTATATCTAACATACAAGCATCCTTACTTCGTATTCGTTTAGCGTTTGCGATTCGATTGCGATTGGATTTCGATTGCGTTTCGATTGATTACCACAACATAACATAAATAAACATGCACAAGTAACACATAAGGCACACACACACGTATAACAGTAACCAAAATGCGTATTTCGAGTTGCGAGTGCGATTGCGATAGCAATAAAGCGATTAAACATGCGATAAGTAGCGATTAATATGCGATTATTAATAGTTACTCCACATAATACAACTAAAGTGAAAATAAAATAGACTAATTACAAGTCAAAGAACTCAAAACAAGAATTGAGCAAGGAGAGACAGATCGCAATTAGCAATCTTGTCTTCCTTTGACTTCAACCTTGACTTTGACTTTGACTTTCGAAACACGGGGTGTTACAGCTCACTTTGTCGGGCCTAGTTTATATATATGCTAAGAAGAAGAAGAAGAAGAAGAAATAGAAATTATGCTTGGATCATAATCCATTATATATTTGATTATTTTCCATGAGGGATTTTGAAGTGTAGTCTACTTTTCTCATGTGTCTATTATTCATATTCTTTCTTTATGTGGCTAGTGATTTTGTATCATTTACTGATCTCATGCAACTGTTACACCACACAGAAGAATCGTGTCAATATGCTGATTTTGTGACTAAAGGATATCAGTTTGCTTACTGAAATGTTGCAACCTCTGTGAATGTTGTAAAGGTTGTTGATTCTGCTTCTGCAGCCACTGGAACTTATTTATGCGTGTATTTTCTATTCGGTTGGACTTGGTTTGTTAATGTATTCCGTTACCTTATTTCGTATGTTATTTAAGATTGGTGTGGTAATTTTATTTATGTATTGTACTTTCTTATCGTTTGTATCTTGGTGTTTTATGCAATGTGCTCTCATTGAGGCTGGCTAGCTCGATAGCGAAGACCATAGATTGTGTAGTTGTGAAGTATATAATACAGCTATGACTAATTTTTCTTTTTGAGGACAAGTAACTGAACTGATGACTGTAACTCTTAACCCTAAACTTACACTACATGTGTTTTATATTGTATATGTGCCAAAATAATAAAAGATGCATCATAATGTTGGACCTTTTGGCTAATAGATTCAACACTAAAGGTGTGTCCGTGTTAGATGGTTGTGTGATTTGACTGAGGTCCTGATCATAGCCTTGTTCATGGCTATGCGGAAATGACAAATGGAGTGAAATGGACCATTGCGAGGGAATGGAAAAATGGGGGTTTGGCCGCCACCGCCACCACTGGTATTCCATTCCTTCGTCTTTTATGTCTATCAAATGACACAAAATAATGATTCATTTCATTAGGACCTTTGAATTCCGTTCATTTCATTCTCTCATTCATTTCACTAAATATCCCATATCAAACTTAATGAGAATTTGATCATCATTTCTAGTCAGACCGTTGAGATAGATGTTTCCTAGTCTGATTTTTATAGATGTTTCCTAGTCCGATTTTTGTGTTTTCTCTTGATTTTGTAGTGTATTATAAAGAAGAGTAAACTTCCGTTTTTCTCCCTGTGGTTTGGTCACTTTAACGGTTTTGCCCCAAACCTTTAAAAATAGTCATTTTCCTCTAATAGTTTGCTATGGTTTTTCCATTTTGCTCCCTGCAGGGTGCAAAATGGAAAAACGGACAATTTGGATGGAGTTAGAGGCGAGGAGCAAAATGGAAAAACCATAGCAAACTATTGGAGAAAAATGGCTATTTTTAAAGGTTTGGGGTAAAACCGTTAAAGTAACCAAACTACAGGAAGGAAAACAGAAGTTTGCTCTATAAAGAATATAGAGATAGGTACGGTGGATGGGATGTAGGAAGTTGTTTTAAATGAGAAACAATTTTTAAAAAGTGTGATTTTAGTTAAATTGCAAAGTAAAAAAGTAGTGGAGGGATATGAATGCTCTAACATTTGTTCACATTTTATAGATCATCACATCACATCTGATTCATCATATCTATCTCTATTCAATAGAATAATACTTATTTATTCTTTTTTTATTGTTTCTTACTCTTCCTTTCACTTGTTTTTTAGAGAATAAATTGAGGAAGTGATTCCATACGATTCAGTCTCTATAATGGTTGCAAAAGTCGTTAGGCGTTCTCTAGTCGGTCGAACTGGGAGTTGAGAATACTCGGCCTAGGCGGAGGATACTCGAGGAGTACTTGGACATGCTAAATTAGAAAGAAATTAGTTTTCGAAAATTTAATATATGTCAAATAACATAAATTTACTAGTGATTATAACAAAATACTTGAAAATTATATTTATTCTTTAATATGATAGGCATACAAATTATGTTTATTTGTTTTAAAGTCAAACTCGGCCTGAGTTGACCTACTCGGTCCGATTCTGGCCGAGGTTGACCGCGTTTGATCGGTTACGAGTAATTGAAGAAAGTCGACTCAGTAACCTACCTTGTAGCGATTACTCGGATAGTACTCGAACTTGGAAACCTTGTTTTACAACCATGCTCTCTATATCTCTAGTTTTCTAAAGAATCGGATAAAGTACAGAAAATAATAAAATCTTATAACTTTTCTTTACATTTCAGGGATAAAGATTATAGAAGGATTCCAATGTGAAATATTTAAAAAAAGTTAAATACATGCTTGTAAAAGTCGAGTCAAATTTGCTATCAGTAATTAACTTTCAATAAATTATATTAGCATTTGAGTAAACTGCCATTTTGGTCCATGTGGTTTGGCCAGTTTTGCCACTTTAGTCCAAATCTCAAACTTATTACATATGGGTCCCTGTGGTTTGCATTTTGTTGCCATTTTGGTCCAAAACTCAAAATGTCTGAATTTTGACTGATTTACTGACCCTTTTTTGTCCTATTGTGGAGGGGTAGTTTGGGCATTAAATTTTCATTAATGTATTTCAATAATTAAAAAAACCACATAATATAAAAAAACCCCTTAATTCATTAAAAATGCATCTTTTTACAACCAGACATACAAGAAACCCAGAAGATTCATCAAAGATGCAAAATTCACAATACAATCCCATCATTTTACTGAAAATCAGTAAACCCTATAACAAGATTCATCAAAGATGCAAAATTCACAATACAAGAAATGCAAGCATTGACTTCAACAATACCAGTAAACGCTTCGAACAAGATTCATCAAATATGCAAAATATACAATCAGACATTCAAGAAATGCCACTAAAAATCTTCAATCTCCAGATAACATTCAACATTCGACACAATCAACAACAGCAGCATCAATCTCTACAAACACCACAACAATTCACACCAAATCAATCCTTCAAAAACACAATCAAACCTCCCAAATCCACACAAACAAAACCAAAACCAAAACCCTAAAAAAACAATCACCAGATTCAATTCCAAAAACCATACCAAATAAATCTTACTCCCTTCACTCCCCAATCTGAGCAATTCCTTAGCATATTCCAAAAACCATACCAACGGTGATGGCTATTTGCAGGGGTTAGATTTAGGGAAAATTGGAGGCATAGAGAAAGGAGGTAGAAGAAGTCCCAGCTCTGCAACCCTGATCCGCAACCCATAACAACACCACCGGTCATCACCGTCACTGGTAACCAGCTCTGCAACCCGGGGGAATTTTCAGGTGACGGAGTGAATTTCGAGTTCTGTTTTGAGTTTCATCTGCACCTCCGACATCATCTTCATCGCTAACCACTACCATCCATCCTTTTCTGCTCACGTGAACTCCGGTGACCTCCATCATCTTTTCCGCCGCAAACAGAGAAATGAAGATGATGATGGTGTGCAATTTCATGGGTCTGATTTCAAACGAGAACGAGAATGATGGAGGGTTTATGTGGCGGCGGTGGTGTAGAGAGAGAGAGAAAAAGAGAGAGGTTGGTGATGGTGGCGGTGATGAGAAGGGGGAGGAGGTGGCGGTGGTGGTGGTGCATGTGGCGACAGAGTGGTGGTGGTGGCGGCGGTCTGCAGATCCGGTGGTGGGGGTGGTGATGGTGTGGTGATGGTGTGGTGGTGGTAGTTCAGAGAGAGAGAGATGATGATGAACTGTTGAAGATGAAGGGTTATTTGATTTTGTATATATAATTGAGTTATAATAATATATTAATGGTTTTAGGGTATTATATATATATAATTGAGTTATAATAATTTCAAAATGACTAAAATACCCCTGAGGGTAAAGACAAAATATCATGGTCATTAGTGGGGAATCTGACCAAAATTGAAATTTGGACCAAAATGGCAACAAAATGCAAACCACAGGGACCCAGATGTAATAAGTTTGAGATTTGGACTAAAGTGGCAAAACTGGCCAAACCACAGGGACCAAAATGGCAGTTTACTCTTAGCATTTTGAATAAAAATGATTATCTTTAAATGCGGTCTAATGATTGCTTAAAGTCTTAAACCATTTCCAACTCAAAATCTTACAAACACTCGTAAACGTGTTTGGTCTGCTATCACATCATATTTTCATTCATCTTTACCGATATGATAGATGATTAAAAGCGTTTGTGGTAGTCTAGGTTTATAAAATGTGAACAAATTCTAGAGATATAAGCGTTTTTAGCTAAATTACAGGGATGAAGATGAGGATTCTAATGTAAATGCTCATTAGCCGGTCTAGTTAACACCACAACTAATCGAGTTTGTGGTAGCCTAGGTTAAAAAAATACAATCAGAATAGCTAGCTACCAAGTTTCATTGCAGATAAAGACTTCATAAATCATACAACAATACTAATACGTGAACATAAAGCTACCGCGCGGATTTAAATGTTCAATCATACCTAATCTAAGTTCAACGGGTTGTCAACGGTTGATCCTCTTCCATCTTTGACATAAACACATTTTTTGAGCTTGTTTTTTAATATCCTTTCAGATTTCCTCTTCCTTGAATTCTGGGTCGGTTTTTGTTTCGCACTACTGAATTTTTTCACCTTCGGTTGACGAGACTCGATCCGTTGACTGTTTTGCTCACCACCAGCAGTAAGCGTCTCCTTCCTTGAAACATGTTGAGAAAGAATGAATTTTGGACTTGCTTGTAGGAACAAACGTGTCGTGGCCTGTAACAAAATCGAATCAGGTCTTAGAACAAACAACAATATCCTGAAAACATGACCCGGACCTAACACGAAATTCACGGGTTTAGGTTTAGTTCAAACGGGGTCTGCAAGGAATGAAATAACATCGTTTTAGTGACAGTTTTAAAACAACTCATGAATCATGATTAATAACAGTTTTAACATCAAACCGTTACCTTGAACCCAATGATTTCCAGCCAAGATCAAGGGATGTTCTGGATACTTAGCAACAACCTTTCTTAAAATATCTGAATGGAACCCGACCAGTGTTTCTGCCTTTCGTGCAGTCTTTCTTGCACCGTGAATGTCTGCCGGAAACCTAAATCGGTTACCCACTTACCCTAACACTATACATGAAGCTTATAACAGAACTTGTATAAAAACTAACATGGGTAGTCAAATGTTATAACTTCGGCAGCATTTAAAACAGTGGCCAACAAGTTCCTCCATCTGCATAAAACTCAAACCTGGTGTTCAATAGAAAGCTTGTGGTAAGACGAAAAAAAAAATATGTAAATACATGTCCACAACCATTGGGTTTGTATCGCTGTAATATATTGTTTGCATAATCAAAGGCATACTGACGTGTATTATAGGGCTGTAAACGAGCATAGCCAGGCCGGCTTGCTTATCTCAACGAGCTGACATGTCAGGCTCGTCAAAACCTCGAGCCGGCTCATTTATTTAAAAAGGGTAAGGGTATTGATACGTCCCCACTTTTTAAGTGCACATCCCTCCCAGAGGTGGCGTATAGGGCAATAAGGGGAGTATAGAGTGTGAAAGCATTAAATGTGTCAGAAAAAGGGTTTTGATAAGCCTCTCATTGCCCTATGAGAGGCGTATAAGGTTGTGGTAGTTGGAGCATTAAACCCTATACGTCTCTCATTGAGCAATGAGAGGCTTATCGGCACGACTTTTGATGAATTTAAGGTATAATTACTGACATGCACGGAGTTCAGTCTGAAAAAGCGTGAAAGTGACCCATACGACCCTTATCGACCTATACGACCCTTATCGACCAAAAATGTTTATTTACCCAAGCATACGGGATTTATTTGATTCAAAATTTTTCAAACTCACAAAATACCGATGAAATGATGAAAATTCTTAAATAAAAACGTTGGTTGAGACCGTGAAGCATAAAGATGTCGTTTTGGGACATTGCTAATTTTTTTGGCGAAGATTCGAACCAGTCGTACGTCTCCGAAAGTGTTTGGTTATCCGGCATTGATCGAGGTGAGGAGGAGGAGGTTGTGTCCGTGCCTCGTTGTGATGACGGGGGTGTGTGACCCGTGTTACCTGACTTGAACCAGGGGTTTGTAGATGAGGGGGAACCATCTTACATTGCCCAAAGTTATCCGCGACACGAATACGGGACTTACCATTCATATACGGAAAACCAACACAAGTTAGAGTATGAGGAAGGTGCTAAGGAGTTTGAGGAAAATGATAACAAAGTCGAAGAAGGTGCTAACGACTTTGAGGAAAATGATAACGAAGTCGAGGAATGTGCTAAGGACTTTGAGGAAAATGATAACGAAATCGAGGAAGGTGTAATGCACTTTGAGAAGGGTGTTGACGAAGACGAACCTGCTAACGAGGAAGGTGTTCACGACGACGAACGTGCTAACAAGGAACGTGCTAATGAGGAAGGTGCAAATGACGAGAAAAAAAACAAAAAATGTATGATATAACCATCAATTACGTGTTATTCGTGTTATATAATGTTGATATAATTTTAGAGTGTAAAAAATGATTTTGTATACGTGTTATTCGTTATATATAATTTTTATTAGGTAGTCAATTACGTGTTATTCGTGTTATATAATGTTGATATAATTTTAGAGTGAAAAAAATGATTTTGTATACGTGTTATTCGTTATATATAATTTTTATTAGGTAGTCAATTACGTGTTATTCGTGTTATATAATGTTGATATAATTTTAGAGTGAAAAAAATGATTTTGTATACGTGCTATTCGTTATATATAATTTTTATTAGGTGGTCAATTACGTGTTATATAATGTTGATATAATTTTAGAGTGAAAAAATTGATTTTGTATACGTGCTATTCGTTATATATAATTTTTATTAGGTAGTCAATTACGTGTTATTCGTGTTATATAATGTTGATATAATTTTAGAGTGAAAAAAAAATGATTTTGTATACGTGTTATTCGTTATATATAATTTTTATTAGGTAGGAGAAATCTAGAAAATGTTTGACCCGTCCCGACCTTAACCCGAACCCGACCCGAAAATTGTGTCATACATATTAACCCGATTTCGTTATCATTTTGGTGAAATATTATATATGTTCTGGTGAAATATTTTGTTAAAAATAGATTACTTAGGCTTGTAAATGAACCGAACGAACACGAACGAGGCATGTATACTGATTAAAAGTAGAAAATGTATGACACGAAATTTCATACAAACCCAAAAATGTGTCATGCATATTAACCCGAACCCGATGTTCAACCCGAGTTTTTTTATTGTTTTTTCGACAAATTAATATATTAATTTCATTTATGTGGATTTCTAATGAACCTTTTTTTGAAGTATTTGGGTCACTTGAATAATTGAAGAATTAGGTATACAAAAGAAAAGTTGCGAAAGGTTACGTCATTGTGATCCAACGAACGATAACAAAAGGCGAAGGTTCGTCAGCAAGGTCAGTGAAGATATGGTTGCAATGCGATCATGGCGGCGAACCCAAAAGTAAAGCAACAGTTAGGCGTTCCGGTAGCAAAAAGGTTGACTGTCTTTTTAGTCTGATAGGGAAACTAGACTTAAGTAGTGGTAATTGGAGCCTTGTGGAGAAGAAAAACATTCACAACCATGAGCCTACTGAATTTCTCGAGTGTGGTAGATGTGAAGCAGAAATCCCGTTGGAAGATAGGGTTCGGTACGCAATTTCAAGACAGCCGGCCTGTCTCGAAATTGTGCATGTTGCACCCATCGTTTTCCTGTACAGGAATTAAAGAATATGTAACAATTTGCGATTTAGGGTTTAGTGGTTACATTTTGTATCAAAGTTACATGTTTTGTGTGTTAATATAAAACGATGTTTAATTACATTTTGAATTACGTTTCTTGTTGCGTTATGGTTAATAAACGACAATTGAAAAACAATTAAAGACATAAAAATTTGACATTTTTTAACATACACATTGCGTTATGGAAACAATTAAACACATAATAATAATTGATAAATAAAAAAGTTGACATTTAATAAAACGTTATAATATACCCATTTAATAAAATTTGACATTTAAAAGTTTGACAATTAAAGACGTAATAATACTCATTTAGTAATATTAAATAAAAGTCGTTTAATAAAAATTTGACATTTAAAAAATTTGACAATTAAAGACATAATAATAATTCATAAATAAAAAACTTTGTTATAATATATACAATTCGTTTTATAAAAAAATTGACATTTAATAATAGTTAAAAAAAAATTTGACATTTTATAATATACACAATTCATTTCATAAAAATATAAAAATATGAAGTTTTTAATAATAATACTTAATAAAAAAACATATGCACCTTTTTTATTAAAAATATACACAATTCATTTCATAAAAATATGAAGTTTTATAATACTAACACAATTTTTTATAACAACATTTTATAAAAAAAATATTAATTTTCTTATATAAATATTTCACAACTTACACATACAAAAACACTATCAAAATAAACTTCCTTACATACCTATCATTGGGTAATCATTGGCTGACACCCAATGATTGGCATTAATTAGATGGTAGGGGCCATTTTCAAACGTATTAGGCAATGAGGGGCGTATTTGTGGGGCCAGTTTGATGCGTATTGGGCAATGGGGGGCATTTAGGGTTAGGGGATGTGTAAATACTTTTGGGGGGTGTATGGATACCCCCACCGTTTAAAAAATATTAATAACTTGTTAACTTTTTGTATTTTTTACACACAATGATATACATAAACCCAAAAAACAGTAAATAAAACAATCTTAAGGCTAACAGAACAGTAACTTAGGCTTGTAAACAAAAAAAAGCAGTAAATAGCCAAGTTCTAATGTCTTAAAACATAAAACAAATATTTAAGAAACAATATTACTAATTAAATTCAATAGCTTAACAATCTATTTCTTTCGATAAAAAAATAATCAGATTACTAATTAAAAACCATTGTATTAAAAATACATGCTTTAATTTAAACAAGCCAAACAAGGGGGCCAACAAGCCAGCCACTAACGGAACCTACCTTGACTAAGACTCAACTTGTTTACAAACCAAGCCTACTCAGCTCATTAAAAACCGAGCTGATCTCAAGCCAAGCGTTTTTCGAGCCCTAATGCATTGTAAAACCTCTATAAATTAATACTCGATAAATTAATAACCTCGATAAAATTAATAATTTGTCCAATCCCAACTTGGGACGAATACAAAGTTGAACCCAATCGATATAATAGTAAGATAATAACTTTTAATAATTACTAAAAGATTCGAAATTAGGAGCCATAATTGATGTGATTTTAAAAATTTTCAGTGGACATTTTACAGGGATCAATTTCTAACCATGATGTGGGTCTCTTATTTAAAAATCCCACAAAGAAAGTTTCAATCTTTACATATTTTATTACAGTTTTTTGTTTATTACAATGTGTTTTGAACAAGTCTTTCATGTGGGTTTCTTGTAATTTTACCAAGTTCACATTTTTTTGGGTAAATTTGATGTGGGTCTGTTAGAAAACAAATATTGAAAAAGAATGGAGGAAGGTGTAGCATTGAGATTGGTTCGTTGCCCTAAATGTGAAAATGTTCTTCCTGAGCTTCCTGGGTATTCTGTTTACCAGTGTGGAGGTTGTGGTGCTGTTCTTAAAGGTATTGCTTTTGAATTTTGATGTGTTATTGATGCTTGTATTGGATTTTGACTTTTGGTAGTCAAACTGGTTAGAGTTTAACATCAAGAATCTGCAAGAATTGGCTGAATTGTTGCAAGATAGTTGTTGTTTTCATTGTTTTTAGAAGTATGTGTAGGTCCGGCTAGGGGAGGATCTAGTCGCCTAATCCTTGTGTACGAACCAACCCGGTTGTGCGGAATCCAACCGGAATAGCAAACCGAGATAGAACACGTAATAACACGACACGCAAATATCACCGTTTAACACCACTGTATTAATACGAATGAAAGGGTTCAGTTACAAAGCAATGTTTACAAATGTATTTTGCAAACTCTCTCTCTAGCTCTCGTGTGTGTATTCTCTTGTCTCTGTGTTCATATGTTCTCACTAGTTCATCTCACGAAACAGAAACAAATGAAAGCTATTTATACTAACAGACACATACACATATGACGAAACAGAAAGCAGCCGACGAAACACTATCATGGTCGACGAAACACACATGTTTCGTCGACATTTGAGCTGTTTCGCCGATGATGGGCTTCGGCCCAAACAGTTGAGGCCCAAACTTGGTTTCGTCATCTTTCATTAGCCCAAGGACTGTAATGTTGAGCCCAGTCCTTGTCTGTCTCCTTTGTACGGCTTGAGGTCTTGAACATGACGGAGGAAAGTCATCACATGATAAGCCGTGCTGAGTCGCGTCGAGTCGCGTCCATACTCTTGAATTAAGACGAGTCGAGTCGCGTCCATAAATATGTATCAACAAACTCCCCCTTGGACGCTACTCGCGAGATTATCTTCTCATATCTTCTATGTCGGAGGATCTTCAAAGTCTTCACGTCTTGAAAGTAGAAAGTGTATCAACAAACTCCCCGTTTCATGTAGGAAGTGTGTTGACAAACTCCCCCTTAACATAAACTCCCCCTTGAGTTATGCTCGTGAAAGTCTTAATATTTTCAACATGAGATCCTTGAGGTGTTGATGGAGGCCAGCGGCAACTCGATCATCTTTGTCTTTTGAGTGCCTTCACGTCGTGTCTTCATTCCGAAGCTTGTCATAGACCATGTTCTCCTTGCCTTTAGAATCTGCACATGCAAGAATTCTAAACGCGTAATGAGAACAATTGCTTGGAATTATCATAACATAAACAAACGACACACGTGTGACCATTGCTTAAACAAACACCGTCCGACAGTTTGAAAGTTTAAAGTATTTTATCAATTTCAATTTTAACTTTCAACATTTTGCAAATTTCGACTGTTTATGAAGATTTAGTCATTTTCGGTTTTCGTTCAGGTTTCAGGTAACGAAGACTCGAGATCCAACATCGTACGTTCGAAAATAAAGTAGAAATAAAATCTTTTTGGTTTTTATAAAGTTTATATTAAAACAAACTTAAAATCTTTTTGGTATTTTTGAATATTTCAAATGTAAAGACTGAAAGCAGTAAATAAATATATACGAAGATGCAGAAACTGAAAGCATTAAATAAATATTTACAGACATTCTTTTTGCGAGTTTCGAGGGTAAGAGAATCATATCAGTGTACGGTCATGCCAAAACGCTCTTGTTGTTCTATTAGTTAACATTAAGATAAGCATCCTATAACAATTATCGATATTGTTGTCCACATAAGCTCAACTTATCAGATGTAATCATGGCGAGGGGATACGTTAAGATATGATTTATACTTACCGACCGGTGTTCATCCACATCACGACACATTCCCGTATCAAGGTATGCACGAGGGTTCATCTTACCGGTGAGTATACCGATTATCATCTGTTTGACCGTATATGATGTGAGATTCTCACTTATTTTGATTGAAAACAAGCCCTATGTGATATAATCACTTATTGATGAGGAACTTGATTTTCGATGCATGAGGGCACAGGAGTAAGTCCGTGAACAGGTCAGTACTTTCGTACAGCAGAGAGACGAACTTGACTCCCGGAAAGAATTTGTGATATATTATCACTTATTTTGGGGACATGTGATTGTTGATCACTTATTGAGGTCGAATGCAGTATGTACACGTATGTATGGTATCATGGAAGATCTAGACTTGCGTCCCCGTTATATTTTTTTTTTTTTTTTTTTCGGTAAAAGATACAACCATGATACCCAGATGATAAGCAGCATAAAGACCGAATATCTCAGAACCTCGGCAATCTCTCAAACGAAATTTCGGTACTAAGACCATATGCCAATGAATGGTTCCCACCCAGTTTTCAGTCGATTTAAGTTTATATCACCCTGCACACTTTAAAATGATTGTGAGCCTACCGATACATCTTATATAGAGCTGCTTATCGTTTTTCAGTTTAGGTTTAAAGAGGTTTGGATAGACCACTGATGTACTATCATTTTCTCTTTTGCTCGCCAGGAAACTCATTTTTGCTTTTCTATTGTTTTTGTGATTTTGAAATTTTTCGATGTTTTTGGATTTTTCAATTTTGGATTTACTCCCCCTAAAATCAACAAACTAAGACAAATTTAAAACACAAAGGGTATTTACAAAAATGATTTTCCGATGTTGGTTTACTCTTGCTTGACCTTAATGCCGTTTACCAATAATAAATAGTCAAACCTTGATTTGTCAAAAGCTTTGGTAAAAAGGTCGGCACGTTGGTCATCGGTGTGGACGTAAGCAACATCGATTAGCCTTTTCTCAAAGCAATCACGTATGAAGTGATACTTAATGTCGATGTGCTTAGTCTTTGAATGCTGCACAGGATTTTTAGTGATCTGTAATGCAGCAGAATTATCAACGTAAATAGGAGTAATTAGGAATTCAAAACCGTAGTCACGCATTTGCTGTTGTATCCACAGGACTTGGGAGCAACAACTTGAGGCAGCAATGTATTCAGCTTCGCATGTTGATGTAGCGACGCACGTCTGCTTCTTGCACTGCCATGTGACTAGGCGATTTCCCAAAAACTGACATCCAGCCGTTGTGGATTTGCCGTCGATTTTGCATCCGCCAAAATCAGAATCACTGAAAGCGATCAAGTCAAAGTTATTATCCCTAGGGTACCATAGACCGGTGTCAGGGTAACCCTTCAAATAACGAAAAATCCTTTTTACAGCAGCAAGATGTGAGGCCTTCGGGTTCACTTGATATCTGGCAAGCAGGCACGTTGGGTACATTATATCTGGTCTTGATGCTGTGAGGTACATAAGAGATCCGATCATCGCGCGGTAGTGTGAGGGGCTAACATCTTGACCCTTCAAGTCTGGAGTAATTCCGTGATTTTGCGGCAATGGGGTACCGATGGGCGTTGCATCAGACATCTGGAACCGGCTCAAGATGTCACCAACATATTTAGTCTGATGGATGAATATCCCAGACTCGGTTTGTTGTACTTGTAGGCCCAAAAAGAAAGTCATTTCCCCCATAGCACTCATCTTGAATTTATCCTGCATAACACGCTCGAAATCCCTACACAAAACATCATTAGTAGAACCAAAAATAATATCATCAACGTATACCTGTACCAGTAGAAGATCTCCATCTTGTTCTTTGATGAAAAGAGTACAATCGATAAGACCTCTGCGAAAACCGTTCTCCAGCAGATAATTAGATAAGGTTGCGTACCAAGCTCGCGGTGCTTGATGTAGACCATATAGAGCTTTGTTGAGCAACCAAACCCGATCGGGATGGATAGGATCTTCAAAACCTGGAGGCTGTTCGACGTACACCTCTTCTTCCACCACACCATGTAAGAATGCACTTTTCACGTCCATCTGGTATACCTTGAAACCTTTGAATGAGGCATAAGCCAGAAAAATCCGAATTGCTTCTAGACGTGCAACAGGTGCATACACTTCGTTGTAGTCGATCCCTTCAATCTGACGAAAACCTTGAACGACTAGCCTTGCTTTGTTCCGGATAACGATTCCACGGTCATCCTTTTTGCATTTAAACACCCAACGGGTACCAATCTTCTTATAACCAGCAGGTTTCTCTACGAGTTTCCAGACACCAAGCTTCTGGAATTGTTGCAGTTCTTCCTGCATCGCTTCAACCCATGAGCTATCTTTCAAAGCATCTTTCCAAGTTCTTGGCTCTTCCTGTGAGACATAACACGCGAAAGACCAATCATTCTGTTGACCAGATTCTCGGATAGTTGCATACAAGCCTGCATTGTTGTTGTTTCGCAACATGTTTCTTGTTTGAACGCCACTTTGAACATTTCCTATGATGTTTTGTTGAGGATGGGTATTGTGAATCCTTGTTTCTGGATTATCTTGAACTGGAATATTTGTACCCAGATTGTTGAGATTAAGATCAACAATTAATTCAATGCCCGGAATTGCCGAAGAGGATGATGCAGTAGCTTCAGCTGTTCCAGGGACGCCCACTGGAGGAGTACCCTCTGAAGTACCATGAACTGCTGTTATTGGAACTTCTTGATCTGCATCTAGGAATTCATCATCCTCTGAAGATTCGTTCAATTCGGTAGCATCGTGAAAATCCTCATTGTCGAGAGCATTATTGTTCACTGAAGATGGTTCTTGATTGACGATAATGGGACGAACCAAAGGTGAATCTGTTGCATTGTCACTCTCGAAAAACATCCTTGCCGCAGCATTTTCTTCAACGGCTTCAACATTGATCGAATTGAAAAAGTCATCGTACTCAAACATCCAAGGCTGACCAGGATTTCTAACCGGTAAAGTGTGCCTTTGTACTCTGACTTCAGACCATTCCTCGACCCTTTTAGTCTCTAAATTCCAGACTCTTAAGTTAGGGGTGGAATACCCAAGAAAGTATCCCTCAACTGCTCTTGCCCCAAACTTTCCATTAGGATCGATTATTGTGCATGGAGCTCCAAACGGTTCAAGATAAGACAAGTCTGGTTTCCGTTTGTTGATGAGCTCAAAGCAGGTCTTGTTGTTCAAGGTTTTCGTCAGATTGAAGGGATCGACTACAACGAAGTGTATGCACCTGTTGCACGTCTAGAAGCAATTCGGATTTTTCTGGCTTATGCCTCATTCAAAGGTTTCAAGGTATACCAGATGGACGTGAAAAGTGCATTCTTACATGGTGTGGTGGAAGAAGAGGTGTACGTCGAACAGCCTCCAGGTTTTGAAGATCCTATCCATCCCGATCGGGTTTGGTTGCTCAACAAAGCTCTATATGGTCTACATCAAGCACCGCGAGCTTGGTACGCAACCTTATCTAATTATCTGCTGGAGAACGGTTTTCGCAGAGGTCTTATCGATTGTACTCTTTTCATCAAAGAACAAGATGGAGATCTTCTACTGGTACAGGTATACGTTGATGATATTATTTTTGGTTCTACTAATGATGTTTTGTGTAGGGATTTCGAGCGTGTTATGCAGGATAAATTCGAGATGAGTGCTATGGGGGAAATGACTTTCTTTTTGGGTCCGGCTAGGGGAGGATCTAGTCGCCTAATCCTTGTATACGAACCACTCCGGTTGTGCGGAATCCAACCGGAATAGCAAACCGAGATAGAACACGTAAATAACCAACACACAAGACTCAACGATTAACACCACTTGTATTAATGCGTATGAAAGGTCCGTTACAAGCACAAGGTTTACAAATCAGTTCTGCAAACTCTCTCTAACAGTGTGTGTGTGTGTTCTCTGCTCTAAGTGTTCTCCCTTGTTCTTCTACCGAAACAGAACAAATGAAACCTATTTATACTAACAGACACACATACATGTGACGAAACAGAATATAGGCGACGAATCAGAATCATGGTCGACGAAACACATCTGTTTCGTCGACTTCTGGGCTGATTCGCCGATGTGGCCTTTGTCCCAAACAGTTGAGGCCCAATTCCTGTTTCGCCATCTTCTCTCAGCCCAAGGACTTTAATGTTGAGCCCAGTCCTTGTCTTTTCTCTGGTGTCGGCTTGAGGTCTTGCACACGACGGAGGAAAGTCGTCACAATACGTGCCGAACCGAGTCGCGTCCACAATATCATGTATCAACAAACTCCCCCTTGGACGCTACTCGTGAGATTCGCTTCTCATATCTTCTATGTCGTAGGATCCTCAAAGTCTTCATGTCTTGAAGGCAAAGAGTGTATCGACAAACTCCCATTTACATGTAGGAAGTGTGTTGACAAACTCCCCCTTAACATAAGCTCCCCCTTGAGTTATGCTCGTGAAATACTTGTTCTTTATGAATTGAGATCCTTGTGGTGTTGATGATGGTCAGCGGCAACTCGATCATCTTCATCATTTGAGTGCCTTCACGTCGTGTCTTCATTCCGAAGCTTGTCATCGACCATGTTCTCCTTGCCTTTAGAATCTGCACATGCAAGAAATCTAAACGCGTAATGAGAACAACTGCCTGGAATATCATAAGCAAACGACACACATGTGACCATTGTTCAATCAAACACCGTCCGACAGTTTGAAAGTTTAATAAATTTATCAATTTTAGGTTTTTAACTTTCAAAACTTGCAAATTTCGACCGTTTATGAAGATTTAGTCGTTTCGGTTTTCGTTCAGGTTTCAGGTAACGAAGACTCGAGCTCCAACATCGTACGATCGAAAATAAAGTAGAAATAAAATCTTTTTGGCTTTTATAAAGTTTATGTTAAAACACACCTAAAATCTTTTTGGTATTTTTGAATATTTCGAAATGAAAAGACAGAAAGCAGTAAATAAATATATACAAAGATGCAGAAACTGAAAGCATTAAATAAATATTTACAGACATTCTTTTTGCGAGTTTCGAGGGTAAGAGAATCATATCAGTGTACGGTCATGCCAAAACGCTCTTGTTGTTCAATTAATTAACATTAAGATAAGCATCCTATAACAATTATCGGTATTGTTGTCCACATAAGCTCAACTTATCAAATGTAATCATGGCGAGGGGATACGTTAAGGTATGATTTATACTTACCGACCGGTGTTCATCCACATCACGACACATTCCCGTATCAAGGTATGCACGAGGGTTCATCTTACCGGTGAGTATACCGATTATCATCTGTTTGACCGTATATGATGTGAGATTCTCACTTATTTTGATTGAAAACAAGCCCTATGTGATATAATCACTTATTGATGAGGAACTTGATTTTCGATGCATGAGGGCACATGAGCAAGTCCGTGAACAGGTCAGTACTTTCGTACAGCAGAGAGACGAACTTGACTCCCGGAAAGAATTTGTGATATATTATCACTTATTTTGGGGACATGTGATTGTTGATCACTTATTGAGGTCGAATGCAGTATGTACACGTATGTATGGTATCATGGAAGATCTAGACTTGCGTCCCCGTTATATTTTTTTTTTTTTTCGGTAAAAGATACAACCATGATACCCAGATGATAAGCAGCATAAAGACCGAATATCTCAGAACCTCGGCAATCTCTCAAACGAAATTTCGGTACTAAGACCATATGCCAATGAATGGTTCCCACCCAGTCTTCAGTCGATTTAAGTTTATATCACCCTGCACACTTTAAAATGATTGTGAGCCTACCGATACATCTTATATAGAGCTGCTTAACATATTTTGCATTTAAGGTTTAAAGAGGTTTAGACAGACCACTGATGTACTATCATTTTCTCTTTTGCTCGCCAGGAAACTCATTTTTGCTTTTCTATTGTTTTTGTGTTTTAGAAATTTTTCAATGTTTTTGGATTTTTCAAATTTTGGATTTACTCCCCCTAAAATCAATAAACTAAGACAAATTTAAAAACACAAAGGTATTTACAAAAATGATTTTCCGATGTTGGTTTTACTCTTGCTTGACCTTAATGCCGTTTACCAAAATTAAATTTTGATCTGAAAAGATTTATCGAATTTTGGAGAAAATGAGTTGGCACGTCGGTAATCGGTGTGGACCATGACAACATTGACGAGTTTCAAATTGAAACAATCACGTGTGAGGTGATATTCAAGATCAACGTGTCTGGTCAAAGAGTGCTGTATGAGAGGATAATAATTCATAAAGCAGCTAAAATATCGACAAGTATAGGAGAGATTAGTAATTCAAAACCATATCCTGCAACTGCTTCGTGCATTGCAAGGAATCTGAGTGCTCTCCCAAACTGGATATCCACCAGGTGTGGACTTCAAAGTCGATTTTTGCAGCTACTGAGAAATCTCTTGACAGCAACAAGATCATAAACCTCTAGGTCCGGCTGGTCTTCCACATTGTACCAGCGAAGGTCTTTATCTTTCTCTTTGAGAAGTAGTGTGCGGTTGTTCAATCCATGTCAAGGCATCCGCACACCCGATTGGTTTGTTCAACAAACACTTTCTCTTCAATCACACCGTGGAGAAAAGTACCCTACACGTTCATCTTGTGGACTTTGAACTTCTTGTGGAAGAAAAAATCCATGAATCTTCGAAAAGTTTCAGACGTGCTACTGGCGCGTACTTTTCATTCGAATCTTTCATGTTGACCCGATCAAAAACCATAACAACCAAATTTTGGCACATTTCAACTGGTCGAATTTTTCAACTTCATTCATCATCATTCTTGCATCAGACATTCTTGTCTTCTTTTCTCCTCTCTCCATCAAAGGCAACAACATTCTCCTAGATATAATGATGTTTCGGAGTCTGGTGTCGCCGATCTTGTGCATGGACGCTCCACTATCAACAATCCTAAGACTATCAATAGTTCCTCCTGGAACATCCTGCACTCTCATTCAGAGATTAGTCGGAGAGGGGGACCCAAGCCTTCACAGACTTGGGTCGTCCGTCATCATCGAGGATTGTGACATCCATTTCCCGATGATTCGGAATTGATGTAGCTCCCCCTGAAACAATTACTGGTTTTGGTTTCCAAATCTGTGTTTGTTTTTCATTTTTAACTTCTAACTTAACAGACTGTGTTTGGATAACCTCTGGTTTTAAAACCTTTTCAACATTTTTCCGTTGTTTCTTTCTCTGTTTCACTTCTTGTTGTTTAACAAGACGAGGGTCCTGTTTTGGTGAAACAAATCTCTTTCGGTAATTTCGTTCACGGGGATCATCTTCTTTGGCTTTTAATTTATGAAGATATGGACAATTTCGAATTATGTGTCCAATAGTACCACATTCAAAACACATTCTCCGCTCTACAAACCTCGGAGAAACATGTGATCGTCTTGTCGATGATGATGAACTTTGTGATCTCGAGGTACTAGGTTTCGAACTACTTGGTTCATTCCTTTTCATTACAGTTACTTTCTGGACAAAATCTAAGTTAGATTGATTTGCAAACTTTTCAATTTTGTCCGTTCCCTTCGACTTCACAAAGTTCACATTCTTCTTCTTCTTCTGATTCGGCTTCTTTTGATTCTGAGTCGGTGTCTTACCTTTGGATTTGGTATGATTTTGCTGTTTTTCCACTGTTGGTAATTTCTTGTTCCCAAATTGTTTTCTAACTTCAGCCTTAGGGATAGGAGGACACTGTGTGACTGTAACCTGTGGTCCTGTCTTTCCCAAAAACTTACTTGTAGAATTTTCAAAGACTTTACTGATTAAAGATTGATTAACATTTTTAATAGGAAAATCTTTGTCTGAATAGATTTTATCATCACCAACAAGAGTGTACAGCAAATCCACACTCTCCGACTCTTTTGCAGAAGAGGGCTCAATTGCAACAGTCTTAGCGGGTTTTGCAGGAGGATCACACAGAATATGATTCTCAAGAGGTATGTCCTCTTCTTTTATCTCCGCATCAGACTTTGCTGAATCAGTATCATCAGATTCATCATCAGAAGAATCAGTATCCTCAATCACAACTGGAGGATCCTGATTCTGTTCAGCAGTTACAAATGTATCTGCTGACACATCTGAATCTGACGATACTTCTTTCTTGTATCCGAGACCTGTTGCACATTCTGCTGCAAATTCCTTAACATCTAGAGGAACAGATGGTTCAAAGTGAGTTCTATACTCCTCATCAGGCAGGGCATCATAATTGTTTCTCACGGGTGGTGGACATTTCTTGTAACCTATGCATGTGACATCCCGTTTCTCTTTCTGAACATCTATGATGTGATCTAACACATAGCTAGAGCTCAAATAGCTGTCTAGCTTGAGTTGGATCGCCTCACTTTCAGTTCTGACACAAGCCATTTCTTTTTGCATTATCTCAAGACGTGTGATATACAAATTTATGTCAGTTTGTTTTCTTGAAACCATTTTTGTCAGTTCTGTTTTATCTTTCTTTAATGTCTCAATCATCGACTTAAAGTTCTTTTCATGGTTTTCATAAAACATGTTGGCTTCAGTGCATTTAGAAAGATCCACGGTTAATTTCTGATTGTGGATAAATGTCACATCATATTTCTCCTCCAAAGCCTCGTGTTTGCTTTGCAATTCACACCACTTATCATTCAATGAAACATGTTTGTCTTGCAAGTCAAACAAACTAGCTTGTAAAGCATCATGTTTGTCTTGCAACTCAGACATGTTTGCATCCAAATCAGCACATCTATCACTTAATCTAGCACAATTATCACAAATAGCAGCAGTGGGTTCATCGACACATACCTGACTTGATGAACTGTCGACATTAGCCATAACGGCTGAATGGAGAGAAGAAGAAGAATAAGCAGCTTGATCCACCAATATAGATCTCCTATGATTTTCTGCTGCAGTGTCTCCCAATACCTCATCAACCTCTGCTTCAACTGGCACACTTGACGTGTCATCCAAAAGATCATTGCCTGAACTCAAGGATTCCTCATCTGAACTTCTGCTGTAACCAGATGACTCTTCATCCTCAGAAGACTCACCACCATTGGCGGAAGATTCTCCACCACTGGCGTGATTTAAATCCTTGACGACCTCAGCAAAACAAGCTGTTCCATCTGGAGCATCACTACTCAACCGGATTGACCAATCACCAACATCATATACTTGAACCACAAGTGCCTGGTTAGCATTTGATGGTCCTGCTTGGCTTTGGTTGTTGACAGGTATCAACGTACGCTCATTGTTCCTGTTCTGATTCTGCTGGTCTCCTTGATTTCTGAAAGGGTTCTGGTTCCCATGCTGAGCTGGCTTAACAGGAACTTGAATGGGATTGCCATGTAGATCAGTTGTCACAGGAGGCCTTTGGGTTTGCTGTTCAGGCACTGGTTGAGGTACTGGTTGAAGCGGATTTCCGTACATGTCTGTTTTTGGAGGAACCGGAACTTGTATAGGATTGCCATACATGTCTGTTGGTCCGGTAGATCGAACAGGTAATGGATTTCCGAACATATCAGTTGGTCTGAGAGGTCGTTGGCTTTGCTGTTGAGGAACTGGTTCAAGCGGATTTCCAAACATGTCTGTTTTTGGAGGGACCGGAACTTGGATGGTATTGCCAAACATGTCAGTGTGAGACACAAACGCTGTTTGAATTGGATCTGTATTTATCGGTCTATTCCATCTTGGATTCATTTTTGATCAAGAAAAGAACAATACCTGAAAATCACACCTCAAACAAACAGCTAAACCACAAATGCAAACCTTCTGTTTAAAATTACAAGTGTCTCGACGAAACAGTTTGTTGACGAAACAGAATTTTAAACACTTGGTTGTTTTTACGAAACAGATTTTGTAAACTTGTTAGGCGAAACTGAAAGTTGTTATGGGCTTTCAAATTGACGAAACAGGCCCACTAAAATGACGAAACAAATTTGAATGTATGGGCCCAATATGTGTGACGAAACAAAACCTAACGACGAAACAGAAAGTGTAGATGGGTTGATGAAACTGGACTCTTCTTATGGGCTCAGTCAACGAAATAGGTCCAGTACAAACTCGACGAAATAGAAGCCCAAAGATGAAAAAGAATTGATTAAGTGGTTAGACATTTTGAAACAATTTAAAAAAGAACCTTATCTTTCTGACACAAAGCAAATCACTTTCGGCTCACCCACTTTTGGAAACACAATTTTCAAGTTACCAACCAATGATGATGTTCTTTTTACAATGCACAAACAACTTTAATATTCAAATTTTTAAAGATCAAAAAGTATGTTTATGAAGAACAACTTGAAGATGATATGAATATATGAAGAACAACCCAGAAATTTATGAAGGTGTAGCATTGAGATTGGTTCGTTGCCCTAAATGTGAAAATGTTCTTCCTGAGCTTCCTGGGTATTCTGTTTACCAGTGTGGAGGTTGTGGTGCTGTTCTTAAAGGTATTGCTTTTGAATTTTGATGTGTTATTGATGCTTGTATTGGATTTTGACTTTTGGTAGTCAAACTGGTTAGAGTTTAACATCAAGAATCTGCAAGAATTGGCTGAATTGTTGCAAGATAGTTGTTGTTTTCATTGTTTTTAGAAGTATGTGTAGGTCCGGCTAGGGGAGGATCTAGTCGCCTAATCCTTGTGTACGAACCAACCCGGTTGTGCGGAATCCAACCGGAATAGCAAACCGAGATAGAACACGTAATAACACGACACGCAAATATCACCGTTTAACACCACTGTATTAATACGAATGAAAGGGTTCAGTTACAAAGCAATGTTTACAAATGTATTTTGCAAACTCTCTCTCTAGCTCTCGTGTGTGTATTCTCTTGTCTCTGTGTTCATATGTTCTCACTAGTTCATCTCACGAAACAGAAACAAATGAAAGCTATTTATACTAACAGACACATACACATATGACGAAACAGAAAGCAGCCGACGAAACACTATCATGGTCGACGAAACACACATGTTTCGTCGACATTTGAGCTGTTTCGCCGATGATGGGCTTCGGCCCAAACAGTTGAGGCCCAAACTTGGTTTCGTCATCTTTCATTAGCCCAAGGACTGTAATGTTGAGCCCAGTCCTTGTCTGTCTCCTTTGTACGGCTTGAGGTCTTGAACATGACGGAGGAAAGTCATCACATGATAAGCCGTGCTGAGTCGCGTCGAGTCGCGTCCATACTCTTGAATTAAGACGAGTCGAGTCGCGTCCATAAATATGTATCAACAGTATGTTTCATGTTAAAGTTTAGAACATATTCTGAGATAACACTGTTTAAGATTGTCAGTTTGGAAAATACTAGGTTTGACTTTTGCTATATGTAGAACTAGTG
This sequence comes from Helianthus tuberosus, assembly GCA_030545235.1. NCBI lineage: Eukaryota > Viridiplantae > Streptophyta > Magnoliopsida > Asterales > Asteraceae > Helianthus > Helianthus tuberosus. The sequence goes on from CM060381.1 coordinate 12,012,012, forward strand.
GAGGACTGGCAAAAAAACACCATACAAACCCAACATACACCTGGAATCAAACAGAAGGAAAAAAAAAATACATGATTCCCAACCCCTTACACATCTATAGTCCAGAAAACGAATTATCACACCATTTGTTCTAGTCGATATTTAGAGTTTTGCCCTTTGTTTTAACCATTCAAAAGCTAGTTGAATGTCTTCTAATGACCTTTCAGGCTTGCACATTTTGGACTTGAAAACTTGATCGTTGCGCGGTTAACATCAGTTTTAAAGGTTCAAAAGTCAAAACCAAATACCCATTACTTGTTATTGGATTGGGTTGAGCTACATAAGTTTAAGACAAAAATTGTAATTGAGTTTGGCTAAATAACAAAACTTAAATAGCCATTATTTGTTATTCAGTTTGAACCAAATTTGGATTTTTGGAACTGTAACCCAATTTGATTTCGGTTTAAAAGCGTATCAGAAACCAAACATGTAATTAGGTTTAGTTTTAAATTAATTCAATTCGATTTGGTTTTTGTTTTAAACTAGAATTACCACCCGTTGCATTGCAGCGGGGGATTCGTTAGTTATATATCATATTAGATGAAAGGAATAACTGAATAGATCTTTGAATAGCTGAAAGTACGCAAAAGATGAAAACTTTTGAATCAGAAGTGAAAAATCAAATAAATCAAAGGGGTCAAATTACCAAAGATAAAACTTTAGACTTAAATTGCCAAAGATTGAAACTTTAGAGTTAGAAAGAAAAAATCCATTTATTTAAAAAAAAATCCAAAAGCCAAAGGTACAACAATCATAAACACAAATATGTTCCTTATTTATAGTAACTAGTATGGATGTTAACTTGAATACTTAACGTTAACTTAACAAAGTTTTTGCAAGGTCTTATTTTTATATAAAATGCGCATTTAGTATTATAATCGTGTTAATTTCAGACGGGTCTTACACGATAGCGCTTATAATGTCGGCGAAGGCGGCCAGCTTTACGGACGGCATCTCTGATGATACCTTCATCATCATCGACACCGTACAAACCTACCGCCATCCAATCAACGGCCAGAGCTTCCGAGAACAGAAACCCTCTATGCTTCTCTCTATGGAACCCCCTATCTGTTTCTCTCTTTACAAGAAGAAAGTTAGAGTAACTCCCAATCCTCAATGATGAAAGTATCAAACCCGTCTCCATAGACGGTCGGAACCGCCGGCAACGAAGACGACGAAAACCCCAAAGGGAACCCATTGTCTGCCTCTCTTCTCGACAAACAACACATGGTCGCCGACCGTCGACAACAGAACGACAAACTTTTAGTGCGAGAAGGAGGCAGCGGTTTTTAGAGGGAGAAAGTGACGGTCAGATAAAGGTAACAGGCAAACAAATAACCTATATGACAGCACAAAGTACAATTTGCATAAACAATTCAGAAACCAACCCACAGCTTTTATAAACCTCTTAAAAACCAACGTACAACAATGATATGCAAAAGATACAACTACCATTGCAAAGATGTAGTACACTTTAAGCAATGGGTACAACTACTAATGCAACAATATGTTGCAAAATAATAGTATATAAATTTAATTTAATTAATTCAATTTATTTTAATTTAATTTAATCGTATGAAAGCACATATTGAACACTCCTACCTTTAAACGAGTAAATTGAGTTGAAATAGTATAATCTGAGCGTGGCCTTATAATTAATTATATAAGTTGAGTTAGCTAGACTAGTAATCTTCAGCCGGAGCCAAAAACGAAGTTCATATTCAACTCAAGTTAGATTGTCGCTTTACGAGTTAGCTCGTTTTTAATTTTAAATTTTAATGATTTTATATGCTTTCTGTATAAGGATCAAATATAACAAGTTAACAACATACTTAAAGATCAAATAAGCCTATTAAATACGTTCAAGAGAAGTATCAAATAAAAAAGTGGCAAGAAACTCAACCTTCATAAATAAGCACCAACCTTGACGAGGCCCCCACCTTTTCAGGAAGGTGTCATGAACACGTTAATCACCACACCACACTAGTTGTACTCTAACCTTACTATTCAACTCAAGTTAGATTGTCGCTTTACGAGTTAGCTTGTTTTTAATTTTAAATTTTAATGATTTTATATGCTTTCTGTATAAGGATCAAATATAACAAGTTAACAACATACTTAAAGATCAAATAAAACAAGTTAACAACATACTCAAATTGCGGAAGTCTCAAACAACTCTAGACTATCAATATTGAAGGAAAATCAAGGATCAATTCTTATTCTAATGAGGTATCTTACTTTAATTGAAAGTTTATACGAAAAAACTAACTCAACCCTGATTAGTTGGAGTTGAGATGCGAACGAGTTTGTAATGAACTCATTACAAACATTATCTGCTTGTAATTTTAATTAACGAAACATATTTGATATACAATGAATAGAAGCGACTTTCACCTCAAATTCTTACTAGAAGTTTATACAAAATAACTAGCTTAACCTAAATGTAGGTCCGGCTAGGGGAGGATCTAGTCGCCTAATCCTTGTTGTCAAACACGTCCGGTTGTGCGGAATCCAACCGGAGATGCAAACCGAGATAGAACACGAAAAATACACGACACACAAAGTTCACCGTTTAACACCACTGTATTAATACGAATGAAAGGTTCGGTTACAAGCACAAGGTTTACAAATCTATTCTGCAAACTCTCTCTAACTCTCGTGTGTGTGTGTTTTTGCTCTGAGTGTTCTCTCCTGTGTTCTATTGTGTTCCTCCTCGAAACAGAACAAATGAACTCTATTTATACTAACAGACACACATACATATGACGAATCAGAACTTTGGCGAATCAGGCTTGGCGAATCAGATCATCATTGGCGAAACAAGAAGCAGTTGGCGAAACATAAACATAGTCGACGAAACAAATCTGTTTCGTCGACATTACTTCAGTTTCGTCGAGTATTGGGCTTGGGCCCAAAGTGTTTCGCCAAATCAGTGAGTAGCCCATGTTCATGTTCTTCATATGCAGCCCAAGACTTGATTAGCTGATGGTACAGCCCAAAGTCTTCTTGATCTTTCACATGACGGAGGAATGTCGTGTTCTTGATCCAAGGCGTGTTGCGTCGAGTCGCGTCCACAATCATGTATCAACACTAAATAATTCATTTTAACTAATTCATTGCAAATGTTATTAGTCTAATTTTAATTCAGGAAGCTTATTTTTATTACATACAACTATTTATACATCTTTAGTTAGTGATTGTGATTCGTACTTTTTTAAATTAACATTTCATTGTCTACACGTCAGGAAACAATTATATATACTATCTTGACATTGCTGGAAGCCTGTGGTGCTTTTGGAAAAGGAAGACTTCCATTTACTTCTTCTACAATTGATTTGGCATATACAACTTTAGGGAACATCATTTTGTTAGTCATGGATGTGGTAAACAAATCTGTATATTCAATGCAAATTGCATGTGTTGATCAACTTACTTTAAATTAAGTTAAGGAAATATGGTTTTTTGGCTTAATGCAGGCTCATAAATTGTTAGTTTCAGCCGTCAGTGTAAGAGGTAATTGGATTTTGACCCAAGCAGTGACAAATTATGTTGTTTTCAGCCACATTTCCAGTTACAATCAAAAGAGTTCAAAAACACATTGGTTGGGAAGGGGAAAGTCTTGGGTTCAAGTCTCATAGACGACAAGGGATTAAAGAAATTAGTCGTTAAAAAAAACATATGTGAAACAGCCTTTTGTTGAGCTCAAAGTAAGCGGGTCACAGCTACCGTTATATTAAACGAGTCAGTATAAAGTATTTTGATAAACGTGTCGTCAAACTTATCATATTTAGAATGCAAATATCTTTTTTGTCATTATAGTATTAATATACCCTTCCACCGGACGGGTATAGAACTAATTATTTATATCCAGATAAATGTGATAAGTTAAATTTCAAAAGTTCAAACTATGTAGCAAATATTAACCCATCATATTTCATATCATTCTAAAAAAATGGAATATACCAAAAGCTCTAATTTATATATTACTATGTTAAAATACGTCTATTACACGAATTAATAAGGGTAATAAATTTTTTTATGATTCTTGGTTGATTTTTTGATTGTTGAGGAAAATAAGAAAACAATAATTTGATTGGAGAGAAAAATATGGAAATGATTGGGCAACTTCAACAGAAGTGAGCGGTGGATCATGAAAGATTAATAAAAAAGTTAAATGTTATTTTAGTCCCTATAGTTTGGGTCATTTTGTCAGTTTAGTCTAAAGGTTTCATATCTGTGGGTCTGAAAACGTTTCACCGTTGCCATTTTAGTCCACTGGGTTAACATCGTCCATTTTTTCTGTTAAGGAGAAGGGCAATTCGGTCATTTTATATGGCCGAATTGCCCTTCAAGTTAATAGAATTACATTTAAAATGACCGAATTGTCCTTCTCGTTAACAGAAAAAATGGATGAAATTAACCCAATGGACTAAAATGGCAATTGTGAAACCTTTTTGAGCCCACAGGCAAAAAAATAACCCTTTGGACTAAACTGGTAAAATGACCCAAACCGCAGGAACTAAAATGACATTTAACTCTTAATAAAAAAATCAAGAAAAAATAATGTTGTGACTTGTGGTTATAGTATTGTGTCATGTGATACACATTTACTTATTTATTAAGTATAAAGGTTTATTTCAATATAAAAAACTGAGAAAATGTATTTTTACTTGTACCGGTTTTATCTATTTTGTACTCGTATTGTATGGTAGTCGTGTCGATTTTACAAACTAGTACCTGTACGAGTGATAAAAAATAAAAAAAAACAAAATAGTACCAAAGCGGATATCGTGCCGAAATACCCTTACCAATACTCATACCAGTACTCGTACCAATATCTTCGGTACATTTGGTACCCAATTTTGTTCAAATTTGGTACTGGTATTTTCGGTACCGGTAAGAGTACAGGTACAATACCAATCCCATCCTTAGTACCAATACGATACAAGTATTAAATAGGTAAAATCGATATGAGTACAATAAATACAATAATACGAAATAAAACATAATCTAAAAAGAACTTTTAAACTTCTATATAAAATTCGGTACCAATATCCATTTTTACCCGTACTCGTACCGATACCGAAAGTACCAAATACCAAATCAATAAAACCGGGTACCGATACATGTACTGAATAACTAAAATCGATACGGGTACGAGTACGGTATGGTTACGGGTATTTGGGAAAAAAAAAGTTCATCCCTACTTTGGCACTATTTCGTTGGGCTTCACCCTTACTATTGTCGCCGACCTCATCGCTTATCATGCAAGTATGGTCTTCTTCATGTTTGTCGCTATAAAGATATATTTATTTGTAGAGGTATGGTATTGTACCCGACTCAAACGATCAGTCATTTCTGTTATCGCATTTTATTATGTTATTTATTATTGTGTATTATCCTGCGAAGCGCAGCACAGTGTAGTTTATACTACATTAGGATGTGGGCTTGTAGAGACAACCCACCCCTAACTGGGCTTGGCCCATTGAGGTTAGGGTTGCACATGTCTCCTATATAAGGAGGTCTTCACCTCACTACTAGGGCAAGAGACATGGGGCAAACACACTTTTTGTAGTTGAAAAAAGGGAATTCTTTCCCTACCGACCATCTCTACATATCCACTTTTCTCTCTTCTCCATTGCAGATCTTGCTTCAAGAGGAATAGCGGGGTGTGATTCTCCTTCCTCTTAGAGAAAGCGGTTCCAATCACCCAAACGGTGATTCCATATTTCTTCATTGGCTCCCACCGTATCAAAATCTAGATCCAAGAATCACAACTGGTTTTTCTCCATTCCATATTCCAGATTTGCCTTCTTCATTTTCTTTTGGGTTCAAACCTTCAAATTTGTTCTTTTAAAGCTCAAAAAGAAAATTATTGACGAACACTTTTTAGATCTATTCTATCAAATTCGAAAAATCAGATCTACCATTTTCTCTCATATTCAAAACATACGATCTATGTGTTCTATCAAATTCAAAAAATCTGATCTACCGTTTTCTCTCATATTCAAAACATACGATCTATGTAATTTAAGTTCCATATACAATTTCTGGATTTGAAACAATTAGATCTATACTCACTTAAATATGGATACACGATTTTAGATGCTCTCGGATATGGTTTACTCAAGGTCCTCTAACCTTTTATCATAAATAGGAGATACCAAACCTTTTTCGTTTAGACTGAAAACCATGGCTAACACAGTACAGTGAAGGCCCGCTTTTATTCGACATATGAAATAGGTTCTATAGCTCCTTTTTAATATTCGCCATAAACTTCATGCGCACATTTTCTGGTTTCATTTTCCATATGAATTCTTTGTACCAACATGGATGCAGTTCGCTCGCATATCAATGACATGCCTCCATTACCACGCGGAAATGAACCCCTGCCCCACCAGGTGATCAACCGGGACACGCTTGCTGCCGCCGATTACAATCGATCTCACCTCGCCCAGCTCCGGCAGGCTACCATGTCTCCCGCCATCTTGGTGGACCATCATCACATGCAAAAGTATCACTACAACCCAGTCACCAAGGGGAACAATGCAAAACCTAACAACCGTTGTTGATAGTATTATCATGCGCAAGGTTAAGGTATGTTTTGCAGTGACAGGTAACTCTTGAAAGTTGCAACCAAAACTCTTACTTACAAATACCCTGTTTATACCCATAAGTCACATATTGGCGGACCGTTTTTGACCTGCTGGCGCATCCAGGCTCCGTTTTGGTGGACTGTTTTTAACCCGCCGGCGCATCCAAGATTCGTTTCGGCGGACCATGTTTAACACGACGACGCATCCAAACTCCGTTAAATGTGAAAATGTTCTTCCTGAGCTTCCTGAGTATTCTGTTTACCAGTGTGGAGGTTGTGGTGCTGTTCTTAAAGGTATTGCTTTTGAATTTTGATGTGTTATTGATGCATGTATTGGATTTTGACTTCTGGTAGTCAAACTGGTTAGAGTTTAACATCAAGCATCTGCAAGAATTGGCTGAATTGTTGCAAGATAGTTGTTGTTTTCATTGTTTTTAGAAATATGTTTCTTGTTAGAATTTATAACACATTTTGAGATAACATTGTTTAAGATTGTGAGTTTGGAAAATACCAGGTTTGACTTTTGCCATATCAAAAACAATATATGTAAATACATGTCCACAACCATTGGGTTTGTATCGCTGTAATATACTGTTTGCATAATCAACCATTGGACATTTTACAGTGATCAATTTCTAACCATGTTGTGGGTCTCTTATTTAAAAATCCCACAAAGAAAGTTTCAATCTTTACATATTTTATTACAGTTTTTTGTTTATTACAATGTGTTTTGAACAAGTCTTTCATGTGGGTTTCTTGTAATTGTACCAAATTTACATTTTTTCCGGTAAATTTGATGTGAGTCTGTTAGGATATTAGTTTTGAAAAAGAATGGAGGAAGAAGGTGTAGCATTGAGATTGGTTCGTTGCCCTAAATGTGAAAATGTTCTTCCTGGGTATTCTGTTTACCAATGTGGAGGTTGTGGTGCTGTTCTTAAAGGTATTGCTTTTGAATTTTGATGTGTTATTGATGCATGTATTGGATTTTAACTTTTGGTAGTCAAACTGGTTAGAGTTTAACATCAAGAATCTGCAAGAATTGGCTGAATTGTTGCAAGACAGTTGTTGTTTTTAGAAATATGTTTCATGTTAAAGTTTAGAACATATTCTGAGATAACATTGTTTAAGATTGTCAGTTTGGAAAATACTAGGTTTGACTTTTGCTATATGTAGAACAATGTTAAAGTAGAACTAGTGGAGGACTGGCAAAGAAACACCATACAAACCCAACATACATCTGGAATCAAACAGAAGGAAAAAAAAAATACATGATACCCAACCCCTTACACGTCTATAGTCCAGAAAACGAATTATCACACCATTTGTTCTAGTCGATATTTAGAGTTTTGCCCTTTGTTTTAACCATTCAAAAGCTACGAGTTGAATGTCTTCTAATGACCTTTCAGGCTTGCACATTTTGGACTTGAAAACTTGATCGTTGCGCGGTTAACATCAGTTTTAAAGGTTCAAAACCAAATACCCATTACTTGTTATTGGATTGGGTTGAGCTATATAAGTTTAAGACAAAAATTATAATTGAGTTTGGCTAAATATCAAAACTTAAAATAGCCATTATTTGTTATTTAGTTTGAACCGAATTTGGATTTTTGGAACTGTAACCCAATTTGATTTCGGTTTAAAAGCGTATCAGAAACCAAACATGTAATTAGGTTTAGTTTTAAATTAATTCAATTCGATTTGGTTTTTGTTTTAAACTAGAATTACCACCCGCTGCATTGCAGCGGGAGATTCGTTAGTTATATATCATATTAGATGAAACGAATAACTTAATCGATCTCTGACTTGAATGTTGTGACAGACCTATCAAACGGGGAAGAATAGACGCGTTGCGACGGATCTGTCAAACAAGAAAAAATAAATGAACAAACGTTGAACCTCACACGCACGTTGCGGCGTGTTAACTCGGAAAATAAAGAACAAAACGTTAAACGGAAAAATTGCGAAAGATGAAAAGTACAAGGGACCATAGCTGAAAGTAAAAAAGTGTTGGAGTTAAATCGTAAAAGATGAAAACTTTTGAATCAGAAGTGAAAAATCAAATAAATCAAAGGAGTTAAATTACCAAAGATAAAACTTTAGACTTAAATTGCCAAAGATTGAAACTTTAGAGTTAGAAAGAAAAAATCCATTTATTTTTAAAAAAAAATCTCAAAGCCAAAGGTACAACAATCATAAATACAAATATGTTCCTTATTTATAGTAATTTAATTTAATTTAATCTAATCGTATGAAAGCACATATAGCATGGCCTTATAATTATATAAGTTGAGTTAGCTAGACTATTAATCTTCAGCCGGAACCAAAAACGAAGTTCATATTCAACTCAAGTTAGATTGTCGCTTTACGAGTTAGCTCGTTTTTAATTTTAAATTTTAATGATTTTATATGCTTTCTGTATAAGGATCAAATATAACAAGTTAACAACATACTCAAAGATCAAATAAAACAAGTTAACAACATACTCAAATTACAGAAGTCTCAAACAACTCTAGACTATCAATATTGAAGGAAAATCAAGGATCAATTCTTATTCTAATGAGGTATCTTACTTTAATTGAAAGTTTATACGAAATAACTAACTCAACCCTGATTAGTTGGAGTTGAGATGCGAACGAGTTTGTAATGAACTCATTACAAACATTATCTGCTTGTAATTTTAATTAACGAAACATATTTGATGTACAAAGAATAGAAGCGACTTTCACATCAAATTCTTGTAGGAATCCGTTCGTGTAAAATAAATAAAAATACTTTTATTAACTTGTAATTCTGAAACAAACAGAATGAAAATAAACTACAATACAATTACAACTGGAAAAGTAAAAACAAGAACAAGGAAAAAGAACAGAAACTCTGTTCGTGGCTGAGGATCGTGTTAGACACGGGTCCCTTAAAACAAATTCCGTGTCTCCCAGGAGATCACGTTTGTTTCCAGGATACAACAGCCCAAGCAGCTGTACTGCCGGTCTTGACTCCAACCCGAATGTGTACCTCAAACGCTTGAAGAAGATGAAGAATTCAGAGAGAAGAAAGTTGATTGCTGTATGTATTTCGGTGTGTCTCTCTGCAGCAGGGGTAGCAACCCTTATATACTGCTGGTCTAGAATTGAAACTGAAAAAACAAATTAAACAGGCGAATTAAGTTGCATTGGACGTCTTCAATGCACTTTAATTAGTCATTTAATTCACAGTCAAAAGCATTGATTTCGTCAGTTTCGAATGCTGAAGTGTAGGCGACAATATACATTCACACAATACTCTCCCTAGTCGAGTCAAGACCTCATGGTTGTGTCCGTTCATGGTCATGGAACACGTTCCTGGTTCTGCGAGAGCTCTAGGATTTGCGCCTCCCCACAAATCCATTCGAAGCGACCCCACTTCTCTCTAACATAGGTGATTCCTCTTAATCATTAAAAGCATCATGGTTAATTTGGATTTCCACAAATCCGTAACCTCAACATGCTTAACCTTTCCTTCATGTCACTGATTGGAATGGACTAGGAAGTGTACAACTCCCTTTATTGATTTTGGGGCACCCCCCACAGTGACTCCCTTTGGGTTTATGATTAAGTTTGCCTATTGAACCTAGATCTTGGGATCTCCAGTCAACTAGGTTAGGTTTCCCTCATATTCCCTTCATCTATGGGCTTTAGTCCCATTCCTCTTGACAACCTATACACCTTATCTGTGCTTAAGGCTTTTGTTAACGGGTCCGCAATGTTCTCCTCTGACCTCACATAGTCAACTGAGATAACACCCGTTGAGATAAGTTGTCGTACCGTGTTGTGTCTACGTCGAATGTGCCTTGATCTGCCATTGTACATTATGCTATGTGCTCTAGCAAGAGCAAACTAATTGTCACAATGTATGCATATTGCCGTCAACGGCTTTGGCCATCTTTGAATATCTTCCACAAATTGACGTAGCCACTCCGCCTCTTCCCCGCTTTTATCTAAAGCGACGAATTCGGATTCCATCGTGGATCTAGCTATAACCGTTTGCTTGGAAGACTTCCAAGCTATAGCTGCGCCAGCAAGTGTAAACACGTAACCACTTGTGGATCTGTGATCCTTTATATCCGATATCCAGTTCGCGTCAGTGTATCCTTCGATTACTGCTGGATCACGGGTATAATGCAATCCATAGTCTCTTGTGTATCTTATGTATCTAAGCACCCTCGTGATAGCTTTCCAATGATCCTCGCTCGGATTACTGGTGTATCTACTTAGCCTGCTCACAGCATATGCTAAATCGGGTCTAGTACATGTCATTACATACATGAGACTGCCAATGATCCTCGAGTACTCTAACTGAGAAACACTCTCGCCTCTATTCTTCCTTAGGCGTTGGGTATTATCAATTGGAGTTCGAGCTATACTCGTATCGTCCGAATTGAATTTCCCAAGGATCTTGTCCACGTAGTGAGATTGACTCAACACAAGACCATTTTGGGTTCTAGTGATTTTTACGCCAAGAATCACATCCGCGAGACCCATGTCTTTCATGTCAAACCTCGATTTCAACATGTCTTTTGTTAAGTTGATCATGTTATCATCACTCCCAATGATAAGCATATCATCTACATAAAGACATAAAATCACATAACCTCTTGGTGTGTCTTTAAAATAAACACACTTGTCGCACTCATTTATTTTGAAACCATTGTCAATCATGACATGATCAAACTTTTGGTGCCATTGTTTTGGAGCTTGCTTCAAGCCATACAAAGACTTGTCCAATTTACATACTTTGCCCTCGTTTCCTGGGGCGGAAAAACCCTCGGGTTATTCCATGTAAATTTCTTCTTCTAAATCTCCATTTAGAAAGGCGGTCTTTACATCCATTTGGTGAACTTCCAAATTTCTTAGAGCCGCAATTGCAAGAACCAATCGTATAGAGGTTATCCGCGTTACAGGCGAGTAAGTATCAAAGTAATCTAGACCCTCCTTTTGTCTAAATCCTTTGATTACTAACCTTGCCTTGTATTTATCAATACTTCCATCGGCTTTCATCTTCCTTTTGAATATCCAACGATATCCAAGTGGTTTACAACCAGGTGGAAGATCTACTAACTCCCAAGTATGATTTTGCAATATAGAATCAATTTCATTCTTAATTGCTTCTTGCCATTGAGTTCCTTCCGCGGAGGTAACCGCTTCGCGGTAGGTATTGGGCTCACCCTCAACCATATAGCTCATGAAGTCTGGACCAAAGGATTTTTCAACCATTTGTCGTTTACTTCGTCTAAGCTCACCCTCATCGACCTCAGGTCGTTCATGTCTTTCATCTATCCTAATAGATGAACTTGGTCCTGCTTCATCTAACCATGTAGACGAACTTGGACCTGCTTCATCAATCGCTCTTGATGAAGGCGCATGTGTTTGTCCTAACATAGGAAACACATTCTCAAAATATGAGACGACGTTAGGATTTGCCTCTATGATAGTGTGTTTGTGTACATCGGGATTCTTGGACTCATGTACAAGAAAACGATGCGCACTACTTTGATGTGCATATCCAATGAAAATGCAATCAACAGTTTTGGGTCCTATCCTAAGAGCCTTAGGAGGTGGTACAATCACCTTAGCTAGGCACCCCCACACTTTCAAGTATTTGTACGAAGGCTTCCTTTTTCTCCATAGCTCATATGGAGTTTCGTCCCTATTTTTCAAATGTATCTTGTTCAAAAGATAGTTTGCTGAAAGAATCGCATCCCCCCACATTTCTCGGTTCACTCCCGAGCTTATCAACATGGCGTTCATCATCTCTTTCAATGTGCGGTTCTTACGTTCCGCAACGCCATTTGAATGTGGAGAATAAGGTGGTGTACACTCATGTACAATGCCACTTTTTGCGCATAAATCCGCAAAAGGTGCAACATATTCACCTCCTCGATCACTTCTCAAAGCTTTTATCTTCTTTTTAAGTTGATTCTCAACTTCATTTTTGTACAAGATAAACTTCTCTATTGCTTCGTCTTTACTCTTAAGTATATATACGTAGCAATATTTAGTACAATCATCAATAAACGTGATGAAGTACTTATTTCCTCCAAGCGTGGGAACCGCCTTTAAATCACACACATCTGTATGAATTAAATCAAGGGGTTCGGTTATTCGTTCAATCGATTTAAACGATGATCTCGTAAGTTTGGATTCAACACATGTCTCGCATTTGTGATTGGACTCGATATGGAATGTTGGTATCAAGTTTAATTTAATTAAACGTCGTAATGAATTAAAATTTACATGTCCTAGTCTACCATGCCAAACATTAGAAGACTCAACCATGTAAGTAGAAGTTTCATTCAAACTTTTGTTTTGGTTTACAACCATTACATTCATTTTAAACATACCATTAAGGGCATAGCCCTTTCCAACAAACATTCCACGTCTAGACAAGACAAAATTGTCCGATTCAAACACTAGACGAAATCCAAACTTGTTGAGCATCCATCCCGACACGAGATTCTTCCGTATCTCTGGGACATAAAGCACATTTGTCAAGGTAAGCTCCTTGCCCGAAGTCATCTTCAAGACGACCGTGCCTTCCCCCTTGATGCTTGCGGTAGCTTTATTCCCCATATAAAGCTTTTCTTCACCCGAAGCTTCCTTGAATGTAGAGAAAAGAGCCTTGTCTCCACAAACATGGCGGGTTGCACCCGTGTCAACGAACCATCCTTTTGGGTTTTCACCCATCGCGTTGACTTCTTCAATCATAGCCGCTTCCTCGGTTATCATTGCAATCAGAGGCATACCATCCTCATCAACCATGTGCGCACGCTCACGCTTAGGATTCTTGCATTGGTTAGCACGGTGCCCCGTCTCGTTATAGTTGTAACAAGTACCTTGGAAAGGCGCAGGCTTCTTTTTCACAGCCCCCTTTTTCGGTCCAAGGTTGTTAACTTTTGCTTTCCCCTTGTTGTCCTTCTTACCCCGATTGCCCTTATTACCCTTTGAGGACTCCCCAACTTCCACCATGTTTGCCTTAGCCGAAGCTTGCAAAATGGTGCCTTTTTGGGCCACCCTGTTGTCCTCTTCTATACGAAGACGGACGACAAGTTCCTCAATCGTCATTTCCTTCCGCTTGTGTTTAAGATAATTCTTAAAATCCAACCAAGCAGGAGGTAATTTCTCAATCATGGCTACCACTTGAAATGTCTCGCTGAGTACCATACCCTCAGCGTGGATGTCATGAAGTTTAATCTGTAGCTCTTGGACTTGGTTAATAACAGTCTTGTTATCAACCATTTTGAAATCCAAGAAACGGGCGACAACAAATTTCTTTGTTCCCGCATCCTCCGTTTTGTACTTTTTATCCAAGGACTCCCATAATTCTTTGGAAGTCTTGATATTATATTACACATTATACAAGGCATCCAAGATACCGTTGAGAACATAGCCTCGACATATAAAGTCCGAGTGCTTCCACGCCTCTACCGCGCTCAGAGCCTGAGCATCGGTCTCCCCTTCCGCAGGTTGGGGAACGGTCTCATTCAATAACCTCGCAAGGTTCATGGTGGTCAAATAGAAAAACATTTTCTGTTGCCACCTTTTGAAGTGGAGACCCGAGAACTTCTCGGGTCATTCAGCATGATTCGCCACTTTGGACGCTCCCACAGTGTTGGCAGGGGTACCAACAACAACATTGGTGTTGCTCGTGTTCACATTTTCAATCGACATTCTGAAAAAGTTCCAAGAAAAACAAGTTAAATTTTGTTTTCAAAATAATAAAGACGCTACTTTATTATTATTAAGAGTTCAAAAATTCAGCTGTGTAGCTTCTAAGTCCAACTTTGAATACTACAGCAGGAGATTTTCGGAACTCAGCGACAGAAAGGAGTAGAAGCAGAGTTCTGTTTTGACAAAGGCGCAACTTTGAATCAAAACAGAGAAAAAACCTTTTAAAACACAACCTGCTGTAAGAGAAAAAGAATATAAATTCACAGCAGAGAAGTTTGTGATTCTACACGAACGGTGTTTTAAAATTTGTTTTAAGATTGTAGGAATCCGTTCGTGTAAAATAAATAAAAATACTTTTATTAACTTGTAATTCTGAAACAAACAGAATGAAAATAAACTACAATACAATTACAATTGAAAAAGTAAAAACAAGAACAAGGAAAAAGAACAGAAACTCTGTTCGTGGCTGAGGATCGTGTTAGACACGGGTCCCTTAAAACAAATTTTGTGTCTCCCAGGAGATCACGTTTGTTTCCAGGATACAACAACCCAAGCAGTTGTACTGCCGGTCTTGACTCCAACCCGAATGTGTACCTCGAACGCTTGAAGAAGATGAAGAATTCAGAGAGAAGAAAGTTGATTGCTGTATGTATTTCGGTGTGTCTCTCTGCAGCAGGGGTAGCAACCCTTATATACTGCTGGTCTAGAATCGAAACTGAAAAAACAAATTAAACAGGCGAATTAAGTTGCATTGGACGTCTTCAATGCACTTTAATTAGTCATTTAATTCACAGTCAAAAGCATTGACTTCGTCAGTTTCGAATGCTGAAGTGTAACTGCCCAGTGTAACTGCACTGTCATAACTGCTGGAAGCTTCTGCGCGCGCCCTTGTCTGCACGCATGCGCCATACTGGCTCAGTCCCATGCGCACCTGTGCGCGTGCGCCACGTCACCTATAAGCCTCTACGAGCACGCCACACAGTCGCGCCGTTTTGGCTCACTTTGGTGCGCCGCGCACATCACCTCAGTGCCCATGCTCCTTGTGCAAGTGCGCCCCACCATATCACGTGTACTCGAGCACGTACGCGCATGACTGCCACGTCATGTGCCCCTGCGTGCGGACCCACCAGGGTCACTCGCCTGCATTCCACGTTACCAACCACTTGATCCTTGCAGCCCCTGTGTCGCACCACACGCATGTGGTCAAAAATACAAAGGCGGCTCTCAAGTGGCTCACGGCGATGCGAGTGTGCAAAGTGCGCCATCAAAGCGCCACATTGCGCCTCATCGCCCACGCCACGCGCGCGCGCGTGTGCGAGTGCGAGTTAGGGTGCTCCGCACCCTTCGCGAGTACACTTAGTGAGTGCTTCCATGAAACAATAAGGATGGAGAGTTCCCACTTAAATACCCCCTTTAAGTTTCATCTCTCCTCCTATGTGGGACAAGGTGCTACTTTCCCACTTATTTCAGCATTCAAGTTTCAAACACCAAACTTTGAGCATCGATATCTCATTCATCTTAGCTACGTTTTGGACGCGGTTTAGTTTGTTTCGAAGCTCTTCCAACATAGAACACAAACCCACAAATAAATATATAAAACCCGCTCATTTTATTATATTTATTTCTAGTCCAAAATAGGAAAAAATCATTTTCCTATATTTGTGAAAAATGCTATTTTCACGATTTTCCAACAATCCCCCACATGAATAGAAATCGATCTATCAAGTTTCAACGATACACGTTCAACAGTTGAGTATTGCAAGATAGGTAGGTGTAACCTTTGAACCTCCTTTTGTGAAGCATACTTAGCCTCCTAGGGTCTTGTAGACGCGGTGTCCTTGAACAATCCCCCATTTATGTAGGCGACAATATACATTCACACAATACTCTCCCTAGTCGAGTCAAGACCTCATGGTTGTGTCCGTTCATGGTCATGGAACACGTTCCTGGTTCTGCGAGAGCTCTAGGATTTGCGCCTCCCCACAAATCCATTCGAAGCGACCCCACTTCTCTCTAACATAGGTGATTCCTCTGAATCATTAAAAGCATCATGGTTAATTTGGATTTCCACAAATCCGTAACCTCAACATGCTTAACCTTTCCTTCATGTCACTGATTGGAATGGACTAGGAACTGTACAACTCCCTTTATTGATTTTGGGGCACCCCCCACAGTGACTCCCTTTGGGTTTATGATTAAGTTTGCCTATTGAACCTAGATCTTGGGATCTCCAGTCAACTAGGTTAGGTTTCCCTCATATTCCCTTCATCTATGGGCTTTAGTCTCATTCCTATTGACAACCTATACATTTTATCTGTGCTTAAGCCTTTTATTAACGGGTCAGCAATGTTCTCCTCTGACCTCACATAGTCAACTGAGATAACACCCGTTGAGATAAGTTGTCGTACCTTGTTGTGTCTACATCGAATGTGCCTTGATCTGCCATTGTACATCATGCTATGTGCTCTAGCAAGAGCAGACTGATTGTCACAATGTATGCAGATTGCCGTCAACGGCTTTGGCCATCTTGGAATATCTTCCACAAATTGACGTAGCCACTCCGCCTCTTCCCCGCTTTTATCTAAAGCGACGAATTCGGATTCCATCGTGGATCTAGCTATAACCGTTTGCTTGGAAGACTTCCAAGCTATAGTTGCGCCAGCAAGTGTAAACACGTAACCACTTGTGGATCTGTGATCCTTTATATCCGATATCCAGTTCGCGTCAGTGTATCCTTCGATTACTGCTGGATCACGGGTATAATGAAATCCATAGTCTCTTGTGTATCTTATGTATCTAAGCACCCTCGTGATAGCTTTCCAATGATCCTCGCTCGGATTACTGGTGTATCTACTTAGCCTGCTCACAGCATATGCTAAGTCGGGTCTAGTACATGTCATTAGATACATGAGACTGCCAATGATCCTCGAGTACTCTAACTGAGAAACACTCCCGCCTCTATTCTTCCTTAGGCGTTGGGTATTATCAATTGGAGTTCGAGCTATACTCGTATCGTCCGAATTGAATTTCCCAAGGATCTTGTCCACGTAGTGAGATTGACTCAACACAAGACCATTTTGGGTTGTAGTGATTTTTACGCCAAGAATCACATCCGCGAGACCCATGTCTTTCATGTCAAACCTTGATTTCAACATGTCTTTTGTTGAGTTGATCATGTTATCATCACTCCCAATGATAAGCATATCATCTACATAAAGACATAAAATCACATAACCTCTTGGTGTGTCTTTAAAATAAACACACTTGTCGCACTTATTTATTTTGAAACCATTGTCAATCATGACATGATCAAACTTTTGGTGCCATTGTTTTGGAGCTTGCTTCAAGCCATACAAAGACTTGACCAATTTACATACTTTGCCCTCGTTTCCTGGGGCGGAAAAACCCTCGGGTTGTTCCATGTAAATTTCTTCTTCTAAATCTCCATTTAGAAAGGCGGTCTTTACATCCATTTGGTGAACTTCCAAATTTCTTAGAGCCGCAATTGCAAGAACCAATCGTATAGAGGTTATCCGCGTTACAGGAGAGTAAGTATCAAAGTAATCTAGACCCTCCTTTTGTCTAAATCCTTTGATTACTAACCTTGCCTTGTATTTATCAATACTTCCATCGGCTTTCATCTTCCTTTTGAATATCCAACGATATCCAAGTGGTTTACAACCAGGTAGAAGATCTACTAACTCCCAAGTATGATTTTGCAATATAGAATCAATTTCATTCTTAATTGCTTCTTGCCATTGAGGTCCTTCCGTGGAGGTAACCGCTTCGCGGTAGGTGTTGGGCTCACCCTCAACCATATAGCTCATGAAGTCTGGACCAAAGGATTTTTCAACCCTTTGTCATTTACTTCCTCTAAGCTCACCCTCATCGACCTCAGGTCGTTCATGTCTTTCATCTATCCTAATAGATGAACTTGGTCCTGCTTCATCTAACCATGTAGACGAACTTAGACCTGCTTCATCAACCGCTCTTGATGAAGGCGCATGTGTTTGTCCTAACATAGGAAACACATTCTCAAAATATGAGAGGACGTTAGGATTTGCCTCTATGATAGTGTGTTTGTGTACATCGGGATTCTTGGACTCATGTACAAGAAAACGATGCGCACTACTTTGATGTGCATATCCAATGAAAATGCAATCAACAGTTTTGGGTCCTATCCTAAGAGCCTTAGGAGGTGGTACAATCACCTTAGCTAAGCACCCCCACACTTTCAAGTATTTGTATGAAGGCTTCCTTTTTCTCCATAGCTCATATGGAGTTTCGTCCCTATTTTTCAAAGGTATCTTGTTCAAAAGATAGTTTGCTGAAAGAATCGCGTCCCCCCACATTTCTCGGTTCACTCCCGAGCTTATCAACATGGCGTTCATCATCTCTTTCAATGTGCGGTTCTTACGTTCCGCAACGCCATTTGATTGTGGAGAATAAGGTGGTGTACACTTATGTACAATGCCACTTTTTGCGCATAAATCCGCAAAAGGTGCAACATATTCACCTCCTCGATCGCTTCTCAAAGCTTTTATCTTCTTTTTAAGTTGATTCTCAACTTCATTTTTGTACAAGATAAACTTCTCTATTGCCTCGTCTTTACTCTTAAGTAAATACACGTAGCAATATTTAGTACAACCATCAATAAACGTGACGAAGTACTTATTTCCTCCACGCGTGGGAACCGCCTTTAAATCACACACATCTGTATGAATTAGATCAAGGGGTTCGGTTATTCGTTCAACCGATTTAAACGATGATCTCGTAAGTTTGGATTCAACACATGTCTCGGATTGGACTCGACATGGAATGTTGGTATCAAGTTTAATTTAATTAAACGTCGTAATGAATTAAAATTTACATGTCCTAGTCTACCATGCCAAACATTAGAAGACTCAACCATGTAAGTAGAAGTAGAAGTTTCATTCAAACTTTTGTTTTGGTTTACAACCATTACATTCATTTTAAACATACCATTAAGGGCATAGCCCTTTCCAACAAACATTCCACGTCTAGACAAGACAAAATTGTCCGATTCAAACACTAGACGAAATCCAAACTTGTTGAGCATCCATCCCGACACGAGATTCTTCCGTATCTCTGGGACATAAAGCACATTTGTCAAGGTAAGCTCTTTGCCCGAAGTCATCTTCAACACGACCGTGCCTTCCCCCTTGATGCTTGCGGTAGCTTTATTCCCCATATAAAGCTTTTCTTCACCCGAAGCTTCCTTGAATGTAGAGAAAAGAGCCTTGTCTCCACAAACATGGCGGGTTGCACCCGTGTCAACGAACCATCCTTTTGGGTTTTCACCCATCGCGTTGACTTCTTCAATCATAGCCGCTTCCTCGGTTATCATTGCAATCAGAGGCATACCATCCTCATCAACCATGTGCGCACGCTCACGCTTAGGATTCTTGCATTGGTTAGCACGGTGTCCCGTCTCGTTACAGTTGTAACAAGTACCTTGGAAAGGCGCAGGCTTTTTTTTCACAGCCCCCTTTTTCGGTCCAAGGTTGTTAACCTTTGCTTTCCCCTTGTTGTCCTTCTTACCCCATTTGCCCTTATTACCCTTTGAGGACTCCCCAACTTCCACCATGTTTGCCTTAGCCGAAGCTTGCAAAATGGTGCCTTTTTGGGCCACCCTGTTGTCCTCTTCTATACGAAGACGGACGACAAGTTCCTCAATCGTCATTTCCTTCCGCTTGTGTTTAAGATAATTCTTAAAATCCAACCAAGCAGGAGGTAATTTCTCAATTATGGCTGCCACTTGAAATGTCTCGCTGAGTACAATACCCTCAGCGTGGATGTCATGAAGTATAATCTGTAGCTCTTGGACTTGGTTCATAACAGTCTTGTTATCAACCATTTTGAAATCCAAGAAACGGGCGACACCAAATTTCTTTGTTCCCGCATCCTCCGTTTTGTACTTTTTATCCAAGGACTCCCATAATTCTTTGGAAGTCTTGATATTTTAGTACACATTATACAAGGCATCCGAGAAACCGTTGAGAACATAGCCTCGACATATAAAGTCCGAGTGCTTCCACGCCTCTACCGCACTCAGAGCCTGAGCATCGGTCTCCCCTTCCGCAGGTTGGGGAACGGTCTCATTCAAGAACCTCGCAAGGTTCATGGTGGTCAAATAGAAAAACATTTTCTGTTGCCACCTTTTGAAGTGGAGACCCGAGAACTTCTCGGGTCGTTCAGCATGATTCGCCACTATGGACGCTCCCACAGTGTTGGCAGGGGTACCAACAACAACATTGGTGTTGCTCGTGTTCACATTTTCAGTCGACATTCTGAAAAAGTTCCAAGAAAAACAAGTTAAATTTTGTTTTCAAAATAATAAAGACGCTACTTTATTATTATTAAGAGTTCAAAAATTCAGCCGTGTAGCTTCTAAGTCCAACTTTGAAGACTACAGCGGGAGATTTTCGGAACTCAGCGACAGAAAGGAGTAGAAGCAGGGTTATGTTTTAACAAAGGCGCAACTTTGAATCAAAACAGAGAAAAAACCTTTTAAAACACAACCTGCTGTGAGAGAAAAAAAAATATAAATTCACAGCAGAGAAGTTTGTGATTCCACACGAATGGTGTTTTAAAATTTGTTTTAAGATTGTAGGAATCCGTTCGTGTAAAATAAATAAAAATACTTTTATTAACTTGTAATTCTGAAACAAACAGAATGAAAATAAACTACAATACAATTACAACTGAAAAAGTAAAAACAAGAACAAGGAAAAAGAACAGAAACTCTGTTCGTGGCTGAGGATCGTGTTAGACACGGGTCCCTTAAAACAAATTTTGTGTCTCCCAGGAGATCACGTTTGTTTCCAGGATACAATAGCCCAAGCAGTTGTACTGCCGGTCTTGACTCCAACCCGAATGTGTACCTCAAACGCTTGAAGAAGATGAAGAATTCAGAGAGAAGAAAGTTGATTGCTGTATGTATTTCGGTGTGTCTCTCTGCAGCAGGGGTAGCAACCCTTATATACTGCTGGTCTAGAATCGAAACTGAAAAAACAAATTAAACAGGCGAATTAAGTTGCATTGGACGTCTTCAATGCACTTTAATTAGTCATTTAATTCACAGTCAAAAGCATTGACTTCGTCAGTTTCGAATGCTGAAGTGTAACTGCCCAGTGTAACTGCGCTGTCATAACTGCTGGAAGCTTCTGCACGCGCCCTTTTCTACACGCATGTGCCATACTGGCTCAGTCCCATGCGCACCTGTGCGCGTGCGCCACGTCACCTGTAAGCCTCTACGAGCACGCCACACAGTCGCGCCGTTTTGGCTCACTTTGGTGCGCCGCGCACATCACCTCAGTGCCCATGCTCCTTGCGTAAGTGCGCCCCACCATATCACGTGTACTCGAGCACGTACGCGCATGACTGTCACATCATGCGCCCCTGCGCGCGGACCCACCAGGGTCACTCGCCTGCATTCCACGTTACCAACCAGTGGGCGAGTGCGAGTTAGGGTGCTCCGCACCCTTCGCGAGTACACTTAGTGGGTGCTTCCATGAAACAATAAGGATGGAGAGTTCCCACTTAAATACCCCTTTAAGTTTCATCTCTCCTCCTATGTGGGACAAGGTGCTACTTTCCCACTTATTTCAGCATTCAAGTTTCAAACACCAAATTTTGAGCATCGATATTTCATTCATCTTAGCTCCGTTTTGGACGCGGTTTAGTTGGTTTCGAAGCTCTTCCAACATAGAACACATACCCACAAATAAATATATAAAACCCGCTCATTTTATTATATTTATTTCTAGTCCAAAATAGGAAAAAATCATTTTCCTATATTTGTGAAAAATGCTATTTTCACAATTTTCCAACAATTCTTACTAGAAGTTTATACAAAATAACTAGCTTAACCTAAATAATTCATTTTAACTAATTCATTGCAAATGTTATTAGTCTAATTTTAATTCAGGAAGCTTATTTTTATTACATACAACTATTTATACATCTTCAGTTAGTGATTGTGATTCGTACTTTTTTAAATTAACATTTCATTGTCTACACGTCAGGAAACAATTATATATACTATCTTGATATTGCTGGAAGCCTGTGGTGCTTTTGGAAAAGGAAGACTTCCATTTACTTCTTCTACAATTGATTTGGCATATACAACTTAGGGAACATCATTTTGTTAGTCATGGATGTGGTAAACAAATCTGTATATTCAATGAAAATTGCATGTGTTGATCAACTTACTTTAAATTAAGTTAAGGAAATATGGTTTTTTGGCTTAATGCAGGCTCATAAATTGTTAGTTTCAGCCGTCAGTGTAAGAGGTAATTGGATTTTGACCCAAGCAGTGACAAATTATGTTGTTTTCAGCCACATTTCCAGTTACAATCAAAAGAGTTCAAATACATACGTGAAACAACCACCAATGGGGTGGTGGTCTATTGGGAAAGGCAAAGCCTTTAAAAAACACCTGGGTTGGGAAGGGGAAAATCTTGGGTTCAAGTCTCATAGACGACAGAGGATTAAAGAAATTAGTCGTTCAAAAAAAAAACATACGTGAAACAGCCTTTTGTTGAGCTCAAAGTAAGCTGGTCACAGCTACCGTTATATTAAACGGGTCAATATAAAGTATTTTGATAAACGTGTCGTCAAACTTATCATATTTAGAATGCAAATATCTTTTTTGTCATTATAGTATTAATATACCCTTCCACCGGACGGATATAGAACTAATTATTTATATCCAGATAAATGTGATAAGTTAAATTTCAAAAGTTCAAACTATGTAGCAAATATTGACCCATCATATTTCATATCATTCTAAAAAAATGGAATATACCAAAAGTTCTAATTTATATATTACTATGTTAAAATACGTCTATTACACGAATTAATAAGGGTAATAAATTTTTTTATGATTCTTGGTTGATTTTTTTATTGTTGAGGAAAATAAGAAAACAATAATTTGATTGGAGAGGAAAATATGGAAATGATTGGGCAACTTCAACAGAAGTGAGCCGTGGATCATGAAAGATTAATAAAAAAGTTAAATGTTATTTTAGTCCCTATAGATTGGGTCATTTTGTCACTTTAGTCTAAAAGTTTCATATCTGTGGGTCTGAAAAGGTTTCACCGTTGCCATTTTAGTCCACCGGGTTAACTTCGTCCATTTTTTCTGTTAAGGAGAAGGGCAATTCGGTCATTTTATATGGCCGAATTGCCCATCTCGTTAACAGAAAAAATGGATGAAGTTAACCCAATGGACTAAAATGGCAACGGTGAAACCTTTTTGGGCCCACAGGCAAAAAAATAACCATTTGGACTAAACTGGTAAAATGACCCAAACCGCAGGAACTAAAATGACATTTAACTCTTAATAAAAAAAATCAAGAAAAAATAATGTTGTGACTTGTGGTTATAGTATTGTGTCATGTGACACACATTTACTTATTTATTAAGTATAAAGGTTTATTTAAATATAAAAAAACTGAGAAAATGTATTTTTACTTGTACCGGTTTTACCTATTTTGTACTCGTATTGTATGGTAGTCGTGTCGATTTTACAAACTAGTACCTGTACGAGTGATAAAAAATAAAATAAAATAAAAACAAAATAGTACCAAAGCGGATATCGTGCCGAAATACCCTTACCAATACTCATACCAGTACTCGTACCAATATCTTCGGTACATTTGGTACCCAATTTTGTTCAAATTTGGTACTGGTATTTTCGGTACCGGTAAGAGTACGGGTACAATACCAATCCCATCCTTAGTACCAATACGATACAAGTATTAAATAGGTAAAATCGATATGAGTACAATAAATACAATAATACGAAATAAAACATAATCTAAAAAGAACTTTTAAACTTCTATATAAAATTCGGTACCAATATCCATTTTTACCCGTACTCGTACCGATACCGAAAGTACCAAATACCAAATCAATAAAACCGGGTACCAATACATGTACTGAATAACTAAAATCGATACGGGTACGAGTACGGTATGGTTACGGGTATTTGGGAAAAAAAAGTTCATCCCTACTTTGGCACTATTTCGTTGGGCTTCACCCTTACTATTGTCGCCGACCTCATCGCTTATCATGCAAGTATGGTCTTCTTCATGTTTGTCGCTATAAAGATATATTTATTTGTAGAGGTATGGTATTGTACCCGACTCAAACGATCAGTCATTTCTGTTATCGCATTTTATTATGTTATTTATTATTGTGTATTATCCTGCGAAGCGCAGCACAGTGTAGTTTATACTACATTAGGATGTGGGCTTGTAGAGACAACCCACCCCTAACTGGGCTTGGCCCATTGAGCTTAGGGTTGCACATGTCTCCTATATAAGGAGGTCTTCACCTCACTACTAGGGCAAGAGACATGGGGCAAACACACTTTTTGTAGTTGAAAAAAGGGAATTCTTTCCCTACCGACCATCTCTACATATCCACTTTTCTCTCTTCTCCATTGCAGATCTGGTGCCACACCCCAACCGATGGCGGAATCATCGGGGCGCGGCACTAGGCGAATCAGATTGCTCAAGAGAATCCATAACAACTATATTGCGATAATATTTAATACATTCGTTATCCCATACTAACAAATAATACAATCACATAAGTTATCACAGATTTCTTGTCCTCTCGAACAATACAAATCCGACAACCTAGATTTTAGTTGAGTTTCTAGACCTCCTAGCTTGATTTGATATAGTCTGCGATCTAACCTGCAACATACGTTAAAATATTTGTCAATACAAAAGTATTGGCGAGTATACAGGTTTGATAAGTATAGCATATTAGATTGAAAGAGCTGCGAATTTCCACAGGCATAAACATAATACACGACATATATACTCACAAAACTGATACTACCAACTAAGTCCTCGATGCTCGAATGTACGATGACATAACTAGACCCCGTCGGGCGCAATAGTACTATACTAGTCGTGGTGGGACGTCGCGAGTATAAGCCCTAGCACATATGCAACTAGCATCACGTATCTCTATGCATAACAGTTATTCGCAAGTGATAATTCGATTGATTGAATAGTTCGTTTGATAAGTTCGATTTGTTAGAAACGTATGTTACACCCAAAATGCGATTAAAAAGGGTTCAAGTATACTCACAGTGCTTATTTAGCGGGAATACAACTTGATTGGATCGGTTGCGAGTACGTCTGCGTTAATCATTGAAAGAGATAGTAAACGATGCACGGTTAAGGGAGAATAGCATTGGAAAGTCAGTCATCTGGTCGGACGGTGCTCATCCGTTCGGATGACATATGGATCGGATGGTGCTTATCCGTGCTGATTACACGTGATCCGTGCAGATTGCATGTGATCCGTGCGGATTACATGTGATCCGTGCGGATTATGTGTTATCCGTCCGGACAAGTGTTGACTCGTGTGAATTGACATTCGTCCGAACAAGTGTTGACTCGTGCGGACAAGTAACCCGTGCGGACAGTCATGTTATCCGTGCGGACAAGTAACTCGTGCGGACAGTCATGTTATCCGTGCGGACAAGTAACTCATGCGGACAGTCATGTGATCCGTGCGGACACGTGATCCGTGCGGACACGTGATCCGTGCGGACATGTCATCCGTCCGGATGGCATGTGTTTCACATTCTGAACACTGTTTCCGAGTGTTTAACGGAAGGAATACGTTCGTTTTTACTAGGGTAGTGTAATTTCGCACTAACACTTGAAAGTTCATCAGTTCCGACGCGTTCTAACGGCCGGGAATCACCCCGCTCCGTCAGAAATGGCCGTTCTTGACGGTTTATCGTGATTGACTCGAAATCGCACCGTTCCTTGGTTGAATACATAGATTTAGGTGAGATTTGTTATCAAAACATGTGGAAATCACCCATATCTGAGTCGTTTGTAGTGGAATGAGGCCACAACTTGAAGTTCATAAGAACTCTTGGTGACATCACCTCAAAACGCCTCAAATCAGCAGATTTCACGGTTAGAATTTGAGTTTTTAAAAGATAGAATGATGTAGAATGGAGTGTAGGTCGTAGAAGTACAAGTTTTAGGTTGAAATCATACCGGAATCGCGAGGAAATCGAGGGAAAAAGGGTCCTGAGCGTGTTTGGCCGAGTAGGAGCTGTCACATCACTTGAACAGTGGTGTGGCAGGCTATTTATAGGCGGAAAAAAGAGGAGAAGGGTGTCACTGGTCCGGATTACCCACTCGCGCGGATTGCTATCCGTCCGGACAGCCCATCCGTGCGGATTGCTATCCGTCCGGACAGCCCATCCGTCCGGATGGCCATTCCGACGAGTTGGATTTCTCCGTTGTCGATCGTTTTGATAGATTTTGAAGTACGCGCTTTTCATAGTAAAGTTATATTATAATTATTATATAGGTATATATATCACTAAGGGTCGTATTTACATATCCATATTCCAAAGTTTCGATACTTAACAATCGGTTTTCGTTTCGAGTGTGCGATTATAAGCGGCGTTTCACGGCCATCAAGGAGGGTAGTATAGGTCCTCTCCCGACGTTATCGTGAACGTTATTGCGAGTTGTGCCACAAGGACTGACGGGGTACCATTCGCTCGTATTGTCATCATCGTCACGACGACTGGAGTTATAGCACTCACCCGAGAGTCTTTGTTAGCGTTAATCGTTTACGTTCGACACATCACGGCCACTGAGGAGGGTAGAATAGGTCCTCACTCAATGCCTCAGTGAGTGTTAGTGTGATAATATTGTATAGTATAGCAATATTGTATTTCAAAAATATGTGATTATCCTTCGAATAGCGATGTATACGATATAGTTACATTATGATCTGAATCTCTGGTGTTAGGCGTAACGAGTATAATGAGTAGTAACAACGCACGTAAGTGCGGGTTGTTACAGTCTCCCCTACTTTAGGAAATTTCGTCTCGAAATTAATCCAATAGGTAGACTTCTAAGAGTTGGTCTTGTATGGGTAGCGATACAGCGAGCGATTTGATCGTAAGTTGACAGCGAGAACGTTTCGAATAAGAGGGATCGACTGCGATAGCGAGAAGGCGACGTGAGACAGAAGTAATAATCCCACGAGTTGGCATTCCAGAGTACCTCGTGTCCCGAAGAATTCGTTAGCTTGATGCGATCGCAATTTTGAAGG
Organism: Helianthus tuberosus; assembly: GCA_030545235.1. Classification (NCBI taxonomy): domain Eukaryota; kingdom Viridiplantae; phylum Streptophyta; class Magnoliopsida; order Asterales; family Asteraceae; genus Helianthus; species Helianthus tuberosus. The sequence goes on from CM060381.1 coordinate 12,039,486, forward strand.
ACTTGGAAATGTTTCTCATGACGTAGAATTAACTGAGTCGATCGTTAACCATCGTTACAAGAAACGTTCATTTTAGATATTTAAAAGGAATTTAGGATGAAAATCTTTGAAAACTTTCCTTTTAACGTGAGGTCAACGGAGTCGATGTTAACCGATGTTGCAAGGAAGTTTAAGTTTTTAAGCATTTTAAGGAATTCGAAGATGAAAACAAGGGTTACGAAAACTCTCCTATGACGTGGGTTCAAGCTGAACTCGATGTCGAACCAATGTCTTAAGAAGGATTTTATTTGACGTTGTAAAAGTTTAAGGAAAAACTGGGCTTATGGAACTTTCCTTGGACATGGAGTTAAGCTGATTCGATGTTAACACCACGTCGTGAGAAAATTTCACTTGTCCACCGGTTTTAAATCAAAAATTTATAAAAAGACGTTTTAATCAGTACAAAAGGTAGTTAATTACCGAGCCCCACTTGGCACTTTCCCACGAAAGTTTGTTAATATGTTTAAAACACTTATATATAGGAAGTACCTGCGGCGTATCCACCATGCTTTGCCCATATTACTTCTGTTTCGTGAGACAGTGTCAGGTGTGCCGATATGACACGAATAGATTTGCGTTTACTTGGCCCAATCGATAGTAAGCCGGACCAAGCATCAGATAGAATCGAATAGGTTACTCCGGCGAGTTGATAAGCGAGAAGCGAATAGCGCGTTTTCGATTAGATTCCACATTAAACCCACATGGCACGTTTCCACGAGAGTGTGCTAACATGGCGAAACACCATGCTTAACCAGGTTAGTTTTGCCTCGTGAAGCGGTGTCATGTGTACTAATACCACATAGACTGCAATGAACACCAAGCGAGCGATAAGCGGTACGCGAATAAGCGGTAGACTATACACGATATGCGATAAACGATTAGGTGATTAAACGAATATTACAAACACAATACTAGCAATGATGGCGATGAGAATCGAATTACGATAAGCGGCAGTTGTTGAGTTGCAAGCAACGAAGGTATGCGGTTCGACTTTGATTGATTAACACCACAGAGTTTAACTATCATTAGGCCCCTCATAGCCTTTTTCCAAGAAAGGTCGCTGATATGACTAAAACACCTTGCCTTAATCATATGAGCTTCACTTCGTGAAGCGAGGTCATGTGTGCTAACTTAACACGAATATCACATCTAACGGTATAGCGATAGATTGATACACAGCAAACGATATAGATTCACATAATAAGCGATAGAGATTGCGAGATACACATGATAAATGATCGCGATTAGTCGAGTTTTGTTTTCGAATAAGCTTTACGTTATGTTGCGACGCATCACGATTATCGAGGAGGGTAGGATAGGTCCTCACCCGACAACATCGTGGGCGTTAATGTGCTTGATGAGATTGATTGCTATAGACTTACGACCAGTCCTGTGTTGATGCAATTGTCCTGCGAGGCAGACTCTCCAGAGTCCATCGATGAGGCGATTGCATTGCGTTTGCAGACTTACGTCAAGTCTTGCGATGATACGGTTTGTTACGCCTTGCGATTGAGTGTAGTGTGTTGAAAATAATCACAATAGTATAATAGGTCTAATAACGTTCAACTCCACGTGGCACCTTCTTCACGGAACTTTGGTAGTATGGTAAAGCACACCTTGCTTGACCCCTACTACTTTCATCCCGTGAATTGGTGTCACCTTTTGTCAAAACGCTATGGCACCTTAGAATTCACTACGATCACCGTGCACTGACCCAAATAATCCCGTGTGCACCCGTGATTATTCGTTCCTTGCACGTTTATCGTACCTCGTTCTAAGAGTGTAGTGAGGGTAAAACACATTATTTCGTGATATAGTATATGTGTGAATCTAGTCTAAGTGCGACGATTAAAGAATGAAAGAACAAAGACGAGAGTTAACGTTACGTATAGCGGCAACATCGAGTAATAGAGTAGGTCCAAAACTTAGAAATTAAAGTCGAAAATCGTATCATTACAACTTTATCCTACGCTTGCTAGATGTCTGATGCTGAAGACTTTTGCTGGAGCTGTTGTTGTTGTACTCAAGTTCACGGTTCGATGCGGCAGTTGCGGGTGAAGTGACCGTAACGATTGTAGTTATTGCAATAGCGACAGTTAGCCCCAACTGGATGATGATAGGTACACGAGTAACACTGAGGATGAGCTCCAGTGTAAGCTCGTTTTGGGAACACCGAAACTGTTTGAAGAGGTTTCGGTTGTAGCAGTTCGGTGGTTGATGAGCTCGGACTTGAAGTCTTTCGCTTGTGGTTGGGTTTGTCGGTGTCTTGCGAAGAAGTGTCGTCGTTGGAGGATTCGTCTGAAGACTCACTTGCAGAGTCTTTGGCTGATTTGTCGGAAGATCCATCGGCAGATTTGTCAGAAGAATCGGTAGCAGATCCGTCCGAAGAATCGTTAGCAGATTCGTTGGAAGAATCGTTAGCTGATTCGTTAGAAGAATCGCCAGCAGATTTGTCAGAAGACTCGTCAGTATATTCATCAGAAGATTCGTTAACATGTTCGCCTGACGGATTACCGGCGATTGCTTGATGAGCTTGCTTGACAGGATTCCTTGAGAATAATCCTTCCATGAGTCGTTTGTTGTTGATTTCTGCAGCCAAGCGGTATGTCTCTTCATAGTAGCAGGTCTTGCAGCTTCAACAAAATCACCCACACACTCAGGCAAGCCGCGAATGTACTTCGAAATGGCTTTTTCTGAAGTGTTGACTTGACTTGGGCAGATTATGCTAAGCTGTTTGAACCTAGCAGTGTAGCCAGTGTTGTCACCTCCGGTTTGCTTGATTTCCCAAAATTCGTTTTCTAGCTTCTGGATTTCGTAAGGAGGACAGTACTCTTTCTTCATGAGCTCCTTCAGCTCATCCCAAGAGAGAGCGTAAGCTGCGGAGATCCCACGTTTGTTACGTTCGGCGGTCCACCAGTCGAGTGCTCGCGATTGAAATACTCCGGTAGCGCAAGTAGTACGGAAACTATCAGGACACCCGCTTTAATGAAGGGTAACTTCGATAGAATCGAACCACCGGAGTAGTTGAGTCACACCTCCTTCACCCGTGAATTCCATCGGGTCACAGGCTTTGAAGTGTTTGCATAGAAAAGCATATTGCGGCGCTTCCGTCTTGGAGTCTTCCGAGGCTCGAGAGTTGCTGAGGGAGTGCACTTGAGCGGCAATTCGAGGAATAAGCCTTGCCACTTCTTTAGTCACAAGTGATGCAATCCTCTTATTGGCACTTCGTTTGGCTCTCCTCCTAGCTACTCGTCTCGAGGTAGAGTTGTTGGAAGGCATCTAGACAGGAAGAGACTTGGAGTGAGATTCGATCATAATGATTTTCGAGTTTTTGCGATGCGATTGAGCGCGTTCAAAACTTAATAGTATAGTAGTAATACGAATCACATAGGAGCCACATAGGAAACACGAAATTCCTAAGTTCTCACGCAATGACTTGTTTGTTTATACGTATATATATATATATAGATGTAGTTTGTAATCATACACATACAGGTTGATTTAGAATATGTGAGGACGCATTGAGGTGAGAAAACGATAGCGAAGGCGATAGATTATGCATTAGTTTTGTTGCGAACATTCGGGTTTCGTTTTAGATTGCGATGGCTGTGCGAATTGTGCGTTTATAAAGTAGGGAGTAAAAATCGTTAAATCGAGAAATCGATAAAGCGTAAGGTTTCAAAACGTAAATAAGTTTCCAACCAGTTGTAAGATTCGCGGGTCGTATGATAGAGTGCCTTGGGTGCTTAGGCGTCGACTACCCAAGGTAACCCAACTATGTTCAACAAGTTCGGTCATGCGTGTTGACCTAGAAGGTTTCATGCTTCCACTGGGACGCAGCTCATGGCATTCGCCTTCCTAGTCATCGCGTGGCTCGAGTTATTGCAATAGTCGAGTCCTTGGTGAGAGCTTTTGAAAACCAATTTAGAGAGTGGAACGGCTTATCAAGGTACGGGTTTCACCCCTGACTTAACAGCTTGGTTCCTAATTGTGGTTATGCTCTTCGAATAAATTCGTGAGTTACACCAGATTTCGAAATGGAGACTTTCGTCGAGATGTGGATGTCACTCCTAACTCGACGAAGGTTCTCGTGCTAGAGAAAGAAGAAGAAAAAAAGAAAAAAAATGCGCTGAGTGAGCAATCCTATCGAGAGTTCTTGGTTTTCACACCTGATCTCGACTGGATCGCTCGGTTTCGTTATACGAGTATTTTCGAAAACACGTGTATTGTGTCAGCCTTAGGAAAGGCTAAGTAGTATTCCAGCCTTAGGAAAGGCTTCTTCGTGTGAAGCTGTAGTACGCGGTGTTCACACAAAGTTATAGCTTTTAGCAATTTCGATCGAGAGTATCAAGTAAGCCCGATACAAACCCCACTGGGTTCGTACGAGTCGGCCTGTGGGTACTTAGACTATAGACTAGGTCAATTTCTAAGACGTCGACCCGGACTAGGTCGAGTCTGACCTAATTCCCTATAGTTATGGCTCTGATACCAATCTGTCACACCCCAACCGATGGCGGAATCATCGGGGCGCGGCACTAGGCGAATCAGATTGCTCAAGAGAATCCATAACAACTATATTGCGATAATATTTAATACATTCGTTATCCCATACTAACAAATAATACAATCACATAAGTTATCACAGATTTCTTGTCCTCTCGAACAATACAAATCCGACAACCTAGATTTTAGTTGAGTTTCTAGACCTCCTAGCTTGATTTGATATAGTCTGCGATCTAACCTGCAACATACGTTAAAATATTTGTCAATACAAAAGTATTGGCGAGTATACAGGTTTGATAAGTATAGCATATTAGATTGAAAGAGCTGCGAATTTCCACAGGCATAAACGTAATACACGACATATATACTCACAAAACTGATACTACCAACTAAGTCCTCGATGCTCGAATGTACGATGGCATAACTAGACCCCGTTAGGCGCAATAGTACTATACTAGTCGTGGTGGGACGTCGCGAGTATAAGCCCTAGCACATATGCAACTAGCATCACGTATCTCTATGCATAACAGTTATTCGCAAGTGATAATTCGATTGATTGAATAGTTCGTTTGATAAGTTCGATTTGTTAGAAACGTATGTTACACCCAAAATGCGATTAAAAAGGGTTCAAGTATACTCACAATGTTTATTTAGCGGGAATACAACTTGATTGGATCGGTTGCGAGTACGTCTGCGTTAATCATTGAAAGAGATAGTAAACGATGCACGGTTAAGGGAGAATAGCATTGGAAAGTCAGTCATCTGGTCGGACGGTGCTCATCCGTTCGGATGACATATGGATCGGATGGTGCTTATCCGTGCGGATTACACGTGATCCGTGCGGATTGCTTGTGATCCGTGCGGATTACATGTGATCCGTGCGGATTATGTGTTATCCGTCCGGACAAGTGTTGACTCGTGCGAATTGTCATTCGTCCGAACAAGTGTTGACTCGTGCGGACAAGTAACCCGTGCGGACAGTCATGTTATCCGTGCGGACAAGTAACTCGTGCGGACAGTCATGTTATCCGTGCGAACAAGTAACTCATGCGGACAGTCATGTTATCCGTGCGGACACGTGATCCGTGCGGACATGTGATCCGTGCGGACTCGTGATCCGTGCGGACATGTCATCCGTCCGGATGGCATGTGTTTCACATTCTGAACACTGTTTCCGAGTGTTTAACGGAAGGAATACGTTCGTTTTTACTAGGGTAGTGTAATTTCGCACTAACACTTGAAAGTTCATCAGTTCCGACGCATTCTAACGGCCGGGAATCACCCCGCTCCGTCAGAAATGGCCGTTCTTGACGGTTTCTCGTGATTAACTCGAAATCGCACCGTTCCTTGGTTGAATACATAGATTTAGGTGAGATTTGTTATCAAAACATGTGGAAATCACCCAGATCTGAGTCGTTTGTAGTGGAATGAGGCCACAACTTGAAGTTCATAAGAACTCTTGGTGACATCACCTCAAAACGCCTCAAATCAGCAGATTTCACGGTTAGAATTTGAGTTTTTAAAAGATAGAATGATGTAGAATGGAGTGTAGGTCGTAGAAGTACAAGTTTTAGGTTGAAATCATACTGGAATCGCGAGGAAATCGAGGGAAAAAGGGTCCTGAGCGTGTTTGGCCGAGTAGGAGCTGTCACATCACTTGAACAGTGGTGTGGCAGGCTATTTATAGGCGGAAAAAGAGGAGAAGGGTGTCACTAGTCCGGATTACCCACTCGCGCGGATTGGTATCCGTCCGGACAGCCCATCCGTGCGGATTGCTATCCGTCCGGACAGCCCATCCGTCCGTATGGCCATTCCGACGAGTTGGATTTCTCCGTTGTCGATCGTTTTGATAGATTTTGAAGTACGCGCTTTTCATAGTAAAGTTATATTATTATTATATAGGTATATATATCACTAAGGGTCGTATTTACATATCCATATTCCAAAGTTTCGATACTTAACAATCGGTTTTCGTTTCGAGTGTGCGATTATAAGCGGCGTTTCACGGCCATCAAGGAGGGTAGTATAGGTCCTCTCTCGACGTTATCGTGAACGTTATTGCGAGTTGTGCCACAAGGACTGACGGGGTACCATTCGCTCGTATTGTCATCATCGTCACGACGACTGGAGTTATAGCACTCACCCGAGAGTCTTTGTTAGCGTTAATCGTTTACGTTCGACACATCACGGCCACTGAGGAGGGTAGAATAGGTCCTCACTCAATGCCTCCGTGAGTGTTAGTGTGATAATATTGTATAGTATAGCAATATTGTATTTCGAAAATATGCGATTATCCTTCGAATAGCGATGTATACGATATAGTTACATTATGATCCGAATCTCTGGTGTTAGGCGTAACGAGTATAATGAGTAGTAACAACGCACGTAAGTGCGGGTTGTTACATCTGGCTTCAAGAGGAAGAGCGGGGTGTGATTCTCCTTCCTCTTAGAGAAAGCGATTCCAATCACCCAAACGGTGATTCCATGTTTCTTCATTGGCTCCCACCGTATCAAAATCTAGATCCAAGAATCACAACTGGTTTTTCTCCATTCCATATTCCAGATTTGCCTTCTTCATTTTCTTTTGGGTTCAAACCTTCAAATTTGTTCTTTTAGAGCTCAAAAAGAAAATTATTGACGAACACTTTTTAGATCTGTTCTATCAAATTCAAAAAATCAGATCTACCATTTTCTCTCATATTCAAAACATACGATCTATGTGTTCTATCAAATTCAAAAAATCCGATCTACCGTTTTCTCTCATATTCAAAACATACGATCTATGTAATTTAAGTTCCATATACAATTTCTGGATTTGAAACAATTAGATCTATACTCACTTAAAGATGGATACACGATTTTAGATGCTCTCGGATATGGTTTACTCAAGGTCCTCTAACCTTTTATCATAAATAGGAGATACCAAACCTTTGTCATTTAGACTGAAAACCATGGCTAACACAGTACAGTGAAGGCCCGCTTTTATTCGACATATGAAATAGGTTCTATAGCTCCTTTTTAATATTCGCCATAAACTTCATGCGCACATTTTCGGGTTTCATTTTCCATATGAATTATTTGTACCAACATGGATGCAGTTCGCTCGCATATCAATGACATGCCTCCATTACCACGCGGAAATGAACCCCTGCCCCACCAGGTGATCAACCGGGACACGCTTGCTGCCGCCGGTTACAATCGATCTCACCTCGCCCAGCTCCGGCAGGCTACCATGTATCCCCGCCATCTTGGCGGACCATCATCACATGCAAAAGTATCACTACAACCCAGTCACCAAGGGGAACAATGCACCACCTAACAACCGTTGTTGATAGTATTATCATGCGCAAGGTTAAGGTATGTTTTGCAGTGACAGGTAACTCTTGAAAGTTGCAACCAAAACTCTTACTTACAAATACCCTGTTTATACCCATAAGTCACATATTGGCGGACCGTTTTTACCTGCCGGCGCATCCAGGCTCCGTTTTGGCGGACTGTTTTTAACCCGCCGGCGCATCCAAGATTCGTTTCGGCGGACCATGTTTAACACGACGACGCATCCAAACTCCGTTATAATGGACTGTTTCTGACCTACCGCATGTTTGAAATCAACCCATGCAGATAACCTTCCATTTGTCATGGGCCTCCGGTGGGGTGCGTGACTGATAAGCCACTGTTGGCATGAGTATATAACCTTCAATAACACACTTGAGCATCTGCCTAAGCATCATAGACCTTTGTATGAAAATGGAAACCACATCAGATACGTCTTTTGGGATGAATCTTTTATTATACCAAGAGAAGTACCTAGTTATTATATATTTTTAAATAGTAAGAATTGTGATTGGAGGATCTTTATTTTTTCTGTTTAGTTTCTCTTCAAATATGTCTCTAACTCAACATTTCCAATTCAAGGGATTTTTAGAGAGAAAAACGCCGGAATCCATGGCTTTTTTTCTCTTCCGCAAGAATGCAACAACAAAATGTAAGCTTTTAGCTGCCATTGAGCTCATTTTGTTTGCTATTATGTTTACGTAGGCTTGTAGCTGCGATTGAGCTCGTATTGTTTGCTATTACGTTTACGTAGGTATTATGTAGCTAGGTTTGTAGTTGCGATTCAGTTCGTATTGATCATAAGTATTATGTATGATTTTGTGTGTGTATAATGTGATGTAGGCTTGTGTCTAGTCTGGTTGATATTAGCTAGGTTATAAGATTTTTTTATTACTTTTTTTTCATGGTATTCTAATATATAAGTTAAGAGTTAAGAATGGAACATAGTTGTTAATGGCGATAAATAGCGATACACTACAATTGTTTTTAATTTTTTATATGTATATTATATAAAAATACCTTGTTATATATGTTATTTTACATGTAGAGTAGAGTTAAGAGGTGTCGCTATTCTCGCTATCCAATCGCTACAACCCTAATAGCGACATTATACCTATACTTATACGCTACATAGCGCGCTACATAGCGCGCTACATAGCGCGCTACAGTGATCGCTATTGACAACTATGGAGTGGAAGTAAAACAAACGATGCATGATCAATGAGCGGATGGAAGCGACACTATACCTATAAGTTTGGCCCTTTTTTAATGAAACAGTGCTGCTGTTCTAAAAAATCAATAGAAACTAATCTTGTTATTCTCCATGTGTACAGTAAGGGAAGCATATGCAAAAGCATACTCGACTGCCTCCTCCCGCATACCCGAAACTTTTAGCTGGATGTCTCAAGGAGTAATCACCCCCGTTAGGAACCAGACGAACACGAGTACGTCGTACCAAACTTTTGTACAGTAAGGGAAGCATATGCAAAAGCATACTCGACTGCCTCCTCCCGCATACCCGAAACTTTTAGCTGGATATCTCAAGGAGTAATCACCCCCATTAGGAACCAGATGAACACGAGTATGCCGTACCAAACTTTTGAACAGTAAGGGAAGCATATGCAAAAGCATACTCGACTGCCTCCTCCCGCATACCCGAAACTTTTAGCTGGATGTGTCAAGGAGTAATCACCCCATTAGGAACCAGATGAACACGAGTACGTCGTACCAAACTTTTGTACAGAAAAGGAAGCATATGCAAAAGCATACTCGACTGCCTCCTCCCGCATACCCGAAACTTTTAGCTGGATGTCTCTAGGAGTAATCACCCCCCATTAGGAACCAGATGAACACGAGTACGTCGTACCAAAAGCTTTGTAACTCTTGGGTTTGCAGTGGTGTTGTAATTTGTTTCGTTTTGGGGGTGTTGAGTGTTTGTTGGTAAATTAGTTTATAATATTACGGTAGATGACCTTCAAGCGAGAAACCAATTTTTAACATATTTTGGCAATATTAGTGAGATCTTTCATTAGTAATGTTTTTACAAGTTTTAGTGGTGGTGAAGAAACAAGTTTTTGATGGTTTAGAAAGAAACATCCAAATTTTTTTCAAAGTGGACGGTTTGAATTCTCTTAGACCCACCATCTACATATTATAAATTGTGTACTTTAAATTCGTTTATACATATGGTAACTAAACGTTGAACCATAATCAGAAACATTAACACTTAATATATTCAGTTAATTTATTAACAAATCAAATCACACGTTAACCAAGATAGCAGGTATACGATCCACTTAAACCCAACCACCAGTTTTCTGAGCCCTTATTCACGATTCATTAAGTTCAAGTAATTATAGTTATTTGGATCTCACACTTAAAAGACTACAACGCCACCTAATCCCACTTCAAGCTTATGAGATTGCCGCCTTATATATATAAAAAAAACTCTTATATATTTCCGATTAAACTTATGATGGATAATGGATGATGTTGCGAGCTTTACATGTTTTGTTTATGATCAGTTTAGCGGACATCCCCCACCCGAGTCACCATACTAGTGGTTAATGCCATAAACTTCACATATTTTTCTAACTCCACCTAGCGGGTATACCCCACCCGAATCACCATCCCAGTGGTTAATACCATAGGATTCGTTTTTTTCTTTTTTTATTTACATGTAGCTTAAATGAATGGATGGAATGTTTTTTTACGGCGCCACACTGTTTCGGATTTATTTTCTTAAAAAGAAACAGGTGTGCCAATTTAATCGGAAAAACTTATAATCTTTTTACTTATGGCGTACCTCTTATACTTTCCACAGTTTCGGTTTTGCTATAGCTCCTAAGGTGAGAACCCACAAGACTCCTAATTTTTAAGGTATATTATATCAATCCTAAGGAACTCATCAACCGGCTAGGTCTACCCACATATCCTAAATTAGACGTATGACCGACCATTTATTATCTCATATACATAGTAATCAAAAGTCAACGATCCGATTATACCTATCATTTTGCATTTATTGCAAAAACTTTCTCGAAACATTTTCTATTTTTTTCAATTATTTTTTATTTTTTAGAATTTTTTTTTCAAAAACGACACGAAACACGACTAATACAGTAATAATAATACTAAGACACAACTAAATAGACGTTAGTCTCCCCTCCCCACACTTATTTCCTTCATTGTCCTCAATGGAGCGATAAACTATTTAAGACACAACTACTGACTCAAACCGAAACAAAAATACAAACAAAAGAAATAAAAGAGAAGCAAAATGGAATACTCCCCTGATTTTACTTTTGATTTGCATCTTTCTAGTTCCAAGCCTTCCAAAACGTCACAGATCCCTCAATCGCAACTCCAAGCCAATAACCCGTACTGACCGAATACCGTATTCGCTTTCTTTTCTTCCCTGCAGCTTGACTTGAACTCTCGCCAGACATCCTATCAAAACAAATTACACAAATTAGTAACATAGCACCAAACTTGTAACCGTATAGCATTTCATTCGCGGTTACAAGTTTTAAATAAATGTCGTCTTAACAAAAATCGAGCTTTTTGTTAAAAATCATTTAATTCGGTCATTCCGTTTGAATGCAACTTATTATGTGTTTGGGTCGTTTGACTTCTTGGCTCATTATCAAGTTGCGTATACCCTTATCCTTGGCTTTTTTTACTAAGCTAGTAAGAAAAGACATCAACAGAAGGTTTTATTTATATTTTTTTGGTTTTATATGTTTTATTTTTTTATTATATATATATATATATATATTTTTTTAAGTTTTTTTTTTTTGTTTTTTCTAATTTTTTTCTATTTAAATTTATTTTATTTTTTTTTTATTATTAAGTAACTAATTTTTTTAATCCTGTTCTAACATACCATCCTGACCCTTTTTTAACATACCCATTCTGACCCAAACTCATGTTGATCCTTTATCCAAACCCACCCAACCTGCTCACTTTGCCGGGCCTAGTTTATATATATGCTAAGAAGAAGAAGAAGAAATAGAAATTATGCTTGGATCATAATCCATTATATATTTGATTATTTTCCATGAGGGATTTTGAGGTGTAATCTACTTTTCTCATGTGTCTATTATTCATATTCTTTCTTTATGTGGCTAGTGATTTTGTATCATTTACTAATCTCATGCAACTGTTACACGACACAGAAGAATCGTGTCAATATGCTGATTTTGTGACTAAAGGATATCAGTTTGCTTACTGAAATGTTGCAACCTCTGTGAATGTTGTAAAGGTTGTTGATTCTGCTGCTGCAGCCATTGGAACTTATTTATGCTTGTATTTTCTATTCGGTTGGACTTGGTTTGTTAATGTATTCCGTTACCTTATTTCGTATGTTATTTAAGATTGGTGTGGTAATTTTATTTATGTATTGTACTTTCTTAGTGTTTGTATCTTGGTGTTTTATGCAATGTGCTCTCATTGAGGCTGGCTAGCTCGATAGCGAAGACCATAGATTGTGTAGTTGTGAAGTATATAATACAGCTTTGACCATTTTTTCTTTTTGAGGACAAGTAACTGAACTGATGACTGTAACTCTTAACCCTAAACTTACACTACATGTGTTTTATATTGTATATGTGCCAAAATAATAAAAGATGCATCATAATGTTGGACCTTTTGGCTAATAGATTCAACACTAAAGGTGTGTCCATGTTAGATGGTTGTGTGATTTGATTGAGGTCCTGATCATAGCCTTGTTCATGGCTATGCGGAAATGACAAATGGAATGAAATGAACCATTGCGAGGGAATGGAAAAATGGGGGTTTGGCCGCCACCGCCACCGCCACCACTGGTATTCCATTCCTTCATCTTTTATGTCTATTAAACGACACAAAATAATGATTCATTTCATTAGGACCTTTGAATGCCGTTCATTTCATTCTCTCATTCATTTCACTAAATATCCCATATCAAACTTAATGAGAATTTGATGATCATTTCTAGTCAGACCGTTGAGATAGATGTTTCCTAGTCTGATTTTTATAGATGTTTCCTAGTCCGATTTTTGTGTTTTCTCTTGATTTTGTAGTGTATTATAAAGAAGAGTAAACTTCCGTTTTGCTCCCTGTGGTTTGGTCACTTTAACGGTTTTGCCCCAAACCTTTAAAAATAGCCATTTTCCTCCAATAGTTTGCTATGGTTTTTCCATTTTGCTCCATTGCTCCCTGCAGGGAGCAAAATGGAAAAACAGACAATTTGGATGAAGTTAGAGACGAGGAGCAAAATGGAAAAACCATAGCAAACTATTGGAGGAAAATGGCTATTTTTAAAGGTTTGGGGCAAAACCGTTAAAGTGACAAAACCACAGGAAGGAAAACAGAAGTTTACTCTATAAAGAATATAGAGATAGGTACGGTGGATGGGATGTAGGAAGTTGTATTAAATGAGAAACAAATTTTAAAAAGTGTGATTTTAGTTAAATTACAAAGTAAAAAGTAGTGGAGGGATATGAATGCTCTAACATTTGTTCACATTTTATAGATCATCACATCACATCTGATTCATCATATCTATCTCTATTCAATAGAATAATACTTATTTATTCTTTTTTTATTGTTTCTTACTCTTCCTTTCACTTGTTTTTTAGAGAATAAATTGAGGAAGTGATTCCATACGATTCACTCTCTATAATGGTTGCAAAAGTCGTTAGGCGTTCTCTAGTCGGTTGAGCGGGGAGTTGAGAATACTCGGCCTAGGAGGAGGATACTCGAGGAGTACTTGGACATGCTAAATTAGAAAGAAATTAGTTTTCGAAATTTTAATATATGTCAAATAAGATAAATTTACTAGTGATTATAACAAAATACTTGTTTGTTCCTAGTGTTGGTATGCCAACGCTAGTTTGGGTGTGGTAATTCAGCCACACTTCTGTTTTGTATGGTTTGATTAATAAAATTCACCGGGGTAACCCTTTACCCAAAAAAAAAAAACAAAATACTTGAAATTATATTTATTCTTTAATATGATAGGCATAGAAATTATGTTTATTTTTTTTAAAGTTAAACTCGGCCTGAGTTGACCTACTCGATCCGATTCTGGCCGAGGTTGACCGCATTTGATCGGTTCCGAGTAATTAGACAGAGTTGAAGAAAGTCGACTCAGTAGCCTACCTTGTAGCGATTACTCGGAAAGTACTCGAATTTGGAAACCTTGTTTTACAACCATGCTCTCTATATCTCTAGTTTTCTAAAGAATCGGATAAAGTACAGATTATAATAAAATCCTAAAAATTTTCTTTACATTTCAGGGATAAAGATTATAGAAGGATTCCAATGTGAAATATTTAAAAAAAGTTAAATACATGCTTGTAAAAGTCGAGTCAAATTTGCTATCAGTAATTAACTTTCAGTAAATTATATTAGCATTTTGAATAAAAATGATTATCTTTAAATGTAGCCTAATGATTGCTTAAACCATTTCCAACTCAAAATCTTACAAACACTCGTAAACGTGTTTGATCTGCTATCACATCATATTTCAATCATCTTTACCGATATGATAGCTGATTAAAAGCGTTTGTGGTGGTCTAGGTTTCAGTGGCGGACCCAGGATTTTTGTCCTGGGGGTGCGAAAAATTTTTAAAGATTTTAGACCCGTAGCTATATAAAAAAATTTCGGTTCATAGCGGGTCGGATCGGGTCGGGTCATGTAAAACAAGTAAACATAAACCAACAAAGTTTCATAGCGGGTCAAGTCGGTTCAATTTCAGTTTTCAAACAATCAAACCCTAGTTCCTAACTTCCTATCATATTAACAAACAAAGTTTCAAGTAAAACAAGTAAACATCATAAAAAATCATCATAAGCAAGTAACGTAACAACAAAAAGGCATCAAAGTTAAAAAAAAACATACCTTGGTCTTTAATTAGAAGAATCCGACGAAAAAAAAGTGGTTCAACCCCCTTTTCTCTTAAGAAATTGCGCTATAACTTCCATACTCATGGTTCCTTCCTAATCCTATCACATACAAAATAAACAAGGATCTTCAAGTGTTCAACCATAGCCATATTCCCTAATTTTTAATTTAAAAATTTGAATTTCAAGCCCTAGTAATTATTTTTTACCAACCAAAAATCATATAATCAACGAAGCCACCCTACTAAAGACTAGAACAACCCCAAAATACCTCAAAACACATAAAAGTTTAAACTTTTTTAACCCATCCTATTGTCTTGAACAAAATCACACAAACTAAACATCAAAATAACCAAAAACAAAACATGTACCTCTCTAATATTTGCGATTAGAGGCTGTTGGTGGCCGGAATTTTGCAGCTATTGTCGGAAATCGAATGGGGGTGCAGTGTCGAAAGGTCGCTGGCAGTGAGCAGGGGAGGGCGGGAGTCGCTGTTTGCCTGTGTCGAGCAAACAAAGCTGGCAATTGGGTTTTGTGAGAAGTGGACTTATTTTGTTTATTAAAGTTGCATTTGGGTTGGGCCTTAATTTGATACTAACTAATTTGGGCTTGATGGACTAAATACAAGTTTTATTAAGTGGATTAGTGAGCTAACTTGTTTACATAATTTGGGTCGGGTTTAAATCCGTGTTCACAAATTTTTTTTATATAAATTTCTAACATTTTTTTTCTAAGGGGTGCGGTCAGAATTTTCCAAGGGGTGCGGTCGAAATTTTTCAAGGGGTGCGGTCGGGATTTTTCGCGAAAAATAACACTAAAATTTTTTTTTTCAAGGGGTGCGGCCGCCCACCCACGGACATATGTAGGTCCGCCCCTGCTAGGTTTATAAAATGTGAACAAATTCTAGCGATATAAGCGTTTTTAGCTAAATTACAGGGATGAAGATGAGGATTCTAATGTAAATGCTCATTAGCCGGTCTAGTTAACACCACAACTAATCGAGTTTGTGGTAGCCTAGGTTAAAAAAATACAATCAGAATAGCCAGCTACCAAGTTTCATTGCAGATAAAGATTTCATAAATCATACTTACAACAATATTAATACGTGAACATAAAGCTACCGCGGATTTAAATGTTCAATCATACCAAATCTAAGTTCAACGGGTTGTCAACGGTTGATCCTCTTCCATCTTTGACATAAACACATTTTTTGAGCTTGTTTTTTAATATCCTTTCAGATTTCCACTTCCTTGCATTCTGGGTCGGTTTTTGTTTCGCACTACTGATTTTTTTCACCTTCCGTTGATGAGACTCGATCCGTTGACTGTTTTGCTCACCACCAGCAGTAAGCGTCTCCTTCCTTGAAACATGTTGAGGTAGAATGAATTTTGGACTTGCTCGTAGGAACAAACGTGTCGTGTCCTGTAACAAAATCGAATCAGGTCTTAGAACAAACAACACTAACTTGTATGCCATATGATGATTATCATCTTCATCATCATCATCATCAACTCAGCATTAGCATTAACATCTTCAAATAAGTGCTCAATAACAATTTTCAGTTAATTAATCAGTCATTTTGCAAACCTGAAAGAAACTAAACTGGAAAGATTTGTAGGATATGTTTGAGCAATCATACTTTCGTTCACCAAGTTATATTTTTCTTAGATTATGACTTTGATCAATACAATAATTCTTAAACGTTCGGTTCGAAATTATGGCCTAAGTTGTACTGTGATTGTCCATTGCAGAGTAAATGAATTTATAGAAAAGGGCAGTGTTAACATATGAATTATTAGAAGTGTGGAATTCTGACACGACCTGAAAACATGACCCGGACCTAACACGAAATTCACAGGTTTAGGTTTAGTTCAAACGGGGTCGGGTCAGTTTGAGGTCAAACCCACGAACCCGTTTAGCTAAACGGGCCGAGTTCGTGTCAACCCGGTTAGCTAAACGGGCCGGATTCATGTCAACCCGGTTGGGTAGGCCGGTTGACCCATTTAACCCATTTATATTATATTTTAATTTTTTTACAATATGTTTAATGTAATAACTTAAATTGGGGGTGTATTATATGCCATAATTATAACTTCAAAAGAGAAATTGACATACAATTTTATAAATAAAATGTAATTGTATTATATACATTTGTGTGTTTTTTTAGTAAATTTTGATTTTAATATATTAATTTGAGAAACAAATTAAAAAACTCAGGTTGACTGGGTCGTGTTTGGGTCAACCCACGAATATTCGGTTGTGTTCGGGTTCATACGTATGACACAATTTTCGGGTTCGGGTTGAACCCGCTAACACGACCCGTTTAGCACCCCTATGAATTATAAAAGAATGGAACAAAGTAGGCATATACTACTGTAAAGCACTAACAAAAAGAAAAGAAAACAAAAACAATAATTATCTGAGAAAAACCGAGAATCCAATTCCAGTATGACGAAATGAGAATCCGATTCGTATTTCAAAAATATCTCTATATATGTGTTCTACTACGTGAATGATCAATCAATCAATCAAGCCAAAAAGAATAAACTAAACTACAAATGGCTTCAATCCAATGCCAACGAGCAGTTGACCACACCAAAAAAACCACCCCACATAGCCATGCCACAGTTGACCACACCAAAACCGGTCAACATGCCCAAAACAAATGTAACAACACGTGTTCCTGCTGCCACCGAAAAGGAAACGAACAATCTTTTACCAACAAAATGAAAGAAATGGCAAATTCGGCTTACAAGAAGGTGGCTGACCAGATGCACCACCATGATCAACACAACAACGGGCTTCAACCCAACACTGGCCCGAAACCCGTTAGCCCAAAACAGAAAGAATCAGGCATGAGCAACTGCATACTCGAATCGGTGATCACAAAAAGAAAGGAAAAAACTCAAGGAAGAAGAAGGGAAATGGAAATGACTGTAAGTGTAAAGATGACAACAGCAGCAGCAGCGACAGTGAAAATGAGTCGAATGACAATAATGCCCATGTGAAACGTATATAAGGTGTGTAAAATTGGTCTAGCTATGAATAAATAACAATATATATAAACATACTAAATTCAATAATCACAACATCAGGTAAGTTGTGTAGCCATACTGAAATCGGTATGTTAAGAACCTGTTGTTTTTACTTTGTGTGCTATGATCTAATAAAATGATATATCAATGAGTATCTAATAAACTTACTCTAGGCCTGTTGATAACCGTTTCACTTGTAATTTGCGAAACAAACTCTGCTACAGCTGCAGCAGCAACCTTTCTTACAATATCTGAATGGAACCCGACCAGTGTTTCTGCCTTTGGTGCAGTCTTTCTTGCACCGTCAATGTCTGCCAGAAACCTAAATCAGTTACCCTAACACCATGCATGAAGCTTATAACAGAACTTGTATAAAAACTCACATGGGTAATCAAATGTTACAACTTCGGCAGCATTTAAAACAGTGGCCAACAAGTTCCTCCATCTGCATAAAACTCAACCTGGTGTTCAATAGAAAGCTTGTGGTAAGAAGAAAAAAAAATGTAAATATATGTCCACAACCATTGGGTTTGTATCGCTGTAATATACTGTTTGCATAATCAAAGGCATACTGACGTGCATTATAGGGCTGTAAACGAGCATAGCCAGGCCGGCTTGCTTATCTCAACGAGCTGACATGTCAGGCTTGTCAAAACCTCGAGCCGGCTCATTTATTAAAAAATATTAATAACTTAACTTGTTAACTTTTTGTATTTGATATACATAAACCCAAAAAACAGTAAATAAAACAATCTTAAGGCTAACAGAACAGTAACTTAAGCTTGTAAACAATAAAAAGCAGTAAATAGCCAAGTTCTAATGTCTTTAAAACATAAAACAAATATGTATTTTTTTAAGAAACAATATTACTAATTAAATTCTATAGCTTAACAATCTATTTGTTTCGATAAAAAATATAATCAGATAACTAATTAAAAACCATTATCTATATATTAAAGTTGATGGGCCATGAATAGTAACAAAATTTCATGTTATTTTTTTTATTTTACAATTATATTATTTTAAGCATATTTTGTTTTTTCTTTTATAACTTTTAAAGTACGATGTTCGGGAAAATTTCGAATATGTCGTTGTAATGTGCTTATCTTATCTGCATCTTGATATAAATTTTACTCAAAGTTGAGTTGTGAATAGCAACGTACAAGTGAGCAAAACAACTGTAGGTCCGGCTAGGGGAGGATCTAGTCGCCTAATCCTTGTATACGAACCACTCCGGTTGTGCGGAATCCAACCGGAATAGCAAACCGAGATCGAACACGTAATAACACGACACGCAAATATCACCGATTAACACCTCTGTATTAATACGTATGAAAGGTTCAGTTACAAAGCAATGTTTACAAATGTATTTTGCAAACTCTCTCTCTAGCTCTCGTGTGTGTATTCTCTTGTCTCTGTGTTCATGTGTTCTCCTGTCTGCCGAAACAGAACATAACATGCTATTTATACTAACAGACACACTACACTTGACGAAACAGAAAGACAGTCGACGAATCACATCATGGTCGACGAAACACCTTTGTTTCGTCGACTTCTGGGCTGTTTCGCCAATGATGGGCTTCGGCCCAAGGCAGATAAGCCCAAGTCTTGTTTCGTCAACTTGTCTTAGCCCAAAGACTGTGATGTTGAGTCCAGTCCTTGTCTTGTCTCTTGTGTCGGCTTGAAGTCTTGTATACAACGGAGGAAAGTCGTCACAAAATAAGCCGAGCAAAGTCGCGTCCACAATCTCGAATCAAGTCGCGTCGAGTCGCGTCCATAAATATGTATCAACAAACTCCCCCTTGGACGCTACTCGCGTGATTCGCTTCTCAATTCTTCTATGTCGGAGGATCTTCAAAGTCTTCACGTCTTGAAAGTAGAAAGTGTATCAACAAACTCCCCGTTTTATGTAGGAAGTGTGTTGACAAACTCCCCCTTAACATAAGCTCCCCCTTGAGTTATGCTCGTGAATGATTTGATCTTTAGAACTTGAGATCCTTGTGGTGTTGATGATGGCCAGCGGCAACTCGATCATCTTTGTCTTTTGAGAGCCTTCACGTCGTGTCTTCATTCCAAAGCTTGTCATCTACCATGTTCTCCTAGCCTTTAGAATCTGCACATGCAAGAAATCTAAACGCGTAATGAGAACAACTGCTTGGAATATAGTAACATAAACAAACGACACACGTGTGACCATTGTTCAAACAAACACCGTCCGACAGTTTGAAAGTTTAAAGTATTCTATCAATTTCAATTTTAACTTTCAAAACTTTGCAAATTTCGACCGTTTATGAAGATTTAGTCATTTTCGGTTTTCGTTCAGATTTCAGGTAACGAAGACTTGAGTTCCAACATCGTACGATCTAAAATAAAATAGAAATAAAATCTTTTTGGCTTTTATAAAGTTTATATTAAAACACACTTAAAATCTTTTTGGTATTTTTGAATATTTCAAATGTAAAGACTGAAAGCAGTAAATAAATATATACAAAGCTGCAGAAACTAAGAAAAGTAAATATATACAAACATTCTTTTTGCGAGTTTCAAGGGTAAGAGAATCATATCAGTGTACGGTCATGCCAAAACGCTCTTGTTGTTCAATTAGTTAACATTAAGATAAGCATCCTATAACAATTATCGGTATTGTTGTCCACTTAAGCTCAACTTATCAGATGTAATCATGGCGAGGGGATACGTTAAGGTATGATTTATACTTACCGACCGGTGTTCATCCACATCACGACACATTCCCGTATCAAGGTATGCACGAGGGTTCATCTTACCGGTGAGTATACCGATTATCATCTGTTTGACCGTATATGATGTGAGAAACTCACTTATTTTGATTGAAAACAAGCCCTATGTGATAGAATCACTTATTGATGAGGAACTTGATTTTCGATGCATGAGGGCACAGGAGCAAGTCCGTGAACAGGTCAGTACTTTCGTACAGCAGAGAGACGAACTTGACTCCCGGATAAATGTGATATAATATCACTTATTTGTTTGGACATGTGATTGTTTATCACTTATTGAGGTCGTATGCAGTATGAAATATGTACGTATGGTATCATGGAAGATCTAGACTTGCGTCCCCGTTATTTTTCGGTAAAAGATACAACCATGATACCCAGATGATAAGCAGCATAAAGACCGAATATCTCAGAACCTCGGCAATCTCTCAAACGAAATTTCGGTACTAAGACCATATGCCAATGAATGGTTCCCACCTGGTCTGCAGTCGATTAAGTTTATATCACCCTGCACACTTTAAAATGATTGTGAGCCTACCGATACATCTTATATAGAGTTGCTTATCGTTTTTCATTTTAGGTTTAAAGAGGCTTAGACAGACCACTGATGTACTATCATTTTCTCTTTTGCTCGCCAGGAAACTCATTTTTGTTTTTCTATTGTTTTTGTGCTTTTGAAATTTTTCCGATGTTTTTGGATTTTTCAAATTTTTGGATATACTCCCCCTAAAATCAACAAACTAAGACAAATTTAAAACACAAAGGTATTTACAAAAATGATTTTCCGATGTTGGTTTACTCTTGCTTGACCTTAATGCCGTTTACCAATAATAAATAGTCAAATCTTGATTTATCAAAAGCTTTGGTAAAAAGGTCGGCACGTTGGTCATCGGTGTGGATATAAGCAACATCGATTAGCCTTTTCTCAAAGCAATCACGTATGAAGTGATACTTAATGTCGATGTGCTTAGTCTTTGAATGCTGCACAGGATTTTTAGTGATCTGTAATGCAGCAGAATTATCAACGTAAATAGGAGTAGTTAGGAATTCAAAACCGTAGTCGCGCATTTGTTGTTGGATCCAAAGAACTTGGGAGCAACAACTTGAGGCAGCAATGTATTCAGCTTCGCATGTTGATGTAGCGACGCACGTCTGCTTCTTGCACTGCCATGTGACTAGGCGATTTCCCAAAAACTGACATCCAGCCGTTGTGGATTTGCCGTCGATTTTGCATCCGCCAAAATCAGAATCACTGAAAGCGATCAAGTCAAAGTTATTATCCCTAGGGTACCATAGACCGGTGTCAGGGCAACCCTTCAAATAACGAAAAATCCTTTTTACAGCTGCAAGATGTGAGGCCTTCGGGTTGACTTGATATCTGGCAAGCAGGCACGTTGGGTACATTATATCTGGTCTTGATGCTGTGAGGTACATAAGAGATCCGATCATCGCGCGATAGTGTGAGGGGCTAACATCTTGACCCTTCAAGTCTGGAGTAATTCCATGATTTTGTGGCAATGGGGTACCAATGGGCGTTGCATCAGACATCTGGAACCGGCTCAAGATGTCACCAACATATTTAGTCTGATGGATGAATATCCCAGACTCTGTTTGTTGTACTTGTAGGCCCAAAAAGAAGGTCATTTCCCCCATAGCACTCATCTCGAATTTATCCTGCATAACACGCTCGAAATCCCTACACAAAACATCATTAGTAGAACCAAAAATAATATCATCAACGTATACCTGTACCAGTAGAAGATCTCCATCTTGTTCTTTAATGAAAAGAGTGCAGTCGATAAGACCTCTGCGAAAACCGTTCTCCAGCAGATAATTAGATAAGGTTGCGTACCAAGCTCGCGGTGCTTGATGTAGACCATATAGAGCTTTGTTGAGCAACCAAACCCGATCGGGATGGATAGGATCTTCAAAACCTGGAGGCTGTTCGACGTACATCTCTTCTTCCACCACACCATGTAAGAATGCACTTTTCACGTCCATCTGGTATACCTTGAAACCTTTGAATGAGGCATAAGCCAGAAAAATCCGAATTGCTTCTAGACGTGCAACAGGTGCATACACTTCGTTGTAGTTGATTCCTTCAATCTGACGAAAAACTTGAACGACTAGCCTTGCTTTGTTTCGAATAACGACTCCACGGTCATCCTTTTTGCATTTAAACACCCAACGGGTACCAATCTTCTTGTAACCAGCAGGTTTCTCTACGAGTTTCCAGACACCAAGCTTCTGGAATTGTTGCAGTTCTTCCTGCATTGCTTCAACCCAAGAGCTATCTTTCAAAGCTTCTTTCCAAGTTCTTGGTTCTTCCTGTGAGACATAACACGCGAAAGACCAATCGTTTTGTTGCCCGGATTCTCGGATAGCTGCATACAAGCCTGCATTGTTGTTGTTCCGCAACATGTTTCTTGTTTGAACGCCACTTTGCACATTTCCGAGGATGTTTTGTTGAGGATGGGTATTGTGAATCCTTGTTTCTGGATTTTCTTGAACTGGAATGTTTGTACCCAGATTGTTGAGATTGAGATCAACAATTAATTCAATGCCCGGTATTGACGAAGAGGATGATGCAGTAGCTTCAGCTGTTCCAGGGACGCCCACTGGAGGAGTACCCTCTGAAGTACCATGAACTGCTGTAATTGGAACTTCTTGATCTGCATCTAGGAATTCATCATCCTCTGAAGATTCGTTCAATTCGGTAGCATCGTGAAAATCCTCATTATCGAGAGCATTATTGTTCACTGAAGATGGTTCTTGATTGACGATAATGGGACGAACCAACGGTGAATCTGTTGCATTGTCACTCTCGAAAAACATCCTTGCCGCAGCATTTTCTTCAACGGCTTCAACATTGATCGAATTGAAAAAGTCATCGTACTCAAACATCCAAGGCTGACCAGGATTTCTAACTGGTAAAGTGTGCCTTTGTACTCTGACTTCAGACCATTCCTCGACCCTTTTTGTCTCTAGATTCCAGACTCTTAAGTTTGGGGTGGCATACCCAAGAAAGTATCCCTCAATGGCTCTAGCCCCAAACTTTCCATTAGGATCGATAATTGTGCATGGAGCTCCAAACGGTTCAAGATAGGACAAGTCTGGTATCCGTTTGTTAAGAAGCTCAAAGCAGGTCTTGTTGTGCCTTTTGACTGTAAGGACTCGGTTCAATGTGTAACATGCAGAGGCCACAGCTTCAGTCCAGAATGGAATAGGCAGCTGCGACTCTACCAACATAGTCCTAGCAGTCTCGATCAATGTGCGGTTCTTACGTTCAGCGACGCCATTCTGTTGAGGAGTATAAGCTGCACTAAATTCGTGAAGAATACCTTTTGAAGTGCAAAACTCCGCCATGGCATGATTTTTGAATTCAGTACCATTGTCGCTACGTATCCGCCTAACCTTCAAATTATAGAGATTCTCAATCTGAATGATCAAGTTTTTGATAATACCGAAGGTTTCACTCTTGTGTGCCATGAACGCCACCCAAGAAAATCTTGAATAATCATCAGTTATCACGAGGCAATATTGATCATTCCTAATGCTTTTGTGCTTGACAGGACCGAACAAATCCATGTGCAAACGTTCAAGAGGAACAGCCACCGTGTTGACTTTCTTTGTAGGATGTCGCTTCTTCGTTTGTTTTCCTTTCTGGCACGAGACACAGACGTCTTGAAGATGGAAATTTTTAAGGGGAACACCATTCACCAATTCATTTGATACCAAATGATTCATTTTGCGTAAGTGAATGTGACCCATTCGTCTGTGCCAAGAGATTGTGTCTTTTTCTGTGGCTTTGGAAACGAAACATGTTGCTTGTGCAGACGTTGTGATAGCTTGGCTCATATCAAGGACATACAAATCATTTATCCTCGGAGCCGACAAGAGAATCCATTCTTTTGGAATTTTGAAGCCGGGTTTCAGCACATAACATCCATTTGCATCAAAGTGTACTGAGAACTGCTTATCACAAATTTGAGAAACACTAAGAAGATTGTGATCAAGTTGTTGTACAAAGTTGATCTTATCAAAGCTAACAACCCCGTTGGAAATCATTCCTTCACCCGTAATATATCCGCCCTTATCTCCAGCAAAAGCAACATAACCTCCTCTAATAGATTTGACGTCGTAGAGAAGCTTCATGTCGCCTGTCATGTGCCTGGATGCCCCACTATCAACAATCCAATGACTACTGATAGTTCCTCCTGGAACACCCTGCACATGAACTCACACAATTAGTTGGAGATGGGGACCCAAGCCATTGTGGTCTTGGGTCTTCCATTTTCATCAATGACAATAACTTCTATTCTTTGATGATTTGAAAATTGTGATGGTCCCCCTGAATTCTTAACCGTTTTTGGTTTCCAGGTCTGTTTTGGTTTACCAGTTTCATTGTTTAACAATTTAACTTCGTGATTGTTTGAAGTTTTTGAAAATTTTGAATTTTCTGGCTTAACGGAAACAGATTGTTTGTTAACCACATCGGTTTTAATTGCCTTTTCAATTTTCTTGACCTGTTGGAGTTTCTGTTTCTTTTCCCTTTCTTTTACAAGGCGGGGATCTTGTTTTACAGAAACAGATCGCTTGCGGTCAGTTGGGCCACGGGGAACATCAACTATGCCTTTTTGTTTATGAAGATACGGGCAATTTCGAACAATATGCCCGATTGTTCCACATTCAAAACATGATCTTCGTTCAACAAACCCCGAAGTATCATGTGGTCGTCTTGCCGATGATGAACTTTGTGATCCCGAGGTACTAGGTTTTGAACAACTTGGTTCATTCCTTTTCATCACAGTTGCTTTTTGGACAAAATCTAAATTAGATTGATTTTCAAACTTTGCAATTTTGTTCGTTCCCTTAGATTTCACAAAGTTCACATTCTTCTTTTTCTTCTGATTCGGCTTCCTTTGACTTTGAGTCGGTGTTTTACCTCTTGGTTTGGCATGATTTTGCTGTTTTTGCACTGTTGGTAATTTTTGATTGCCAAATTGTTTTTGAATCTCGGCCTTTGGAATGGGAGGACACTGTGTGACTGTAACATGTGGTCCTTTCTTACCCAAAAACTTGCTTGTTGAATTTTCAAAGACTTTACTGATTAAAGATTGATTAACATTCTTAATAGGAAAATCTTTGTCTGAATAAATTTTATCATCACCAACAAGAGTGTACAGCAAATTCACACTCTCTGACTCTTTCTCAGACGAGGACTCAGTTGCAACAGTCTTAGCGGGTTTTGCAGGGGGATCACAGAGAATATGATTCTCGAGAGGTATGTCCTCTTCTTTGATCACCGCATCAGACTTTGCTGAATCAGTATCATCAGATTCATCATCAGAAGAATCAGTATCCTCAATCACAACTGGAGGATCCTGATTCAGTTCGGCAGTTACAAAGGTATCTGCTGACACATCTGAATCGGATGATACTTCTTTCTTGTATCCGAGTCCTGTAGTAAATTCTGTAGCAAATTCATTCACATCTAGAGGAACAGACGGTTCAAAGTGAGTTCTATATTCCTCATCAGGCATGGCATCATAATTGTGTCTGACAGGTGGTGGACATTGCTTATATCCTATGCATGTGACATCCTTTTTCTCTTTTTGAACATCAATGATGTGATCCAACACATAGCTAGAACTCAAATAACTGTCTAACTTGAGTCGGATCGCCTCACTTTCTGTTTTAACACAAGCCATTTCTTTTTGCATCACCTCAAGACGAGATATATATAAATTAATGTCAGTTTGTTTTCTGGAAACCATTTTTGTCAGTTCTGTTTTATCTTTCTTTAAGGTTTCAATCATCCTTTTAAAATCCTTTTCATGGTTTTCATAAAACATATTGGCTTCAGTGCACTTGGAGATATCAACTGTCAATTTCTGATTATGAATAAAAGTCACATCATATTTCTCTTGCAAAGCTTCGTGCTTGCTTTGCAATTCGCACCACTTGTCATTCACTAAAGCATGTTTGTCTTGCAAGTCAAACAAACTAGCTTGTAAAGCATCGTGCTTGCCTTGCAACTCAGACATGTTTGCTTCCAACTCAGGACATCTAACATGCAAGCTATCACAGTTATTACAGCTAACAGAAGTGGGTTTGTCGACACATACCTGACTTGATGAACTGTCGACATTCGCCATAAAGGCTGAATGGAGAGAAGACGAAGAATAAGCAGCTTGATCCACCAAAATAGATCTTCTTTGAATTCCTGCTGCAGCTTCCTCCAAAAGCTCATCAATACTTGCATCGACTGACACACTTGATGTGTCATCCACCTGATCATTCCCTGAAGTGGAGGATTCTTCATCCGAGCTTCCACTATAACCAGAAGAGTCTTCATCTTCAGAAGATACATCACCATTGGTGGAAGATTCTCCACCACTGGCGTGTTTAAGATCATTAACCACTTCAGCAAAACAAGCTGTTCCATCTGGTGCGTCATTTCCCAACTGGATTGACCAATCACAGCCTTCATCTACTTGAACCACAAGTGCCTGGTTGGCATTTGATGGTCCTGCTTGAGTCTGATTGTTGACAGGCACCAATGTGCGAACATTGTTCCTATTCTGGTTCTGCTGGTTGCCTTGACCTCTGAAGGGATTCTGGTTCCCATGTTGAGATGGCCTTGTACATTCACGCTTGAAATGGCCACGTTCACCACAGTTGAAGCACTTGACGGCCTGTTTATCGAACCCATACTTGGTGTCTTTCTTGCTTTCCAAGCTGGTTCTGCCAGTTCTCTCCATGAAATCCTTTGCTCGCCTAACAGCACTTGCAAAGGCCCACTTGATATCCATCATCTCCATCTCCTCTTTATCTATCTGCTGATAGTCTTCTTGTGTCAGATTAATGTTGCCAATCTGACCTTCCACTAACCCACAGTATGCGCTCACCAAAGTGTTAAGCAGCTCCATGTGTTCCTTTGCTACTTCCACACTAACTTTAGAGAAGCTTGAGGTGTCGAGCCGTACTGTATTTGGCTTAGATTGCTGACCAGCAGATGATGTGCTTCCATAACAAGCTTGCTGTTGTTGAGGAAGTGGGTTCCCATACATGTCTGTTGGAACTGTAGATTGAGGAGGAGGAAGTGGATTCCCATACATGTCTGTTGTTGCGGGAGATCGAACTGGTAACGGATTTCCGAACATATCCGTTGGTCTGAGAGGTCGTTGGCTTTGTTGTTGCTGTTGAGGAACTGGTTCCAGCAGATTTCCATACATGTCTGTCTTTGGAGGCACCGGAACTTGGATAGTATTGCCATACATGTCTGTGCTAGTCACAAAGGCTGTTTGAATTGGAGCATGTGAAGACGGTTTTGTAGAACTGCTAGAAGTCCCAAAATACATTTCAGGATTTTGAGGCACGGGAATTCTTTTTGCCTTCAGAGTTTCTTCCTGATTCTTGTTTTCCAGGATTTGAACAAAGTCGTTGAAGCTCGTTGTAGCTAAAGTACCATTGTACTTCATGATTTCCAAGAAGGTGTTCCATTGAGGTGGCAACGAATCTGCAAACCTTTTCACAATCTCTGCAGGAGTTGTAGCTACCCCAAAATTTGTCAATTCAGTCATCAAGTGATTAAATCGACTAGTCAAATCACCCAACGACTCATTCTCCATACAAGTAAAACCATCAAACTCTTTCTTTAGCAGTTCTTTCCTCAGTTGACGTGTCGCTTCATTTCCCACGCCCCTTGTCTTCAACGCGTCCCACAACCTCTTCGTTGTCTTGTAACTAACAAACTGATGATAGATATCTTTACTTAAGGCTTGAGTGAGAATGGCGTATGCCTTCTTTTCTAGATCATAAACTTTCTTCTGATCTTCCGTGAGATCTGCAAACGTAGCAGCAGATGATGCAGCAACCTCTATTGTTTGATCAAAATCTATGATGAACCGCAACCACAACTCTGTATTCTGACCAAGAACGTAAGTATGAAATCTATCAATCCATCCTGGATATTCGTATAAGTGCATCAACTTTGGAGGTCTATTCAAACTTCCAGTTTCGCTTTCGCTTAAAAGAATGCTTTGAACACTTGGAACTTGATTTGATACAAATGCCCATTGACCGGTAGAAATTGCATTAGCTTGTGAAGATACCGGTGCGGAAGATGACGGAGTACCAAAATACATATCTGTATTTACCAGAGTATTCCACCTTGGATTCATGTTTGATATAGGATGACAAGTACCTGAAAATCACACTCAAAACAAACAGTGAAAACACAATTGTAATCCTTCTGTTAAAAACTGATAAGTGTTTCGACGAAACACAGATCCACGAAACAGACTTGACTGACGAAACAAATTTGTTTACAATTGTTTACGAAACAGTTTAGGTGTGATGATGAACTTGACGAAACAAAGGGTTTCGACGAAACTGATATGGGTCAATTGGGCTAAATGTGTCGAAGAAACAAGCCCACTTGTGTTTGGGCTGCCACTCGACGAAACAGAGACCCAAGATGGACTACGAAACAAAAGCCCAAATTGCTAGCCCAATCCTACAACACAGTCCACGAAACAGAGGCCCAACAACAAGTAATATTGACGAAACAGGATGTAAATGTTTCGTCGTTTGCTAATTGGCGAATCAGACTCGTTCCGTCAATGGTCTGATTCGTCGAGAAGTCAACAGAGTTGGTGAGATCTGTTTCTGACACAGTACAACCTTTTTCAAACAACTGGTATGGTGAGATTATCAACCCGGTAAGGTGTAGTATTATAATAATCTATTCTTTTCAATTTCAATTTTCAATACACCAAACACCTTTTAATTTGAAATTTCTAGGATCAAAAAGTGGGTTTTATCAAGAACACTTTGAAGGTTATTAAGAACACAATGTATTTTCCGGTAAACTATGAGTTTTCCGGTCACCCGAAAAGTTTCCGAAACCCGAATTTTGCTAAAAACTTCACTAAAAACCAACTTTTAATATGTAAGTATGAAAAATATAGTGGTTTTTATAAGAACTTCCAGCAAAACACCAAGATTTCAGCCGATTTTACCAAGTTTTCCAGAAAAAATATGAACTTTAAACCCGAAAAACAGCAAGAACTCCTCGGTTTTAACAAGGATAAGAGCCAAGGCTCTGATACCACTTGTAGGTCCGGCTAGGGGAGGATCTAGTCGCCTAATCCTTGTATACGAACCACTCCGGTTGTGCGGAATCCAACCGGAATAGCAAACCGAGATCGAACACGTAATAACACGACACGCAAATATCACCGATTAACACCTCTGTATTAATACGTATGAAAGGTTCAGTTACAAAGCAATGTTTACAAATGTATTTTGCAAACTCTCTCTCTAGCTCTCGTGTGTGTATTCTCTTGTCTCTGTGTTCATGTGTTCTCCTGTCTGCCGAAACAGAACATAACATGCTATTTATACTAACAGACACACTACACTTGACGAAACAGAAAGACAGTCGACGAATCACATCATGGTCGACGAAACACCTTTGTTTCGTCGACTTCTGGGCTGTTTCGCCAATGATGGGCTTCGGCCCAAGGCAGATAAGCCCAAGTCTTGTTTCGTCAACTTGTCTTAGCCCAAAGACTGTGATGTTGAGTCCAGTCCTTGTCTTGTCTCTTGTGTCGGCTTGAAGTCTTGTATACAACGGAGGAAAGTCGTCACAAAATAAGCCGAGCAAAGTCGCGTCCACAATCTCGAATCAAGTCGCGTCGAGTCGCGTCCATAAATATGTATCAACAACAACGTATATGTCATCAAAGTTATCTCAACTCTCATACATTAGTTTTTTTTATATAAAGTAACGTCGTTTAGCATTTTAGTTATTTTAATAATATGATATAATGCTTCGTAAAACTTCAAATTTACCAATGCGATGATCTTACTCTTATCGATGTTTCGATCAAAGTTTTATTTGTCAAATATAATCAATTTTTTTTTTTTTTTTGTTATCTACCGTAAGGAACCTTACGCATATAACATGGGTACCGGTACCGCCATTTGTTTTTTTTTTTCCGCTTATTTTATTGACAAGTGTTGATATCTTTCTGGACATGTATGTCTTTCGGTTACCGAGTTTGGAAAATACTAGGTTTGACTTTTGCCATGTCAAAGTAGAACAACGTTAATCATCAAGAAAAGAAAAACACGAATTTTTCGCAGATTCGGATAAAAGTAGGCGAAGGCGGCTCGATTTCGGGCCCATAAGGTCAAGATCTGGTGGATTACATAGAAACGCGAGCACAGTCGAAAGGGTTATATTTGGAAATTTACCATATTCGAACGATGGTCCCTCGAGTTTAAACTTGACTAGTTTTAAGTTTTAACTCATTTGGTGACCATGTTATTTTATATATAAAAATCAAACTTGATACAAAAAGTGAAAAAACCAATCCTTTTAACATTTAATGGCACAATATTTTTCTTATTAATAACAATGTTGTGGCCGATGAGGCGATGATCATATGGCACGAACAATTACGTTGAGAGCAGGAGACGATCGACTTAGGGTAACGATATGAAACATTGAGGCGATGAACAAACTATCTTTTATCGGTTTAGGGTTTAACTTTTAGTTTTAATATTAATTTTTTATTGGCGTGGTTAGGCTAGTATGTATAGATATAGTTGTAAATTTGTATATCGTTGACCTAAATCTAATAGAGTGGTACATATAAAACTATAAATTTAATTTATATTTAAGTATATATGTATGTGTAAGTGTGTGTATATATAGGTGTGTGTGTATTATGTATAATTTATATTTGTGTGTGTATATATATATGTGTGTGTATATACATATTTATATATGTATGTGTATAGGTATATGTATATGTATACTAATTAAAATAATAATTCGAGCCAAACCGAGCCGAGCGGACCTTTGCTCATGCTTGGCTCGTTTACAAACCGAACCGAGCAGAGCGGCTCGTTTACAATCGAGCGTCAAATCGAACGAGCATTTTCCGAGCAGTTTCCGAACGAGCGGCGAGCGATTTGAACAGCCCTAATTCCAGGTCTGTTGACCGCAAAAGTCAAATCCAATTGTTACCATTTTGCAGCCATTTATAGAAGAGTTTGACCACCCAATGCCCAAAAATTCTGCAACAGCTTCAGCAGCAAATTCTTCAGCTTTTTTCACGAGTCACTCCAGATTTAAGATTCTTCTTTGAAATTTGGAACAAATGATCCTCGTTTTCAATAACATATAAAGCATTAAAGCTTTTAATTTACTCATAACCACTTCTAACGATTTCAGAGAACAGAAAGCATCATTACCACCCTAAACCAAACAAAAAATGCAAGAAAAAAACATTTAAATTCAAAACTATGGTAATAATAGTTCCATAAAGGTTCATTGTTTTTTACCTGTACAAACATAATAGGAACTGTAAGTCGCAAAAGGGGTTCATCTTGAATAACTCCCGTTGTGCCCTGCAATATTATCTAATGAGTCAAATACCATTTTACTTGTATCATCGAGCAGTTTAGTAGCAAACCTTAAGCGCATACTACAGCCGAAGCACTCGATATCTTTCTCTGCAGCTACCATACAGCTGACTCTGCCAGGAATCGAATAACATCGTTTTAGTGACAGTTTTAAAGCAATTCGCGATTCATAACATCTAGTTATTACCTTGAACCCAATGATTTTCCAGCCAAAATCAAAGGATGTTCTGGATACTCTTAGCAGCAACCTTTCTGAATGAAACTCAACCAATGTTTCTGCCTTTGGTGTAGCCTTGAATGTCTGCCAGAAACCTAAATCAGTTACCCTATCACCGTGCAAGAATCTTATTCCACACATATATGAAATCTCACACGGGTAGTCAAAAGTTACAACTTCAACAGCATTTAAAGCAGTGGCCAACAAGTTCCTCCATCTGCATACAACTCAAGCATGTTTGTATCATTTTAATATACTGTTTGCATAATCAAGAGCATACTGACAAAAGTATAATAAGGTTTAATATAGTAAATTGCAACATGTGCCAATTTTCTGCCCTAACATGAACTAGACAAGTTGAGGGCTCATTAAAATTTTCGTAAGCCATAATGCATTATACCAACCAAAAAAAAACCCTGAATGATTCTTATATTCAGTCTCTAAATTACAAAACTACGAAGGACAATGTAAACAAAGTTCATATAATCATCATCATAAGAAAAAGAAAAAAACCTGAATGATTCTTACATTCCATCCATTCATTTGAGCTACATGCAAGTAAAAAAGAAAAAACGAAGCCTATGGTATTAAGCACTGAGATGGTGACTTGGGTGGGGTATACCCGCTAGGTGGAGTTAGAAAAATATGTGAAGTTTATGGCATTAACCACTGGGATGGTGACTCAGGTAGGGTATGTCCGCTAAACTGATCATAACCAAAACATGTAAAGCTCGCAACATCATCCATTATCCATCATAAGTTTAAACGAAATATATAAGAGTTTTTTTATATAAGGCGGTAATCTCATAAGCTTGAAGTGGGATTAGGTGGCGTTGTAATCTTTTGAGTGTGAGATCCATAGCTAACTATAATTACTTGAACTTAATGAATCGTGAATAAGGGCTTGGAAACTGGCGGTTGGGTTTAAGTGGATCATATACCTGAAATCTTGGTTAATGTGTAGTTTGATTTGTTAATAAATTAACTGAATATATTAAGTACCAAAGTTTCGAATTATGGTTCAACGTTTATAGTTACCATATGTATAAGAGAATTCAAAGTACACAGTTTATAATATTTAGATGGTGGGTCTAAGAGAATTCAAACTATCCACTTTGAAAAAAAAAATGGATTTTTCTTTCTAAACCATCAAAAACTTGTTTCTTCACCACCACTAAAACTTGTAAAAACATTACAAATGAAAGATCTCACTAATATCGCCAAAAATATGTTAAAAATTGGTTTCTCACTTGAAGTTCATCTACCGTAATAGCTTATAAACTAATTTACCAACAAACACTCAACACCCCCCAAAACGAAACAAATTACAACACCACTGGAAACCCAAGAGTTACAAAACTATTCAACCTAGTTGTGATAAAAGCAACAGAACAACACCTATCTATGTTTAACCAACTAATACACATGGACTTCAGTTCCATCTCATATTATATAACTAACAAAAGTTTGGTACGACGTACTTGTGTTCATCTGGTTCCTAATGGGGGGTGATTACTCCTTGAGACATCCAGCTAAAAGTTTCGGGTATGCGGGAGGAGGCAGTCGAGTATGCTTTTGCATATGCTTCCCTTACTGTACATCATGGAGAATAACAAGATTAGTTTCTATTGATTTTTTTAGAACAACAGCATTGTTTCATTAAAAAAGGGCCAAATGTATAGGTATAGTGTCGCTTCCATCCGCTCATTGATCATGCAGCGTTTTTTTACTTCCACTCCATAGTTGTCGATAGCGATCGCTGTAGTGGATAGTGTCGCTATTAGGGTTGTAGCGATGGATAGCTAGAATAGCGACACCTCTTAACTATACATGTAAAATAGCATATATAACAAGGTATTTTTATATAATATACATATAAAAAAATTAAAATTTTTCTTTCTAGTGTATCGATATTTATCGTCATTAACAACTATGTTCCACTCTTAACTCTAAAACTTATATATTAGAATATCATGACAAAAAAGTAATAAGAAAATCTTATAACTAGTTAATATCAACAAGACCAGACACAAGCCTACATCACATTATACATACACACAATCATACATAATACTTACGATCAATATGAACTGAATCGCAATTACAAACCTAGCTACATAATACCTACGTAATCGCAACTACAAACCTAGCTACATAATACCTACGTAAACGTAATAACAAACAATACGAGCTCAATCGCAGCTAGAAGCCTACGTAAACGTAATAGCAAACAAAATGAGCTCAATGGCAGCTAAAAGCTTACATTTTGTCATTGCATTCTTGCGGAAGAGAAAAAGAGCCATGGATTCCGGCGTTTTTTTCTCTCTGAAAATCCCTTGAATTGGAAATGTTGAGTTAGAGACGTATTTGAAGAGAAACTAAACGA
This sequence comes from Helianthus tuberosus, assembly GCA_030545235.1. Lineage (NCBI taxonomy): Eukaryota > Viridiplantae > Streptophyta > Magnoliopsida > Asterales > Asteraceae > Helianthus > Helianthus tuberosus. Next base: position 12,074,082 of record CM060381.1, read on the forward strand.
CAAAAATAAAGATCCTCCAATCACAATTTTTACTTTTTTAAAAATATATAATAATAGTTTTGGATGGATAACTCTTAATTAACATCTCTCTTGTTGATTTAAGTATAACTCTTAATTAAGAGTTAACTTCCACTGTATTAATTAAGAGTTATACTTAAATTAGCAAGAGAGATGTTAATTAAGAGTTATCCATCCAAAACTATTATTATATATTTTTAAAAGGTAAGAATTGTGATTGGAGGATCTTTATTTTTGTCGTTTAGTTTTCTTCAAATACGTCACTAACTCAACATTTCCAATTCAAGGGATTTTCTGAGAGAAAAACGCCGGAATCCATGGCTCTTTTTCCCTTCCGCAAGAATGCAGCGACAAAATGTAAGCTTTTAGCTGCCATTGAGCTCATTTTGTTTGCTATTACGTTTATGTAGTCTTCTAGCTGCGATTGAGCTCGTATTGTTTGTTATTACGTTTACGTAGGTATTATGTAGCTAGGTTTGTAGTTGCGATTATGTAGGTATTATGTAGCTAGGTTTGTAGTTGTGATTCAGTTCATATTGATCGTAAGTATTATGTATGATTGCGTGTGTGTATAATGTGATGTAGGCTTGTGTCTGGTCTGGTTGATATTAGCTAGGTTATAAGATTTTCTGATTGCTTTTTTGTCAGCATATTCTAATATATAAGTTTTAGAGTTAAGAGTGGAACATAGTTGTTAATGGCGATAAATATCGATACACTAGAAAGAAAATTTTTAATTTTTTTATATGTATATTATATAAAAATACCTTGTTATATATGCTATTTTACATGTAGAGTAGAGTTAAGAAGTGTCGTTATTCTAGCTATCCAAGAGACTCCCCTAATTTTCCTTTTGATCTGCATCTATCTAGTTCTAAGCCTTCCAAAACGTCACAGATCCCTCAATCGCAACTCCAAGCCAATAACCCGAACTGACCGGACCCCGTATTCGCTTTCTTTTCTTCCCCGGAGCTTGACGTGAACTCACACCGGACATCCTATCAAAACAAATTACACAAATTAGTAACATAGCACCAAACTTGTAACCGTATAGCATTTCATTCGCGGTTACAAGTTTTAAATAAATGTCGCCTCAAGAAAAATCGAGCTTTTTGTTAAAAATCATTTAATTCGGTCAATCCGTTCGAATGGAGATTGAGTACAAACGAATCGACCGACATTTGAAAAAACTCAAATTTTATTACTCGATTTTCAATCTATAATCCAAAACCGGCATTCGAAATAAAACAAACTTTTTATAATTTTTCAGAATTTTTCTTTTTTTTAATATATATATATATATATACACTAACCCGAGTCCCGACTAAACCAACCGGCCTAACTTTCCGCTCAAACTCACTCGCCTCAACCCTAATCACCTTCCTAGCCACTTACATACTTTAACGATTAATAAACATTCCCCGAATAGTACATCAACCTAATCAATTCAAACTTATGCCTATGTGCCAACTATCTGCTCTCACTCCTTTCTGCAATCCAGAATATCCATTGCATATTCACTAACCGCAACTTACTCGCTACCTAAAGGCGCTTCATTAAACCATACACAACCATGCGAGTTGCGACTTTCAACCGAATTCTACTTCAACAAGATGCAACTATATGTTTATCTTCCTAATAATCACCAAACACGCTCCATTTTCGTTAACCCGAACACTACCCTCCTTTACTAAAATCACATCAACCCCCAAATTTCTCACAATGACGACCTACTCAACACTCACAACACATCATTTCAATAATTAACTATAATCCCCCATATTAACCCACCTAATAATCTTCAAATTTTCAAGAACCAAGCATGACAGAACATCATAAAACACACAAAAATTAAAGCTTCCATACCTGGCTCACGACTTGAGACTGGAAATTAGAAGAGACTTTGGAAATTTTATATTGAATCGGAGGTGTGTGGTCGCCGGCCGTCGGCTATGGTGGTGGAGGTTAAAGGAGGTGGGTGTGGGATAGACAATAGGTGAGTGTAAACAGTGGGTTGTAGGTTAGTTGGGTTGATGGTGTAATAAGGAGTGAACTTAATGGTGGAGGATGGGTGGAAGATTATGTTCGGCTAGGGCTCATGCAGAGAAGAGGGAAAAAAGTTGGGGAAAAAGGATTGGTATAGCGCGAGTACTCATAATCTGAAAATACTGGTACCGAATTTAAACAAAACCGGGTATCAAATACCGTACTATTTTGTTTTTTTTAAGCACTTGTACGAGTAATAAATATGTAAAATTGATACGAGTATCAATATAGTACGAGTACCAAATATGTAAAATTAGTACGAGTACCAAGACGATACGGGTACCATATAGGTAAAATCAATACGAGTAAGTACTATAAGGGGGTGTTTGGCCTAGCTTTTATTTTTTTGGCTTATGCTTATATTTTCTTTCATTTGATAAGCTATTTTTAAGTGTTTGGATTAGCTTATGTTCTACAAGTTGATAATTAATAATTAATCTTTAGTTGTTTGTTAAGTTATTTTGTATTAACCTTTAGTTGTTTGTTAAGTTATTTTGTATTATAGGAAGGGGTATAATATCATTGTGTGTAATGAGTAAAAAACCATCTTTTTCAAATAAACTTATTCAAATAAGCTAAAAAACCATGGTCCCATAAACTTCTTGGAATTAGCTTATATAAGCTAATAAGCATAAGCTTAAAAAGCTGAACCAAACACCCATTAGTGCGTATTTTGTAAAAATAAGCTAGAAAAACTATAAGCTTAGATAAAAAAAAAAGCTAGGCCAAACACCCCATAAATACCATAATATGAAATAAAACATAATACAAAAAAAACTTTTAAAGGTCTACATAAAATTTGCTACCAGTACCCGTTTTTACCCGTACACGTACCAATACCGAAAGTACCGAATACCAAAATCAATAAAATCGGATACCGATACCGATACATGTACCAAATACCTAAAATCGGTACGGATACGAGTACAGGTTTTGTTTTGTGTAGAAAGAAATTTTTGTTGGTTTTTAACTCTGGGTGAATTTATGCAACTTATTATGTGTTTGAGTCGTTTAACTTCTTGGCTCATTATCAAGTTGCAAATACCCTTATCCTTGTTTTTTTACTAAGCTAGTAAGAAAAGACATCAAACACAAGGTTTTATTTATATATTTTTTATATGTTTTATTTTCTTATTATATATATATATATATATATATATTATTTTTAATGTTTTTAACTTTTTTTATATTTAAATTTAATTTTTTTATTTTTTATTATTAATTAACTATTTTTTTAATCCCATTCTAACATACCATCCTAACTAGGGGTGTTCAGAATTCGTTTCGAATTCAAAAAATTCGAAATTCGTTTAAATTCAATTCGATTATCAAGAATTCGTTTCGATTATAAGAATTCGAATTCGAATTCGATTCAATTCGAGTCAAGTAAATCGAATACGAATCGAATACGAATTTATAATTTCAAATTCGATTCGATTCGAAATTCGAATAAAAATTATACATTTTTAATTATTATTTTTATACATAATACATATATAACTTTTATTAGGCTATACTATAAATTATTTTCAAAATTTATTCCCAGTATTAAAATTACCCATTACCAAACTCACTACATGACCCATAACTAAAACCCCAGTAACAAATCTATCAATAGATTTCTAACCCTAAATATTAACTTGTAATATGAAGTGGTTATTCCCGACTTCTCGTTTTGAATTTTAGACTTATCGTACTTTATTTGGAACTTTTTAATGTGATATCATGTTTTATGGCTGCTTTAAAATTTATGTTTCATTTTGATAGTTATTTACATGTTTTTAAAGAATCTGAATCAAATCGAATTAATTCGAATTCGATTCGAATTTTTAATCAAATACGAATTGGGTTTTTTATTCGAATACGAATTCGAATCGAATTTGGTAAGTTTTAATCGAATTCGAATCGAATACGAATTCAAGGGAAAATAAAAATTATTCGAATAATTCGAAAATTCGATATTCGATTCGATGAACACCCCTAATCCTAACAATAACAACCCTCCTGAATATTTTTTTCCGACACCCTAATACATTTTAAATATCCTTATATGTCTTTATATACACCCCGTATGTGAAAACCGAGCCCAAAGTACGTTATAACATTAAAAATAAATTAAAAACAAGAAAATTTAAGTTGAGGCGGGCCGCGTGAACCACCCCTCAACTTTTACGCGGGCCGCGACAGGGTAAATGGTGGCGAAACGTTGGGCCGCCACGTGGCCCAACACATGTCGAGCCTACTAGCTGACCCGGATCAGCTACGCTGTTGACCAGCGTTGACGCGGGCCTCGAAGGCCCTAGCTATGTTTTACGCGGGCCACGAGAGGACCAGAATCAGGCCCTGTATAAGAAGGCTTCGGGCTTTCAGTTGAATTCGCTCAGATTTCTTTTCTCAATCTCAATTTCTTAATAGTAGAAGCTATACTCGGGTATAATATCCCCCCTAATTAAGGAGGTTCTGCTCCGTTGTAAGTATTATAACCCTGGATACGTATTAGATACGCTGCCCGATTGATCTAGGGTTCCGTAACAGCTGTCGTGGTTCTGCCCGACGTAGTCGTTGGAATGCCGTCTCGGGGAGGGTAATACTAATGTTAAAATGGGTTATTATACTAACACGTGTGCACTTGTTTAAATTATAGATTGTCACCAGGAAACCCTAAAGGATAATCTAAGACAGCAATGTGAGTTTATCCTCTTTTTGTAAACCTATTTTGTGAACTGTTTTTACAAAACCTTAAATATTTTTCCATACGAATAACAGTTATTGAGTATTTGTAAGGATACAATTATCGTTGGTATATTTGGGGTTTTGTATACAAAATTTGTTACAACCTGGATAGGAGTAACATGACCATAAGTCATATGACAGTACCACGGGTGGTAATTGATATGACTTGGAAACAAATATAATTGCGAGATCGCCCTCAATACTGTACAATGGTTTTTATTTAAACTTGATTGAATTGGGATTCACTCACCAGTATTTCCCACTGACAAAATGTTTTTAAAACGCGTTTCAGGTAACAAAATGTGAAAGCCAATTAGAAGCCAGCTGGACAACACTGAAGACTTGGAAAAGTGGCATTAAAGTTACCTAAATAAAATAGATATTTTTATTAAATAAAATAGGGTTTTATCCCTATGAAAATGTGTGTACTTAAACTTGGGATTTTTCTCATTTGTTTAATAGTATGAAAATGTGGTATTTTACTCTGATAAAATATTTCATAACTACGGTCCTGATGTAAATTCCGCTGCCAAAATTGACTAACAAGCGATACCACCGAAACTGGCTCGCGGCCGCCCGTTCCCGAGGATATAGGGATCGGGGGTTGCAACACTAACCCTTTTTTTTAACATACTCATCCTGACCCAAATCCATCTTGATCCTTTACCCAAACCCACCCAACCTGCCCACTTTGTCGGGCCTATTTTATATATATGCTTTCTGGAATAAGAAGAAGAAGAAATAATGCTTGGATCATAATCCATTATATATTTGATTATTTTCCATGAGGGATTTTGAGGTGTAATCTACTTTTCTCATGTGTCTATTATTCGTATTCTTTCTTTATGTGGCTAGTGATTTTGTATCATTTACTGATTTCATGCAACTTTTACACGACACAGAAGAATCGTTTCAATATGCTGATTTTGTGACTAAAGGATACCGGTTTGCTTACTGAAATGTTGCAACCTCTGTGAATGTTGTACAAGTTGTTGATTCTGCTGCTGCAGCCACTGGAACTTATTTATGTTTGTATTTTCTATTCGGTTAGACTTGGTTTGTTTATGTATTCCGTTACCTTATTTCGTATGTTATTCAAGATTGGTGTAGTAACTTTATATATGTACTGTACTTTCTTATCGTTTGTATCTTGGTGCTTTATGCTATGAGCTCTCATTGAGGCTGGCTAGCTCAATAGCGAAGACCATAGATTGTGTAGTTGTTGTGAAGATATAATGCAGCTTTGACTATTTTATGTACTGTACTTTCTTAATAAAATATGCATCATAATGTTGGAACTTTTGGCTAATAGATTCAACACTAAAGGTGTGTCCATCTTAGATGGTTGTGTGATTTGACTGAGGTCCTGATCATAGCCTTGTTCATGACCGTGTGGAAATGACAAACAGAATGGAATGGACCATTGTGAGGGAATGGAAAAATGGGGGTTTGGCCGCCACCGCCACCACCACCACTAGTATTCCATTCCTTCGTCTTTTATGTATATCAAACGACACAAAGTAACGATTCCATACTATTCACTCTACATCAATAGTTTTATAAAGAATCGGATAAAGTACAGAAAATAGTAAAATCTGATAACTTCTCTTTACATTTCAGGGATAACGATTATAAAAGGATTCCAATGTGAAATATTAAAAAAAAGTTATATATATATGTGTGTAAAAGTCGAGTTAAATTTGCTATCAGTAATTGACTTTCAATATATTATATTAGCATTTTGAATAAAATGATTATCTTTAAATGCGGCCAAATGATTGCTTAAACTATTTCCAACTCAAAATCTTACAAACACTCGTAAATGTGTTCAGTCAGCTATCACATCATATTTTCATTCATCTTTACCGTATGATAGCTGACTATAAGCGTTTGTGGTAGTATGGGTTTATAAAATGTGAACAAATTCTAGAAACATAAGCGTTTTTAGCTAAATTACAGGGACAAAGATGAGGATTCCAATGTAAATGCTCTAATGATCATTAGCCAGTCTAGCTAACACCACACTTAATTGAGTTTGTGGTAATCTAGGTTAAAAAAAACAATCACAATAGCTACCTACCAAGTTTCATTGCAGAAAAGGACTTCATAAATCATACAACAATAATAATGCTTGAACATAAAGCTACTTTGCAGGTTCAAATGTTCAATCATCAAAACTAATCTAAGTTTAACGGGTTGTCAACGGTTGATCCTCTTCCATCTTTGACATAAACACATTTTTTGAGCTTGTTTTTTAGTATCCTTTCAGATTTCCTCTTCCTTGCATTCTGGGTCGGTTTTTGTTTCGCACTACTGATTTTTTTCACCTTCGGTTGATGAGACTCGATCCGTTGACTGTTTTGCTCACCACCAGCAGTAAGCGTCTCCTTCCTTGAAACATGTTGAGGTAGAATGAATTTTGGACTTGCTCGTAGGAACAAACGTGTCGTGTCCTGTAACAAAATTGAATCAGGTCTTAGAACAAACAACACTAACTTGTATGCCATATGATGATTATCATCTTCATCATCATCATCATCATCATCATCAACTCAGCATTAGCATTAACATCTTCAAATAAGTGCTCAATAACAATTTTCAGTTAATTAATCAGTCATTTTGCAAACCTGAAAGAAACTAAACTGGAAAGATTTGTAGGATATGTTTGAGCAATCATACTTTCGTTCACCAAGCTGTATTTTTCTTAGATTATGACTTTGATCAATACAATAATTCTTAATCGTTCGGTTCGAAATTATGGCCTAAGTTGTACTGTGATTGTCCATTGCAGAGTAAATGAATTTATAGAAAAGGGCAGTGTTAACATATGAATTATTAGAAGTGTGAAATTCTGACACGACCCGAAAACATGACCCGGACCTAACACGAAATTCACAGGTTTAGGTTTAGTTCAAACGGGGTCGGGTCAGTTTGAGGTCAAACCCACGAACCCGTTTAGCTAAACGGGCCGGGTTCGTGTCAACCCGGTTGGGTAGGCGGGTTGACCCGTTTAACCCATTTATATTGTATTTTAATTAATTTACAATATGTTTAAAGTAATAAATTAAACTGGGTGTGTATTATATGCCATAATTATAACTTAAAAAGAGAAATTGACATACAATTTTATAAATAAAATGTAACTGTATTATATGCATTTGTGTATTTTTAGAAAATATTGATTTTAATATATTAATTTGAGAAACAAATTAAGAAACTCAGGTTGACTGGGTCGTGTTTGGGTCAACCCACAAATATTCGGTTGTGTTCGGGTTCATATATATGACACAGTTTTCGGGTTCGGGTTGAACCCGCTAACACGACCCGTTTAGCACCCCTATGAATTATAAAATAATCGAACAAAGTAGGCATATACTACTGTAAAGCACTAACAAAAAGAAAACAAAAAAAATAATTATCTGAGAAAAACCGAGAATCCAATTCCAGTATGACGAAATGAGAATCCGATTCGTATTTCAAAAATATCTCTATATATGTGTTCTACTACGTGAATGATCAATCAATCAATCAAGCCAAAAAGAATAAACTAAACTACAAATGCCTTCAATCCAATGCCAACGAGCAGTTGACCACACCAAAAAAACCACCCCACATAGCCATGCCACAGTTGACCACACCAAAACCGGTCAACATGCCCAAAACAAATGTAACAACACGTGTTCCTGCTGCCACCGAAAAGGAAACGAACAATCTTTTACCAACAAAATGAAAGAAATGGCAAATTCGGCTTACAAGAAGGTGGCTGACCAGATGCACCACCATGATCAACACAACAACGGGCTTCAACCCAACACTGGCCCGAAACCCGTTAGCCCAAAACAGAAAGAATCAGGCATGAGCAACTGCATACTCGAATCGGTGATCACAAAAAGAAAGGAAAAAACTCAAGGAAGAAGAAGGGAAATGGAAATGACTGTAAGTGTAAAGATGACAACAGCAGCAGCAGCGACAGTGAAAATGAGTCGAATGACAATAATGCCCATGTGAAACGTATATAAGGTGTGTAAAATTGGTCTAGCTATGAATAAATAACAATATATATAAACATACTAAATTCAATAATCACAACATCAGGTAAGTTGTGTAGCCATACTGAAATCGGTATGTTAAGAACCTGTTGTTTTTACTTTGTGTGCTATGATCTAATAAAATGATATATCAATGAGTATCTAATAAACTTACTCTAGGCCTGTTGATAACCGTTTCACTTGTAATTTGCGAAACAAACTCTGCTACAGCTGCAGCAGCAACCTTTCTTACAATATCTGAATGGAACCCGACCAGTGTTTCTGCCTTTGGTGCAGTCTTTCTTGCACCGTCAATGTCTGCCAGAAACCTAAATCAGTTACCCTAACACCATGCATGAAGCTTATAACAGAACTTGTATAAAAACTCACATGGGTAATCAAATGTTACAACTTCGGCAGCATTTAAAACAGTGGCCAACAAGTTCCTCCATCTGCATAAAACTCAACCTGGTGTTCAATAGAAAGCTTGTGGTAAGAAGAAAAAAAAAATGTAAATATATGTCCACAACCATTGGGTTTGTATCGCTGTAATATACTGTTTGCATAATCAAAGGCATACTGACGTGCATTATAGGGCTGTAAACGAGCATAGCCAGGCCGGCTTGCTTATCTCAATGAGCTGACATGTCAGGCTTGTCAAAACCTCGAGCCGGCTCATTTATTAAAAAATATTAATAACTTAACTTGTTAACTTTTTGTATTTGATATACATAAACCCAAAAAACAGTAAATAAAACAATCTTAAGGCTAACAGAACAGTAACTTAAGCTTGTAAACAATAAAAAGCAGTAAATAGTTATATTTATATCAATATTAGGTTCGTGAACGTTCGTTTATGTTTGTGAATGTTCGTTTAATTAAATGAACGAACATGAACACACCTTGTGTTCGTTCATTTATGTTCGTGAACGTTCGTTTATGTTTGTGAATGTTCATTTATGTCTGTTTATTTACATTCGTTTAAATTTTAGTAATAAATAGTTATATTTATATCAATATTAGGTTTTCTAACTACTTATTATATAAATATAACTAATTAGTAATTGAGTTTTCTTGTAATAAAAAATGAAATATAAAATTTTTCTTAGATTGTAACTGATTACTTACTTAATATTTATATAAAAAAAACTACTTAATTTTAGTATTTGTGAACCCTAATTTAGATATGTTTTCGGATGAACTGTAATATATTAGACTTGTGTTCACTAATATTAAATTGTGTTTCTTTATAGATAATTGTTCAATTATGTTCATTTGTGTTCGTTTATGTTTGTTCAATCATGTTAATTTATGTTTGTTTATGTTTATTCAAATATGTTCACTCAATTTTTTTGTTTATGTTTGTTTGTGTTCATGAAATGAACGAACATAAACAAACACGAACATGTCCGATTTCTTAATGAACGAACACGAACAAAAAATGTGTTCGATTTTATGTTCGTGTTCGTTCGGTTCATTTACAGGCCTATGCACCACCATGATCAACACAACAACGGGCTTCAACCCAACACTGGCCCGAAACCTGTTAGCCCAAAACAGAAAGAATCGGGCATGAGCAACTGCATACCTCGAATCGGTGATCACAAACAGAAAGGAAAAAAACTCAAGGAAGAAGAAGGGAAATGACTGTAAGTGTAAAGATGACAGCAGCAGCAGCAGCAGCGACAGTGAAAATGAGTCAAATGACAATAATGCCCATGTGAAACGTATTTAAGGTGTGTAAAATTGGTCTAGCTATGAATAAATAACAATATATATAAACATACTAAATTCAATAATCACATCTGGTTGTATAGCCATACTGAAATCGGTATATGTTAAGAACCTGTTGTTTTTACTTTGGGTGCTATGATCTAATAAAATGATATATCAATGAGTTTCTAATAAACTTACTCTAGGCCCGTTGATCACCGTTTCACTTGTAATTTGTGAAACAAACTCTGCAACAGCTGCATCAGCACATTCTTCAGCTTTTTCACGAGTCATTCCATAATTAAGATTCTTCTTTGAAATTTGGAACGAATGATCCCCGTTTTCAATAACACGTAAAGCGTTTAAAGCTTTTAGTTTACTCATAACCACTTCTAACGTTTTCAGAGAACAGAAAGCATCATTACTACCCTACAGCAAACAAAAATGCAAGAAAAGAGCATGTTAATTTAAAACTATGGTAATGCATCAATAACTTTTTAAGTACAATAAACATAAGTGCAATAAGGTTCATTGTTTTACCTGTACAAACATAATAGGAATTGTAAGTTGCAAGAGTGGTTTATCTTGAATAACTCCCGTTTTGCCCTGCAATATTATTTAATGTGTCAAATACACCTGGAATCAAACAGAAGAAAAAAAAAAGAAAAATACATGATACCCAACCCCTTACACATCTATAGTCCAGAAAACGAATTATCACACCATTTGTTCCGGTCGATATTTAGAGTTTTGCCCTTTGTTTTAACCATTCAAAAGCTACGAGTTGAATGTCTTCTAATGACCTTTCAGGCTTGCACATTTTGGACTTGAAAACTTGATCGTTGCGCGGTTAACATCAGTTTTAAAGGTTCAAAACCAAATACCCATTACTTGTTATTGGATTGGGACATTGGGTTGAGCTATATAAGTTTAAGATAAAAATTGTATTTGAGGGCTAAATATCAAAACTTAAATAACCATTATTTGTTATTTAGTTTGAACCAAATTTGGATTTTTGGAACTGTAACCCAATTTGATTTCGGTTTAAAAGCGTCTCAGAAACCAAACATGTAATTAGGTTTAGTTTTAAATTAATTCAATTCGATTTGGTTTTTGTTTTAAACTAGAATTACCACCCGCTACATTGCAGCGGGGGATTTGTTAGTTATATATCATATTAGATGAAGGGAATAACTGAATTGATCTCTGACTTGAACATTGTGACAGACCTATCAAACGGGGAAGAATAGACGCGTTGCGACGGACCTGTCAAACAAGAAAAAAATAAATGAAAAAACGTTGAACCTCACACGCATGTTGCGGCGTGTTAATTCAGAAAATTTAGAACAAAACGTTAAACGGAAAAATTGCGAAAGATGAAAAGTACAAAGGACCATAGCTAAAAGTACGCAAAAGATGAAAACTTTTGAATCAGAAGTGAAAAATCAAATAAATCAAAGGGGTCAAATTACCAAAGATAAAACTTTAGACTTAAATTGCCAAAGATTGAAACTTTAGAGTTAGAAAGAAAAAATCCATTTATTTAAAAAAAAATCCAAAAGCCAAAGGTACAACAATCATAAACACAAATATGTTCCTTATTTATAGTAACTAGTATGGATGTTAACTTGAATACTTTAATCATGTATGAATGTTAACTTAACAAAGTTTTTGCAAGGTCGTAATTTTATATAAAATGCGCATTTAGTATTATAATCGTGTTAATTTGAGATGGGTCTTACACAATAGCGCCTATAATGTCGGCAAAGTCGGCCAGCTTTACGGACGGCATCTCTGATGATACCATCATCATCATCATCGACACCGTACAAACTTACCGCCATCCAATCGACGGCCAGAGCTTCCGAAAACAGAAACCCTCTATGCTTCTCTCTATGGAACCCCCTATCTGTTTCTCTCTTTACAAGAAGAGAGTTAGAGTAACTCCCAATCCTCAATGATGAAAGTATCAAACCCATCGCCATAGACGGTCGGAACCGCCGTCAACGAAGACGACGAAAACCCCAAAGGGAACCCATTGTCTGCCTCTCTTCTCGACAAATAACAAATGGTCGCCAACCGTCGACAACAAAACGACAAACTTTTAGTGCGAGAAGGAGGCAGCGGTTTTTAGAGGGAGAAAGTGACGGTCAGATAAAGGTAACAGGCAAACAAATAACCTATATAATAGCACAAAGTACAATTTGCATAAACAATTCAGAAACCAACCCACAACTTTTATAAACCTCTCAAAAACCAACGTACAACAATGATATGCAAAAGATACAACTACCATTGCAAAGAATGGTTGCTAATGATGTGCTAAACTTTAAGCAATGGGTACAACTACTAGTGCAACAATATGTTGCAAAACAAGAGTATATAAATTTAATTTAATTAATTCAATTTAATTTAATTTAATCGTATGAAAGCACATATTGAACACTCCTACCTTTAAACGAGTAAATTGAGTTGAAATAGTATAATCTGAGCGTTGCCTTATAATTAATTAAATGAATAGTGATTTCAACATATATTAATTAAAACAAATGAATAGTGATTTGAACCTATATTAATTAAAACAAACTAAATCAATAGTGATCTAGAAAATATAAGAATATGGGGTATGGGGCGGGAGTTGTGACGTGCGTTGGGTACAAACGCCCAAGTCACCACCCCGGGTGGGCTTGGGTTTCGGCGTGGCCCCTTGGGCGGGGGTTTCAGCCAGGGCGTTGGGCGGGGCTATCAAGATGACATGGCGGGATCTCATTGGCCAAGACAAGTAGCCGTTTGGGCTAGTCGTTGGCCAACGGCTATGTGTTAAAAAAAAAGATCTAGGAAATATTAGAATATGGGGTATGGGGCGGGGGTTGTGGCGTGGGTTGGGTACAAACGCCCAAGTCACCACCCCGGGTGGGCTTGGGTTTCAGCGTGGCCCCTTGGGCGGGGGTTTCAGCCCGGGCGTTGAGCGGGGCTATCAAGATGACATGGCGGGATCTCATTGGCCAAGACAAGTAGCCGTTTGGGCTAGCCGTTGGCCAACGGCTATGTGTTTAAAAAAAATTATCTATTTACTATAAATACTCACACTTCTATTCATTTTTTACCACAACTACTCCACCTCTTCTATAATGATCTCTATCTTATTTTTTTTTTTAAAAATCCTCATCCAACCACAATACGAAAAATGAATCCTCATAATCGTGGTTTTGACCCGAACAATCCGTGGGCATTCCAAGAAACACCTAGCCCAGCATCCAATCGTCCAATTGCTCCCTTTTTCATGCACTCCACGATGCCGGATATGACTGGTTACGCATCGTTTATCTCGAATCGTTTGAAGAATAATGTCGGTCAGTTTACTTACTGTGTGTATAAAAGGTAATCTAAACTGTGCAATTACTTGCATTGCTACGTTGCTACAGGATTTTATGAGCTCGGTACCAATCGGTACCGAAAATACCGTTACCGAAATCCCCAAAAGTATGTACCGGTACCGAATATACCTGGTACGGTACGGTTCGGTACCGTTTGGTAATGGTACAACACTGGTATTTGAGGGTAAAAATCGGTGAATACCGGTGCCGAACCGGTACCGAAAATACGTTACGTTTTAGTTCGAGCTACTTTTTGTTATTTGACATGTTTTGTCATTCTTATAGAACGATTTGGTTTAGCGCGCCGCAACGCGCGCGCATGGTAAACAACTAGTTAATTATATAAGTTGACTTAGCTAGACTAGGAATCTTCAGCCTGAGCCAAAAACGAAGTTCATATTCAACTCAAGTTAGATTGTCGCTTTACGAGTTAGCTCGTTTTTAATTTTAACTTTTAATGATTTTATATGCTTTCTGTATAAGGATCAAATATAACAAGTTAACAACATACTTAAAGATCAAATAAAACAAGTTAACAACATACTCAAATTACAGAAGTCTCAAACAACTCTAGACTATCAATATTGAAGGAAAATCAAGGATCAATTCTTATTCTAATGAGGTATCTTACTTTAATTGAAAGTTTATACGAAATAACTAACTCAACCCTGATTAGTTGGAGTTGAGATGCGAACGAGTTTGTAAGGAACTCATTACAAACATTATCTGCTTGTAATTTTAATTAACGAAACATATTTGATATACAATGAATAGAAGCGACTTTCACCTCAAATTCTTACTAGAAGTTTATACAAAATAACTAGCTTAACCTAAATAATTCATTTTAACTAATTCATTGCAAATGTTATTAGTCTAATTTTAATTCAGGAAGCTTATTTTTATTACATACAACTATTTATACATCTTTAGTTAGTGATTGTGATTCGTACTTTTTTATTACATGCTCTTAAATTAGTGCCAAAATTTCAGGGGCAAATTCCTGTATTTCCTTGGATTTGAGGACATGAGGCTGGAGGGTAAGTTCGTTCTTGTGTCAAATTAAAAATGGTGTGTAATTCTGTATTAATTTGCTATACATAATCTTATGAATTTGATTAACATGAACGTAGGGTTGTGGAGAGTGCTTGGGAAGGAGTGACAGATCTACATCCAGGGGAATGCAAGGAATGTTCTCACTATAAGTCTGCAGAGTGCAACACGAGCAACCTTCTCAGGATCAGCACCGACATGGGAGTCATGCTTCATGATTACAATTTTAATTCAACAACAAAACCATTTTCTATTTTCTTGGGACTTCTACTTTCAGCGAGTATACGGTTGTTCGTGTTGGATGTCTTGCAAATATCAACCCTCTCGCCCCTCTTGATAAAGGATGTGTCCTTAGCTGTACGTGGGATCTCCACAGGTATGTATTTCATCACAATCACCCTTCTTTTGTTGGATACTTATTACCTATTTGATTTCTATCTTGACATTACTGGAAGCCTGTGGTGCTTTTGGAAAAGGAAGACTTCCATTTACTTCTTCTACAATTGATTTGGCATATACAACTTTAGGGAACATCATTTTGTTAGTCATGGATGTGGTAAACAAGTCTGTATATTCAATGCAAATTGCATGTGTTGATCAACTTACTTTAAATTAAGTTAAGGAAATATGTTAATGCAGGCTCACAAATTGTTGATTTCAACCGTCAGTGTAAGAGGTAATTGGATTTTGACCCAAGCAGTGACAAATTATGTTGTTTTCAGCCACATTTCCAGTTACAATCAAAAGAGTTCAAATACATACGTGAAACAACCACCAATGGGGTGGTGGTCTATTGGCAAAGGCAAAGCCTTTAAAAAACACCTAGGTTGGGAAGGGAAAGGTCTTGGGTTCAAGTCCCATAGATGACAGGGGATTAAAGAAATTAGCCGTTCAAAAAAAACATACGTGAAACAACCTTTTGTTGAGCTCAAAGTAAGCGGGTCACGGCTACCGTTATATTAAACGGGTCAGTATAAAGTATTTTGATAAACGTGTCATCAAACTTATCATATTTAGAATGCAAATATCTTTTTTGTCATTATAGTATTAATATACCCTTCCATCGGACGGGTATAGAACTAATTATTTATATCCAGATAAATGTGATAAGTTAAATTTCAAAAGTTCAAACTATGTAGCAAATATTGACCCATCATATTTCATATCATTCTAAAAAAATGGAATATACCAAAAGTTCTAATTTATATATTACTATGTTAAAATATGTCTATTACACGAATTAATAAGGGTAATACAATATTTTATGATTCTTGGTTGATTTTTTGATTGTTGAGGAAAATAAGAAAACAATAATTTGATTGGGAGTTAATTATTGTTTACGTCCCTGTAGTTTGTCAAAAATCACTATTTCAGTCCATTAGTTTAAAAATTGCGATTTCAGTCCCCGTGGTTTCACTTTCGTAACCATTTCAGTCCACCTCTTAACCATTTCAGTCCCTGTACTTAACATAATAATGGATTGAAATGGTTACGAAAGTGAAACCACAGGGACTGAAATGGTTACGAAAGTGAAACCACAGGGACTCAAATCGCATTTTTTAAACTAATGGACTGAAATAGTAATTTTTGACAAACCATAAGGACGAAAATAGTAATTAACTCGATTGGAGATAAAAATATGGAAATGATTGGGCAACTTCAACAGAAGTGAGCCGTGGATCATGAAAGATTAATAAAAAAGTTAAATGTTATTTTAGTCCCTATAGTTTGGGTCATTTTGACAGTTTAGTCTAAAGGTTTCATATCTGTGGGTCTGAAAAGGTTTCACCGTTGCCATTTTAGTCCACTGGGTTAACTTCGTCCATTTTTTCTGTTAAGGAGAAGGGCAATTCGGTCATTTTATATGGCCGAATTGCCCTTCAAGTTAATAGAATTACATTTAAAATGACCGAATTGCCCTTCTCGTTAACAGAAAAAATGAATGAAGTTAACCCAATGGACTAAAATGGCAACGGTGAAACCTTTTTGGGCCCACAGGCAAAAAAATAACCCTTTAAACTAAACTGGTAAAATGACCCAAACCGCAGGAACTAAAATGACATTTAACTCTTAATAAAAAAATCAAGAAAAAATAATGTTGTGACTTGTGGTTATAGTATTGTGTCATGTGACACACATTTACTTATTTATTAAGTATAAAGGTTTATTTCAATATAAAAAAACTGAGAAAATGTATTTTTACTTGTACAAGTTTTACCTATTTTGTACTCGTATTGTATGGTAGTCGTGTCGATTTTACAAACTAGTACCTGTACGAGTGATAAAAAATAAAATAAAAACAAAATAGTACCAAAGCGGATATCGTGCCGAAATACTCTTACCAATACTCATACCAGTACTCGTACCAATATCTTCGGTACATTTGGTACCCAATTTTGTTCAAATTTGGTACTGGTATTTTCGATACCGGTATGAGTACGGGTACAACACCAATCCCATCCTTAGTACCAATACGATACAAGTATCAAATAGGTAAAATCGATATGAGTACAATAAATACAATAATACGAAAAAAAAACATAATCTAAAAAGAACTTTTAAAGTTCTATATAAAATTCGGTACCAATATCCATTTTTACCCGTACTCGTACCGATACCGAAAGTACCAAATCAATAAAACCGGGTACCGATACATGTACTGAATAACTAAAATCGATACGGGTACGTGTACGGTATGGTTACGGGTATTTGGGAAAAAAAAAAACTCATCCCTACTTTGGCACTATTTCGTTGGGCTTCACCCTTACTATTGTCGCCTACCTCATCGCTTATCATGCAAGTATGGTCTTCTTCATGTTTGTCGCTATAAAGATATATTTATTTGTAGAGGTATGGTATTGTACCCGACTCAAACGATCAGTCATTTCTGTTATCGCATTTTATTATGTTATTTATTATTGTGTATTATCCTGCGAAGCGCAGCACAGTGTAGTTTATACTACATTAGGATGTGGGCTTGTAGAGACAACCCCTAACTGGGCTTGGCCCATTGAGGTTAGGGTTGCACATGTCTCCTATATAAGGAGGTCTTCACCTCACTACTAGGGCAAGAGACATGGGGCAAACACACTTTTTGTAGTTGAAAAAAGGGAATTCTTTCCCTATCGACCATCTCTACATATCCACTTTTCTCTCTTCTCCATTGCAGATCTGGCTTCAAGAGGAAGAGCGGGGTATGATTCTCCTTCCTCTTAGAGAAAGCGGTTCCAATCACCCAAACGGTGATTCCATGTTTCTTCATTGGCTCCCATCATATCAAAATCTAGATCCAAGAATCACAACTGGTTTTCTCCATTCCATATTCCAGATTTGCCTTCTTCATTTTCTTTTGGGTTCAAACCTTCAAATTTGTTTTTTTAGAGCTCAAAAAGAAAATTATTGACGAACACTTTTTAGATCTGTTCTATCAAATTCAAAAAATCTGATCTACCGTTTTCTCTCATATTCAAAACATACGATCTATGTGTTCTATCAAATTCAAAAAATCTGATCTACCGTTTTCTCTTATATTTAAAACATATGATCAATGCAATTTAAGTTCCATATACAATTTCTGGATTTGAAACAATTAGATCTATACTCACTTAAAGATGGATACACGATTTTAGATGCTCTCGGATATGGTTTACTCAAGGTCCTCTAACCTTTTATCATAAATAGGAGATACCAAACCTTTGTCGTTTAAACTGAAAACCATTGTTAACACAGTACAGTGAAGGCCCACTTTTATTCGACATATGAAATAGGTTCTATAGCTCCTTTTTAATATTCGCCATAAACTTCATGCGCACATTTTCTGGTTTCATTTTCCATATGAATTCTTTGTACCAACATGGATGCAGTTCGCTCGCATATCAATGACATGCCCCCATTTGTCATGGGCCTCCGGTGGGATGCGTGACTGATAAGCCACTGTTGGCATGAGTATATAACCTTCAATAACACACTTGAGCATCTGCCTAAGCATCATAGACCTTTGTATGAAAATGGAAACAACATCAGATACGTCTTTTGGGATGAATCTTTTATTATACCAACAGAAGTACCTAGTTATTATATATTTTTAAATAGTAAGAATTGTGATTGGAGGATCTTTATTTTTCCGTTTAGTTTCTCTTCAAATATGTCTCTAACTCAACATTTCCAATTCTAAGGGATTTTTAGAGAGAAAAACGCCGGAATCCATGGCTTTTTTTCTCTTCCGCAAGAATGCAACAACAAAATGTAAGCTTTTAGCTGCCATTGAGCTCATTTTGTTTGCTATTATGTTTACGTAGGCTTGTAGCTGCGATTGAGCTCGTATTGTTTGCTATTACGTTTACGTAGGTATTATGTAGCTAGGTTTGTAGTTGCGATTCAGTTCGTATTGATCGTAAGTATTATGTATGATTTTGTGTGTGTATAATGTGATGTAGGCTTGTGTCTAGTCTGGTTGATATTAGCTAGGTTATAAGATTTTTTGATTACTTTTTTTTCATGGTATTCTAATATATAAGTTATAAGAGTTAAGAATGGAACATAGTTGTTAATGGCGATAAATAGCAATACACTACAATTTTTTTTATATGTATATTATATAAAAATCCTTGTTATAAGAGGTGTCGCTATTCTCGCTATCCAATCGCTACAACCCTAATAGCGACATTATACCTATACTTATACGCTACATAGCGCGCTACAGTGATCGCTATTGACAACTATGGAGTGGAAGTAAAAAAACGATGCATGATCAATGAGCGGATGGAAGCGACACTATACCTATAAGTTTGGCCCTTTTTTAATGAAACAGTGCTGTTGTTCTAAAAAAATCAATAGAAACTAATCTTGTTATTCTCCATGTGTACAGTAAGGGAAGCATATGCAAAAGCATACTCGACTGCCTCCTCCAGCATACCCGAAACTTTTAGCTGGATGTCTCAAGGAGTAATCACCCCCATTAGGAACCAGATGAACACGAGTACGTCGTACCAAACTTTTGTACAGTAAGGGAAGCATATGCAAAAGCATACTCGACTGCCTCCTCCCGCATACCCGAAACTTTTAGCTGGATGTCTCAAGGAGTAATCACCCCCATTAGGAACCAGATGAACACGAGTACGTCGTACCAAACTTTTGTACAGTAAGGGAAGCATATGCAAAAGCATACTCGACTGCCTCCTCCCGCATACCCGAAACTTTTAGCTGGATGTCTCAAGGAGTAATCACAACCATTAGGAACCAGATGAACACGAGTACGTCGTACCAAACTTTTGTACAGTAAAGGAAGCATATGCAAAAGCATACTCGACTGCCTCCTCCCGCATACCCGAAACTTTTAGATGGATGTCTCAAGGAGTAATCACCCCCATTAGGAACCAGATGAACACGAGTACGTCGTACCAAACTTTTGTACAGTAAGGGAAGCATATGCAAAAGCATACTCGACTGCCTCCTCCCGCATACCCGAAACTTTTAGCTGGATGTCTCAAGGAGTAATCACCCCCATTAGGAACCAGATGAACACGAGTACGTCGTACCAAAAGCTTTGTAACTCTTGGGTTTGCAGTGGTGTTGTAATTTGTTTCGTTTTGGGGGTGTTGAGTGTTTGTTGGTAAATTAGTTTATAATATTACGGTAGATGAACTTCAAGCGAGAAACCAATTTTTAACATATTTTGGCAATATTAGTGAGATCTTTCATTAGTAATGTTTTTACAAGTTTTAGTGGTGGTGAAGAAACAAGTTTTTGATGGTTTAGAAAGAAAAATCCAAATTTTTTTCAAAGTGGACAGTTTGAATTCTCTTAGACCCACCATCTACATATTATAAACTGTGTACTTTAAATTCGTTTATATATATGGTAACTAAACGTTGAACCATAATCAGATACATTAACACTTAATATATTCAGTTAATTTATTAACAAATCAAATCACACGTTAACCAAGATTGCAGGTATACGATCCACTTAAACCCAACCACCAGTTTCTGAGCCCTTATTCACGATTCATTAAGTTCAAGTAATTATAGTTATTTGGATCTCACACTCAAAAGACTACAACGCCACCTAATCCCACTTCAAGCTTATGAGATTGCCGCCTTATATATATAAAAAAAACTCTTATATATTTCCGATTAAACTTATGATGGATAATGGATGATGTTGCGAGCTTTACATGTTTTGTTTATGATCAGTTTAGCGGACATACCCCACCCGAGTCACCATCCTAGTGGTTAATGCCATAAACTTCACATATTTTTCTAACTCCACCTAGCGGGTATACCCCACCCGAATCACCATCCCAGTGGTTAATACCATAGGATTCGTTTTTTTTTCTTTTTTATTTACATGTAGCTTAAATGAATGGATGGAATGTTTTTTTACGGCGCCACACTGTTTCGGATTTATTTTCTTAAAAAGAAACAGGTGTGTCAATTTAATCAGAAAAACTTATAATCTTTTTACTTATGGCGTACCTCTTATACTTTCCACAGTTTCGGTTTTGCTATAGCTCCTAAGGTGAGAACCCACAAGACTCCTAATTTTTAAGGTATATTATATCAATCCTAAGGAACTCATCAACCGGCTAGGTCTACCCACATATCCCAGTGGTTAATACCATAGGATTCGTTTTTTTCTTTTTTATTTACATGTAGCTTAAATGAATGGATGGAATGTTTTTTTACGGCACCACACTGTTTCGGATTTATTTTCTTAAAAAGAAACAGGTGTGCCAATTTAATCAGAAAAACTTATAATCTTTTTACTTATGGCGTACCTCTTATACTTTCCACAGTTTCGGTTTTGCTATAGCTCCTAAGGTGAGAACCCACAAGACTCCTAATTTTTAAGGTATATTATATCAATCCTAAGAAACTCATCAACCGGCTAGGTCTACCCACATATCCTAAATTAGACGTATGACCGACCATTTATTATCTCATATACATAGTAATCAAAAGTCAACGATCCGATTATACCTATCATTTTCCATTTATTGCAAAAACTTTCTCGAAACATTTTCTATTTTTTCAATTATTTTTTATTTTTTAGAATTTTTTTTTTTCAAAAACGACACGACACACGACTAATACAGTAATACTAATACTAAGACACAACTAAATAGACGCTAGTCTCCCCTCCCCACACCTATTTCCTTCGTTGTCCTCAATGGAGCGAGAAACTATTTAAGACACAACTACTAACTCAAACCGAAACAAAAATACAAACAAAAGAAATAAAAGAGAAGGAAAATGGAATAGACTCCCTTGATTTTACTTTTGATTTGCATCTGTCTAGTTCCAAGCCTTTCAAAACGTCACAGGTCCCTCAATCGCAACTCCAAGCCAATAACCCGAACTGACCGAATCCCGTATCCGCTTTCTTTTCTTCCCTGCAGCTTGACTTGAACTCTCGCCAGACATCCTATCAAAACAAATTACACAAATTAGTAACATAGCACCAAACTTGTAACCGTATAGCATTTCATTCGCGGTTACAAGTTTTAAATAAATGTCGTCTTAAGAAAAATCGAGCTTTTTGTTAAAAATCATTTAATTCGGTCATTCCGTTTGAATGCAACTTATTATGTGTTTGAGTCGTTTGACTTCTTGGCTCATATTAAGTTGCGTATACCCTTATCCTTGGTTTTTTTTACTAAGCTAGTAAGAAAAGACATCAAACAGAAGGTTTTATTTATATTTTTTTGGTTTTATATGTTTTATTTTTTTATTATATTTTTTTTTTTTTTTTTTAAGTTTTAAAGTTTTTTTTTGTTTTTTCTAATTTTTTCTATTTAAATTTAATTTTTTTATTTTTTTATTATTAATTAACTAATTTTTTTAATCCCATTCTAAATCCAAATCCTGGCCCTTTTTTAACATACTTATTCTGACCCAAACTCATGTTGATCCTTTATCCAAACCCACCCAATCTGCTCACTTTGCCGGGCCTAGTTTATGTATATGCTAAGAAGAAGAAATAGAAATAGAAATAATGCTTGGATCATAATCCATTATATATTTGATTATTTTCCATGAGGGATTTTGAGGTGTAATCTACTTTTCTCATGTGTCTATTATTCATATTCTTTCTTTATGTGGCTAGTGATTTTGTATCATTTACTGATCTCATGCAACTGTTACACGACACATAAGAATCGTGTCAATATGCTGATTTTGTGACTAAAGGATATAAGTTTGCTTTATGTTGCAACCTCTGTGAATGTTATACAAGTTGTTGACCCTGCTACTGCAGCCACTGGAACTTATTTATGCTTGTATTTCTGTTGATGCACTTGTGTCTGTACTTTGTTTGTATACGAGACGATGTCTTTATTAGTCATGTAAGTTTGACCAAGTCAACCATCCTCCTGGTTTGACTTGGCCAAACAGTCAACATTGTGTTTGTAAGGTGTTGGGTCGAAGGATGAGCCATCGAAGGATTGCCTATATCCTTCGATGATGAGCTCGAAAGATGGACCTTCGATGGATGGACCACGAAAGATCACATCTTTCGTGGTACATGTTGGTCGTTCGAGCTGTTTCTGGTTGACAGATGATCGTTCGACCAGTCTGCATGATCCTTCGACCAGACCTGCTGTGTTTGGGTATAAATACCCGTGTGTTGTGTTCATTTCGTGAGTCAGACAAGTGAGACACCCAGACAGTTAGCAGAGAACACACACACACTTAGAGAGTTTACAGGACTGATTTGTAAACATTGAGCTGTAACTGGACCTTTCATACGTTTAATACAAGTGGTGTTAATCGTTGAGTCTTGTGTGTTGATTATTTGCATGTTCTATCTCGGTTTGCTATCTCGGTTGGATTCCGCACAACCGGGTTGGTTTGTACACAAGGATTAGGCGACTAGATCCTCCCCTAGCCGGACCTACAAGTGGTATCAGAGCCTTGGCTCTTCTCCTTGTTAAAACCGAGAGTTTTCGGACTGTTTTTCGGGTTTAAAAAGTTCTCTATTTTCTGGAAAATCTTGTTGTTTTTGCTTGGTGTTTTGTTAAAAACCTTATTATTCTTCATGTTTACATGTTAGTTGTTGGTTTTTGTTAAACATTTTGGCAAAATTGTGTGTTTGGGAGAGTTTCGGTTCACCGAAATTCTTGTTTTTCTGGGTAGTGTTCTTGGTCTATTCATAGTGTTCTTGATAAACTACACTTTTGATCTTAATAATTTTAAATTACAAAGTGTTTGTTTGTGTTGGAAGTTGTTTACTGATTAAAATATTGATCATTACCCGGTTGGTGAAAAACCTGCATGTTCAGACCTGAAAGATATGGTCTGAACATACTTTCTGCCGAAAGTTCTCACCAACCCGTCAACTTTTTCACCAACTTGTCATCGTTTGTCAACTGTGTCAGAACCGTTCGAAAGATATCCTTCGAACTCGAAAGACCATCTTTCGATCAGTGGAGGTTCGATAGATCATCATCCTTCGAACCAAGGAATCATTTCGAAACATTCATCTTTCGGTCTACTGTTCATTTTCGAAAGACAAGGATCCTTCGATTGGGGAGTCTTTCGAAGTCATCTTTCGAAATCATCTTTTGGTGTACAGTACTTTTTCGAAAGATAAGGATCCTTCGGTTGGAGAATCTTTCGAAAAACATTGTTCGAAATTCAACAGAGATCCTTCGAACCCTGTGATCCTTCGAACAGGTGTTGATCTTTCGATCATTAGTCTGTTTGTGTTTAACAGTTTGTGTTTTTCAAGTCTTTCTAACAGGTGTCCTTCGGCTGATCAAAAATGAATTCGGCCTGGGGTGTTCCCTTACCTGCATCTCCTGCATGGGCCGAATCTCCCGTACCTGTATCTGCGCAAGCTAAGGCTATATCTACCGGTCAATGGGCATTCGTATCAAATCAAACTCCAAGTGTTCAAAGCATTTTGTTAAGCGAAAGTGAAACGGGAAGTTTAAATAGGCCTCCAAAGTTGATGCACTTAAGTGAATATCCGGGATGGTTTGATAGATTTCATACATACGTCCTTGGTCAAAATACAGAATTGTGGTTACGTTTCGTCACAGATTTTGATCAAACAATAGAGCTTGCCGCTTCATCTGCTGCTACATTTGCTGATCTTACGGAAGATCAGAAGAAGGTCTATGACTTAGAGAAGAAAGCGTATGCCATTCTTACTCAGGCATTAAGTAAAGATATTTATCATCAATTTGTCAGTCACAAGACAACGAAGAAGTTGTGGGACGCATTGAGGATAAGGGGCATAGGAAATGAAGCGACACGTCAATTGAGAAAAGACCTGCTAAAGAAAGAGTTTGATGGTTTTACTTGTATGGAGAATGAATCTTTAGGAGATTTGACAAGTAGATTCAATCATTTGCTGACTGAATTGGGAAATATTGGGGTTGTAACAACTTCAGCAGAGATAGTGAAGAAGTTTGCAGATGCACTGCCACCTCAATGGAATAATTTCTTAGAAATCATGAAGTACAATGGCACTTTGGATACAACAAACTTCAATGATTTTGCTCAACTCCTGGAAAACAAGAATCAGGAAGAAACTCTCAAGGCAAAAAGAGTTCCAGTGCCACAAAATCCTGAAATGTATTTTGGAGCTTCTAGCACTTCTACAAAACCTTCTTCACACGCTCCAATTCAGACAGCATTTGTGTCTAGCACTAGCTTGTATGGCCTTCCTCCTCCAACAACAGACATATATGGAGTTCCGCTTGAACCAGTCCCTAAATCAGTACCACAACAGCAAGGCCAACAACCTATCAGAGCAACAGACATGTATGGGAATCCTCTTCCTCCTCAACAGCAAGCGTGTTATGGAAGTACATCATCTGCTGGTCAACAATCAAAGCCAAATACAGTACGGCTCGACACCTCAAGTTTTTCTAAAGTCAGTGTGGAAGTAGCAAAGGAACACATGGAGCTGCTAAACACTTTGGTGAGCGCATACTGTGGATTAGTAGAAGGTCAGATTGGGAACATTAATCTGACACAAGAAGACTATAAGCAGATCGATAAAGAGGAGATGGAGATGATGGATATTAAATGGGCCTTTGCCAGTGCTGTTAGGCGAGCAAAGGATTTCATGGAAAGAACAGGCCGAACCAGCTTGGAAAGCAAGAAAGACACCAAGTATGGGTTTGATAAACAGGCTGTTAAATGCTTCAACTGTGGTGAACGTGGTCATTTCAAGCGTGAATGTACAAGGCCATCTCAGCATGGGAACCAGAATCCTTTCCGAGGTCAAGGCAACAGGGCAAATCAGAACCAAGGAAGGAACAACGAACGAACACTGGTGCCTGTCAATAACCAGAGTCAAGCAGGACCATCTAATGCCAACCAGGCACTTGTGGTTCAGGTAGATGAAGGTTGTGATTGGTCAATCCAGTTGGGAAATGATGCACCTGATGGAACAGCTTGTTTTGCTGAAGTGGTTGATGATCTTAAACACGCCAGTGGTGGAGAATCTTCCACCAATGGTGTTGAATCTTCTGAAGATGAAGACAGCTCCGGGTACAGTGGAAGTTCAGATGAAGAGTCCTCTGCTTCAGGCAATGATCAGGAAGATGACACATCAACTGCATCAGTTAATGCAGACATTGATGAACTTTTGGAGGAAGCTGCAGCAGGAATTCAAAGAAGATCTATTTTGGTGGATCAAGCTGCTTATTCTTCGTCTTCTCTCCATTCAGCCTTTATGGCGAATGTCGACAGTTCATCAAGTCAGGTATGTGTCGACGAACCCACTTCTGTTAGCTGTAATAACTGTGATAGTTTGCATGTTAGATGTGCTGAGATGGAAGCAAACATGTCTGAGTTGCAAGGCAAACACGATGCTTTACAAGCTAGTTTGTTTGAATTGCAAGACAAACATGTTTCTGTGAATGATAAGTGGTGTGAATTGCAAAGCAAACACGAGGCTTTGCAGGAGAAATATGATGTGACATTCATTCACAATCAGAAATTAACAGTGGATCTTTCAAAGTGCACTGAAGCCAACATGTTTTATGAAAACCATGAAAAGGAATTTAAAAGGATGATTGAAACATTAAAGAAAGATAAAACAGAACTGACAAAAATGGTTTCCAGAAAACAAACTGACATTAATTTGTACATCACTCGTCTTGAGGTGATGCAAAAAGAAATGGCTTGTGTTAAAACAGAAAGTGAGGCGATCCGACTCAAGTTAGACAGTTATTTGAGTTCTAGCTATGTGTTGGATCACATCATTGATGTTCAGAAAGAGAAAAAGGATGTCACATGCATAGGTTACAAGAAATGTCCACCACCCGTGAGAAACAATTTTGATGCTCTGCCTGATGAGGAATATAGAACTCACTTTGAGCCATCTGTTCCTCTAGATATTAAGGAATTTGCAGCAGAATGTGCAACAGGACTCGGATACAAGAAAGAGGAATCATCAGATTCAGATGTGTCAGCAGATACATGTGTGTCTTCTGCTGAACCGAATCAGGATCCTCCAGTTGTTGTTGAGGATACTGATTCTTCTGATGATGAATCTGATGATACTGATTCAGCAAAGTCTGATGCGGTGATCAAAGAAGAGGACATACCTCTTGAGAATCATATTCTCTGTGATCCTCCCGCTAAGACTGTTGCAACTGAGTCCTCGTCTGAGAAAGAGTCGGAGAGTGTGGATTTGCTGTACACTCTTGTTGGAGATGATAAAATTTACTCAGACAAAGATTTTCCGATTAAGAATGTTAATCAATCTTTAATCAGTAAAGTCTTTGAAAATTCGACAAGTAAGTTTTTTGGAAAGACAGGACCACATGTTACAGTCACACAGTGTCCTTCTATCCCAAAGGCTGAAGTTAGAAAACAATTTGGGAACAAGAAATTACCAACAGTGGAAAAACAGCAAAATCATACCAAATTCAAAGGTAAGACACCGACTCAAAGTCAAAAGAAGCCAAATCAGAAGAAGAAGAAGAATGTGAACTTTGTGAAATCGAAGGGAACGGACAAAATTGAAAAGTTTGCAAATCAATCTAACTTAGATTTTGTCCAGAAAGTAACAGTGATGAAAAGGAATGAACCAAATAGTTCAAAACCTAGTACCTCGAAATCACAAAGTTCATCATCGGCAAGACGACCACATGATACTTCGGGGTTTGTTGAACGAAGATCATGTTTTGAATGTGGAACAATCGGGCATATTGTTCGAAATTGCCCGTATCTTCATAAACAAAAAGGCATAGTTGATGATCCCCGTGGCCCAACTGACCGCAAGCGATCTGTTTCTGTAAAACAAGATCCTCGACTCATAAGAGAAAGGGAAAAGAAACAGAAACGTCAACAGGTCAAGAAAATTGAAAAAGCAATTAAAACAGATGTGGCTCAAAAACAATCTGTTTCTGTCAAACCAAACAATTTAAAAACTTCAGACAATCATGAAGTTAAGTTTTTAAAGAATAACACTGGTATAACAAAACAGACTTGGAAACCAAAAACGGTTACTGAATCAGGGGGACCATCACAATTTTCAAATCATCAAAGAATAGAGGTTATTGTGATTGATGAAAATGGAAGACCCAAGACCACAATGGCTTGGGTCCCCATCTCCAACTAATTGTGTGAGTTCATGTGCAAGGTGTTCCAGGAGGAACTATCAGTAGTCACTGGATTGTTGATAGTGGGGCATCCAGGCACATGACAGGCGACATGAAGCTTCTCTACGACGTCAAATCTATTAGAGGAGGTTATGTTGCTTTTGCTGGAGATAAGGGCGGATATATTTCGGGTGAAGGAATGATTACCAACGGGGTTGTTAGTTTTGACAAGATCAACTTCGTACAACAACTTGATCACAATCTTCTTAGTGTTTCTCAAATTTGTGATAAGCAGTTCTCAGTACACTTTGATGCAAATGGATGTTACGTGCTGAAACCCGGCTTCAAGATTCCGAAAGAATGGATTCTTTTGTCGGCTCCAAGGATAAATGATCTGTATGTCCTTGATATGAGCCAAGCTATCACAACGTCTGCACAAGCAACTTGTTTCGTTTCTAAAGCCACAGAAAAAGACACAATCTCTTGGCACAGACGAATGGGTCACATTCACTTGCGCAAAATGAATCATTTGGTATCAAATGAATTGGTGAATGGTGTTCCTCTTAAAAATTTCCATCTTCAAGACGTCTGTGTTTCGTGCCAGAAAGGAAAACAAACGAAGAAGCGACACCCTACAAAGAAAGTCAACACGGTGGCTGTTCCTCTTGAACGTTTGCACATGGATTTGTTCGGTCCTGTCAAGCACAAAAGCATTAGGAATGATCAATATTGCCTCGTGTTTACTGATGATTATTCAAGATTTTCTTGGGTGGCGTTCATGGCACACAAGAGTGAAACCTTCGGTATTATCAAAAACTTGATCATTCAGATTGAGAATCTTTACAACTTGAAGGTTAGGCGGATACGTAGCGACAATGGTACTGAATTCAAAAATCATGCCATGGCGGAGTTTTGCACTTCAAAAGGTATTCTTCACGAATTTAGTGCAGCTTATACTCCTCAACAGAATGGCGTCGCTGAACGTAAGAACCGCACATTGATCGAGACTGCTAGGACTATGTTGGTAGAGTCGCAGCTGCCCATTCCATTCTGGACTGAAGCTGTTTCCTCTGCATGTTACACGTTGAATCGAGTCCTTACAGTCAAAAGGCACAACAAGACCTGCTTTGAGCTTATTAACAAACGGAAACCAGACTTGTCATATCTTGAACCGTTTGGAGCTCCTTGCACAATTATCGATCCTAATGGAAAGTTTGGGGCAAGAGCAATTGAGGGATACTTTCTTGGGTATTCCACCCCGAACTTAAGAGTCTGGAATCTAGAGACTAAAAGGGTCGAGGAATGGTCTGAAGTCAGAGTACAAAGGCACACTTTACCGGTTAGAAATCCTGGTCAGCCTTGGATGTTTGAGTACGATGACTTTTTCAATTCGATCAATGTCGAAGCCGTTGAAGAAAGTGCTGCGGCAAGGATGTTTTTCGAGAGTGACAATGCAACAGATTCACCGTTGGTTCGTCCCATTATTGTCAATCAAGAACCATCTTCAGTGAACAACAATGCTCTCGACAATGAGGATTTTCACGATGCTACCGACTTGAACGAATCTTCAGAGGATGATGAATTTCTCGATGCAGATCAAGAAGCTCCAACAGCAGTTCATGGTATTTCAGAGGGTACACCTCCAGTGGATGTCCCTAGAACAGCTGAAACTTCTGCATCATCCTCTTCGTCAATTCCGGGCCTTGAATTGATTGTTGATCTGAATCTCAACAATCTGGGTACAAATATTCCAGTTCAAGATAATCCAGAAACAAGGATTCACAATACCCATCCTCAACAAAACATCATAGGAAATGTACAAAGTGGCGTTCAAACAAGAAACATGTTGCGGAACAACAACAATGCAGGCTTGTATGCGGCGATTAGAGAATCTGGTCAACAAAATGATTGGTCTTTCGCGTGTTATGTCTCACAGGAAGAGCCAAGAACTTGGAGAGAAGCTTTGAAAGATAACTCTTGGGTTGAAGCAATGCAGGAAGAACTGCAACAATTCCAGAAGCTTGGTGTCTGGAAACTCGTAGAGAAACCTGCTGGATACAAGAAGATTGGTACCCGTTGGGTGTTTAAATGCAAAAAGGATGACCGTGGGATCGTTATCCGGAACAAAGCAAGGCTAGTCGTTCAAGGTTTTCGTCAGATAGAAGGGATCGACTACAACGAAGTGTATGCACCTGTTGCACGTCTAGAAGCAATTCGGATTTTTCTGGCTTATGCCTCATTCAAAGGTTTCAAGGTATACCAGATGGACGTGAAGAGTGCATTCTTACATGGTGTGGTGGAAGAAGAGGTGTACGTCGAACAGCCTCCAGGTTTTGAAGATCCTATCCATCCCGATCGGGTTTGGTTGCTCAACAAAGCTCTCTATGGTCTACATCAAGCACCGCGAGCTTGGTACGCAACCTTATCTAATTATCTGCTGGAGAACGGTTTTCGCAGAGGTCTTATCGACTGCACTCTTTTCATCAAAGAACAAGATGGAGATCTTCTACTGGTACAGGTATACGTTGATGATATTATTTTTGGTTCTACTAATGATGTTTTGTGTAGGGATTTCGAGCGTGTTATGCAGGATAAATTCGAGATGAGTGCTATGGGGGAAATGACTTTCTTTTTGGGCCTACAAGTACAACAAACAGAGTCTGGGATATTCATCCATCAGACTAAATATGTTGGTGACATCTTGAGCCGGTTCCAGATGTCTGATGCAACGCCCATTGGTACCCCATTGCCGCAAAATCACGGAATTACTCCAGACTTGAAGGGTCAAGATGTTAGCCCCTCATACTACCGCGCAATGATCGGATCTCTTATGTACCTCACAGCATCAAGACCAGATATAATGTACCCAACGTGCCTGCTTGCCAGATATCAAGTCAACCCGAAGGCCTCACATCTTGCAGCTGTAAAAAGGATTTTTCGTTATTTGAAGGGTTTCCCTGACACCGGTCTATGGTACCCTAGGGATAATAACTTTGACTTGATCGCATTCAGTGATTCTGATTTTGGCGGATGCAAAATCGACGGCAAATCCACAACAGCTGGATGTCAGTTTTTGGGAAATCGCCTAGTCACATGGCAGTGCAAGAAGCAGACGTGCGTCGCTACATCAACATGCGAAGCTGAATACATTGCTGCCTCAAGTTGTTGCTCCCAAGTCCTGTGGATACAACAGCAAATGCGTGACTACGGTTTTGAATTCCTAACTACTCCTATTTACGTTGATAATTCTGCTGCATTACAGATCACTAAAAATCCTGTGCAGCATTCAAAGACTAAGCACATCGATATTAAGTATCACTTCATACGTGATTGCTTTGAGAAAAGGCTAATCGATGTTGCTTACGTCCACACCGATGACCAACGTGCCGACCTTTTTACCAAAGCTTTTGACAAATCAAGATTTGACTATCTATTATTGGTAAACGGCATTAAGGTCAAGCAAGAGTAAAACCAACATCGGAAAATCATTTTTGTAAATACCTGTGTGTTTTAAATTTGTCTTAGTTTATTGATTTTAGGGGGAGTAAATCCAAAATTTGAAAATCCAAAAACATCGAAAAATTTCAAAAACACAAAAACAATAGAAAAGCAAAAATGAGTTTCCTGGCGAGCAAAAGAGAAAATGATAGTACTTCAGTGGTCTGTCTAAGCCTCTTTAAACCCAAAATGAAAAACGATAAGCAGCTCTATATAAGATGTATCGGTAGGCTCACAATCATTTTAAAGTGTGCAGGGTGATATAAACTTAAATCGACTGAAGACCAGGTGGGAACCACTCATTGGCATATGGTCTTGGTACCGAAATTTCGTTTGAGAGATTGCCGAGGTTCTGAGATATTCGGTCTTTATGCTGCTTATCATCTGGGTATCATGGTTGTATCTTTTACCGGAAAAATAACGGGGACGCAAGTCTAGATCTTCCATGATACCATACATACGTGTACATATTGCATTCGACCTCAATAAGTGATAAACAATCACATGTCCAAACAAATAAGTGATAAAATATCACAAATTCTTTGCGGGAGTCAAGTTCGTCTCTCTGCTGTACGAAAGTACTGACCTGTTCACGGACTTGCTCCTGTGCCCTCATGCATATGAAAATCAAGTTCCTCATCAATAAGTGATTCTATCACATAGGGCTTGTTTTCAATCAAAATAAGTGAGTTTCTCACATCATATACGGTCAAACAGATGATAATTGGTATACTCACCGGTAAGATGAACTCTCGTGCATACCTTGATACGGGAATGTGTCGTGATGTGGATGAACACCGGTCGGTAAGTATAAATCATACCTTAACGTATCCCCTCGCCATGATTACAAATGATAAGTTGAGCTTATGTGGACAACAATACCGATAATTGTTATAGGATGCTTATCTTAAATGTTAACTAAAAGAACAACAAGAGCGTTTTGGCATGACCGTACACTGATATGATTCTCTTACCCTCGAAACTCGCAAAAAGAATGTCTGTAAATATTTATTTAATGCTTTCAGTTTCCGTTTGTCTGTATATATTTATTTACTGCTTTCAGTCTTTACATTTCATATATTAAAACACACCTAAAATCTGTTTTAATATAAAATTTCGAAAAGCCAAAAAGATTTTATTTCTGTTTTATTTTCGATCGTACGATGTTGGAACTCGAGTCTTCGTTACCTGAAACCTGAACGAAAACCGAAAATGACTAAATCTTCATAAACGGTCGAAATTTGCAAAGTTTTGAAAGTTAAAATTGAAATTGATAAAATATTTTAAACTTTCAAACTGTCGGACGGTGTTTGATTGAACAATGGTCACATGTGTGTCGTTTGCTTATGATATTCCAAGCAGTTGTTCTCATTACGCGTTTAGATTTCTTGCATGTGCAGATTCTAAAGGCTAGGAGAACACGGTCGATGACAAGCTTCGGAATGAAGACACGACGTGAAGGCACTCAAAAGACAAAGATGATGGAGTTGCCGCTGACCTTCAACACCACAAGGATCTCACTTCATAAAGATAAAGACTTTCACGAGCATAACTCAAGGGGGAGCTTATGTTAAGGGGGAGTTTGTCAACATACTTCCTACATAAAACAGGGAGTTTGTTGGTACACTTTCTGCTTTCAAGACGTGAAGACTTTGAAGATCCTCCGACATTGAAGACTTGAAAAGAAGTCAAAGACTTGAAGACACGAGAGACTTACAAGAATGAAGATAGAGACAAAGATACAGCCAAGGGGGAGTTTGTTGATGCACTTGTGTCTGTACTTTGTCTGTATACGAGACGATGTCTTTATTAGTCATGTAAGTTTGACCAAGTCAACCATCCTCCTGGTTTGACTTGGCCAAACAGTCAACATTGTGTTTGTAAGGTGTTGGGTCGAAGGATGAGCCATCGAAGGATTGCCTATATCCTTCGATGATGAGCTCGAAAGATGGACCTTCGATGGATGGACCACGAAAGATCACATCTTTCGTGGTACATGTTGGTCGTTCGAGCTGTTTCTGGTTGACAGATGATCGTTCGACCAGTCTGCATGATCCTTCGACCAGACCTGCTGTGTTTGGGTATAAATACCCGTGTGTTGTGTTCATTTCGTGAGTCAGACAAGTGAGACACCCAGACAGTTAGAAGAGAACACACACACACTTAGAGAGTTTACAGGACTGATTTGTAAACATTGAGCTGTAACCGGACCTTTCATACGTTTAATACAAGTGGTGTTAATCGTTGAGTCTTGTGTGTTGATTATTTGCATGTTCTATCTCGGTTTGCTATCTCGGTTGGATTCCGCACAACCGGGTTGGTTTGTACACAATGATTAGGCGACTAGATCCTCCCCTAGCCGGACCTACAATTTCTATTCGGTTGGACTTGGTTTGTTTATGTAATCCGTTACCTTATTTCGTATGTTATTTAAGATTGGTGTGGTAATTTTATTTATGTATTGTACTTTCTTATTGTTTGTATCTTGGTGTTTTATGCAATGTGCTCTCATTGAGGCTGGCTAGCTTGATAGCGAAGACCATAGATTGTGTAGTTGTGAAGTATATAATACAGCTTTGATTATTTTTTCTTTTTGAGAACAAGTAACTGGACTGACGACTGTAACTCTTAACCCTAAACTTACACTACATGTGTTTTATATTGTATATGTGCCAAAATAATAAAAGATGCATCATAATGTTGGACCTTTTGGCTAATAGATTCAACACTAAAGGTGTGTCCATGTTAGATGGTTGTGTGATTTGACTGAGGTCCTGATCATAGCCTTGTTCATGCCTATGCGGAAATGACAAATGGAATGAAATGGACCATTGTGAGGGAATGGAAAAATGGGGGGTTTGGCCGCCACCGCCACCACTGGTATTCCATTCCTTCTTCCTTTATGTCTATCAAATGACACAAAATAATGATTCATTTCATTCAGACCTTTGAATGCCGTTCATTTCATTCTCTCATCCATTTCACTAAATATCCCGTATCAAACTTAATGAGAATTTGATGATCATTTCTAGTCAGACCGTTGAGATAGATGTTTCCTAGTCTGATTTTTATAGATGTTTCCTAGTCTGATTTTTGTGTTTTCACTTGATTTTGTAGTGTATTATAAAGAATATAGAGATAGGTACGGTGGATGGGATGTAGGAAGTTGTTTTAAATGAGAAACAAATTTTAAAAAGTGTGATTTTAGTTAAATTACAAAGTAAAAAGTAGTGGAGGGATATGAATGCTCTAACATTTGTTCACATTTTATAAATCATCGCATCGGATTCATCATATCTATCTCTATTCAATTGAATAATACTTATTTATTCTTTTTTTACTGTTTCTTACTCTTCCTTTCACTTGTTTTTTAGAGAATAAATTGAGGAAGTGATTCCATACGATTCACTCTCTATAATGGTTGCAAAAGTCGTTAGGCGTTCTCTAGTCGGTCGAGCGGGGAGTTTAGAATACTCGGCCTAGGCGGAGGATACTCGAGGAGTACTTGGACATGCTAAATTAGAAAGAAATTAGTTTTCGAAAATTAATATATGTCAAATAACATAAATTTACTAGTGATCATAACAAAATACTTGAAAAATATATTCATTCTTTAATATTCTTTAATATGATAGGCATAGAAATTATGTTTATTTTTTTTAAAGTCAAACTCAGCCTCAGTTGACCTACTCGATCCGATTCTGGCCGAGGTTGACCGCGTTTGATCGGTTCCGAGTAATTAGGCGCAGTTGAAGAAAGTCGACTCAGTAGCCTACCTTGTAGCGATTACTCGGATAGTACTCGAACTTGAAAACCTTGTTTTACAACCATGCTCTCTATATCTCTAGTTTTCTAAAGAATCGGATAAAGTACAGATTATAATAAAATCTTACAACTTTTCTTTACATTTCAGGGATAAAGATTATAGAAGGATTCCAATGTGAAATATTTAAAAAAAAGTTAAATACATGCGTGTAAAAGTCGAGTCAAATTTGCTATCAGTAATTAACTTTCAATAAATTATATTAGCATTTTGAATAAAAATGATTATCTTTAAATGCGGTCTAATGATTGCTTAAAGTCTTAAACCATTTCCAACTCAAAATCTTACAAACACTCGTAAACGTGTTTGGTCTGCTATCACATCATATTTTCATTCATCTTTACCGATATGATAGATGATTAAAAGCGTTTGTGGTAGTCTAGGTTTATAAAATGTGAACAAATTCTAGAGAGATAAGCGTTTTTAGCTAAATTACAGGGATGAAGATGAGGATTCTAATGTAAATGCTCATTAGCCGGGTCTAGTTAACACCACAACTAATCAAGTTTGTGGTAGCCTAGGTTAAAAAAATACAATCAGAATAGCTAGCTACCAAGTTTCATTGCAGATAAAGACTTCATAAATCATACTTACAACAATACTAATATGTGAACATAAAGCTACCGCGCGGATTCAAATGTTTAATCATACCTAATCTAAGTTCAACGGGTTGTCAACGGTTGATCCTCTTCCATCTTTGACATAAACACATTTTTTGAGCTTGTTTTTTAATATCCTTTCAGATTTCCTCTTCCTTGCATTCTGGGTCGGTTTTTGTTTCGCACTACTGATTTTTTTCACCTTCCGTTGATGAGACTCGATTCGTTGACTGTTTTGCTCACCACCAGCAGTAAGCGTCTCCTTCCTTGAAACATGTTGAGGTAGAATGAATTTTGGACTTGCTCGTAGGAACAAACGTGTCGTGTCCTGTAACAAAATCGAATCAGGTCTTAGAACAAACAACACTAACTTGTATGCCATATGATGATTATCATCTTCATCATCATCATCATCATCATCAACTCAGCATTAGCATTAACATCTTCAAATAAGTGCTCAATAACAATTTTCAGTTAATTAATCAGTCATTTTGCAAACCTGAAAGAAACTAAACTGGAAAGATTTGTAGGATATGTTTGAGCAATCATACTTTCGTTCACCAAGTTGTATTTTTCTTAGATTATGACTTTGATCAATACAATAATTCTTAAACGTTCGGTTCGAAATTATGGCCAAAGTTGTATCGTGATTGTCCATTGCAGAGTAAATTTCCTATTTATAGAAAAGGGCAGTGTTAACATATGAATTACTAGAGGTGTGAAATTCTGACACGACCCGAAAACATGACCCGGACCTAACACAAAATTCACGGGTTTAGGTTTAGTTCAAACGGGGTCGGCTCAGTTTAAGGTCAAACCCGCGAACCCGTTTAGCTAAACGGGCCGGGTTCGTGTCAACCCAATTAGCTAAACGGGCCGGGTTCGTGTCAACCCGGTTGGGTAGGCGGGTTGACCCGTTTAACCCATTTATATTGTATTTTAATTAATTTACAATATGTTTAAAGTAATAAATTAAATTGGGTGTGTATTATATGCCATAATTACAACTTAAAAAGAGAAATTGACATACAATTTTATAAATAAAATGTAATTGTATTATATGCATTTGTGTGTTTTTAGTAAATTTTGATTTTAATATATTAATTTGAGAAACAAATTAAAAAACTCAGGTTGACTGGGTCGTGTTTGGGTCAACCCACAAATATTCGGTTGTGTTCGGGTTCATATATATGACACAATTTTCGGGTTCGGGTTGAACCCGCCAACCCGCTAACACGACCCGTTTAGCACCCCTAGTCATACCTAAGAATTATAAAATAATCGAACAAAGTAGGCATATACTACTGTAAAGCACTAACAAAAAGAAAACAAAAACAATAATTATCTGAGAAAAAACGAGAATCCAATATTCCAGTATGACGAAATGAGAATCCAATACGTATTTCAAAAATATCTCTATATATATGTGTTCTACTACGTGAATGATCAATCAATCAATCAAGCCAAAAAGAATAAACTAAACTACAAATGGCTTCAACCCAATGCCAACGACCAGTTGACCACACCAAAAAAACCACCCCACACAGCCATGCCACAGTTGACCACACCAAAACCGGTCAACATGCCCAAAACAAATGTAACAACACGTGTTCCTGCTGCCACCGAAAAGGAAACTAACAATCTTTTACCAACAAAATGAAAGAAATGGCAAATTTGGCTTACAAGAAGGTGGCTGACCAGATGCACCACTATGCCTGTAAACGAACCAAACGTTCATGAACTGTTCGTGAACTTGTTCGGTGGGAAGTTCGTTTATGTTCGTTTATTTAATAAATGAACGAACATTAACAAAAAATTTTGTTCGTTTAATTAAATGAACGAACATGAACACACCTTGTGTTCGTTCATTTATGTTCGTGAACGTTCGTTTATGTTCGTGAATGTTCATTTATGTCTGTTTATTTACATTCATTTAAATTTTAGTAATAAATAGTTATATTTATATCAATATTAGGTTTTCTAACTACTTATATAAATATAACTAATTAGTAATTGAGTTTTCTTGTAATAAAAAATGAAATATAAAATTTTTCTTAGATTGTAACTGATTACTTACTTAATATTTATATAAAAAAAAACTACTTAATTTTAGTATTTGTGAACCCTAATTTAGATATGTTTTCGGATGAACTGTAATATATTAGACTTGTGTTCACTAATATTAAATTGTGTTTCTTTGTAGATAATTGTTCAATTATGTTCATTTGTGTTCGTTTATGTTTGTTCAATCATGTTAATTTATGTTTGTTTATGTTTATTCAAATATGTTCACTCAATTTTTTTGTTTATGTTTGTTTGTGTTCATGAAACGAACGAACATAAACAAACACGAACATGTCCGATTTCTTAATGAACGAACACGAACAAAAAATGTGTTCGATTATATGTTCGTGTTCGTGTTCGTTCGGTTCATTTACAGGCCTATGCACCACCATGATCAACACAACAACGGGCTTCAACCCAACATTGGCCCGAAACCTGTTAGCCCAAAACAGAAAGAATCGGGCATGAGCAACTGCATACCTCGAATCGGTGATCACAAACAGAAAGGAAAAAACTCAAGGAAGAAGAAGGGAAATGACTGTAAGTGTAAAGATGACAGCAGCAGCAGCAGCAGCGACAGTGAAAATGAGTCAAATGACAATAATGCCCATGTGAAACGTATTTAAGGTGTGTAAAATTGGTCTAGCTATGAATAAATAACAATATATATAAACATACTAAATTCAATAATCACATCTGGTTGTATAGCCATACTGAAATCGGTATATGTTAAGAACCTGTTGTTTTTACTTTGGGTGCTATGATCTAATAAAATGATATATCAATGAGTTTCTAATAAACTTACTCTAGGCCCGTTGATCACCGTTTCACTTGTAATTTGTGAAACAAACTCTGCAACAGCTGCATCAGCACATTCTTCAGCTTTTTCACGAGTCATTCCATAATTAAGATTCTTCTTTGAAATTTGGAACGAATGATCCCCGTTTTCAATAACACGTAAAGCGTTTAAAGCTTTTAGTTTACTCATAACCACTTCTAACGTTTTCAGAGAACAGAAAGCATCATTACTACCCTACAGCAAACAAAAATGCAAGAAAAGAGCATGTTAATTTAAAACTATGGTAATGCATCAATAACTTTTTAAGTACAATAAACATAAGTGCAATAAGGTTCATTGTTTTACCTGTACAAACATAATAGGAATTGTAAGTTGCAAGAGTGGTTTATCTTGAATAACTCCCGTTTTGCCCTGCAATATTATTTAATGTGTCAAATACACCTGGAATCAAACAGAAGAAAAAAAAAAGAAAAATACATGATACCCAACCCCTTACACATCTATAGTCCAGAAAACGAATTATCACACCATTTGTTCCGGTCGATATTTAGAGTTTTGCCCTTTGTTTTAACCATTCAAAAGCTACGAGTTGAATGTCTTCTAATGACCTTTCAGGCTTGCACATTTTGGACTTGAAAACTTGATCGTTGCGCGGTTAACATCAGTTTTAAAGGTTCAAAACCAAATACCCATTACTTGTTATTGGATTGGGACATTGGGTTGAGCTATATAAGTTTAAGATAAAAATTGTATTTGAGTTTGGCTAA
Source organism: Helianthus tuberosus (assembly GCA_030545235.1). NCBI lineage: Eukaryota > Viridiplantae > Streptophyta > Magnoliopsida > Asterales > Asteraceae > Helianthus > Helianthus tuberosus. The sequence goes on from CM060381.1 coordinate 12,114,161, forward strand.
ATATCAAAACTTAAATAACCATTATTTGTTATTTAGTTTGAACCAAATTTGGATTTTTGGAACTGTAGCCCAATTTGATTTCGGTTTAAAAGCGTCTCAGAAACCAAACATGTAATTAGGTTTAGTTTTAAATTAATTCAATTCGATTTGGTTTTGTTTTAAACTAGAATTACCACCCGCTGCATTGCAGCGGGGGATTCGTTAGTTATATATCATATTAGATGAAAGGAATAACTGAATTGATCTCTGACTTGAACATTGTGACAGACCTATCAAACGGGGAAGAATAGACTCGTTGCGACGTACCTGTCAAACAAGAAAAAAATAAATGAAAAAACGTTGAACCTCACACGCATGTTGCGGCGTGTTAATTCGGAAAATTTAGAACAAAACGTTAAACGGAAAAATTGCGAAAGATGAAAAGTACAAAGGACCATAGCTAAAAGTACGCAAAAGATGAAAACTTTTGAATCAGAAGTGAAAAATCAAATAAATCAAAGGGGTCAAATTACCAAAGATAAAACTTTAGACTTAAATTGCCAAAGATTGAAACTTTAGAGTTAGAAAGAAAAAATCCATTTATTTAAAAAAAAAATCCAAAAGCCAAAGGTACAACAATCATAAACACAAATATGTTCCTTATTTATAGTAACTAGTATGGATGTTAACTTGAATACTTTAATCATGTATGAATGTTAACTTAACAAAGTTTTTGCAAGGTCGTATTATTATATAAAATGCGCATTTAGTATTATAATCGTGTTAATTTGAGATGGGTCTTACACAATAGCGCCTATAATGTCGGCAAAGTCGGCCAGCTTTACGGACGGCATCTCTGATGATACCATCATCATCATCATCGACACCGTACAAACCTACCGCCATCCAATCGACGGCCAGAGCTTCCGAAAACAGAAACCCTCTATGATTCTCTCTATGGAACCCCCTATCTGTTTCTCTCTTTACAAGAAGAGAGTTAGAGTAACTCCCAATCCTCAATGATGAAAGTATCAAACCCATCGCCATAGACGGTCGGAACCGCCGTCAACGAAGACGACGAAAACCCCAAAGGGAACCCATTGTCTGCCTCTCTTCTCGACAAATAACAAATGGTCGCCGACCGTCGACAACAAAACGACAAACTTTTAGTGCGAGAAGGAGGTAGCGGTTTTTAGAGGGAGAAAGTGACGGTTAGATAAAGGTAACAGGCAAACAAATAACCTATATAATAGCACAAAGTACAATTTGCATAAACAATTCAGAAACCAACCCACAACTTTTATAAACCTCTCAAAAACCAACGTACAACAATGATATGCAAAAGATACAACTACCATTGCAAAGAATGGTTGCTAATGATGTGCTAAACTTTAAGCAATGGGTACAACTACTAGTGCAACAATATGTTGCAAAACAAGAGTATATAAATTTAATTTAATTAATTCAATTTAATTTAATCGTATGAAAGCACATATTGAACACTCCTACCTTTAAACGAGTAAATTGAGTTGAAATAGTATAATCTGAGCGTGGCCTTATAATTATATTATCTATAATATATTAAAAAGGAAAAGTGATGTACCAAATTGTAATTTTACTACAAGTACAAGTTATTAAGCAACATTTACAAGGGTGTGCAAGCCAATATGATAGGGATTTGGTTTTATTTTTAAGACGTTTTGCATACTTCTTCTAATTCTCCGTTTCGAACCAGAAAAACCCTTATTCTTGTTTCAGTTTTATCGGCAGTTGCCGTGATCGTACTTTCGTGGAATACATCGACCTCCTAACCAGAAAAACCCTTATTCTTGTTTCAGTTTTATCGGCAGTTGCCGTGATCGTACTTTCGTGGAACACATCGACCTCCTTCCGGTCCGATGGTGTTGTTTCTGACCAAATTTACTCCATTGAGGTCGTCAACGACTTCCCTCACGATCTTGCTGCTTTCACACAGGTCTCTCTTTTTTTTGTTTACGAAATTTGTTACTAAGATGATCTTGATTGGTTTATTATAAATTGTTGTCAGTTGTTAAGGTGGTTGTGGGTTTGGGGATTGTTAGGTTTGATGTTAGAAGTGGAAAACAGTTGTTGTTTTTTGGGAATTGAGAGATTGGTTAGTTTGGAAGTCTGATGTCTACCAAGTGTTTGATGTAATGTCTGGATGTTTTAAACTCGAGTTATGAGTTGGAGTTACTCGGGGAAGACGATGTAGTGATATGTGATATTATAATTGGTCATTTTTTATTGAAAGTTGAGTATGTTATATGTATTTATGTGAAATTTTTATCGGAGATAGTGAATTTATCTATTGAAAGCATGTTAGATCTTGATTACGGTTAATTCATTTGCAGTGATATGTGATATTATAATTGGTCATTTCTCCTCTTTCACAGGGAAGGAAAGTATGATCATACTTGTGTAGTCCCTCTCCAACATGGTTCATCAACCAGTGGTTCAAGACAGGTATATGTAACTGTTGGTTTTATTTTCCAAATGTTTTGACTTTATCATTATGTTGTTTCTTCGATAAATATTAGTATTAGTTATCTCTTTATGATTACATTATTTGTTTAAGAAAATGTATAGAATCATCCTATGGTTTGTAATATTCAGATTGTTAAGGGCATTTAGGAGTATTTCAGACGAAGGATATTTCTAGACATGTTGACAGTGTGTTTAATAATCTTTTTTTTTTCGGTTTTAATGGACACATGGAATTTTATAATGGGCAGAGCAAGCGGTATAGACCCACTCTGTTACATCTTCATTTTATTTCATGTCATACAAAAGGAAAATCCAAATGTTGGAAAAATTAAAAAAAAAACATCAAATATAGTTATTCAATAATATATGATAATCACGATGTTTTATATTCATTTCACATATTTGTTATGGTGTTTATTTGTTTTATCCATATGCTGACCTAATCACATTTCTCCAGTGCTGATCTACAGGATTTTGTCGATAATATGACTCAACCTGTTTTGACCTGAACCAATTTCACATGAATTTTTAAACCTGCTTGTTTTAAGCTGAACCAGTTCCAACTTGTTGCACAACTGACCCGACCTGCCCGTTTTGTCACTCATACCCCTGAGCCAAGTTATGATCAATGAATACCCCCCTCCTCTGTTAATTTGCTTATCTGCCTTATTTTTTTCTATCCTCTTCAGCATTTCCGTGTGCCACATCGCTGTTAAAAGTTTTGGGTCAAAAAGAACGTGGAATTTAATCAAATGTAAGTAGTTGGATGATGGATCTTGATTTTTTTTACTTGTTTTTTTTTAATTTTTGACTATGTAACATGTTTTGTTCTTATCTTAAGGTGACTGGATTTTTTTGGTGCCAATCGATTCAATACCATTGAACGCGATCATCAATTTCTGCAACTGATTCGTGTCTCCTTCAATGGGTCGATGTTCGTCGTTTCTAACTTGATTTTGTTTCTTTCAACATGTATAGAAAACCACAGCTGAACCTTATTTAAATCAGGGCATTTTTTCAAAATTTAAACATCCGTTGGAAGCGAGCAACAACTAGGTAGCCGAAGATTAAGGACAATTTTGTTTCTTTACCACAACCGAGCCTTATTTATATCGGAGCTATGCGACCGGTTCTTCATCTCTGTATGATGCCTATGGTCGACTGTCTTTTACCCCCAAGTTGATATGCACACTCCAATTCTATTCCCAGTTACATCAGTTTCACATGGTAAGTGAATCTCACAAGTCACAAAGTTATTACTTGTCGTAACTGTGTTTTCCTTTTTGTATTGCTTTGCTAGATTTCATGTTATAAAAAGATTGTTTATATTTTCCTTGGCCTACACTTTTTTCCGTTGGCATGATGAAATCGATGCATCAAGCAACAATCATGGCTTCATGGGTCGACTTTTATTCACTCTTTTTTTGTTTAATATATATTGTTTTCTATGCCAACTTTAATAGTGGGATTTATTGACATGATTTGGAAACTGTAACTAACGGGTTGGTTTTCTTAGGTTAAAGTCTCCAGTTGGTGAATTGTTTGTGATATTTCTGTGTAGGGGTGCTTCTATATGCTCGGGTGATTATCATCCTGATGCCATGAGATGTAGTCGAATACGAGCCAGTCCCGCACCTAGGCACTCAGGTAAGGTAAGATAAGGTAAGGCGAGGCAGCACGGAATAGGTAACATGTTACAGTTACATATGCATAATAATGGTTGATTAAGTTAAATGTGTCTCGAATTCTTTTAATTTTTTTATATTAGAATCGCTCGTATTTTTTACATGTATCGATCGTGGATGAATATTGATGGTGAGCATGTCGTGAGTAATTCGATTGACAATCAGGTATATAGACAACTATCTACTACTCACAAAACATAACACTTATGCACAGAGAGATATAGGGTTCAGTCAATTCACTCAAATGTTGAAGTTGATTCTGACCCATTTGGGACTGTTATTAGTCAAGATGAAGTTGATTCTGACCCATTGTAGAGTACACACTTCCTAAGTTGTATTTAAAGATGCACTACTTAGTTTCTTGTGCAATTCACTCAAAGGTTGTTAGGGTTCGGTCAATTCACTCAAAGGTTGTTAGGGTTCACTCAAAGATGAACTACTTAGCTTCTTGTGCAATTCACTCAAAGATGCATTATCTAAAGATGTATGGCCATACCAAAGCACTTGGTCCAATCTCTTGTTAGTAGCCCTTCAAAAGCACCTGCACCTTACTTTACCATGATCACCTACTCATGTTAATATAAATGGTGTATGATAACAACTTGTATTGTTTTTTTTTTATGTTTGATTTCAGCTCTGAGTAGACACAGCCAGCCAGGGATTGCAACATTTCGTCTAGCAAATGGTTATGCTGCTCTCAGAGATCCGATTTACAGATTCTTTATCTTTTTTCATTCTTTTTACAATCTTTATTTGGTTTTCTTATTCGTGTATCTGTTCACGAGTTCATCCACCTTGTAGGTAAAACAGTAATGTATGGAATACACGGAGAGAATAGGGAGTCGTTTTTTCTGCAATTAAGAGGGTTTTCACATGACATTCTGACCGGTCAATGAATCAGTTACGCTCAATGTTTTAAAAACTGGTTCAAACCGGGCAGTTGTACCATTTGAACCACGGGTAAAACGGGTTAAACCGTCCGGTACACCCGGTTGAACCGCATGACACACCCGCTTAAACCGTTTCTAAGTCAAATCCGTCACGGTATAAAAACCAGATTTTAAAACATTGGTTACACTACTACTGGTTAATTATCTTGGACTATTGTCATTCATATTTTCCTTGGAAACTATTTTTTGTGTTTTAACAATTAGTAAAGAAAGCATTTACCTACATATGCCTACGGGATAATTTTGGTAGCATAATGATTTATCTTGGTAAATGTTTGTTGTAAGTTTTGATGGTGCATGTTCCTTAGCTGTTGATGTATGACCTGGAATGTTGATTCCTTTTCAGCAGTAGGTAATGGTGTATATTCCTATTTCCGTAACCTAAATCTGATATCTTGAATCAACAAGATAATCAGGTGTAATCAAATGGGTTGTAGGATATAAGATTTTGTTTGTGCTTTTGATATTTGAAGTTGTATTAGATTATTAGTTTTTTTGGGTAGTTGGCAAATCTACTTCAATTTTATAAAATTAGATGTAGTCATATATATACATATATTCATCTTGACTTAAGTAGGTTTATATTCTTTTTCGGTTCAGCTAACTAACTGTCGGTTAATTTCAGTTATCACTTAATTCGATTCGGTGATGGTCCGGTTGTCGGTTGATTTTGGTTAGTGGTTAAACTTTCATCACCCTACCATATATCACGAGATTATTGATAAGCTAATAGAAAACAACTATCGTGTTGCTAATTGTTGTCGCCGCAGCATCGCGCGGGTTTCCTACTAGTATACTAATAGAAAACAAACTGAATGAATAGTGATTTCAATATATATTAATTAAATGAATAGTGATTTCAACATATATTAATTAAAACAAATGAATAGTGATTTGAACCTATATTAATTAAAACAAACTAAATCAATAGTGATCTAGGAAATATAAGAATATGGGGTATGGGGCGGGAGTTGTGACGTGCGTTGGGTACAAACGCCCAAGTAGAGGTGCACATTTCGGTTAATTTCTTAACCGAAACCGGTTAACCGGTTTTTGCAGTTAATGGGCCAAGAAAAAAAACCGGTTACGGTTAATAACCGACCGGTTAATAACCGGTTATTCAAGCTGAACATCATTAACCGTTAATAACCGACCGGTTATAATAAACCGGTTAACATGTAAAAAAACCGGTTAGGAACCGGTTAAAAACCGGTTATTATTAACACTCTAAAAAACCGGTTTTTAATTAACCGGTTAAAAACCGGTTATTGATAAGAATAACTAAAACCGGTTAGGAACCGCCGGTTATTAAATAACCTAAACCGGTTATTTTGGTACCGGTTAAAAACCGGTTACGGTTATTAACCGGTTTCGGTTAAAAAACCGGTTTTTTTGCCCATGTCTACGCCCAAGTCACCACCCCGGGTGGGCTTGGGTTTCGGCGTGGCCCCTTGGGCGGGGGTTTCAGCCAGGGCGTTGGGCGGGGCTATCAAGATGACATGGCGGGATCTCATTGGCCAAGACAAGTAGCCGTTTGGGCTAGTCGTTGGCCAACGGCTATGTGTTTAAAAAAAAGATATAGGAAATATTAGAATATGGGCTATGGGGTATGGGGCGGGGGTTGGGTACAGACGCCCAAGTCACCACCCCGGGTGGGCTTGGGTTTCGGCGGGGGTTTCAGCCCGGGCGTTGGGCGGGGCTATCAAGATGACATGGCGGGATCTCATTGGCCAAGACAAGTAGCCGTTTGGGCTAGCCGTTTGCCAACGGCTATGTGTTAAAAAAAATAGATCTAGGAAATATTAGAATATGGGGTATGGGGCGGGGGTTGTGGCGTGGGTTGGGTACAAACGCCCAAGTCACCACCCCGGGTGGGCTTGGGTTTCGGCGTGGCCTCTTGGGCGGGGGTTTCAGCCCGGGCGTTGGGCGGGGCTATCAAGATGACATGGCGGGATCTCATTGGCCAAGACAAGTAGCCGTTTGGGCTAGCCGTTGGCCAACGGCTATGTGTTTAAAAAAAAGATCTAGGAAATATTAGAATATGGGGTATGGGGCGGGGGTTGTGGCGTGGGTTGGGTACAAACGCCCAAGTCACCACCCCGGGTGGGCTTGGGTTTCAGCGTGGCCCCTTGGGCGGGGGTTTCAGCCCGGGCGTTGAGCGGGGCTATCAAGATGACATGGCGGGATCTCATTGGCCAAGACAAGTAGCCGTTTGGGCTAGCCGTTGGCCAACGGCTATGTGTTTAAAAAAAATTATCTATTCACTATAAATACTCACACTTCTATTCATTTTTTACCACAACTACTCCACCTCTTCTATAATGATCTCTATCTTATTTTTTTTAAAAAAAAATCCTCATCCAACCACAATACGAAAAATGAATCCTCATAGTCGTGGTTTTGACCCGAACAATCCGTGGGCATTCCAAGAAACACCTAGCCCAGCATCCAATCGTCCAATTGCTCCCTTTTTCATGCACTCCACGATGCCGGATATGACTGGTTACGCATCGTTTATCTCGAATCGTTTGAAGAATAATGTCGGTCAGTTTACTTACTGTGTGTATAAAAGGTAATCTAAACTGTGCAATTACTTGCATTGCTACGTTGCTACAGGATTTTATGAGCTCGGTACCAATCGGTACCGAAAATACCGTTACCGAAATCCCCAAAAGTATGTACCGGTACCGAATATACCTGGTACGGTACGGTTCGGTACCGGTTGGTACTGGTACAACACTGGTATTTGAGGGTAAAAATCGGTGAATACCGGTGCCGAACCGGTACCGAAAATGCGTTACGTTTTAGTTCGAGCTACTTTTTGTTATTTGACATGTTTTGTCATTCTTATAGAACGATTTGGTTTAGCGCGCCGCAACGCGCGCACATGGTAAACAACTAGTTAATTATATAAGTTGACTTAGCTAGACTAGGAATCTTCAGCCAGAGCCAAAAACGAAGTTCATATTCAACTCAAGTTAGATTGTCGCTTTACGAGTTAGCTCGTTTTTAATTTTAAATTTTAATGATTTTATATGCTTTCTGTATAAGGATCAAATATAACAAGTTAACAACATACTTAAAGATCAAATAAAACAAGTTAACAACATACTCAAATTACAGAAGTCTCAAACAACTCTAGACTATCAATATTGAAGGAAAATCAAGGATCAATTCTTATTCTAATGAGGTATCTTACTTTAATTGAAAGTTTATACGAAATAACTAACTCAACCCTGATTAGTTGGAGTTGTGAACGAGTTTGTAATGAACTCATTACAAACATTATCTTTTTTTTTTTTTTTTTTTTTTTTTTTTGGGAGAACATGATGATATACTTTTATAAACAGAAATTACAAACTAATGGCAGGTAGACGAGCAACAAGCTGCGCCGCTACCCCCTTCTGAATGGCAAACCCTACCCTGCTAAACACAAAATTCTGCCCCTTAACATGTGTGGTGTTACTGCTTACCACCTGTTGAACTCGCTTTAGGAATCGCACCGCGTCAGGGGCGAGAGCGCCAAATGTATCGAAAGCGAACGGGACGAACACGTGCTGATTCTCGATACAAGCTTTTTCGTGTTTAGCTACTTTGCCCGCCTCTGCCTTGGTTATCGCCTGTCCCACCACAAAACCGTGATCCCTTAGCCCAACGAGGGGGGACACACCTGTCAAATCGACACACGCGTGTTTCCCTCCTTCCCATCCAAAAACAAGAATGTCGGCGGGCCGTAGCGTAGATCTCCCTTCTAATGGATCAGTCAAGAAGTTCACTGGAGCTTCCTTTTTTGCCGAGACCCCTGCTCGCTTAAGGACATCATACAGCACATCGCGAACTAAATCATGACGATACTTAAACCCCGGCAATTCTTTGCAATGTACTGCATGCTCCCCAAAAGCATCCAAGCAACACTTCTGACACACAGGACACGGGTCATCAGCCTGGAAAAGGGGTATCATTAAACGGTACTTGAGGATAGCCCGGTATTCCACCGCCGACATACTCTGCCCTAAACCTTCGATGGGAACAACAGACAGGAAATCCTGAGCATGGGGGGCTCGCAAACACTCAAACACGGCTCGCTGGCGAGGGGAAAAGACAAACTTCTCTTCAACTGTCTTGACGATTTCTCCATATAAGGCATTCGCCAGAATTTTCTGGGCTTTAGGGGGGGCGGTGTCTTTAATGTAGAAATCGCTAAGATCAAGATCGGGAAGAGAACTATGCAGATTGTCCAACGCACCCTTGTAATCAGGGTCCAACAACTCTCCCCCACATTCGCGAAGGATGTGGTCTTGAAGAACCCAAGATTGGGCCCTTGAAGCCACAAAAGCGTAGGAAGAGGCATCCTCAGCTGAGCAAATCCCAAGCCCCCCAAATCGTGTCGGGAGGGAAGCTAACCTCCATTGTAGGTCCCCGAAAAAGGCACCCCCACAAACAACAATGTCCTCGATCGCATTCCGTAGCCCCTTGTCAAAAACAGAGACGGCTTCCCCGACATAAGAAGGCTGACACGTTCTAAGCCCAAACAGCAGTTTAGCAACCCCCATACACGAACGAAGCAGGAGGAGTTCGCTCTGAGGGTTCTTAAGGCGTTTGAGGCATCCCATCAGCTCAACCGCACATTTGGCTCTTTTGAGGGCCAACCCGCTAATAAACTGCCCATCTCTACTGACAGCACCGCCCAAGAGTTTCATACCGTGCACCGGCCTACCAATCTCCCGCGGAAATAAACCCGCCTGAGTCTTCACCCCGTCGCATGTAGGCCAAAAAACTTCAGTTTTTTTAAGGTTGAGAAGGAGGCCCAAGGAGGGCCCCTCCGCTCTAATGATGTCTAAAGCCTTGGCAACCTGAGTAGCATCTCCAATAATGGTCCCATCATCCAGGTACCATGCGTGAAACATATTTGATATACAATGAATAGAAGCGACTTTCACCTCAAATTCTTACTAGAAGTTTATACAAAATAACTAGCTTAACCTAAATAATTCATTTTAACTAATTCATTGCAAATGTTATTAGTCTAATTTTAATTCAGGAAGCTTATTTTTATTACATACAACTATTTATACATCTTTAGTTACTGATTGTGATTCGTACTTTTTTAAATTAACCTTTCATTGTCTACACGTCAGGAAACAATTATATATACTATCTTGACATTGCTGGAAGCCTGTGGTGCTTTTGGAAAAGGAAGACTTCCATTTACTTGTTCTACAATTGATTTGGCATATACAACTTTAGGGAACATCGAGGGGCATGGTTGGGTCATTAATCGCCACGTAGGACCATTAATGGATTGCTACACCACCCCCTTGTCTCATCCACCATGATTCCCATGGATTAAACCATGGAAATCATGAGCCTACTTTCCATATTTAATATTTTCTTTCCTTTTCACAAAAATAAATTAAAGTAAGATAATAGTGGTTTGAGTCATAACCACACCCTTAGGGTAGTGGTTTTGGATGATGGATTAGAAGTAGGTGACATGGCGCTGATATGGAGGGTCATGGTGATCATGAGGGTCATGACCACACCCTATAGCCTTAGTCATGGATGTGGTAAACAAATCTGTATATTCAATGCAAATTGCATATGTTGATCAACTTACTTTAAATTAAGGAAATATGGTTTTTGGCTTAATGCAGGCTCATAAATTGTTAGTTTCAGCCGTCAGTGTAAGAGGTAATTGGATTTTGACCCAAGCAGTGACAAATTATGTTGTTTTCAGCCACATTTCCAGTTACAATCAAAAGAGTTCAAATACATACGTGAAACAACCACCAATGGGGTGGTGGTCTATTGGCAAAGGCAAAGCCTTTAAAAAACACCTAGGTTGGGAAGGGGAAAGTCTTGGGTTCAAGTCCCATAGACGACAGGGAACTAAAGAAATTAGTCGTTAAACATACATGAAACAGCCTTTTGTTGAGCTCAAAGTAAGCAGGTCACGGCTACCGTTATATTAAACGGGTCAGTATAAAGTATTTTGATAAACGTGTCATCAAACTTATCATATTTAGAATGCAAATATTTTTTTTTTGTCATTATAGTATTAATATACCCGTCCACCGGACGGGTATAAAACGAGTTATTTATATCCAGATAAATGTGATAAGTGAAATTTCAAAAGTTCAAACTATGCAGCAAATATTGACCCATCATATTATTCTAAAAAATGGAATATACCAAAAGTTCTAATTTATATATTACTATGTTAAAATACGTCTATTACACGAATTAATAAGGGTAATAAAAAATTTTATGATTCTTGGTTGATTTTTTGATTGTTGAGGAAAATAAGAAAACAATAATTTGATTGGAGAGAAAAATATGGAAATGATTGGGCAACTTCAAAAGAAGTGAGCGGTGGATCATGAAAGATTAATAAAAGAGTTAAATATTATTTTAGTCCCTATAGTTTGGGTCATTTTGCCAGTTTAGTCTAAAGGTTTTATACCTGTGCGCGCCTGAGAAGGTTTTACCGTTGCCATTTTAGTCCACTGATTTAATTCATCCATTTTTTCTGTTAAGGAGAAGGGCAATTCGGTCATTTTATATGCCCAAATTGCCCTTCAAGTTAATAGAATTACATATAAAATGACCAAATTACCCTTCTCGTTAACAGAAAAAATGGATGAAGTTAACCCAGTGGACTAAAATGGCAACGGTGAAACCTTTTTGGACCCACAGGCAAAAAAAAAACCCTTTAGACTAAACTGGTAAAATGACCCAAACCACAGAAACTACTAAAATGACATTTAACTCTTAATAAAAAAAATCAAGAAAAAACAATGTTGTGACTTGTGGTTATAGTATTGTGTGTGACACACATTTACTTATTTATTTATTAAGTATAAAGGTTTATTTCAATATAAAAAACTAAGAAAATGTATTTTTGCTTGTATCGGTTTTACCTATTTTGTACTCGTATTGTATGGTAGTCGTGTCGATTTTACAAACTAGTACATGTACGAGTGATAAAAAATAAAATAAAAACAAAATAGTACCAAAGCGGATATCGTGCCGAAATACCCTTACCAATACTCGTACCAATATATTCGGTATGTTTGGTACCCAATTTTGTTCAAATTTGGTACTGGTATTTTCGGTACCGGTATGAGTACGGGTACAATACCAATCTCATCCTTAGTACCGATACGATATAAGTATTAAATAGGTAAAATCGATATGGGTACCATAAATACAATAATACGAAATAAAAATAATCTAAAAAGAACTTTTAAAGTTCTAAATAAAATTCGGTACCAGTATCCATTTTTACCCGTACTCGTACCAATACCGAAAATACCAAATACCAAATCAATAAAACCGGGTACCGATACATGTACCGAATAACTAAAATCGATACGGGTACGAGTACGGTATGGGTACGGGTATTTGGGGAAAAAAAGCTCATCCCTACTTTGGCACTATTTCGTTGGGCTTCACCCTTACTATCGTCGCCTACCTCACCGCTTATCATGCAAGTATGGTCTTCTTCATGTTTGTCGCTATCAAGATATATTTATTTGTAGAGGTATGGTATTGTACCCGACTCAAACGATCAGTCATTTCTGTTATCGCATTTTATTATGTTATTTATTATTGTGTATTATCCTGCGAAGCGCAACACAGTGTAGTTTATACTACATTAGGATGTGGGCTTGTAGAGACAACTCCTAACTGGGCTTGGCCCATTGAGGTTAGGGTTTCATATGTCTCCTATATAAGGAGGTCTTCACCTCACTACTAGGTCAAGAGACATGGGGCAAACACACTTTTTGTAGTTGAAAAAAAGGGAATTCTTTCCCTACCGACCATCTCTAGATATCCACTTTTCTCTTTTCTCCATTGCAGATCTGGCTTCAATAGGAAGAGCAGGGTGTGATTCTCCTTCCTCTCAGAGAAAGCGGTTCCAATCACCCAGACGGTGATTCCATGTTTCTTCATTGGCTCCCACCGTATCGAAATCTAGATCCAAGAATCACAACTGGTTTTTCTCCATTCCATCTTCCAGATTTGCGTTCTTCATTTTTTTTTGGTTCAAACCTTCATGTTTGTTCTTTTAGAGCTCAAAAAGAAAAGTATTGACGAATACTTTTTAGATCTGTTCTATCGAATTCAAAAAAGCAGATCTACCATTTTCTCTCATATTGAAAACATACGATCTATGTAATTTAAGTTCCATATACAATTTCTGGATTTGAAACGATTAGATCTATACTAACTTAAAGATGGATACACGATTTTAGATGCTCTCAGATATGGTTTACTCAAGGTCCTCTAACCTTTTATCATAAATAGGAGATACCATACCTTTGTCGTTTAGACTGAAAACCATGGCTAACACAGTACAGTGAAGGCCCACTTTTATTCGACATATGAACTAGGTTCTATAGCTCCTTTTTAATATTCGCCATAAACTTCATGCACACATTTTCTGGTTTCATTTTCCATATGAATCCTTTGTACCAACATGGATGCAGTTTGCTCGCATATCAATGACATGCCTCCAACACAAAGTGGAAATGAACCCATGCCCCACCAGGTGATCAACCGGGACACGCTTGCTGCCGCCGATTACAATCGATCTCACCTCTCCTAGCTCCGGCAGGCTACCATGTCTCCCCGCCATCTTGGCGAACCATCGTCACATGCAAAAGTATCACTACAACCTAGTCACCAAGGGGAACAATGCACCACCTAACAACCATTGTTGATAGTGTTATCATGCGCAAGGTTAAGTTATGTTTTGCAGTGACATGTAACTCTTGAAAGTTGCAACCAAAACTCTTACTTACAAATACCCTGTTTATACCCATAAGTCACATATTGGCGGACCGTTTTTTACCTGCCGGCGCATCCAGGCTCCGTTTTGGCGGACTGTTTTTAACCCGCCGGCGCATCCAAGATTCATTTCGGCGGACCATGTTTAACACGACGACACATCCAAACTCCGTTATAGTGAACTGTTTCTGACCTGCCACACGTTTGAAATCAACCCATGCAGATAACCTTCCATTTGTCATGGGCCTCTGGTGGGGTGCGTATATAACCTTCAATAACACACTTGAGCATCTGCCTAAGCATCATAGACCATTGTATGAAAATGGAAACCACATCAGATACGTCTTTTGGGATGAATCTTTTATTAAACCAACATAAGTACCTAGTTATTATATATTTTTAGAAAGTAAGAATTGTGATTGGAGGATCTTTACTTTTGTCGTTTAGTTTCTCTTCAAATATGTCTCAAACTTAACATTTCCAATTCAAGGGATTTTTAGAGAGAAAAACGTCGGAATCCATGGCTTTTTTTCTCTTCCGCAAGAATGCAACAACAAAATGTAAGCTTTTAGCTGCCATTGAGCTCATTTTGTTTGCTATTATGTTTAGGTAGGCTTGTAGCTGCGATTGATCTCATATTGTTTGCTATTACGTTTACGTAGGTATTATGTAGCTAGGTTTGTAGTTGCGATTCAGTTCATATTGATCGTAAGTATTATGTATGATTGTGTGTGTGTGTATAATGTGATGTAGGCTTGTGTCTGGTCTGGTTGATATTAACTAGGTTATAATATTTTTTTGATTACTTTTTTGTCATGGTATTCTAATATATAAGTTTAGAGTTAAGAATGGAACATAGTTGTTAATGGCAATAAATAGTGATACACTACAAAAAAAAAAAAATTAATTTTTTTATATGTATATTATATAAAAATACCTTGTTATATATGCTATTTTACATGTAGAGTAGAGTTAAGAGGTGTCGCTATTCTTGCTATCCAATCGCTACAACCTTAATAGCGACATTATACCTACACCTATACGCTACATAGAGCGCTACAGCGATCGCTATTGACAACTATGGAGTGGAAGTAAAAAAACGCTACATGATCAATGAGCGGATGGAAGCGACACTATACCTATACGTTTGGCCCTTTTTTAATGAAACAATGCTGCTGTTCTAAAAAAAATCAGTAGAAACTAATCTTGTTATTCTCCATGTGTACAGTAAGGGAAGCATATGCAAAAGCATACTCGACTGCCTCCTCCCGCATACCCGAAACTTTTAGCTGGATGTCTCAAGGAGTAATCACCCCCGTTAGGAACCAGATAAACACGAGTACGTCGTACCAAACTTTTGTACAGTAAGGGAAGCATATGCAAAAGCATACTCGACTACATCCTCCCGCATACCTGAAACTTTTAGCTGGATGCCTCAAGGAGTAATCACCCCCATTAAGAACCAGATGAGCACGAGTACGTCATACCAAACTTTTGTACAGTAAGGGAAGCATATGCAAAAGCATACTCGACTGCCTCCTCCCGCATACCCGAAACTTTTAGCTGGATGTCTCAAGGAGTAAGCACCCCCATTAGGAACCAGATGAACACGAGTATGCCATACCAAACTTTTGTACAATAAGGGAAACATATGCAAAAGCATACTCGACTGCCTCCTCCCGCATATCCGAAACTTTTAGCTGGATGTCTCAAGGAGTAATCACCCCTATTAGGAACCAGATGAACACGAGTACGTCGTACCAAACTTTTGTACAGTAAGGGAAGCATATGCAAAATCATACTCGACTGCCTCCTCCCGCATACCCGAAACTTTTAGCTGGATGTCTCAAGGAGTAATCACCCCCATTTGGAACCAGATGAACAGGAGTACGTCGTACCAAAAGCTTTGTAACTCTTGGGTTTGCAGTGGTGTTGTAATTTGTTTCGTTTTGGGGGTGTTTAGTGTTTGTTGGTAAATTAGTTTATAATATTACGGTAGATGAACTTCAAGTGAGAAACCAATTTTTAACATATTTTGGCAATATTAGTGAGATATTTTATTAGTAATGTTTTTACTAAGTTTTAGTGGTGGTGAAGAAACAAGTTTTTGATGGTTTAGAAAGAAAAATCCAATTTTTTTTCAAAGTGGACGGTTTGAATTCTCTTAGACCCACCATCTACATATTATAAACTGTGTACTTTAAATCCGTTTATACATATGGTAACTAAACGTTGAACCATAATCAGAAACATTAACACTTAATATATTCAGTTAATTTATTAATAAATCAAACCACACATTAACCAAGATTGCAGGCATACGATCCACTTAAACCCAACCACCAGTTTCTGAGCCTTTATTCACGATTCATTAAGTTCAAGTAATTATAGTTATTTGGATCTCACACTCAAAAGACTACAACGCCACCTAATCCCACTTCAAGCTTATGAGATTACCGCCTTATATATATATATAGGGTCGGGATTTGGAGAAAACGGTAGGAAGTGTGAGAACGGTGAGAACGCTTATGGATCGTCCGATTAAAACAATCTATGGACTAGATTGGCGCGGTGGCGTTTTCGCAAAATAACATCAATTTTATTACGTGGGCGCGCCTCATTAAGGGTAAAAGCGTCTTTACACCTCTATACCAAAACGCCATACTGATGAATAAAACGCCATTACGGACCAAATCACATCGCTATATAAACAAAAAACATCCAAGACATAAAAACACACCCCCTAGAACCTGAAACGCCGTATTTTCAACTATATACCACTCAACTTACAACGCCAAAATCCCCAAAACATTAAACACAACTACTCAAAACGCCATATTTTCTACTATATATCATTCATCTTAGAAAACGCCAAAACACTCAAACATCAAAAGATTCCAAAAGATCGATGGTTCTTTCAGATACACTATTTACTCAGTAAAATGCCAAAAATGCCAAATATCGTTTCTTGTATATTCAAAATATTGTTCTACGCCAAAGTTTCGGATAATGCATTCTACCCTAAGGTGCTAGGACTCAAATAACATTTTGCTGCATGAGATGGACAAATCATAAACAAAAAGATGCTGGGGTCAGACTTATGTCATTTTCTGTGTTTTGTTCTTGATGAATATTTTAATGGCATGAAAAGACGAATGACTCTAATGAGTTGTTTGAAGATACATATTCAAAAAAAAAAAACTCATGTCATTTTGTCTTTCCAAACTGCTACAAAAACACAAGCATGGCTAAGCCAAACCACCAGCGAACATGATTCAATGAAGAAAGAGACCGATGACAGTGAAGATTTGGAAGATGAATTGTTTTTATTTTTATTTTTTTAATTTTCTTTTTCTGTTGTTTGCTATGTATTTTTGAACTTAGAATAAAAAAATACATTATCTTAATAAAACGCCAAAACAGTCATAATGTATATGAAAACGCCATAAATGGAGTAAAAACGCCAAAAACTCCCAAACTATAATGAAAGTAATTTGCAAAAGTATTAATTAATAAAATCTAAAAATGGAAGGAAAAAAGGGCCAAAAACTACTTAAACCCATTCAAAAACGCCAAACCTGTGAGATGGAAAGTCTATGACCCTAAAAACTCATAAAAAGCTGAACATAAAAAACAGTAAAAATACACAGTAAACTGAAAAGACGGCTACTTATTAATATCATTTATTATAAATAAAAGCCCGCCTAAACTACGCGCCAAAAACATCCTATAAAGAGAGACTTCTCTACACAAACAACTTACCACAAAACCAGAAACAAACGCCATATTCCCTAGAAAACATTCACTTTAAAAACGCCAAAAAATAATACTTAAAAAAGCCACAGATGCAGAACCTCGATTCTGCTATATTGAGTATTGATCTGAGTGTGGTTTCACTGAATGGATTCTTCTGTGAGTTGGGTATCTCTATAATCTTTTGCTGAATGAGATGGACAAATATTCAAAATAAAGAGACTGATGACACTGATATGACATCATGTTACTTTGTTCTTGATGGATATATGGATGGCATGAAGGGATCAATACATTAGAGCAGACGTTGGTCTTCAACATGTCATCAAACAAGTATATATCCAACCACCATAAAGGATGCCACAAAAAATAAGCATCTTCTAAAGACGGCCGTTATGTAGGAAAATAAGGATCTACATAAGGTATTCAAAAACAGGTTCAAAACGCCAAAAAAATTAAAGTAGAAGAGGCTGATGACAGTGAAGATTTGAATGAGAAATTATATTATAATTTTTTATTTTTTTTTCATTTTCTATTGTTTTGTTATGTAATTCTTTCTTGTTTATCATCTAATTCTCTGTTATTTTAAAAAAAAATTGAGTATAAAACGCCAAAAACTACAAACAACAAAACGTCTGATAGTTTGAAAACTGTGAGAACGAATGCTAGCAAAGTATGAGGTTGCTATATAAAACGCCAAAAAACGCAAACAAAGAATTACTGGAAAAATCAGCACTAATTGACAGATGAAAATCGAAAAGAAACAGTAAAATAAAGAGACGGTATCATTTATTGCCAAAATATTATAGTTATATTAATGCCACTACATGGAAAATTGAAATTTATTTATCTTTTCAAAACGCCATAATTGCCTGTCACATTATGGGCCTGTATCCTAAATGGCAAAACACTTGACATAATAAAATCAAGAAAATTACTGATGTTTTTTACATTAAAAGTCTGCATCCTGATCTAAAAAACAATAAAAACGCCAAAACAATACTTAAAACGCCAAAATATTTAATATAATTCTTATCTAAAAACAATAAAAACGCCGCGTATTTATTAAACGCCAAAAAAATGAAAAGATGAAGGGACACGCGTTAATAAAAAAGAAATATGAAAGGACAAAAAAGCCCCTCCGCCTTTCTCTAAGCGGCATGACACGTGTTAGGCCAGGAAACGTTCTCACCGTTCTCACACTTTTGAGTGTTTTCTCCTGATCCCGTTTCTATATATATATATATATATATATATATATGATTAGGTTCAGGAGTGAACACTAGTGTAGCCTGCGAACTGAGTGAACTAATCCTTGTCATACACGTGTGTAGATCAATGACCAGGATTTGATGTTGAAATACACTAGTGTATTTTACGATTTGATGATGAGATCCTGGCCATACACGTGTGTAGATCAATGGCCAGGATTTGTTCACTCAGTTCGCAAATACACTAGTGTTCACTCTAGAACCCCACCCTATATATATATATATATATATATAGGGGCCGCTAAAATGAAAACCACATCTAGTTGTAAGAACCGTGACAACTACACTGTACGGGGCGAGGTGGACCAAAAATTTTTTTCATAAACGTAGATGCGTGTATTATAAACACATTTGTAAAAAAAATTCAAAAAAAAAATGTCGTGTGTGTAGTTTTGTTTGTGTTTACGGGTACCGTAAATTTTAAACAAAATTTACGGTACTCATAAACGCAAACTTGTAGTGCTCAAAACTACACACGCGACATTTTTTTTTTTGAATTTTTTTTACAAATGTGTTTATAATACACGCATCTACGTTTATGAAAAAAAATTTGGTCCACCTCGCCCCGTACGGTGTAGTTCTCACGGTTCTTACAACTAGAGGTGGTTTTGATTTTAGCGGTCCCCTATATATATATATATAACTCTTATATATTTCTGATTAAACTTATGATGGAGTAATTAGGCGGAGGTTGACCGCGTTTGATCGGTTCCGAGTAATTAGGCGGAGTTGAAGAAAGTCGACTCAGTAGCCTACCTTGTAGCGATTACTCGAAGAGTACTCGAACTTGGAAACCTTGTTTTACAACCATGCTCTCTATATCTCTAGTTTTATAAAGAATCGGGTAAAGTACAGAAAATAATAAAATCTTATAACTTTTCTTTACATTTCAGGGATAAAGAATATAGAAGGATTCCAATGGGAAATATTTTAAAAAAAGTTAAATGCATGCGTGTAAAAGTCGAGTCAAATTTACTATCAGTAATTAACTTTCAATAAATTATATTAGCATTTGGAATAAAAATGATTATCTTTAAATGCGGCCTAATGACTGCTTAAACCATTTCCAACTCAAAATCTTACAAACACTCGTAAACGTGTTTGGTCTGCTATCACATCATATTTTCATTCATCTTTACCGATATGATAGATGACTAAAAGCGTTTGTGGTGGTCTAGGGTTATAAAATGTGAACAAATTCTAGCGATATAAGCGTTTTTAGCTAAATTACAGGGATGAAGATGAGGATTCTAATGTAAATGCTCATTAGCCGGTCTAGTTAACACCACAACTAATCGAGTTTGTGGTAGCCTAGGTTAAAAAAATACAATCAGAATAGCTAGCTACCAAGTTTCATTGCAGATAAAGACTTCATAAATCATACTTACAACAATACTAATATGTGAACATAAAGCTACCGCGCGGATTCAAATGTTCGATCATACCTAATCTAAGTTCAACGGGTTGTCAACTGTTGATCCTCTTCCATCTTTGACATAAACACATTTTTTGAGCTTGTTTTTTAGTATCCTTTCAGATTTCCTCTTCCTTGCATTCTGGGTCGGTTTTTGTTTCGCACTAGTGATTTTTTTCACCTTCCGTTGATGAGACTCGATCCGTTGACTGTTTTGCTCACCACCAGCAGTAAGCGTCTCCTTCCTTGAAACATGTTGAGGTAGAATGAATTTTGGACTTGCTTGTAGGAACAAACGTGTCGTGTCCTGTAACAAAATCGAATCAGGTCTTAGAACAAACAACACTAACTTGTATGCCATATGATGATTATCATCTTCATCATCATCATCATCATCAACTCAGCATTAGCATTAGCATTAACATGTTCA